>JARQOC010000001.1:511365578-512098078 GCA_033576535.1 Allobates femoralis
AAATTTTAAATTTTATTTTTTAAAGGATGTTTTGTTCAACCTTTTTTAATCAACCTGTAGTAAGTTTACCTTCAATTGATCCAGTTGTAGTTTTTAAAATAAAAAATAGGGGGCAAATCATGAAGATTCAGCCACTGTCCAAATATTTCTGGACCTAACGTATGTGCTAATTCTGCAGAAAGCATATGACAATAGGTAGAGACTTTTCCTATACTTAAATTGCAGGTAAGAGATTGCCTTAATAGATTATTTATAACAACAGTTTGGTTGGTTTCAGAAATAATTTTTTTTCTCATGTGTGAAAAATTGTCCAAGTTTTTTGCAAATATGACAAAATCCGATTTTCAAATATGACAAAAAAAAAACGTATCTGCTACCTTTTTAAACAGTAAACATTGCGTGCGATCCATAATTAGTGGAAAGGAGCATGGGTTTGTTCTTAACTACTGGATATTTGTCCCTACTGTATACAATATTTTGTTGCATAAAAAGCACAAAAAAAATTTTTGCTAAATATCAAAAAAAATGCATGCAGTGGTGTGAAAAAGTGTTTCCCCTTCCTGATTTTTATTCTTTTCCCTGTTTGTTACACTTAAATGTTTTCAGATCACCAAACAGATTTAAACTTAGACAAAGGCAACATAAGTAAAAACAAAAGGCATGCAGTTTTTAAATGAGTGGTTTATTATTATGGGAAAAAGAAATTAAAACCCTACAGGGCCCTGTGTGAAAAAGCGATTCATCCCCCCCCTCTTAAAATATTAAGTAAAGGAGTTTTATCACATATTTTGGAAGCTGAGTTAAATTTCCTCAGCCACCACCCAGGTCTGTTTATTGACATACCTGTTCTCAATCAAGAACTCAAATATAACCTGCCTGACAAAGTGAAGTACCCCAAAAGATCCCAAACGCTACAAAACATGCCGCAATCCAAAGACATTAAAAAATAATGAGAAACAAAGTAATTGAGATTATCAGTCTGGAATGCTTATAAAGCCATTTCTAAATCTTGTAAATGGGTCTATCTTTTAGATCTGCTGTTTTTTCAAGATCACTGCCAGTCTTATGGTGCCGTCACACAGCACGATCTGGCCAGCGATGTCGGAAGCGATGTGCGGGTGCCCGCCCCGGTTTCCGACATCGCTGGCCAGCTGTCACAAAAGCATCGCTGCGGCCGGCGACACCGCAGGGGATGCGGGCCGGGGGGGGGACATCGCTCGTTGGGCTGGGTCAGCCCAAACGAGCGATCCGCAGCAACGCTGCGGTATAGGCTGGATCGCCGCCGACATCGCTCTGGCGATTTTCAAAACGGCGCGATCCAGCCTTATCGCAGGTCGCGGTTGACAGGTTTACGGTTCTTCCCGTAAACCTGTCAACCTGCGCCCCGCGATAAAACGCGGTCGCAACCGCTCATTTACCACAGCGCGACGTCGCTAGCGACATCGCTGATACGTCACTTTTTCGGCGATGTCGCTAGCGACGTGCCCGGTGTGACGGCACCTTTAGTTTCAGCTTTGAGAGCTAAGTTGGTCTCTTGAATCTGTACTCTTGGGGGTTGATCTATTTCTTTCGTTACTTCCCCTGTGTTGACATTATTTTGTCTTGTCCTTGAGATCTGATCCATTCCTCTCCCGGTAACTGACGTCAGACCATGACTTAACTACACCTCAGTTTTATCTCTCCTGGTATATTATTGAATGTTTGACTATTCTACTTCTTTTTTGTCCATGTGATGGGCTAGTGTCACACACTTTCTGAGCAAAAAGAACAAAAAGGATTATCTCAATTTTAACAAGAAAACATTTTGATTATCCACAAGACTTTTGGGAGAATATTCTGTTGATTGATGAGACGAAGGTTGAACATTTTGGAAGGTGTATGTCCCATCACATCTTGCACATTACATCTAGCATAAAAGTAACACAGCATTTCAGAAAAGGAACATCAAACCAACTTTATATTATGGTGGTGGTAGTATGATGGTCTGGGGCTGTTGTGCTGCTTCAGGACCTAGAAGACTTCCTGTGGTGAATGGATCCATGAATTTGCAGACTACTAAAGAATCTGATGGAGAATTTCGGCCATGTGTTCATGGGCTTCAAGCTAAAGCACTCTTTTGTTATGCAAACAGGACCATGATCCAAAACACACTAGCAAGTCCACCTCTGAATAAAATCAGAAAAATCAAAAAAAAATTTAGAGTTTTGGAGGTGCCAAGTCGATGTCCTGATCTTAACCCAAATTTAGATGCTGTGGCAGGACCTTAAAAAGGGGGTTCTTGCTCGGATACTCTCCAATGTGTCTGAGTTCTGCAAAAATGAAATGGGCCAAAATTCATCCATAACATTGTAAAAGAATCACTGCCAGTTATTGAAAATGCTTTGATTGCATATGTTGCTTTTAAGGGTGTTAAGGGTGGCCCAGCCAGTTATTAGGTTTAGAGGCAATCACTTTTCCACACAGGACCCTGTAGGTTTGGATTTTTTTTCCCTTTTAAAAATAAAGACACTCATTTATAAATTGCATTTTGTGTTTACTTGTGTTGTTTTTGTCTAATAAATATAATTTATTAATTTGGTGATCTAAACCATTTGAGGGTACAAAAATGCAAAAGAATAAGAAGTTTTAAAGTTAATTTTTAAACAATAGATCTTAATAATGAGTTTCACAATTGAATGCATTTATTTATTTTTTTTTCCCTTTGCTGAGATAATCCTATACAGTGCCTTGTGAAAGTATTTGGCCCCCTTGAACTTTTAAACCTTTTGCCACATTCAGGCATCAAACAAAGATAAAAAATTCTAATTTTTTTGTGAAGAATCAACAACAAGTGGGGCACAATCATGAAGAGGAACGAAATTATTGGATATTTTAAACTTTTTTAACAAAAACAAACTGAAAAGTGGGGCATGCAATACAAATCGACCCCCTTGAGTTAATACTTTGTAGCGCACCTTTTGCTGCGATTACAGCTGCAAGTCTCTTGGGGTATGTCTCTATCATTTTGCACATCAAGAGACTGAAAATTATTTCCATTCTTCCTTGCAAAAAAGCTGGAGTCAGTGAGGTTGGATGGAGAGCGTTTCTGAACAGCATTTTCAGCTCTTTCCACAGATTCTCGATTGGATTCAGGTCTGGGCTGTGACTTGTCCATTCTAACACCTGGATACGTTATTTTTGAACCATTCCATTGTAGATTTTGCTTTATGTTTGGGATCATTGTCTTGTTGGAAGATAAATCTCCATCCCAGCTCAGGTCTTTTGCAGACTCCAACAGGTTTTCTTCCAGAATTTGTCCTGTATTTGGCTCCGTCCCTCTTCCCATCAATTTTAACTATCTTTCCCTGTTCCTGTGAAGAAAAGCAGGCCCAAACCATGATGCTGCCACCACCATGTTTGACAGTGGGGATGGTGTTTTGAGGGTGATGACTGTGTTGCTTTTACGCCAAACATATCGTTTTGCATTGTGGCCAAAAAATTTGATTTTGGTTTCATCTGACAGAGCACCTTATTCCACATGTTTGGTGTCTCCCAGGTGGGTTGGGGCAAACTTCAAACAAGAATTTTTATGGCTATCTTTGAGAAATGGCTTTGTTCTTGCCACTCTTCCATAAAGGCCAGATTTGTGGAGTGTACGACTGATTTTTAGTCTTATGGACAGACTCTCCCACCTCAGCTGTAGATCTCTGCAGTTCACCCAGAGTGATCACAGTCATTTTCGCTGCATCTCTGATCAGTCTTCTCCTTGTTCGAGATGAAATTTTAGAGGGACGGCCGAGTCTTGGTAGATTAGCAGTGGTCTGATACTCCTTCCATTCAATATGATCATTGCACAGTGCTCCTTGAGATGTTTAAAACTTGGGAAATCTTTTTCTACCCAAATGCGGCTTTAATCTTCGCCACAACAGTATCTCGGATCTGCTTGGTGTGTTTTTGGCCTTCATGATGCTCTCTGCACTTGAAACAGAACCCTGAGACTATCACAGAGCAGGTGCATTTATACGGAGACTTGATTACACACAGATGGATTCCATTTATCATTACCATCATTTAGGACAACATTGAATCATTCAGAGATCCTCACTGAACTTCTGGAGTGAGTTTGCTGCCCCATTAATGTAAAGGGGTCCGAATAATTTTGCACTCCCCACTTTTCAGTTTTTTATTTGTTAAAAAGTTTAAAATATCCAATAAATTTTGTTCCACTTCACGATTGTGTCCCACTTGTTTGTTGATTCTTCAAAAAAAAAAATTAGAATTTATATCTTTATGTTTGAAGCCTAATGTGGCAAAAGTTTGGAAAGTTCAAGGGGCCAAATACTTTCAAAAACGCACTGTATGTGCCCCCAGCTATGGTACTGTGTAATTGCTGTGTCTGCCCGTACGGGGACATGGTCTGGTCATACCCATCTACTGGGCCGGAGAGGACACAAATAGTATACAGACATTACAGTACAGGATCACAAGTTTATACTTTCTTTGAGGTAAAACTTTTTCCTGTTTTTAAAAAAATGTTTTACCTCAAATAAATAATTTTTTGTGATCCATACTGTAATGTCTCTATATTTTTAAACTTCTTCCCTGTCCAGGCGCTGTGGTATGATCAAACCATGGCCCTGTACGGTCGACACAGCCATTACACAGTACTTTACCAGGGACACATGTTATAAGATTATCTCAGCACAGGAGATGTGGTATGATCAGACCATGTCCCTGTATGGTCAGACACGGGCCATTACACATACATAGCAGGGACACATATATATATAAATATGTATATCTATCTATCTATCATATCTATCTATCTAAACTATCTATCTATCTATATATGTATATATATATATATATTATAATATATTATATGATTGGCCAGATTTTTCTCCCAGCCATCTGATTGGCTGGGAGAGTGAAAGGCCCTTTAATATGAAAAAGATGTCTATCGGCCGTCCCTGTGCAGCCCTCGGTTAAGGTGTGTATCCAAATTTTTTTTTTTCTAACCACTTTTATCTCTTTTACAGGACTTTTGCAGTGTATCTATTGATACACTGCAAAAGTACTCGGTACTTGCAAATCCTGAGTAATTTCCCAATTTACTCCGGCGAGCAGCGAGTACACGAATACCGCTACTATTCGGCGAGTTGCGAATAGTAGCGAGTATAAATGCTCATCCCCCATTAGTGACCTTTGAACAGTATAAAATATTATCGGGTCATATTGACCTTTAAACAGTACAAGTATAAAAAATCAGCCCTGTAGTAAAGAGTAACCAAACAAAAACAACTCTCATCGTAAAAACCCCTCAAATGAGGAAAAGTCAATTAATTACAAGTTTCAGATCCGCATAATAAATAATCTGCAGGGTCTCAAATTTCCTTTCGGGTTCTTTGGACCCAAACAGAACAGCAGGGTTAAGTAAATATAACTATTAATGACTGCCATTAGATATTATTAAGATGGTGATATAACAATATACTTCCCCTTCCTGAACATAGAAAGACCTGGAAATACAACTGTTCCTTGACCTTACATGACAAAATATTCAAAAAAATCTACTAAATGTGAACCAATATAATTCAAACAAGCAAAATAAAGATAAAAATAGTGATCAACAGTATTGAGGAAATTGCTTAAAAAACAATCATGGCTTATTTTGTAGGTTCAGCTTTTTAGAACCTGTTCACTTAGTGAATATAACAAAGTCTTACACAGGTTCATTGCAATAAATTAGAATATCATCAAAATGATATAAATTATCAGTAATTTAATTCATAAAAGTCAACCCCATATATTTTTTTAGAGTCATTACAAACAGAGTATCTATTTCAAGTGTTTATTTCTAGAAATGTTTGTTTGATTATGACTTATAGCCCATGAAAACTCAGAGAATTAGAATATTATATAAAAACCAATGCAAAAAAAAACCCATAAATTTTGACCTAATGAAAAGTATGTAGAGTAAATGCACTAAATACTTGGTCGGGGCTCCCTTTTTCATGAATTACTGCAGCGTGGGATGGAGGCGATACGCCTGTGGAGGTGTTAAGGAAGCTCAGGTTACTTTGATAGCATCCTTCAGCTCGTCTGCATTCTTGGGGGCTGGTGTCTCTTCTTCCCTTGACAATACCCCGTAGATTCTCTATGGGGCTTTGGACAGGCAAGTTTGTGGCCAATCAAACAGTGATACTGGGTATTAAGCCAGGTATTGGTACTTTTTGGCAGTGTGGAAAAGGTGCCAAATCCAGCTGGAAAATGAAAATTTTATCTCCACAAAGCTTGTCAACAGAGGGAAGCATTAAAGTGCTCTAAAATTTCCTGGTAG
Source organism: Allobates femoralis (assembly GCA_033576535.1). Lineage (NCBI taxonomy): Eukaryota > Metazoa > Chordata > Amphibia > Anura > Aromobatidae > Allobates > Allobates femoralis. The sequence goes on from JARQOC010000001.1 coordinate 511,371,898, forward strand.
ACGGCAGAAGTGACTTTCGTCTTGATAAAAACACAGTGAAAATACGCCAGAAGATGAATGGCTCCCCAAACCATCATGATTGTGGAAAGATCACTCTAGACCTCAAGCAGCTTGGATTGTGGCGATTTCACTCTTCCTCCAGATTATGTGACCTTGTTTTTCCAAAGATCCTTTTGTGGCTTGCCCTCCTTGTGGAGTGTGTCAATGACTACCTTCTAGACATCTGTCAAGTCAGCAGTCTTCCCCATGATTGTGTAGTCTACTGATAATGATTTTTGGGTTTTCATTGTCTATAAGCCAAAATCATCAATATTACCAGAAAAACACTTGAAATAGATTACTCTATTTGTAATGACTCTTTTTAATTATGCAATTCACTTTTAGAAAATGCTAGGTTGAAAATAATTTGTAAAGACAAATCAGGAAAAAGTGAAAGGGAAAGAACATTATGATGCATTAAATCTATGATATCACGACTGTATCTTCGACTGATGCCCTATGCTACTTTTTAACCCCACTGTGCCTTTAGGAATTTGATTTACAATCTGTGGCCGTTGACTAGTCAAAGTTCTACAAGTTGCAGAAAAGCTGATGTTTAGCAAGAATGCTTTATGTTCAGAAGAAATGGCACAAATGCCTTAGATATATGTCTAAATCAGATTTGCCTCCCCCGTAGCTAGAAAACTGGAAATATTGTTGGATTATAACTGCAATTGATCATTCTTCTAAAGACTTTTCTACACTCTGAATTGGTCAACAACAACTTAAAATTCCAGTACTAGTAAATGTAAGACCATACATGAAAAGGTAGAGCAAGCATCGTTTTAGAAACACACCCAATAAATGTATTACGGTACTTGGTTTAAAACTTTTCAGTTCGGCAATGTATTGGATTAAAAATCCCAGCCCAGGCAGGAGTTCTTCTGCACCTTACATCCCCTGATCGGTGCAGCCAATCATGCGTGCAGGTGTCTTAGCGGCTGGTGAAACAGGGACATCACTGCTTCCTGTCTTACTGCAGACCACAGTGAGTCTTGCACTTGATCCAGAATGGGCTGGTTGAGCTTTTTTTTATTTTATTTTACCTTTTCAATCACCTGGGTAAAGTTATTTTTGTTGGACAGCCCTTTTGTATACTCATTTTAAAGTATGATGAATCAAAACAATGTGATATTGTTCACATATTGATTCATTTAGAAGGGGGTTTTGGGTTTTTTCCCTTGGAGACATAATTTGCATTTTGGTTTTATGTGATATAATATCTTAAGGTAAAAGCATAGTAAATTAGCCGTTTTAAAATTAAGGATAATAAAAATTTTAAGTGCTGCAATTTTTATAATGTGATGTATAGGACAGTGGGAAAAAGGGTTATGGACCAGCAACAGCTGCGGGCCCGACAGGTTTTTAAAGTTGTACTAGCCCATTGGGGGAAAAGGGTTTGCATGCAAGAAAAAAGGGAACGTTTTTTCCTAAACTTCGGTGATGTATGATCTAAGATCCAATCAAGCAGCAGAGCCATGCGTGGGGGCTTTAAGGGGGAGAGGAGCCCAGAGCATGATAGGTGATTGTAACCTGAAGAAAACTATCCCACAACAAACAAGTGATAGAAAGCATTTTAACCAACTCAGAATAAATGACCAAGAGGGATTGTCCAAAAGGGGATGCCATCAGTTGGCCATTGGGGTTATAGCTCAAAAAGAAGTGAAAGGCCCATACTGACATTGCAATAGATGAGAGGATTTCCCAGGGTCGTATGTGATGACTTAGCCAGCCATATTGGAACCATCCTTTGTGAGTAAAATGAACACAACTTTGGGTGAGGACGAATTATTAGGGTCTTCCTGTCAAGGAAACCAAGTTATTACTCTATTTTTTTAATTCTTTTAGTTTTTTGTTATTTGATATAGATGTAGCCCAATGCAAAAGTGAAGAAAAAAAATTTTTTAAAAAAAATTTATTTATTTTTAAATGATTTTCAAATTCGGAAAAAGTGTGAATTTCGCTGTTCCCTCCCTTTTACTTTTCCTCATAACTCAGGCAGGAAAATGAGAGAAAAAAAAAACCCCCAATCTACTCAGAACTATACGGGCTTTCATCAATTTCACAAAGGGGGATCTTTGTTAATTTTTCCCCATGTGATCGCAAGGAAAAAAACTTTAAAACGTATTTCCAAAAAAATCGGCGCGTTTAAAAAATTTCAAAAACTCCCATTGTCTGCTTTTGCTCTTAGCCACTTTGTACCAAATTTCAATTTGGGGATCGCAATGGGATCAATTTTAAATATTTTACTATTAACGGTAAAAGGGGTCATTCCTTTATAAAGTGATCTAAATAGAATATTTTTTTTTTCCCTGGTCTTTAGTTTTTTTTTTTTTTTTTTTCCTTTTATGAAGTATATTTAGTTAATTACAAATTTTAAAAGTTTGGAATTTTTTCTTCATCGTTAATTTTTTACTTTTTTTTAAAGTTTAAAAAAAGGGGAAATTTTTGGGCCCGGGGTATGACTTTACATTTTTTTTCTGGGCTAGAAATAAGATAGAGAAACAAAATAAACACCATTTACTGAAAATGCCAGGCTTTTACCAGATATGTCACAAAGTATATTTTTTAATTTTAATTTTTTACCATGAGAATGCAAACGCAAAATTTTTAAACGCATTTCCCAAAAAACGTTTTAAAAAAAAATTCCAAAACGCCCGTGTTTTTATGTCTTAGCCAATCTGTACCCAAAATTTCAAGTTGGGATCGTGATGGGATCTATTTTAAAATATTTAACTATGGTTAATCTCATTTTTATTAAATTTTAAAAAAAAAAATATAAAAAGACATACTTTCATCTTTTAACAAAATCTTGAGAATATAAAATATACAAAAAGAGAATTCACAAAGTTTTAGTAATTTAAGATAAGCGAAAATTTACTTTTCCCTTTCTCGGGTGCAATTATACTTCAATCAAAATTTAAAATTTCCAAACCTCAAGTAACAACCCTTTTTCTGGGTTTTGAGTGTTCTGATGTCAAGGGGGACAAGCGCCCAGCAGTTTAAATTTTTATCACTTGGCCCCCTTTCTAAAGGTTGACCACGAATGGGTCATTACTTGGGGCCTGTTGGAATACTATCGATGGTGTAAAAAGGGAAAGGGCCCGAAATTTTAAATGACTATCATGCTCAGAGTTTCCGATCCCTGTCTAATTTTCACTAAATTCTAAAGGGTATAGGTTAAAAAGGGAAATCCCTAGACTGAATGTTCAGATGGGAAGAAAAGAGAGATAGAAAGAAGGAGAGAGAAGAGAAAAAAAAACCATTGAAAAAGTTATACTGGAAAGAAAAGCCACTAAAAAAAAAAGAAAAAAAGGGGGGGGGGGGGGACGGGTGAGGTAGGGGAAGGAGAAAGGGGTACTCTCCCGGGCCCCCAAGCAGAGGTCGACCATATTATCTTGCTGGAAAAGATACTCCTAAATTCTGCGAGTCTAAAAAAAGAATCCTTCAACCCAAATCCCTAAAAATTTGTTCCGAGACCCCGACGATCAGTGCGAGCTCCTCCTTCGAATATTCCATCAATTTTTTGAACCAATCAAATAGAATGGAGCCCGGTTGATTTCCAGAACCTCGGATCACAGCACGAGCAGCGGATGCAAAAGCGGAGAATATCCCTCTTCTTTGCCAAAAGGACCCGGAAAAAGGATAACATTGCCGATTCGGGGAGCATTCGGGTTGTTTACCCGTTATCCCGGGGGTATGCATTTAAAACCCCAACCAGAACCCCCGGATTTCCCCACAACTCCCCCAAATGTGTTCATTGTACCTTCTCTTCCCCCCCAGCGCAGCAGGATCAGGGTTCCCGGGAACATGTTCCCGGGGGTCGTGGGCCAAGTACCCCTTTGTGAGCATTATACTTCTTTCTTGTGCAGAACAAGGTACTAGTGATGAGTAAATATAAAGCATTTCTGCCCAAATTGCTTTGAAAAAACTACACCCCAATTCCCCCTCCCCAAACAGTTGAATAAAGGGTGCCCGCTCTCCTGGGCCAAGGCTGGTATAGAACTGATAAATTTTTCGCCTCGGTGGAGCCCCCCGTTGGAAAAACCCTCCAATACTTGGGCGTCAATCTTTCCTTTAAGAGGGTCAGCTGAAAAAGTATGTCTGAAAAAGAAATTCGAAACATTTAAAAGGTTGTAGGTTCTTTGGTTGTAGCTCTGCCATCGGGGGCAAACCACGCTGGGCAGAGTCTGTCCCCATGGGTGTCATCCCACAAAACCGCCCCATAAAAATCTCTTTCCGTCAAATCTTGGGTGGGGAAAAATGGTTGGAAAAAAGGGGAGTCAAAGGCTAAATCTGTCGTTTAAGCGGGGGGTTTTTCGTCAAAGGTGCCATACCTTCAAGGTGTTTTGGTCATGCTGTCAAAGGTACTAGGTCTGTGGAGTTTTTAGGGGAAATCCAAAGCAGGTGTTTTAGCGGAATCCCCAAACCCCCTTGCCCACCCCCACCCATTTCTTGGGGGGACGCTATAAAGCCAAACTAGAGCTCTAACAAGGGGAAGCCACAAAGTACGCTGTATGTTGGGTGTCCAACCCTCCTCGGTCATGGGCAAAATAGGGTATTCTTCGCAATTGGACCTCTTGCCCCCCCCGACAATTAAGGATCTAGATTGCATTTTGGAGAGGAAGCCCTATCCAATAGGACAGGAAACTGTCCCCCGAAAAGTATATAAGAGTGGGGGGAAGACTCCATCGACTACGTTTTTTCTCCCCAACCAGGATAGCTTTAAATTTTCTATAAGGTAAAAAGCCGATTCCCCGTTACAAAAAAGGGGTTTTAAATTTTAAAATTTAATATTTGTTTTAAGATCTTTTGGTTAAGGGCCCAAGTACTTAATGGTTCTACTTTCCATTTAAAAAGGGACCTGTTTAGATAGATGAGAAACCTTTCCAGGCAAAAAAATATTGAGTGCCTCGGTTTTGGGGGCAATTACTTTAAAGTTGCCAATTGTTGAACCATTTAAATCCCTTTAAAACCGAAGGGGTGGGGACCAGGGGCCGGGGGATGTAAAGTAGCAGGTCATTGCAAATAAGGCTAATTTGTATGACCTTTTCCCAGCTTGACCCCTTTGGGCGCATTCATTGGCCTAAGTGCAAAATATTTAACTTTATATGTCAATTCAAAACACCCAAAAACACAATCAGTCATTTTTTTACAATTGCCCCTCAATATTTTTTTATCATCAATGTACACATAAGTGTTAGAGGGCAGCAGATTATCCTTTTCTTTAATAATTTGTTTTTCTGCTCTGCACCTACACTCTAGATGATGCAAGTCATTCACACTATTCATCATAGTATTTTTTCTTACGAGCTCCCTCTTCCCTTCCCCCTCTTACCCCCACCACCCGTAGCCAGCTGAGTACTCCATCTTGTTGGAGTCAGCACACACTTTTCATAGTTTTAATTACACAAATAGACGCATATAAACCCATTCACATTACACAAACTCCGCTAGTCATAGTTATTAGACCCGATAAGATGAAAGACACTTGCATTGTGTATCAGGCACTCCGGCAGTGGCCACTGCTAAAGCTAAGTCTTCGTATTTGTATTGTATTTAGAGCTGTGATTGCATAATTCCTTTTTTTCATTATAAAGTAGTAGCTGTTGCTAGGCCCCGGCCCACCTGATTGTATTTATCTCAATTGTGCATTTTAAGTGTTTTAGTATGCAGCAGATTATCCCTTTTCTTTATACATGGAATGATGGTGACAAACATGCATGGTCAAAGATGGCACAAATCTAGACTGGTATAAATGGCAGATGTGGTGAAAGAGCAAGGAAAGAGACATCCCAGCCCATGTGGGCACCTAGACAACAGAAAGCATGGGAAAAAGCTCTATACAGGCCTAAGGGAGGTTACACCTATGAAGGGAAGTGATATCCCTGGAAAGGTGGTCCCGATGGTAAGGAGGTGCACGCCCCCGTTTAGGACTATAAATGGTAAGAAGTACATCCGACAATGGAAAAGAAACAGATGGAGAATGAGCCAGAGACTTTAAAGGAAACTGGATTTTGAGCAAGAAGAGACCCCATAGGTAGGAGCTTTGGACGCGGAAAGCTAGAGTGGGTTTTTTTTGAGCGGGAATGGTGCAACATTTTGTGAATGGAAGTTGGAGAGTAGTAGAGATCCCTGATGATGGAATCGGAACTGGTGATGGTCTAAAAAAGGCCCAGGATGCGGACGGGCATGGGTTAAGCAAGCCAGTGGCCTTAATGTAGGATCGGATGAGACTAGGTGGCTTAACGGAGAAAGGCACCCACTGAGCCTCCTATAGGAAAGTTGGAAAGCAGCTCAGAGGCTGAACTGTCGGACAGCAGGTTGGTTTTAGCCCTTGGAAGGGCCAAGAGGTTGGCAAGTCTTACTGGCCACAGCTGCTGGGAGTTGTTCCCTCAATCCCATTGTGAAGGTCCCAACCAAGAAGGAACGCTCCAATCCTTGAAGGAGTGCCTTTTTTAGTACTAGGGCACAGGGAATTGCACGAATGGTATTTGGAATAAAGAAGTGATAACAGAAGATATTGACAGTGAGAGGACTGCCGAATTGCGGTTGATGGAGGATGCACGGTCTTGCATGGCTGGGAAGTACAGTACAGGAGCAGCTTTCATATGCATTGTCTGTTGTGATTCTGAGGAGCAACAGAGGGTTATTGACTGTGTCTGTGAGTGGGCGTTATTGTTTACAACAGAACTCCAGATTTGCTGAGGAACCATCTACCGGAGATAGAAACCATGGTAGAGAAAGAAAGAGGATCTGTGAAGGACAAAGGGGATGGATGACATGAAGGCAGATATTGTGCATGTAGCGACTAGTTCGATAGTTTGAAATCTTGAAAGGCCTGCAGGTCTATAAGGACTCTAAAATATTTTAGGAATCCTATTTGGGCCTGTGGATTGATTTGAGTTGTTTTAACCCACCATGTTTATTTGGGCACATTGACCATCTGTCTGTGGACCTAAAGGACATTTGTGTCCAGACAAGGAGGGGTTGTACGCTGTTTGGCATGGACATTATCTATGACAAAACTATAAACTTTGGCCCCACTATGGTCTGTTTCCCTAACCTAAGGATTAATGTTGGCGTGGGGGAATGGACAATCAAAGGACCTGATGTCAGTGAGAGACAATGCGGGACTGTGGACTCCAATGTGAAGGGCTGCCTCGTTGCAAGGGGACTGTTGTGGTTGTCGAGCCCTTCTAAAATTATGCACTAATGTGACAAGGGATGAGGAGGGGTGTTGTGTTGGCTTGAGGACTTTTTTGAAATAGTGTTTGTTTTTAAGGGGAGGTCCAAACCTAGTACGGATTTGGTTGAGCATCACTGTAAATAGAGATGAGAAATATTATAGTGGTTGTAATTTGAGAGAAAAATAGATGAACATGATCGAATTTGTTACTTAATGTTTATGTGTGTGATGTGTGTGGTGTTTTCTGGGTTTCCTGGATAGTTGCGGAGACAATAATAGAAGGGATGATTAGTAGGGTGGATGGAGATGTGATGCTTAGCTTCTTGAAGGACATAAAGTAGGCTATGGTAATGTGAATATGTCATGTGTTTAGTAATATAAAGTATGATGCATAGTAATAGCAGTATAATAGGTAAGAATAGACTATGGCTAAGTACTGGTAATGTATTATAATGTGTGTGTTTAGAAAAAAGTGGTGAATGGTTTAAGGCCCACCAGCAACAGAACTGCAGAATCAGACAGGGCTTAATGTTGGCACTATCCATGGTACTTAGCAATTCTGGAAAGTGGGAAACAGTTTTCTCTCTGAAACTTTAGGCAGGTGCCCATCAGTTGATGGAGTAGATCTGATGATCTAATCAGTAGCCAAGATGCATGATGTAGGTGTTCTGTAACGAGATCCTAGAGCCACGGTGGTGTGATCTACCCAGTGAGTAGATCAGTCACACATAAAAGACAGAGCTGGATGGGGGAAGGATCCAAACAATTGAGAAAAACATATATATCTATATACTTAGCCTATATCTCCAAGGAAGTAAAGACGGGCCCAGACATAGCAGTGCGATAATGGAGAAGAGTGCAACTAGCGGGGAGTTTGGAAGCTCAGTAGGTGACAAGCCTTAGGATCCGGTCATCTTGACACTATTCATTTGTGAGGGAAATGACGCGGAACCACAGTGAGGGCAGTATGACTCTAGAGGACTAAGATGTCAAGTTGAGCTGGGTGGAGGTGAATGTTCTCAGGGACTATGTGCAAAGGATAAGAAAACTGGTGAGGATGGATCATCCTGACGGAATATGTCTGGAGTTACTCTGTGATACAAATGAAATGCTATAAGATGAAAAGTGCCCCCTATATTGTGAATATAGCTTTCAGTAGGCCTTCTGGTTGTATAAAGACTTTGTGTTTTTAATATTTGTTTCCTTCCTAAAAAAGTGGTTAACTTCTGGTCCTGCGCCAGCAAAGTAAATGGTAACATGTAGCCAGCAAGGGCATCTTGCCCCCACTGGTAAATCTCCCCAACCAGCCACGGGACCTTCATCTTTCATTGTAGTGTGCCGACGGTGCAGCAGACAACTACATGCCCATAACCACTACCCCATGCCAAGCTATATTTCATCTAATTTAATGACTCCTTTAAAAAGACACCTTCCTTATATAAATATACATATCTGTTTGAGAGGATAATTGCTTTCCATCTTACAAAGTAGAAAAATCACTTATAAAGGACTAAATGGGTTAGGAAATTATCAGCAATTACCACACTATTCAATGCAATTTTTCTCCATCGCTATTTCCAAAAGACATAAAACAATTTATGTGTTATCACTAAGAACTACAAATTCAAGAAAATTGGAATGATTACCAAGTCTTTTACAAAGTGCTGGGGAAAAAAAACAAGGCAAAACTTCTCATGCTGCCACAATATTAGCGATACTAATCATGGACATATTGGTTTACGCATGATAATTTATCTGAGAAAGTTTGCCCCTGCGTGTAACAATAAATAATTAAATAAATGGGAGCGGTATACAATGACAGAGATTCATTATTCGGAGAATTTGAACAGGTATTGTGTTAACGATTGTCTTCGGACTCTAACTTACTCGTGTGACAAGTAAAAGGCTGACCAGCAAATCCCCAAAGGCCACAGACAGCAAGCCACAGCATGGAATACACTGAGGCCAAGATGATCTCTTGGTTGGCTATCATTAGGAAGTTGTCTTCACTTTCTGTGTCACTTGAATAGTCGCTATACATGGTACATAAACCACAAATAATGTATTAAGGGGCTATACAGCCATGAACATAACCGTATATTATGAATGTCTTCAATCTGTAATACTCAGTATGCTATGCACTGGCGGAAACTTCTGCAATTCAGAATGTAAGGCATTATTTTTGTGGAGTTGCTGGATTAATGCAGGCGTTCTGTTTCTGATCAGGAATTCAGTTAAAAAGAACAGATGGGTTAATGGAAATGATCACAAAGGCAGCCGAAAACATCCCCAATTGGCACACAAATCATAGAGTCTTTATTTTCGTTTTTACGCATGTATCCAAATACTGAAATTATTTGCTAACAAACATTCAGCCTTAAAAGTAAGTGCCCCACCGGCGTCACTTTTAGAGGCAGAATATGGTATTTAGGTCAAGGTCCAACCAGCTGGTGAGACAAGTAGGCACTCGTGATGTCTCACCATTGGCATCAATCTGGTATGGCCACTTGCTCCCCAAAGGGACATGAAAAACGTGCTAGCTAGACAAATAAAAATCATGTGTTGCTCCCTCCTGTCCGAGGAGGAAGATGCGCCATGCGGGAGATGCTGATGGAGGCACGATGTCTCACGATAGTGGGGTCCTAGCCACTTAGGAAAATACTAGTAAACATTTTTCCTGAAGCGATCTTAGTTTTCTTTTTTGGTTGTTTTTGTGACCTTTTTTTTTAACTTTATACATAAACGACAGTGAGTAGCTCTTCCATAACAGTCATTGTGTGTTAGGTTAATATTGTGTACTGGTATTTTTTGCCTTTAAAGTGTAACCGCCGTACTCATATTTGTAATTTATTATTTAATTGTAGACCAAGTGATTATAAAAAACTTTTCCATTATACTTCATAAGAGAATTCGTGGAAAAACCATTCTAATCCTTCCACAAGATGTCCCCACTTGACTGATGTTGATTCATTCTCAGTGAGTTCCGTCTTGACATCTCACACATGAATAAATACACACCATATATACCTTATTACAGGTGTAGAGGGGGCAGCGGCCTACACAAAGTCCAAAACTGAGCAATTGTATCAGATTACATCAGGCATTTGACGCTCCAAGGCTGACAGCACCAAAGACAGGAGATCTTATTTCTGCATCCAAATCAGGGGCTGCTCCATTTTATTAATGAGGACTGAGGCATTGTGGAGGCCATCAGTTTAGCAGGGAGCAGCCCGATATGGATGCAGGAGGAAAAGATCTACTGTCTTTGTGCTGACAGCCGGAGTCATTTGTCTTAGGTTATAACCTATAGATTCACTGATCTGTATACCCAGTCACTCTGTGAAGACCCTCTCTTCACTTTATACGTTCATACAAGTCAGTATTCAACCCCCTGCAGATTTTAAGTCTGTTGACCACATTTGCGGAATTACTTGGCATTGTGACATTTCGGGACTGTAGGATCAGCCTGGAATGGGAAAATGCAGTTGCCACAAAAATTTTTTTTTTTTCTTTTTTCTTAAAGCTGTTTTTAAAGTTAATCAGAGGGTCATTTATTATTCAACCCTCCAAACCACCAGCTTTCTGTTTGGGTCCCCTAAGTATTAAGAAGTTGTTCTGGCACACAAGACAATGAGCTTCAATCGTGTGGATATAATTATCTCTTTTGTGCCAGCCTTTTTCTGACTAATTAAGATTCCTCCCCAAAACTTGTGAAACAGCACTCAATACATGGTCAACATGGGAAATGCAAACAGGAGCATTCCAAGGCATCAGAGACAAGATCGTGGTGGAGTCACAAGGCTGGCAAGGGTACAAAACCCTTTTCCAAAGGGTTGGGCTACTGTCTTCACTGTTGGGGCATCATCCTAGGAGTGGAAGGCCTTATTGAAACCTTCACTGTTAGCCTTCACCCGGCCTTGGACAGCCTTTGGAAAGTTTCTCCCCGTGCGAAGGCCTAGGCTTGTCGAAAAAAAAAACTTAAAAAAAAAACAGAGTCAAGGCTACCCAAGGAGAAAGGAGAACAAGGAAAGGCAGCTCCGGGAAAGAAAACACATCTCATGGCAGAGAGGGGACATTGGTTTCAGTCCATACCATAGTAACGTACTCCACCGCATGGTTCTCCGTTCCAGACGAGCTGTAAGTGTTCCTTTACTTTCAAAGCTGAGTCATGTCAAGGCTCGTCTACAGTTTTGCTCATGATCACTTGGAGGACTCCTGGAGACAGACTAGTTTCAAGGTTCTATGGTCTGATGAGACCAAGATCGAGATCTTTGGTTGCCAACCACACACGTGATGTTTGGATGACTGGATGGAACTGCATATCGAACCCAAGAATACATCCCTACAGTCAAGCATGGTAGGGGTGGCAGAATCATTGCTGTGGGGCTGTTTTCAGGCCAAGGGGCCTGAACTCATATGTCCGCATCCTAGGGAAGATGGATAGCACGGACCTACCTGGGAGATTTTGGCAAGGAACCTCCGCTCCTCCATCCAAGGAATATTAAGATGGGTCGTAATTTACCTTCCTACATAAACAACGAACCAAAGCTACAACAGCCAAGAAAACACAAGCCTGGTTCCAAAGAGGAAACAAATCAATGGTGTTGGAGTGGCCTCTAGTCAGTCTCTGACGCCTTAACCAATTGAAAATCTGTAGGAAGGAAGCTCAATGATTAAAGCTCACACATGAGACACCCAAGAACCTAGACAACTTGGAAAGTTCTGCATTGGAGGAGTGGGCCAAGATAACTCCAGAGACATGTGCTGGCCTGATCAGGTCTTATAAAAGACGATTATTAGCTGTAATTGCAAAACAAGGGTTATTCACAAAATATTAATAACCTTGGGGTTGAATAACTAATTGACCCACACTTTTATGTTTAAAATTTATAAAAATTCAACTGAGCAACTTAAATTTTTTGGTTTGTAAGATTAATGCTTCTGTTAATAAATCCTACTCTAGTTGCAGTTGAAGGCTCTAACTTATTGGATCTTATCAACCAGCTAAATCTGCAGGGGGTTTTTTGAATACTATTGTAGGCACTGTATGTGAGGTTTAGAAACACCATAGTTGGGAAATTTTTCTTTCTAGAAGGTTATATGAATGCTTTTATTCCAGATTTCTCCCCTATGAAGTATATTTAAAATGTATTTTAAAATCGCTTGCCAATACATTATTATTGAATTCATAATTTTAAACAGCAGTTAGTTACGCTGTAATTGGAGCAGTTAATCTAGCATATGCTTTAATTTAGGGCTGCCACAAGCATGTTTATTTTCCACGCACCGGTTTTGCCGCTTCTAATGCCTTGCCCCCAATCTGCGTCGGCATTCCATTGCCACACCAAATTTGACGCCATTTGCCCCTGCCAAAGCACCCCATACTCTGCTTGGGGGCCTCCGGGGCGGAGACAATTGTCTTTTCTATAATATTGTATCGTTCTTGATTTGAAATAATAAAACTCTTGTTAGGAAACCTGATGACAAGTCCCCTTAAAGGCTACCTTCCCTTAAAGGGAATTTGTCACCAAGGTTTTTGTATACCCTAAAAATTCACATGATGCAGGGGCATATGTGCCTTGTCAGCATGCATCACTTACTTTACCACCTTCAGATTAGATTAAAAATTGCTTTATCTGCTTCAGATATACCAGTTCCCAGAATTGGCTGACTTGGTATTAACCCCACCCACACAACTGATTGACCACTTTCCCCTGTACAATGTGCATAGAGAAGAACCTGACTAATCAGTGGTGGTGTGTGGTCCCAGTCTACCTGGCCGCAGGATTACTAGTCCTAAAGTGATATTCTCTTGTTGGACAAAATGTAAGAAAATAATAAGGTGGGCATCAATCCATTTCCATGCAAACACACCCTCCCAACCCCAGGACCTGTATTGGATCCATGTGGTTCAGTGGCCCATTTGATACAAAATGGTGATCGTTATAAACACAAGACCAAATAAGTGATCTATCTGAATTATGCATTCAAACTGCTGGACTATATGGCTCCACTGATTATTTTAGGGAATGGTATTAGTTATAGACTATATGAATTTGTTTGTCCAGCCTTAATGGCATTATATAAGATGTTGTTAATATATAGGAATTTAGACTGAGAAGTCTAATATAGGGCTTTGTGATTCGTCAGATAAGGGAGGGGGTATTCTTTATGTTTCAAGTGTCTCACACTTCATCTTTAAGGGAGTTCATTGTGTATTTTTGCAGACATTTGACAACAATGCAGCTGAAACAGGAAAATTGCCAGAAGAGATGGGAAGGATATTCAGTTGAAATCTGAAATGTGTGAGAGTCAGGAAGCTGGAAGAAGAAAACAGTGGCTTAGAATAGGAAAGCAAATCAAACTAAGTGCCTGTCAATCAGCACTTTGCTTAACGAAGTTGTGGCATAGGAGTAGCTGTCTCGCTATAGTGCCAAAACTGCTAGAGTGGGAAGGAAAGTAATGATTGATTGCTCACGGGTAAACATGGTCTTTGGCAAGTCCAGTTAAAACAATATTAAATACGTATGTTTTCTTCCATTGTCCAATGGGTGGGAGGCTTTAGAAAACTCTATAATTCATTATATAACAATAATATTTGTTTATAACATAAATCAAATGCTATTAAATGTTTACAGGAAAGAAGGTACGTATGATTAAAACCAAGACATATTAGGGTTTGTATCTTTGATGTTTGGAAGCTTTGGGGGCCCCCCCATATATCACCTGCTTCAATTTTTAATTCTTGACTCTCAACCTTTCATCTGCAGAATAGACATAGTGCTCCTATGTGAGCAGTACCACAGAGCTCTTGGGCAGGGGCATAACTACAAACATGGTGCACTAATACACTGTGTATGGAACCAACCTGGGATTATAGGGTGTTAAACAAAAATAAATATTATTAAAAAGAAATTGTTGAGGTTTCGCAGCACTTTTATGTCCAGCTCGATAAATAGCCAGACAGTTGCGAGCTGCCGCAATCGGTTTGCACTAATTTTCCCTTGGCTGTGCCCAAAAAAATTGCGTGGGTCTCCACCTGTATTTTTCTTCTGCCAGCCCAAGTAAAATAACCCCATGTCCACCCATCTCCGAAACAGATCAAACCTTACGGCTTCTCGAGGGTTGGTATTCTCAGCTGGGTCGAGGGCCCATTGTTTTAGGCACCCATCACGCGGCTAAACGAATAACTGCCCAACAGCTCTGCCCTGAAAATGGCGCTGTTATAACGAAGCACAATTTCCATGGGTGCCCATACCAAGGACTCTTTCAGCAGTCCCTGGTGGTGGGTGGTTATACCCACTGGGTAATAGGGGTTAAATACCAGCTTTATTTTACCAGCTGGTAAATAAGCTTTTCCGAAGAAGAGAAGAAGTAGATTCTTAATGTCAGGCAAGTTACTCTGGCCATAGGAATTTCCAAAAAAGGGTTAAAATAGCACTTCCCTGTGCTGTGTGATCACTGCATGAGACTGGTCGGGTGGTAAGAAGTCGACGTCACCGCTGACACTGTTGTCAATAGTAAACCCCAAATGAGCGTGTTACTATAGCAACGATTGTCACTGCCACTCCAGTGTCGAGTGGCACATTAGGAGGTAACCACGAATATTACGGGAAGAGGGGCTGTGGGGGGAGCAAGATGCGGCTTTTCACAGGTCATGGGAGGTTTGGGGCAAAGCCAGGAGCACAGGGGGGTGGTCACGGAAGTTTGGTGGGCGCACCATTTCCAGTATGCATTGCCGTCGCCAAGCTGCAATACGCTGCTTGTGTCCAGACTACAGAAATGGCCCATGTGGAGACCGCGATCCTCGGCCATTTTCTGCAGTTGGACACAAGCATTTATAGCAGATCGGTGATGGGCAATCCATGCTGGGAAATAATAATGGAGAGCCCCCATCAAACACAAAAAACTCCTGCCTTTGCCCCAAACCACCTTGGACAATGAAAATCAGGCATATGGCATCCCTAGACAAGCCCCATCGGGTAAGGCTATGAGGGGGCTATATACAGGATGGGAGATCTATGAGCCAGGATGGGGGACATATACTATCAGGAGGGGGCACATATATCAAAATGGGAAACATATATGCCAGGATGGATGGCATGGATGCCAGGATACGGACATGACTTCCAGGATGGGGCCATGGATACCAGGATAAGGACCTTATCCCAGGAGGGGGGATCATCTTACTCCAGGAATGGAGACAAATATACCAGCATTGGGGGCATAGTATACCAGGATGGGACTATACATACCAGAATGGAGACACCATTTATCAGGATGGGAGCCATACATATAACAGTTATGTGGGACTTTATATACTAGAAGGGGATATGTACAGGATAGGGGCACCATATACTACCTAGGATGGAGGGGGGACATATATACTGATTGTAAGACAGACACTAACATTATTATAAGATCGGGAATCCCCACCCCCCCAAGACAAAACACATTTACCAGTTAAAAAAATTTGTTTTTCTCTTTTCCTTCACCAAATTTGGGTGCGTCTAGTATAAACCAGATGTGTTGTTATAAAGTGAAAAATATCCCCGGTAATTGCCTGTTATACTTCATTAATAAAGGAAACTGATAAGAGATTCATTATCAAGTTGGGAGTTGCATGAATCTCCTTTCAGGTTCATGTTAATGTCTTCCTTTTCAAGTAAGCGTGCGGCATGATAAAAGAGTTGGGTGTTAGTGAGATTAAGTTAATTTAACAACAGCTTACTTCTATACCAGTCTGAATTTGATACAAGTATGGAGGATTTTGGCGCTTCAAAAAAAAAAAAAAAAAAAGTACGAGTTTTAAAGTTAGGAAAATTTATTAGAACATACCTATTTTTCGGACTATAAGGCTCACCGGACTATAAGGCCGCACCCAGATTTTAGCGGAACCAAATAGAGAAAAAAATAAAGTAAAAAATGTGGTTTAATTAAACTGTTATGAGGATCTGCCAAACTGCCTGCTGAAACTGTTTATGGGGTAATGTCCCATCCTGGCCCGTCCCAGGTAATATATAAACCCCCATCCTTGGTATATTGCCCAATCCAGGTCATATAAGCCTCCCATCCTGGTATATAGCCCCCATACTGCTATATAGCCTTCCATCTGGAATATAGTCCCTATCCTGGGATATAGACTCTCTTCCTAGTATATATCCCACCATGCTGATATATAGCCACCAATCATGAAATATAGCCCCCCATCTGGTATATAGCCCCTATATTCAGTGGTTAGCACTGTAGAACGTGCACTAGGCATAGCACTGTAGACTTGCAGCGCTGAGGTCTTGGGTTCAATTCCAACCAAGGACATTTTCAAGGAGTTTGTATATTCTCCTGTGTTTTTGCGTGGTTTCCTCACAGGCCACCTTCGGTTCCTCACATTTGAAGACAGCATACATGAGTAGGTGTGAGTTGTGAGCCCCAATGGGGACATTGTTGCAAATGTATGTAAAAGTGCTATGAATTAATAGCGCTATATAAACATGAATAAATAATAATATTATAATATTATTAACCTAGTATATAGTTCTCTCTTCCTGGTAATAAAGCATCCCATCCTGGGATATTGCACCATTTGCACCCCCATGCTGGGGGATATTGCATTCCCATCTTGGGATATTCACTCGCATCACTGTATATGGCCCCCCATGCTGCCACACCCACTAAAATAATAACCAGTCGTATCATCAATCTCCGGTGTAGCATCGTCTCTTCCTGTGTGTGTCAGGCATCAATCAAGCTGGACCAGGGCCCGCTGCAGCGGAGGACATCAATATCGCGGTCTGGGTCACATAGATCGGCATGCCCTGGGGAAACAGACAAGAAGAGATCGATGCTGCTGCACTTGTGAAAGAAAGACGAACTGTGTGTGTAGAAACGCGTTGTGGCATACTGAGACCCTGCTGTTCGCTTGCAACTAAAGTTTTGGTACATATATAATCATCAATCCGTGTGGTTTCTTTAGCGCTCCAACTCTGACACTTGCCCTGTTTTCTATCTACTATCTTAGGGCTCGGACACACTCATCAGAGTTTCACTTGATGGAAGATACTCTCGAAAAGGGCTGGAGCAGGGACCCTGAACGGCTTCTCCCATATCTGTCGGGACTGTTAAGGCTGATATGTTTTTGTGCAGCTCCAGACTCACCCGTCCAGAGTGGGAGAGTCTGTTTCAAGGGTCACTGCTTAGCCTACAGAGTCTCTCAGACGAAACTTGATGCTAAACCTTGGAACAGTGTTGACCAAGCCTTAAGGCACCTTTAACGCGCGCAACTATCACCGGCGATCGGTGACAAAACGAACGTGCACGTGCAGTTTTTGACGGTGATTCGGATTTGCCGTGTCGCATTTAGACGCCGAAATTGCGGCCTCAACCTTAAGGGGGTACGTGGCTTCCCGGAAGTTGCACAGAAACTGCGGGAAACATCGGTTGAGTCCCGACGCCCGCTTCACACGCCTCAAAACACTAAAGGGAAATGTGGCTTGTACCTGTGCAGCGCCGACCAAAAGACAGAGGGTGACAGAGTTGTGTATTACGCACCCAAACACGCTGATTAGACAGATAGCAATAGCATCACGATTGGCAGCTGCGCAGAAGCTGGGACTAATACATGACGCCATTGCAATTGTGTGAGTGAATGGACAGTCTCTTCAAATATGGCGCCCTGTGTGAAGGGGATAGCCAATGGAAAACACAAGTATCCCCCACCTAATAACGCTGCATGGGGCGTGTTATCCGCATAGCTGTATGGCACGCCTCTGGAAATCACTAGACAACGCAGATTACCTTTCCCTATCGCCGTTCACACGCCTCAAAACCAGGGCAATGCACCTTCAGGGTTACCTCTGTTTTTGAACAATGCTCAGAAACTGCAACCGGGGCAGCAACTTTGGAAAATCACCACGGGTTCCCAATTACATGCCGCAATTTGTAGCCAATTTCAAGGCAATTGTTGAGGAAATCACAATTGACCTCTCAGTTGCTACCACCACTAGTTGCGACGATGTAAAGGTACCTTTAGAGATAATATAGTAAAATTGCGAGTTTCTTAAGGTATCTTCACACACGGCAATATTGCACGGCAATTTCACTGGCAATTTGTGGTTGCAGTGAAACCATGTACAAATGGAAGGAATGTGCTCCATGATTTCACTGCAACCAGGCAAATTGCCAGTGAAATTGCCTTGCACATATTGCCGCGTGTGAAGTTACCTATAGATACATTAAGGTAAAAGCCATAGTAAGACATATAAAAAATCCCTTTTTGCTATATAATCACAACAGAAAGGGAACTGGATCTGTCCTTTAATAGAAAATAAAATAATTGTTATACAATATGATAAAGACAACTATTCAGAAAGGCATGCTGGTACAAATCGTTGGTTGGAATATTTTTGTATATGTAAATCTGTTTGTTTATCATGACATAGTAAAACAACGGCGATGGACGTCAAAGGTACATCCTACTTAATTCCCGGACCGTGGAGTATCAGAGCAACAACCAGGACCGTGGATGCGGTAGTGACCGCGAACATGGCCAGCCATAAGACGCGCGTCTCCCTTTCTCCACCTCCCCCATTAGAGTATAATTGATCGTTATGAAGATCACAATTAAATAAGTTCAAAGACATAGTCTGGGGTGAGTTGCACTTATTTGCCTCTTGATTAAGCATTTTCATAATTTAGGACATTGTGTACTTTATGGATTTTATTTTTTTTATATTTCTATCTCTCACTGTAAAATTACCTAACCTTAAAATTATATACTGTTCATGTTCATTAGACAAAGTAACAAAATCAGCAAATGGATTCAAATAATTATTTCTTCACTCTATGTTTACTTCTTGAGCCAAATAATTCCTTTTTTTTATAGTACTATCACGTTGTTTCCATTTTGTTGATTACTAACAAATTATTCCACTCAAGATCCTCTTCTTAACCCCTTCAGGGAACTATGATGCCTACACGCTACTTTCCCCATAGGGGGTTTTCCCCCCAACCTCCAACAATTGACGCGAGCTATCGCTGTGGGCCTCACATTCCCTTCCCCATTCAGCTGATCTAATGAGCCTGAAACGATCGGCATTGGTAATCCTTTGGATCGTGATGTCACTCATTGACAGCGTGGATCTAAAGCAGTGATAGAGATTGAAGGCAAATCCGCCGCTGGGGTATAGGTTTGTGTAGCCATATAGTGAACTGCATCTGTTACCTGGACAGCCTCGGGGTCCGCTGATGACCCCAGAAACTGTCCTGATTCACTTCCTGCTAGTGATATCCCCATCACATAGATCAGGGAGGGGATCTATTCACCCGCTGTCTTCCCCAGTAAGCCCATCTCAAGATAGGACAAGTGATCGGTATGTGCAGCATGAGGCACTACTAGTGGCCAGTGTAAATTAATTTTTTAAAAGAAGTATTGAAAGTTTTTAAAAGCATGCAAACAAAAACTCCCCATAAATGTTAAAAAGACTCCCCCCTGAAGTCCCGAAAGTGGGTCATTTGACCTTACATCTCAAACCGAATAGAAACTAACCAGAAACCTAAATGGCTAACTCAATGGAAAAATAAACAAACCTTCTGTGGGTCGCGCCAGTAATGGCATTAAGTACAGAACAAAACGGTGATTAGAGGATGTTAGCCTAAAATCCTTCAGGTCATTCGACCCGTCCTTGGGTTCCAAAGGTAGAAATGTTAAATGATCCCTATCTGGACTTCTAGTGTTACTAATGCAAACTACGCTTACGTTGGCACGCAAAGGCCAAGTGAGGCAAGAGCCGGAGCAGAGGCAGTAGCACGAGCAGCCAGAAGCAGAAGGAACGCCTCAGAAACCAGGTTTAGGTAGCAGAATCTCTGTGGTGCAGCAACTGTAGACTTTACACAGGATTTGCAGGAGTAGGCAGAGAACTTGAGAAGCCAATAGGAGCAGAAAAACAAGGAAGTATACTCTAGTAATGACTAACGAGTGGGGTGGGGTTTATAAAGGAGGAAGACAAATGGTCTCATGTAAGAAAAGGAAATCCATATGGAAGAGGCCAAGATAGCCAAAAGGTAATCCAATAATATTCGGAGTTATGAGCTGTATCCATGGTTATAAAACCAACTCATATTAGGGACAGTTAGTTGCTTGTGGTTTTACTTAACCATGGATACCTAGTAGATTACTGTAAATACCCTGCACAAGAGGTTAAAAGAGAGAACTAATTCAGCGAAGAACAAGCATTCATTTATTGGATAACGGTATTACTATAAATTTATTATTATTACACCATAATATACTATTTATATAGGGATAGAAACCTGAGATGGAGAGTACTATTTAAATTTCTAAATAAAGTAAAACATTTCTTTTATATTTTTATTTTTCAATATGAAAACTTAGGTCTCCATTGACCCCATGTGACTAACTAATGTAAGTATTTTGGTGCCATAACTGAAGGTCTATCTCTTTGGTATTATCTATTGTGTTACGTACAATTTTTCGATAATAGTTCAGGAGCATATTTGCTCTCTTAATTATATATTACAGTAATTAAAGGTCTATTAGTAAACATATTTGTTAAAGGTTATACCAATGGTGCCGCTATGCTCATAACCATATGTTTTCTAAATAGTGCAATTGTAATAATATAAATGGTGGAAGATATGTTCTACGAAGATATCTGAATCCTTAGTGAGCTCAGAAACATCTGTTTTCACCTTTGCTAGGGAAGTTAAGGCATGTGAAACAACTGTTCTGTAATATATTTATTGCACTGCGAGGGATGTTGCTGTGTGGGAAGGAGTACGTAGGACGAATATGTAATTCCTTTGCCTTGTGTTCGGAGCTTGGCACCATTTTTTACATCAGGAGATTATATTTTGATCAATCTTTATTCATGAACCCATGCGGTATAGGGTTCAACTGAGCACGAATAATGGTGATCACACATTGCATTTCAGAGGTAGAACCTATTGGGTGATGGGGCTTGAAGCAAAGTCACATTAATCAAGCATAGTATACTGTTTCAGTTGTCTAAATAACCAGCTTCAAATCCTCAAGTACAGGGGGACAACTTTGGACTCTATGGGCTTTGTACAGGCAACATCATTTTCACTTGTAAATAAAATAATAAGCTCTTCTTGTTCCTTTTGATGCTTCTCCATCAGTCAGCCATGTCCCTTTTTTACATGTTGTCACTCTGACCTCACATAAGGATTTTTCCTTACTCAAAATAAAATTTGTCACTTTGCACGTCGGATTGGATGGTTTGGTTGAATTGTTTCTGTCAGATCGCCTGCTTATCCACATTGGATGATTAAACTGGACTGAGCCTACTGAGGTTTGGGAAATTCTAAACTCACGTTTTCAAGAAAAGACCTTCTGGACAATTTCCGGTCTCCCCGGCCCTTAGTGGTTGCGGTTTGGTAGTCTTTACAGAAAGAAATGGCAAATCTTTCATAAATAAACATTGTACGGAGTTCTGCAGCCTGCCTAAGATTTGCTTTTATTTGTTAGTTTTTTTTCTTTTTTTTTAAACAGGTGGTTGAGAGTGGTAGACGAATTACATAAAATCTTGTGTGGTAATACTATTATCAATTTCGACCCATGATCAAAATTAATGGGCAATGTGAACATAGTTATCGTGCCACACTTCTGCAAATTCTACAAATATTGTAAAGAAATAAAGTCTCCAAAAATTACTTTGATACATAAGTGAGTTAAACTCTTGAAGAGATAATTTGTTACCACCAAATTTAAGCTGATGCCCAATCATTATGGGACAATTCATATGTAACGCTCTATTGATATGTTTTGTTCCCCTTCCCAAAAAGCACAAAGTATACATACTGGCGTACATCCCTAAATAGAACAGCTTTACAGGCCAAATTTCATGGTCATTGGGCCAATGTCATGAGCGAAGACTAGGGGAGCTAGCATCCCCGCTTACAGTGGATGGACAATGGGCACAGCCTTAACGGTCGTCTGGCTCGCTACATACAACAACAAACTGCGGGTAACATAGAGATGGGTACAATACATGGTAGGATCTTGTTGTAGGGAACAAGGGAAGGAGACCACTTGCACTCACCTGCAGCTGCTGCCCTGATACTCCCTTCTCTCGAATATACTGTGTATAAGCCGAGTTTTTCAGCCCAAATTGGCTGAAAAGTCCCCCCTCGGCTTATACAGGAGTCAATACGGTTAATCCTATGGTGTCCGGGTGCTGGGGAGGCTGTGAGGAGGCGCGGGGGAGGCTGACTGAATGAGTGGCCCATCATGTGGTGGCGCTCCTCATTAGTTATGCACGGCTCCCCCGCCATGACAGCGGCAAGGGGGTACGCCGTGCATACAAGCACCCAAACTGTATACTGGACAGCCCCAGTGTATACTGCATGAGAAGGAGCCCCCCACACTTTGCAGAGCCCACCCCGTGCATTATCTTACCATCCAGGGTCTTTCTTTTCACAGCGGGTCCTGCAGTCAAATCAAGCGCGCTGTGTTCTAGGTCTCACTTGACCCGGCGCTAATTTGACGATCATTCCACTGCCGACAGCCGGGACAAGTGAGACCGGGAACACAGCGCACGCGAGGATGGACTGAAGGACCCGCGGTGAGGAAGGACCCTGGATGGTAAGATAATGCAGCGAGTAGGGGGGACTCTGAAAAGTAGTGGGGGGGCTCTTCTTCATGATAGGGGGGAGAGTGCCACTGGAGGGCCTGCTGTTAACCCCATACCCATCATTCCGCATTACTGGGCTAATCAATTGAAAACTGTAGGTCACGCTGGTAAGGCAAAACATGAATGTGGCTACAAAGACTAGACCTTCTCATCCTCAAAACCCACTCCATTAAATATCCCGAAATCCATCCGCTTTTTCAACATTAATGATATGATACGGAAAACAATTCTGATTCCATGCCATAATTGACAACTTTCCTGACACATAAGAGAGATTGGTGGATAGTATGACTGAGCGTTCGACGGGTAGGGGCGAGGGGTGGTAGGGTACTCAGATACTGGACTGATGATTACTTGGATGGGCATATCACAGCTGGTCGGTTTCTGGTTCCGTGCCCTTGGACCCTCAGTAGCGGGTGATGTTGGGGGCTGTGATGGTGGGATGGGGAAAATGGTAACGTGACGCTACCTGAGGATCCTGGTAATGTTGATAATAGTACTGCAGGCGAGGCCATGAGGGTGATGTTGATGCTGCTTGGGTTTTACAGCTCCCCACAGGTGGAGCTTTACTTCAGGGCACGCAAGGGTGAATGAGGGGAGTCGTAGTTAGCAGTCATAGCAGTGAACGTTGCGGGCAGTGGCGGTTAAACGGCACACACACACAATAGTCATTGTCTTCTCGGGTACCTTGTATAATGTCCTTGTAACCAAGTATAGTCCAGGAGGGTAACCGGTTCGCGGTGCCAATTCAGGATCTTCACCTTATGAGAGTTGGAGAGGCCTCCTCTGTCTCTGTGTGCGTGTGGTATGGGGTAAGCTCTGCTATAACGGAACTTGCCCGACTGATTCTCCCTTCAGCGGAGTTTTTACTCAGTAACCGGACAATGAGGACCTCCAGTGTTGCGGGATCCCTACTCTCCTTTGGGCCCCCTGGTCCTGTACTTGGTCAGGTTTGGAGTGTCTATGTAGATTCTGACTCTAAGGGGGACTAGTGCCTCCTGGCATCCTTCGGGCTTTTCCTGCTACAATGGATGTTCTAGCAGTGTCCAGATCGCCAGTGTCAGGGTGGGACTGTTCCTTATTCTTGTCTCCTACTCCTTCACTTGGCTCTGTCCTCTCTCTCGGGTGATGCACAGCTGGTCATGTTTCCCCTGGGTTCTGGGCCTGGCGTTTGCTCCAGCAATACTCTTTACAGTACTCGCTTGGGCTGTTTCACTGTGGACTTAACTGCTCTCTTCACTGCTCACGAGCCGACTAATTGCTCTCCCCTCAGGGACTGGATCCTTATAAGGGAACTTGATTAAGGGCAGCAAGTTCAGCTACCCTCCAGGTCTGGGGTGGAAGGTGTTGTGATGCTCATGTGTACCAAAGGTGTAAATCCTTCTTGCAACGAGTATGGGTTGCTGTGGCAATCCCCACCAGGGTTTTGCCAACATAAAACTTGTTAGGCTACCTATTTAGGGACCATGCTCAATGGATGACACTATCAAATAAGGGCCAAAGGAGATTTGTAAAGAAACCTGCCAATATGGCCATAATTACCACTTTATGTAGCTTATTTCTTCCCTCATACCTTGGAAAAAAACCTGACCGATTCATATTACCCGGAGAAATATAGAATGCTCTAAGATCATGTATATGGGGCCTAAGACACACAATCTACTATCCCACTTCCTTCTCATAAACTCTGCCTGAAGTGTCATAATAATGTTATATGTCATGTCAATAAATCATGATAAAAACAAATGCCTATGTAGATGGTATAGCACATTCTGATAGACAAACCACCCTCCAGATTGGATCTCATTTTTGGATAGACAAAGTACAATTTTTAGACCTTAAAGGTAGTGATTGCTGTGTTTAACCTCTAGTTACTGAAATGTAGAAAACATAGAAAAAGTCTTTGCACCAATTGCCATATTCATAATTTAGCTTGATCTTTGTGATTACTCTGGATGATTCCCTTTACACTCTGAAAGGCTTTGGTAATGGGCAGTAAATTTACTTTAAAAATTAATTAAAAATGTAGAACAGATGTTTATAAAACATTCCTACACACATATGTTGCATAATAGAATAATTAGACTGAGTTTGATTGGCAGTCGTTCACTTTGACAGTTTCATCATACTCTTACTTTAATTGAGATGTTTTCGAGTTCCTAAACATGTAGATCTCAGAGTTATTTCCTTCAGATCAGTCCTAGAGCAATCTTGCAGCAAGTAACAATGTATCACTTGTCGACTATTAGACAGATTGTCCTTAATATTGCCTCAGATAATTTTTTTTTTATTTTTATTGTCTCATGTTTACAATTAACAAGTACAAATACAAAGAAAATTATTAGATCACCGTAGAATTTCATTTTGTTCTAATCAGTTTACTACATAATTTCTTAATTCACTGGATTTGACTGTATGCTTTTTTTTTGTCTTTACCCATGCTGGAGGGAAATTGATGAATGATGATAATCTAGTTTTGTAATGGATTTTGCTCATGTTATCATGTGCAACATTTGTGGAATCAGACCCTTTAAGAGCCATATCCAAATCTTTATATTGTGTTTTCCAATCAGCTCTATTTTTTTTAAGAACAAATAGCATATATATTAGAAAATCCAGTCTTTTGAGAGATTATATAATAGTGCTTTTCAAGCTTAGCATTGACGTTAATCTCTTCCAGTCGTAGATACGGTACGACAAGCTCTGTCACAGGCACCACAGGTTAAAAAGTAGGGAAAAGAGTTGTCTGCCTTACATGAGTAGGTTGTTGTTTATTCAAGGTTAAATTAATACGCAGGCACATAATAATTTATTATGATTAAATGAGTATTCACCTGAAATGCGCTAGCATCACAGTAACGCTAGACCAACCTGGTCCATCAGTGACTTTTCATGTCCTTCAGCGCCTGTGTATGAAATTATTTGACATATAAACAAGAATCTACTGTGAAGCTGGTCTTTTGAGAGCTTATCCTTTGATCCTCATTTTTGGCATTTTCAATAAACTATATCCAAGAAATAGCAGGTGCCCGGGACACTTAACACCTCTACGGTTATGCATTCTATTTGTAACCAAAAAATGGCACCTGTGTGAAGTGCTATTCTGTCAATGGGCTGCTAACCAGGTAAGAACATTTTGTAAATCAAAAACATAAAGAAAGGTGCACCTCACCCGTTATGACATTGACAACTTAAGTATTATTTATTGTGGTATCGCATTTGACATGGTGCATGGAGAGAGGGAAGAGAGGAAACGAGGCCGTTTCACTGCTTAGTATCGGCTTCACTGGTCCAAATGCGATACCGCATATAGATAAAACTTAAGGTGCAACGTTCAAACGGGGTGAGTGCACTTTCTTTATGTTTTTTTATTTCAAAAGATCTTGCATATGTAAATACTTAAGTCCCCTCAAATTGAGAAAAGGCATTTCTAGGAGGGATACCTTTATTGGCTAATCAGAAAATTATATTTGTAAGCTTTCTCAGAGCTCACATGGCCATTCATCAAGATACATCATTCAATTTTTATGGCTAAAAATGGGTACCACAATATTATTTTGTCATTGTACTTAATAAAGATGCTAGGAATGACTGATCAGATGGTAGACGGGTCCCATCGAATTATCTTTAGAGACAAGTGAAAATCCTTCCATAAAATATATTTATCTGTACTACCAAAAGCTACCAAAATCAAAACACAAAATGTGCTTGCTGGTAAAGATTCTCAAATGTTATTTCTGACAACACATTTGGTAAAATTTAAATGAAATCATGTGTTGGTGTATTCTAGAGTTTACACCTATCACTATGTTCCCTCTGTTTCTTAAAGAGAACCTGTCAAATTTAACACCAATAATGAAAGAATACTTGTACAACACAGGCTCTTTCAAAGCTTTAAGAGTCCCTACCCTCACACCTGACCTCGATGTTATGAAGAGCTTAGACAAACCAAAACTTCTAATTGGTACAATTAACAACAACCTAGGCTGTGGATTTTATTGAATTGAATCAGTATAACAGCAACATTTTACTGAGTCACAAACCTTTATATAATCAAGCATGATCATGAACAGGTTTATTTTATAGGGAGACCAAAACACCAGGGTTTAACCACCGGTTTAATCAGTGAGCAAGTGATTGATTTTGGGCAGAAACATCCACTATTTGGGTGTTTTTTTTTTTTAAATTTCCCCCCCTCTGTGGGTTGGCAAGTGAAGAAACCCAAAACACCCCCCCCCCCCTTTTGAAAGGAGGGGGTTTTTCCCCTTTACATAAAGTCGGGCCAAAACCCACAGGGGGAGGAGTAAAAAAAAAAAAACCCAATAGAAATTGATTTTGCCAAAATAAAATCACCTGCGCACTGAAAACCCGGGGTTTTTTAAAAATCCTGGGGGTTGGGGCCCAACCAAAAAGTTTCCAAAAGTAAATTAAAAAGAATTTTTGGCCCGGCCCTTTGTTTTTTTATGCAAATGGCCCCCAAAAAAAGGTTGAAACCCTTACCAAAGGGTCCGGGCAATTTTTAAATGGGTGTCCAGTCCCAATTATGCCTTTTACCCAAAATGGTATAGCAACAAAAAACAACTGTTTGAAATCCCTTTTAACCCCCTTTTCCGGCCCAAAGGGGTTTGTCCCCTATTTGTCCGGGAAAGGGGAGTTTTTTCCCTTTCCCCAAATTGGTTTTTGGGTTTTCACCCTGGAAAAGTTGGGGCAATAGGGGGCCCTTGGGTTTTAAGGGGGGAAAATTCCCAGTGCACCCCCCTTGTTTAAATCTTTAGCGGGGCACGGGGACCAAAACTTTTAGGGGGGGCGCTGCCCCCCTGCAAATACATCATTAAAAATTGTCTGTTAAATTTTGGAAAGTAAATTTCTCAGGATTAAAAATTAAACCAGGCAATAAAATTTTCTTTTTTTCATTACAACCCAGCTAGGTAAGGGACTGAAAAGGGCCCCCTTTACCACCCGAAAATTGGGCAGAGATTTTTTCCAAAATCTCTGGTTGCTTTTGAAATATGGCCTTTTGTTCCTTTTTGGTAGTTGGGAAAAAAATAAAACAAGGGTGTCCTGATTTAACTGAAACCGGGAATCGGGAAAAAAATCTTGCAAAAATTATTTGTGTTTTGGGGGGCCCAAAACTACCAAAATACCCTTTCCTCGGGTTATTTTTAAAAAAAGATATGATAAAAGGTATGGGACCCATTTTTTAATCCCTAAAGATTTTTTTAATAACAAAAAAGTTGGGACCATGATCGGAAAAACTTGGTTAAATTCCAAACTACCCCGGGTTGGAAACAAATTCTTTTTTTTCTTTTTGAGAGCCCCCGGGGAGGACTACCCCAGTTATCCAAGTGAGCTGCAATCCCTTTTTGTGAGAGGAATCGGACCAATGCTTTTGTAATGAATTTTGGTGTCTTTTTTTTTAAGCTGTTTTTAAGGGGGAAGGGGTAAAAAAGTTTTTCACTAACAACTCTAATAGCAGTGTATTTCCAAAAAAGGGCCTATCCCCTGCCCTCTCCCCCCTTTTTTCCCCCTTTCCCCTGGGGGGTATATTGAAAAATTTTGGTTAATTTGATCCCTTTTGTTTTCAATGGTAATACTGCTGAATCCTGATTTGTAAAACCCACACGCTGCTATGTTTCCCAGGACTTAAAACTTTTTTTAAAGATGACTGGCAACCTCTTTAAAATAGGGGGGCGGGGGATGGGGGGGGGGGGGGGGGGGGGGGGTTGAAAAGGTTTTTTTTTGTGCAAAAAATGTATTAAAAATTCACATATTTTAAATTCCCAGGGATCTCAACGGGAAAGAAAGGAAAATAAATGTTTACTAAAAAAACCCAAAGACTGACCCCCCTTAAATAAAAAGTAAAATTTTTGAAAGAATATTATTTTTCCCAAAAATTCACATGGAAATGCACACCAAGCCAAAAACATTATCCCACTGAAAATTTAAATTACAAGAAAAAAAAAAACCTGTAAATGGTTTTTTCCCCACATAAAATAAGACAGAAAAAATTTTTTTTCGCATTTTTCCCCTTATTTTTTGATGTACTTTCCCAATCGGTAGAAAGTTTGTGAAATATGCATTTTTAGGGCCTGATAAAACCTCAGCACCCCCATGAATTTTAGAAAAAAAAAAACATATTGCAAAAATGTCTATTTTATAAAAAGTGGAGGGGGTTTGAAATTTTTAAAAAAACAGAGGAGTTTTTTTATTTTTTTTTTAAAAAAAAATTTTAAAAAATTATTTTTTAAAAAACTAGAAAAAAATTTAAAAAAAAAAAAAAAATTTGAAATTTTTTAAAATTTAAATGACTTATTCATAGTAATAAAAAAAGGTTTTTGCCTTTATTCTTTTTTTTTCATTAAAGGATTTTTTAATGATCTTGGGGCCCTTAACACATCAGGGGGTTTACACTAAAGTGTGGAAGATTTTTGAACGGGGGCTTTCGCACTGCCCCCTAAAGGCCGATTTCCCGGGCCCCGGACCCGGCAACCCCTTTTATTCCTAGGGGGCTTTTTGGCCATTTCGGCAAGTCGGGTTCTGCCCCGGATTTGGGAAATTGGGCACTTCACCCGGGCGAAAAAAAAAACCCGTTTGCCAAGAAACAAAAACCCCCCATAGAGAATAAAATGGGCCCCGGGGGCCCGGAAAAATCCGGGGCCGGAAGTCACCCCTTTTAGGGGGCAGATGCGACGCCACCTGTCGATCTCCCACACATCGTGAAAAACCGCTGATGTAAAAAGGGACCCCAAATGGTTAAAATTTAAAATGGAGACTTTTTTCTTTTTCAAATTTATCGGGTCTGTACACAAGGTACTTTTAGAAACATTGTACCTGCCAAAATTTGTTTTTAAAAAAAAAGGGTTTTTTGCAGGGAAGAAAGGTATTTATTTTTTCGATGCTTTTTAGGGCCCCCCGAAAATTACATTTGGGTGAAAAAAAAGGGGGTTTTCATGAATTATTTATTGGTTTCTAAACGGAAAGAAACCCAAAAAAAAATTTGGCCGGGCCCACTTCTTTTGGGGCCATCCACGGTTTAAAAAGTGGGAAAAGGGTTTAAAAGAAACCCCAAGTAAAGGGGAACCCCACTTTCAAAAGAAAAGTTTTTTTAAAACTTTTGGAAAAAATGTTCAAAATTTTTTAAAAAGAATTCATGTGAAAAAGACATCTTTTGCTTTTAAAAACCTAATAAAAGAAGTACTTACTCTGTAAAGGGAAAAGGGCCCAAAGGAGAAATACCAAATTTGAATAAATTTTTTTAAAATTTTAAAAATTCTTAAAAAAACCCACTCTCAAAATAACAAAAATATATTGGATTGGGTTAGTATTACCAGGGTAATATAAAATAATTATTGGGAAGGGTTTAGAAAGTGCTTAAAAAAAATATCAAAAAACCTGGACCAGGAGCTTTGACAATCCCGCAGGGAAAAAAACAGGTCCGGGCGCCTCCCAAAAAAAACAACAGATAGGAGAAACACGGGGGGGAAGGAAAAAAATTTACAATGGAGGGCCCTTTTCATAGGGAAAAAGGGAAAGGGACCTCCGTACTCACTTGTGCCCTGATTTCTCAACTATCCTAAAACGGGTTCTTTCACCCCATTGCTGGCGGGATCCCTTTTAGCCCCTAGCTACCCCTTTTGATTTTAAACCTTTAATAGGGGGGGGAAAAGCTTTTAAACCAACAATTTGCTGAACTAATATAAAAAAAAGGGGGGAAAGGGGGAAAAAGAAAAAAGGGGGAAACAAAAAAAGAATTTTCCATCCCCGCTGCCACTCCCCTGGGGAACAAAAGGGTTTGGAAATTTATCAGATTTTCCGGGTTTAGCCCCTTTTCACCTCGGTAACTAGGCCAGGAAATGGGGGTTAAAATTTTCCCAACAAGAAAAGGCTTGAAAAAGGGAACCATAAAAAGGGAAAGTTTGGGAAGTGATCAAAAAGGGGGCCACACCGGGAAAAATAAAACCCAAGGACTTTGCTGGAAAAACAAAACTGACATTAAACCCCTTTACACTACCAAATGAAAGAAAACACATTTAATATAAAAGCCCCTCAAACAGGAATGAGCCCCCGGGGTCTCAAACCTTTAAAATAAAAAAAAAGGCCCAGGGGGGTTACAGGTCATTGTTATTTCAAATTTTTCATTTTATTCTTTTTTCCCCTTCCCAAATTTTTAAATACACAAGGGGGAAATTTTACCCACTGACCTGTGACGCCCTTTCATTTTTTTTATTCGAGGGTTAAAAGAAAACCCAAAAGAAAAGAGACCCCTTGGCTGACGGGGCCCCCAACAAAAGGGGGGCATTAAAAAACCCCAATTTGAAAAAAATTTTTTCTGTAAACATATCTGTGTTTTGCAGGCCCAAAAAACCCAGCCAGGTTGGGGACAAATAAGCCCTTGAAGCCCCTCCCCTGTTTGCAGATTTTGGGCACCCTAGAAATTGAAGGGATCCCTTTAAACCCCCAAATTTTACTACAGGTTTAAATGTAAAGGGGATTGACTTCCCCCTACTTCTGCATGAAATTTTATCATACAAAGTGGGTTTAAAACACTCAAACCCTTTAACCAAACGGGAAACCTTCCTCTGGAGCTAGAAATAAAAGGGCTGGACCTAGCAAAAAATTTCCCCATTTAAACCCCCACGAAATTAAGGGTTGCTCAAAAATTGACTTTAATCACAGTCAAAAAAACCCTTCCCAAAAAAACATACACTTTTTAGTATTAAAAATAAAAAATTTTTGGTTATAATTCGAAAAACAAAAAAATTTGCAGGGGTTTTATTTAAAGGTAAATGAAATTTTGGGGAAAGAGAAAATTCTATGCAAGGGGTATCAGTGCCTCCATGAATTCAAAGGGATTCCCCAGCCCCCCCTGCCCTCGAAGGGCTCCTGCCCAACCACAATCACCTCCTTTCCCCCCCGTTCAGAGGGCAGGGACCGGCCAGGTGATCATGCAAGAGGGCATGTGAGACCCACATGCAGCTCAAAAAAAAGTGTTTCCCTCCCTTTTAAGTAGGTGCTATGCTGTTTTCAAATACCCAAAAAACAAAAAAGGGGTTTAGGTGCACAGACTATTTTCCCCTCCATCCAAAAAAATGGTCTAAATTTTGCTAACAGACTCTGATGAGAGTGGATTCTTTTTTTTATCAGAAAGTAGGGGAAAAAAAAATTTTTTTCCACCTTTTCCCCAACCATGAAAAGGCCCATGAAAATTGGACGGGCCCCCCGATGTAAATCTGAATGTGGCCCCAATTTTTTTTTAAAAGGGGACCCATGGACTTTTTTTGGGGGGGAGTGCGATCCATTTTTTTTTTTATGGTTAAAGTTGGCCCAAAAAAATGCCCCCTTTACTGGAACAATCCTTTAAATAAGAAAAGCAAAAATTCCCAAAAATTAAAGTAGAAGAAAAAAAGTAGAAAAAATAAAAAATGATTGAAAATAAAATAAAAATTTTCATTTGGATTTTAAAACTGGGAAAATTAAAACCCCAATTAAAAAAATAATTAACATACAAAGAAATTTAAAAAAAAAGGAAAATTTAACAAAGGAAGGGAAAAAAATGTATTCCTTTCAACTGTGGATTTTAAAAAAGTTTAATAAAGGGGGGATGAAATTTAGGGCTTCCTTTTTTTTTCCTTATGCCCATTTTTCCCCCGGGTTCCCCAACCCTCCCCCTGGTGTATTTCTCTTGTTATTCTTCACCCCTTTCCAAATCTTGGGATTCAATTTTAGAAAATTTTCCCCCCTTTTTCAGGGTATTAATAAAGTTTTTTTAATGCCCCCGTTTCCTTTAAAATCCCTTGTCAATGGACCCTTTTTTTCCTAAATGGTTTTCAGTTATTTCTATAGTCCCCGCAATGTACTCGGCGATTTTACTCTACTATAAAAAAAACCCCTATGTCAACCCTTTTCCCTTTTGCAGTACAAAGGAAAAAACTTGCCTAAGGCTTTCCCTCCTTTTCAATGATTAAAATTTATTTTTAAAAAAAACGTTTATCAGCACCACTTGTACCACAATTTCCCGGAAGCCAAAAACATAAAATCAACCCCTTAAAAAATGACAAAAGGGAAAAATGTGATTCCCCTCTTTAAAAATCTGGCAGTAAAACAGAAGTCGAATTCACAGAATCCTGAGGTTTTAAAACACAATTGCTCGTTTTGGATCCAACCATAAAATGGTGATTCTTTGCCTCTACAAATTTTCTAGAGCTTGGACTAATTCTACATATTTGCTTAATTGTTTTGAAGTCCCAAGATAAAAATTTTTTTTTAAAGTTTCTCCAACAAATTGAAAAGATATTTTTTATTCACAAAATACGGAAATACACCAAGAATTGATTTAAACCCCATTATTAAAGAGGGAAAAAACATAAAACTGGTTTATTGGGATGTATAATGCAATAATGCAAGCATAAAAGTCAGGTTTTCATAAAAAGCATTTTTTTTTTTTTACTGATTTTTTGTTTTTAAAGGGCCACTTTTTGACCCAAATTTTGGGGGAAAGTAGGGATGTGTCTTATAAAGCAAAAAATGTGCAGTAGGGGGGGATTTTAAAGGGGGCTGTGGACGGTGTCCATGGGTGTTTGGGGGGCTGGAGGGGGCTGCAGTGGGGGCCCCTGGCAGTGGGTCATTTTCCTGTTTTGCACTGCATCCCGCTGTCAATCCCCTGCATGCAATGGGGCAGCGCAAATTTAAAAGGAGTGGTCCCCCGCCCAGCTCTGCACCCCATTGAATACAGTGCTTTTCCCCGCTTTCATTGCGTGGAAAGCCTGATTCCGAAAATCTCACATACTCACCTCTCTTCATATCTTTCCTGCGCCCCCACTATCCCCACTACTGGGCTCGCGTGCGGGCCTTGGTCAGTGAGTGTCGGGTGACGCATTTCCGGCTTTGGAAGCGGGTTACAAGCGACACTACCTCCATGACGTGTTTTTTGTGACACTTTTTGGGTTTTGCCAACCCCGGAAGACGCAGCAAACACCGAGGTGGCGCACGGCCCCCGCCCGAATAAAGGGACCACCACCCATAATACTTGGCCAATTTAACCCCGTGGGTATATAACCCCTGACTTGAGCATGCCTGTTGCACCAGGGGAAACAAGGACAAGGGGGGACCCCCTTTGGATATGAAGGGTTTTTTTTGATGTGTTGACTACTGATGGGGAAGTAATGGAAGGTGATTAAAAGGGGCTGATACGGACTTGTCATTTTTACAAAAGGCCAAACCCATCAGTCCTGATTGGCTCTTTTTCCCCCCTTTGAGAGGGTGAGTAAGGAAATTACTTATCTTGGTAAAGGGTTTTTTTCCATCTGCTTATTTTTGGGTATTAATTTTTTTTCTCGTTGGGTCATTAAAGTGGTTTTTTCCCCGAAAATAAGTTTCATTTTAAACAATAAACTTAGAAAAAAATTAAAAATTTTCCCCAATTGGGGTGTTTAAAAAAAAATTCCTGTGCTTTTAATAGGTCCTTTTTTGAGCATGCACGGAACACGGTATGTCATACCAAAACTTCTGGGCAGGGGGGAAGTAAAGAAAATACAGACATTAAGCAAAGGATCACTGTGATTCTTTTTTTGTGAGGGAAAACATTTTTTCGCCTGTTTGTAAGAAGTTTTACCCCAAAAAAAGAATTATTTGTGTTCCCCTGATGTAATGTTGTATACTTTATTTTTCCTTCCTCCCGGTCAAAAATTTCTCCCTGCACAGTCAAAAAAAAAAGAAACTGACTAGTAGGGGGGATATTTATAAGAAAACTCTGCAAGGAAATTTTTTTTTAAACAAATTCAATTGTGGGAAAATTTTTATTATTCCAAGATTATTGATTAAAAAAAACTTTTAAATTTAATTTGTTAAAGGAAAAAACCCCTTTAAGGAAAAAACATTTTTGTTTTAATTGATTTTTTTATCAGTGCTGTGACATGATATCTATCAGGGAAAAAGGCAATACTTTTTGGTTTCCTCACTTGTATACGGGTGAATCTTTTTTCACAAAGGTGTTAAAAGAGTCATCTTTGCAATTCCAGAATTGAGTGGAATGGAAACAGAAAAGGTTAAATTTGGTGAGGCTATTGGGGGAAAGAAATTTACCCAAAATTCAATAAGATTTTTTTGGTTTTTTTTATTTTTTAAATGGTTTTAACACTCTTGACATAAAAAATTCCTTTCAAACCCCCCTTATTTTCTCCTGATAACCCCAAATAGGGTATCACCGAGAGGGGGAAACGCGTCGAGGAGAAGTAACAGGGTGCATTTTCTCTAAAGGAAGAGCATATAAAGCTAAGTTGGGGCGGGTAGTTATCAGATATTTTTTGCCCTATTCCGTCAAACTTGGGAAAAACGTGATGTCGATGCTCTCGGGTACTGGACACTTTTATTGTTTTTTACTATTCAGAGAAGCCTATAAAAAAAAACCTATTTATCAGGACACCATCACAAATTAGGGTGAACAAAGCTTCGCTCTTAGGTAAAACAGAGGGTTTAGCCCCCCCAGTCTTTGATAGGAGCAATTTTGATATAAAAACACAACTCTGATGTTTTTATCCCTTTTTTATTTGATATGTTTTAGGTTTGTCTCACTGGTTTTATTATACATTAAAAAAAATTATCCCCATTTAGATGAGTGTTGTGGATAAATGAGCATTTTTTTTGAATTTACTTTTAAAAAAAATTTGCAGTGTTTTTGTTCCAGTTATTTTTTTTTAAAACACTAAAAATTTTTAAAAAGAAAAAGTTAAAGGGGGAGAGGAAAAATAGACAAAAATGGGGGTAAACAAAGAAAAGCTTAGGGCAAAGGGAGTGGAGACGTTAAAGGAAATTTTTCAATTTTTCTAATTTTAGCCCCATAAAAAATTTTTATTGTCCCGTATCCAAAAAACAAACTTAAATTTAAAAAGGGGGGAACCCAACCACCAATTTTAACCACCTGTAAACCAGTATACAGGAGTTGATATGTCAGCATGACATCAGTTTGGTTTCTTTTTTATTCCTCCCCTGGGTTGTCTTTTGCTGTATGCAGGACTCCCCCTCTTCCTATGATCTGGAGAGGGGAAGGAGGAGAGGAGGTGTGGCTTACTAAGAGAGATGAGCCCACAGGGGAGGAAAAAAAAAATAAACCCCCAAATAGTATGTCATGCTGCCCATGTCAGTAACCTACTGCATGTTTTACGGGTGGTTAAATCTGTTTTTGGTTCCCTTTTAAAGTTTATTTGGAAAAAATTTAGCCATACATTTTTCTTTTAGGTGCTATAAATAAAATTTTAGCCGGGGTTTGCAGTTGCTATTTAGATAGAAACAATTTTCTTTTCTTTGTTTACCTTCATTGACAAAGAGACCGACCATTGCTAGGGTGGGCATTAAGCTGGCCCGGGCTTGGAGAAAATAGAATCTAAAAGGAATCCCAGAAGCTTCAAAATAGTTTTTGAAATCTCGGGATTTTCAGCCACAATGCACGACAGCAATGATAGTTGGTCACTTTGGCGAGGGGTTTGTATACAAATGGTAATTATCTTAAGAGCAGCTAAACTTTCAATAAAAAGTAATATAATTCACAAAAGTGCTGAAATCCCAATTAAATATATAATGTGTCTATTTTAATTAAAATGAATAGCTCTTTATGTTTAATCTTAGGCTCGTCACACATGCGTATTTTGCCGCGTTTTTTACAGCGCGCTTTTCAAAATACGCAATGTGCCTTTTGTCTGCAGCCAAAGTGAATGTGAAATTACTTGGGAGTGCCGAATTGCGCAAAAAAACCATGCGTTTTCAGGGAGAAAGCGCAGCTCCGTAAACAATTGATATTTTATTGTTACGCAGCTACTTTTGCTATTCTCCCGAGGGGAGAAGAATCCTGCTTCCTCCTCCCTTCTGAACACTGTTGGCCCCCCATTAGACTTCACAGTGTATTACTATACACTGTGAATTTAATTAAACAGAGGCAAATGTATGTAAATAAAAAAGAAACAATACTCACCTTCCGGTGCTTCTCCCCCTGTTGGTCTCCGTTCAAGTGAGAGATGTATGAGGACCTGTGGTGATGTCAGAGGGCGTTCCGGCACTCGCGGTCAGTGATACATTCTCCTCCCCCCTCTGTGACATCACTGCGCTTTCTGGAGTAAGAAAGCGCAGTGTGTGAAAGCCCCCGCGTATTTTGTTGCGCTCTTTTTGCGCCTTTGGCCCCGAAAAACGCGCAAAAAAACGCGCGCAAAAAAGCGCAGTAAAATACGCAAATGTGTGAACGCAGCCTAAATCTGTAAAACCCTTTTAAAAAAAATGATTAAATATATTTCAGTATAGGGTATTTTGTCCAAACAAATGAAAGTACTGTATTTTTCAGACTTTAAGGTACACCTTACCATAACATGCACCCAAGGTTAAAATACAGAAAATAAGAAAAACATTTTTGCTGTTAATGAAAACTTACCTGCCGGTGTAAATCAGAGCGGCAATTATCACTTTAATTTTAATTTACTAGGGTTGAGTAGGAAGGTAAGAAGCCTATTATAGAGTCTTTCTGCAGTGTATATATATATATACACACAGCTCTGCTATATACCCTAGATATACATTACTGCTACATGTCCATACCCTTACACAGTTCTCCAACATTTCCATAGATATACAGGCTCTGCTACATGCCCATAGACATACACGACTCTACTACATTCCTAAAGACATACATGGCCCTGCTACATATTCATAGACAGACACAGCTCTGCTACATATTCATAGGCTAGGGTCACATTTGCGATGTGCCCCTAGCCTGCCGGATTCCGGTATTATCTTAGAACTTTTCCAGCGCCGCATAGCGTTTCCGCTATGCGGTGCTGGAAACCGCTGCCCTTAGTTACCCGCTGTTTACCTGCACGACCTGTCACACAGGCAGCGGCTCGGAGGGCGTTTTACAGCGCCGCACAGGAAATCGGTCTGCAACGGTTTTCCTGTGCGGCGCTGTAAAACGCCCTCCGAGCCGCTGCCTGTGTGACAGGTCGTGCAGGTAAACAGCGGGTAACTAAGGGCAGCGGTTTTCCAGCACCGCATAGCGGAAACGCTATGCGGCGCTGGAAAAAGTTCTAAGATAATACCCGGAATCCGGCAGGCTAGGGGCACATCGCAAATGTGACCCTGGCCATAGACAGACATCGCTCTGCTACATGACCATAAACATACATGACTCTGCCATTTGCCCAAACACATACACGGCTCTGCTACATTTCCATAGACATAGGCTAGGGTCACACTTGCGTCAGCCCTTACGGCTGACGCAAGCGCTAAAAAGTTAGAAATTGTCCCTGCAGCTCATAGCGCTAACGCTATGCGTTGCCAGAGAACATTGCCCCATAGAAACCCTTTGTTTACCTTAGCAGCGGCCAGACAAGCGCTGTCTGCAGCTTTTTCCTGTGCACTGTGTTAAAGCGCACTCCCTGTGTGGCCAATGCTAAGGTAAACAAAGGGTTTCTATGGGGCAGTGTTCTCTGGCAGCGCATAGCGTTAGCGCTATGAGCTGCAGGGACAATTTCTAAGTTTTTAGCGCTTGTGTCAGCCGTAAGGGCTAATGCAAGTGTGACCCTAGCCATACACAGCTCTGCCAAATGCCCATAGACATACAAGCTCTGCTACATGCCCATAGACATGCAAGACTCTTCTACATGTCCATACACACATTGCTCTGCTACATGCCCATATACATACATGACTCTGCTACCAGCCTATGCACATACATGTACTGCTACATGCCCATAGACATACACGGTACACGGCTCTACTACATTCCATAGAAATACACGACTCTATGCCCATAGACATATGTGGCTCTACTAGATAACCATACACATTCATGGCTCTACTATATGCCCATACTCATACACTGCTCTGCTACATTCTCATACAGACATGCACACTAAAAGCATATGTAGACAAACACATATGTACACACACACAGCTCTGTTACATGCACACTGCATTCACATATAGACATGTACACAGCTTTGCAACAGGCACATTTAGTTACACACAATACATTGCCACATTTTGCAGTTCCTAATTGGTACAGAGCAGGAGAGGAAAGCCAATGGGACCATGAAGGTTGCAGCCGTTGAGCACTGCAGGACCTTCCACTTGTTTAACTCAAGCACCTTTCTGGTCATGTGATCAGACACATGTTCAGACACATGACGAGAAAGGTCCTAAAATTCCTCATGCTGAAGCTCCTACAGCTGTGCGGCTCTTTCCAGCCTCTGTCCGGATCCGATAAGCTTCATCTCCTCCTCTGTACAGATCACATAAAATCTTTCATAATTGTATTTTCCTGCCTGATCTGAGGTGAGATGTAAGGAAGAGTCTAGTGCGTTTTGTATGAGTCCTATTCTAATAGTAACTCAAGATATTAAAATAACATAAGGGTGAAGGCGACTATTTACAAATTTCCAGTGTTATTAGGATTCCTGGCATGTAAAATATTGTTTTATTCCTGTGATCATTTTAGAAATGAATCCGCTGTGAGAATCATCCATTCCAAATTACTAAAGTTAAACAAGTGTGACAAAAGATAAGCGCTGAATGATGAGAACTGAAAGTGACATTTCATTATGCTACCATTTTTCTTTTGCTGTTTATGTGATTAATTAGTTAATTATGATTATTTTTTTTTCTCTCTAATGATCAGTCATCCATTACAGGATTTCACCACAATAAGTTTCAAAGTAAACAATATATGTTGGCAATGTCCTATGCAATAAGAATGCATTTTTATGATAAAAAATATTTACACTACATGAATAAAAGTATTAGGGCCCCTACACAATTCAGTTAAATCCATAGGCAAAAAACCCTCTTTAGAAAGAAGGGGCCTGATCTCTGGCACCACCTGTTGGATATAGTAATCCTAAAAGTCAATATCGACACTTTAAAGAGTCTTGGAATACAAAGCCAAACCAGAACTCCACTTACAGTCACATGTTTCAGAATGTTGTTCCCTCCTCATTGTATAGCAAGAGATCTGATTTGACTAGGAGAGAGGCCTCTAACTGGTGGTCTAAGGCTGGCTTCACACCACGTTTTTATCCTGACAGGTTCTGTCCGGTGTTTTGCTGGAAGCACTGGACAGAACGTGACAGGTCCGGACAAACAGAATCGGGGGGTTAATACACCCTCTGGTCCTGTTTTCTGCCTGAATCGACAGATCGCAGCTTTCAGGAGCTGTCCCTGCTAGGCACGGTCCTGAAAGTTCAGGCGGGGAGCACTCCATGGTGCTGAAGTTCAGCGTCGGCCAGCGCTGAGCTTCAGCACCCGGCGTCCGGCTCCCGGATGCGATTTTTCTTGCGCCAGATCTGGGAGGATCCCGGACGATCCAATTTGTGCAGATTTTTCCCCCGGACAGAGAATCGCAGCAAGGTGCAATTTTGTGTCCGGGAGAAAACCCACATTCTCCTAGATCTCCCGGGCAGATGGGAACCAGACGGCAAATAGCTGCCAT
Source organism: Allobates femoralis (assembly GCA_033576535.1). Lineage (NCBI taxonomy): Eukaryota > Metazoa > Chordata > Amphibia > Anura > Aromobatidae > Allobates > Allobates femoralis. The sequence goes on from JARQOC010000001.1 coordinate 511,412,261, forward strand.
CCGGCTCCATTCCGCCCCATGTGAACCGGACAGCCCCGGATCAGATGAACCGTGGTATGAAGCCAGCCTAAGGTGGAACGTTTCGGTAGTCTAAAAATGCTGGTGTAAAGAGACTTATAGGCCTTATAATGTTCCTCTGGTAAATTAAATATGCCAATAGCCTCTTCATAAAGGAAGAGGAGTTGAGCTCTGGCATGTCTTCAATACATGTCTTCAAATGGAGTTTACGGTTTGGCTCCTTATTTTAAGCCCTGTGGCAAGGTTGTTAAATGGTCAACATTGACTATTAGTATTACTACATCCAATAAGTGGCACCAGGGATCAAGGTTTTGTCCTTCTAAAAGACTATTACATGGCCTCTACATCTCCTTACACTGGCATGTAAGGCATGTCACTCTGCACAAGATGACACATTCCCCCTTAGACATCCACTTTAAATCTGTAGGCCTTAGGCTGGGGTCACAGTAGCATTTTTCACATGCGTTTTTGGAGACCTGCGTTTTCAAAAACGCATGAAAAAAAACGCACCCATAGGCCCCCATGTTAAAAAAACGCATGCCCTAATAGCCAAAAAGCATGTGTGACTGTCCCATGCGTTTTTGGAGCATATCCAAAAACGCATGCGTTTTCTACAAAAACGCATGCGTTTTCTACAAAAACGCATGCGTTTTTGGATATGCTCCAAAAATGCATGGGACAGTCACACATGCTTTTTGGCTATTAGGGCATGCGTTTTTTAACATGGGGGCCTATGGGTGCGTTTTTTTTACATGCGTTTTTGAAAACGCAGGTCTCCAAAAATGAAGAGAGGACCTGGCTTACAATTTCTTTTCTAATTATCCCAATGGTGGTCAGTGAAGTTAAGTTCAGGGCTTTGTGCAAGCCAGTCAAGATTTTTTTTTTAACCGCAAGCTCACCCAAGTATGCTTTTATAGACCGTGCTTTATGACTGAGGTGCAGTCATGCTGGAACAAGAAACGTCATTCCACAAACTGATCCACAAAATTAGCAACGATTCACCAAAATGTCTTGGTTTGAAGTATCAAGATTTCGCTTTGGTTTAAGTAAGGCTGTGGTCACAGTTGCCATGCGTTTTTTTATGATTTAAACAAAACTCATGCGTTTTTTCATGTCAGCATGAGTTTTGTAAGGTGTGTGATGGCTCCCTGCGTTTTTGGCTGCGTTTTTGAATCTGCACCTAAAAATAGTGCTTGTAGTATTTTTTTGAGCGTTTTGAAAAACGCATGCGTTTTTGTAGAAAACGCATGCGTTTTTATAACATGGGTTCCTATGGGAAACGCATGCAAAAACGCATGTACAATTAGTACCTTTTAGTGCCATTCAAAAACGCATGCGTTTCCCAAGGAGCCCATGTTTAAAAAAACGCATGCGTTTTTGGAAATGCATGCGTTTTTTTAACATGGGCTCCTATGGAAAACGCATGCGTTTTTGAATGGCACTAATTGTACATGCGTTTTTGCATGCGTTTTCCATAAGGCCCCTTATTAAAAAACGCATGTGTTTTTGGATATGCTCCAAAAACGCATGGGACAGTCACACATGCTTTTTGGCTATTAGGGCATGCGTTTTTTTAACATGGGGGCCTATGGGTGCGTTTTTTACATGCGTTTTTGAAAACGCAGGTCTCCAAAAACGCATGTGAAAAATGCTACTGTGACCCCAGCCTAAGAGGCTTTTGTTAAGCCTTCAAAAATAACCCCATATGCATTAGCCTTCATCCAAAACAAACATTACAGTTTTCACAGTACAGCCAAGCAGATATCTCGGTTTTCCTCAATAATCTGTCCGAAAACTATCGACGAAAACATGCAACAATTTCCATAGGATACAATGTTAAATCAATTAAATGGATCGAGACACTGAAAAAGACCGATAAACCCGCATTTTATAATGAATAAAGATAGTGGTTCATACTGGAGACACTCAGAAATGATGATAAAATGAATATGAAACACTAAGTTAAAGAAAAATATAAATATTTAATATGGTATTTTATTTTTATAAAGACTCTTTTTGGTGTATGAAAGACACTGAGGAGGAGAGAGGGGTGGACATATTATGTTTTGGAAGGGGAATCACATTTTTTTATGGCAAAATTACCAGCAAAGTACTAACAAAAACTGACAAAAACCAAAGCATTACCCAAAACTGAGACACATTTTTTGTTGAAACAAAACGACGAAAATGATAACCGAAGTCGACAAAAACCAAGGTATCACTGTACTGCCTTCAGTGCATTGTGACATTGTGCTTGGTGATGTATGACTTGCATGCAGCTGTTCAACTATGAAAGATCACATCATGAAGGTCTTGTGCTGACTTTATTACCAGAGGAGGTAAGGAACTGTGTAAACTAAATGCACTTCAGTAATCAATGACTTTGCTGTGAACCTTTGCTTGTTCTGTCATATTTGCTTCTGTTCATAATCCCTTCCACTTTCTCAGTAATGCCACTACGAGTTGATCGTGCAATACTTAGGAGTAAAGAAATGTAATAAACTAATTTGTTACCTTGGTGACATGCTATGTGAGTACCGGTAACTACGGTACTTTAGTGATCGAATTCAGTGAGCTATTTAGAATGAGCCTTTCTTTCACTAGCGTTTATAGAGGCACTAGCAGTTGATCTCGACGTTGCCCGGGCGTAATGCCATATGGTCGTAATGCTCATATATGGTAATATCGCCCATACATGGCAAAATTCCCCTTTATGGTAATGTATGTATGTGTGTGCATATGTATCATAGCCCTACCCCCTCATAGTAGCCATGCCCTTTCATAGATCCGCCCCTACACATAGCCCCACCCCTCCCAGTAGCCCCACCCTTTCATAGTGCTGCCCATGTATAGTCCCTCCCCTTCATAACTCCACCCCTCCACATAGTGCAGGGGGTGGGGCTATGTGGAGGAGGCATTATATGTGGAGATGCAGGCTGTGAAGTGGGCATGGCTATGTGGAGTGGGCTAATGCCTCATAAACACATACACTCAGCTTTACAGATTACATATTGCATGATGAAGGGCTGTATTTTATACACCTGTGTAAATGAACTGAATGAAAAACCTAATTTCAATGTGATCATACAGTGAATCTGTCGTGAACATCACACCTCACAATTAGAGATAGATATGCTTTACAAATGTAGCAAATACCAACTCAACTGCTGCATCATATTGCTTCAGAAGTGTGTTGCGTCTATGCTATGTGTTTAGTATGACTGTACAACAAAGTAGCTTAATACATGATTAGTTTATTGTGATAGTGGCTACTTTAGCAATTGTTATAGCTGTAAATATGGTTATGTCAAATTATAGGGATATTGTTTTTTGATTGTTTTTTTTAGTGCACAGGGTAAAGAAGTCATCTGAGGCTTGTTTGCACAGGCAGATTTATGCTCATAACAAGACTAATTGATTATAAATAAAGTGGATCATAATCACTTAAGGCCTTTTTACATTGGCTGATATAAATTGTATGCCGTAAGCCATCCAATTATCTGACAGCATTTTGCTCATTTGTTACTAATTAGCAGGATATTTACATTGGAAAATTGCTGAAACATAATATTGCATAAGTAATAATAAATATAAATAAGTGTAAAAAGTAAGTTAAAACAATATAAAAGTAAAAAGAAAAAGAAAATATTTAAATGGTCACTGTCATTTTAACAAACTTTAAAAAAAATTAATAACAAAAGTGAATACAAAACAATTTGCTTTATATCTTGTCAGAAAAATTAGCATCTTTCTACACTTGAGACACTTCTTTCCATACCTCTACAATTCATAATACACTCTACGGCCACGTTCATACGTTCAGTATTTGGTCAGGATTTTACATCAGAATTATAAGCCAAAATCAAAAGTGGGTGAAAACTGCAGAAATGGTGATGTGTTTCTATTACACTTTTGCTCTGATTGTTCTTCTGATAATTACAAATACGTATGAAAAATACTGGCCAAATGGTAACAACTGGGATAGAGGATGAGGGAATAGTATACAAGATGGAATTGCGGGCAAAGTAACTGAGTATCTGGTCTGTTCCTGTAGACTGGAAACCCTAGTCTGATGCTGTACTCAGAGGTACCTCTGATAGTGAAGAGGTCTGAGTCGCCACCATTGCCCTTAACTCTTCAAAACCAACCAATGCGTGAACCCTCACCTCCACCCACCATGAACCGGGTCAGCAGCCACTCCAAAAAAAGGAAAATGTCCAGAGACTACAGAACAAGCATGGATGTTCACACAGAAGCTTGGTCAAAGGCAGCAACACCACCTGGTGGAGGGAGAAGCTATTTAAAGGAAACCTGCCAACTTCTTTTTTCCCTCAAACCTATCACTACCTGTACCTGCACCTTGGTGCTACATCCCTAACCATCCCAGTCTGACATAAAACTGTCCTATAATGTTTGTAAAAAATGAGTTTGATACTTACATGGCCTTATGATAATTAGACTTCTAGACTACATACTGTATGTAGTCTGACTGGGCGGTCTCCTCAGCTGCATTCTCGCCCCCTTGATGCTAGAATTAGAATCCTGCCCCGGTGGGCACGATCATTCATCCTGAAGCACAATCATTCAGTCAGGAGCGCGCACCCGATTCAAAATTCTTGCTCTTCCTTCCAAGTATGATGCGCTGCCAGGTGAGCATCATTTCTGGTCTGGTGCATTGTGGAGGATTATCAGGTGTACAGGTTGCCTTCTGAATGCACACTGTGCATGCTCCGGAGCCAGTCTATATGCCAGTAGACCCCACACACTGCGCAGGACCGGAAATGACGCTTGCCTGGCAGTACGTCATACCTAGAAAGAGGAACAATAATTTTGATTTGTGTACGTGCTCCTGACTGAATGATTATGCTTCAGGATGAATGATCGCACTCACCAAGGAGTGATCCCAGCATCTGGGGGGAAGAATGCAGCCGTGGAGACTGCGCAGTCAGACTACATATGTAGTCTAGAAGGCTAATTACCATATGGCTATATAAGTATCAAACTCATTTTTTGCAAACACTTCAGTATAGTTTTAGGTCAGACAGGGATGGTTAGGGATGTGCTAGGAAGGTGCAGGGGCAGGTAGTGATATATTTTGGGGTCAAAACAAGCTGACAGGTTCCCTTTAAATGCCAGGAGGGGAGACTCCAGATGACTCACACTTAAACTTCACTTCATCCATCACCTGGACAACTAGCACATCAGCAGAACTGATATTAACTCAAGCAGTTCCAGAGGACATTCACACACATTTAATCACGACAATATTCTACATCGACTGCAGATAATCAGCGTATAACAGCACATGACACAACTACCATACGTGCGATAATCTCTTTGTGCACATTATGTATCAAAAGATTATAGGAGTTAGTCTTCACTCACTAGCTCAGAGACAGCAGAAAATGAAAGATAAATCTTGCAGAAGAGAAAACTAGTGAAAGATGTAGGATGCAGTTAATACAATGTCCAGAAATAATGTATTACTGATGTACACACATTTATCCAGTCCATTTTTTATACCCGGACTATATCCACTCAAATAAATCTTTGTTTTTAGCTCATTAGAAGTAAAATCTATCATGGTGGCTTCTTATTAGAATCCCTGATTTATAGCGCTGGGTCCTGGATTAAATTTACTGAAGGACAACATCTACTTGCAGCTGGTATATTTGCCCCATGTATTGTGTGCATTGCTTCACAGAATGATACATTATACTACGTTGTCAGTAGTGATGAGCGAGTAGCGAAATATTCGCACTCACTATACTCGTAACGAGTACCGTATATACTCGCGTATAAGCTGAGTCTTTCAGCCCAAAAATTGGGCTGAAAAGTCCCCCCCTCAGCTTATATGCGAGTCATACCCCTAAGTACACAGGCGACCCTTCCCCCACGAGTATACAGGCCCCCCCATCAGTATACAGAGCCCCCCCCCCTTGCTCCGCAAACCTGTAAAGTAAGATTATACTTATCACTGTCCTGTCGCCGCTGTCCCCGCCGCGCCATCGCGCTCTCCTTCTTCATCCGTCTTCTTCCGGTTTCCTCCTCTGGTGGGCACAGGCAATGACGTCATTGTCTGTGCGCCGAGGAGGAAGCCGGAAGAAGACGGATGAGGAGCGTGATGGCGGCGGCGGCAGGACAGCGGCGACAGGACAGTGATAAGTATAATCTTACTTTACATGTTTGCGGAGCAAGGGGGGGGGCCCTGGATACTGATGGAGGGGCCCTGGATACTGATGCGAGTGGCGGGCGGGCTGCTGCTGTATACCTCTGGGGCTGCTGCTATAAATACCTCTGGGGCTGCTGCTATATATACCTCTGGGGCTGCTGCTATATATATGGTACCTCTGGGGCTGCTGTATACTACGTCTGGGGCTGCTGCTGTATATACCTCTGGGGCTGCTGCTGTATATACCTCTGGGGCTGCTGCTGTATATACCTCTGGGGCTGCTGCTGTATATACCTCTGAGGCTGCTTCTGTATATACCTCTGGGGCTGCTGCTGTAACACTGCTGGGGCCTGTATATACCACTGGGAAGGCTGCTGTATACCACACTGCTGGGGGCTGTATACTACCACTGGGGAAGCCTGTATACCACTAGGGGGGCCTGTATACCACACTGCTGGGGGCTGTATACCTGTGCTGGGGTCCACCCTTGGCTTATACATGAGTCAATAGGTTTTCCCAGATTTTGGGGGCAAAAGTAGGGGGTCGGCTTATACATGGGTCGGCTTATACACGAGTATATACGGTACATTTTAATACTCAGATATTCGTCTGCATAGCGAGTCCAATGTTAGTCAATTAGTGGTAGGCTCCACCCACAAACTTCTGGCTATAAAATGAGTCTTTCCAGGACAAAGTGGGAGGGTGGGCTTTTTTACAATTTCAATGCCTAAAACACCTTGCAGTGCCCCTCAGAGAGACCCTAATATTCAATCTGCTCTCACTGAGGTGCCAGCTCACTTTGTATACTGAAGGGAGTTGTCAATTTGTGTTAGATCGATAATGATCGACACATCACTCACGAGCACCACCATTACTCACCGGGTAACGAGCATCATGAATACCGTACTATCCATGCAAGTAACGAATAGTAACGATTACACTTGCTCATTACTAGTGGTCAATTGACTTCCTATGAAATATACTCAAGTATGGGGCTTTGAAATAGGGAAAAACAATATTATGCAGGGACTGATATGAATGAGAATTTCTGAACAGCATTGTGAAATACAGTGGTGTGAAAAAGTGTTTGCCCACTTCCTGATTTCTTATTCTTTTGCAAGTTTGTCACACCTAAATGTTTCAGATTGCCAAATACATTTAATAGACAAAGATAACACAAGTAAACACATGCGGTTTTTAAATGAAGGTTTTTATTATTATGGGAAAAAGAAATCCAAACCTATAAGGCCCTGTGTGAAAAAGTGACTGCCTCCCTCCCTTAAAACACCATACCACCCAGGCCTGATTACTGCCACATTTGTTCTCAATCAAGAAATCCCTTAAATAGGACCTGCCTGAGAAAGTGAAGCAACTCAAAAGATCCTCAGAAGCTAGACATCATACCATGATCCAAAGAAAATCAGGAACAAATAAGAAACAAACTGAGATCTATCAGTCTAGAAAAGGTTACAAACAAAGATGAGTAAACCAGACTTTGAAGTTCGAGTTTGCGGAACACAGACTTGAAAAAAAAAATTTTTGTGTTCGGTTTTGGAGTTTGAGAGCTTTTCGTATGCAAAACACTGGAGTGAGCATTGCTGTGCTCGGGTATGCTTGGTGCTCATCCCTCGGTGCTCATCGCTGCACTCGGGTATGCTTGGTGCTCGCAAAGTGCGAGCCTCTTGCAGTATTTGAATGGCTTGCACTGGTAGTAAAATCAGAGTTATTGGATATAGTGTATATTAAAAAAAGAAAATTACATTACCCTGTTCTTCCACCCCAGAGGTGTTTTACTTATGGATAGCTGTATGTGGGTGGAGAGCATAACTGCCCGATCAGTGATTTCCAATAAAGTTTGGGTCCAGAACTTTAAAAAAGTCCAGCTGAACACCAACGTCCATGGGTCCACTCATCTATAGTTGTAAAGCCATTTATAAAGCATTGGTACTCCAACAAATCACAGTGAAAGCCATTATCCACAAATGACAAAAACATGGAACAGTGGTGAACCTTCTCAGGAGTGGCCAGCCATCCAAAATTACCCCAAGAGTGCAGCACCGACTCATCCAAGAGGTCACAAAAGACCCCACAACAACATCCAAAGACCTGTAGGCCTCACTTGCCTCCATTAAGGTCAGTCTTCATGACTCCACCATAAGAAAGAGACTGGGCAAAAATGGCCTGAATGGCAGAGTTCCAAGAAGACTGAACATAAAGGCTCAGTTTTGCCAGAAAACATCTTGGTTATTCCCAAGACTCTTGTAAGAACACTCTGTGGCCTGATAAGACAAAACCTGAACTTTTTGAAAGGTTTATGTCCCATTACATCTGGTGTAGAAGTCACACAGCATTTCAGAAAAGGAACATCATACCAACAGTAAAATATGGTGGTGGTAGTGTGATGGTCTGGGGCTGTTTTGCTGCATCAGGACCTGTAAGACTTGCTGTGATAAATGGAAATATGCATTTTGCTGACTACTAAAAAATCCAGATGGAGAATGTCTTGCTATTTGTTCAGTATCAGGAAGAATTCTGGCACACACGTATCCAAAAGGAGGAATAAAAAAAGTTAAATGCTTTATTTTATGGGTGTCACATCAGAAAAAATATATTTACATAGACCCAATGTTTCAGCTCTATACTCAAGCCTTTTTCAAGGGTAGTTATCTGCCCATCAGAAAAAAAAAAATAATAATAAATAAATGTCACATAGTAATACAAATAAGTATTTCATAACTAAGGAGAATAAATGTCAAAAAGAGTAAAAAATTATATTTATAATAACATGTGTATCATACATAGAGATTAATCCCATACCTAAGTAAATATTTCTCTTGTAAAGGTCAAGAAGTCAATCAGATGGCTTATCTGTCTGAAAAGACACATTGTGTTCATTATATTTACATTTTGTTGTCTTGTACTTTTTGTGATCCTTTACCTAGGACTATATCATCCATTTATGCAAGGACGTAAATTACCCCTAAATTGGGGCCACACAGGTTCCCTAAATTATATAAGGAACGACATATAGAATTCCTGTAGAAGGTAAAAAAAATAATCCCTATAGAACTCTCATGTCCAGGAATAATCATATTGTATTATACTAATAACTTTTATATACATGTTATTACTGTGTCTAATACATGAGTCTTTTCAGACAGGTAAGCCATCTGATTGACGTCTCACTTGATCTTTATTCTTGAACGAGAAATATTTACTTACGGTAGTTATGGGACTAATAACCATGTATAATATACTTGTGATTATCATGATTATTTTTTTTCATTGCTCCTTTGTTACGTGACATTTGTTGATTATTGTTATTATTTTTCTGAAATAAAAAGACGAATGTAGCACTAAAACTTTGGGTCAATGTAAATATATTTTTCTGATGTGACACTCATCAAAAAAATCATTTAATTTTTCAACTACTTCTATTCTTGCTTTTGTATATGTGTGTGGCAGAATTTTTGTAGATATGATAAGGCTTTTTTTGGGGGCACCACCTGCTATATGGTTAAGCCAAACGTTCTTTGATTTTCGCCATTTGTTCTTGACCTCAAGCTGAAGGGCTCTTGGGTAGGACAATGAAGCAGGACAATGATCCAAAACACTCCAGCAAGTCCACCACCAAATGGCTTAAGAAAAACAAAATTAGGACTGTGGAGTGACCTAGTCAGATCCTGACCTTAATTTGATTGAGATGCTGTGGATGACTTTATAAAGACGATTCATGCTCAGAAACCCTCCAATGTGGCTGAATCACAACAATTCTGCAAAGATGAGTGGGACAAAATTCCTCCAGAGTGTTGTAAAAGACTCATTGTCAGTTATTGCAAATGCCCTTCATCCTCCCTACTTTAATTTTCTGAAATAATGACCTTTGGGTTTCCATTGGCTTTACGCCATAATCATCAACATTAACTGAAATAAACACTTGAAATCGATCACTCTGTGTGTAATGACTCTACATAATATATGTGTTTCACTTTCTGTATTGAATTACTGAAACTTTTTGATGATATTCTAATTCATTGAGATGGACTAGTATTCTAAGAAAATATATTAAATCAAGTACCTAAAAACAGACCCTCAATAAATGTAAACTATTTAGAGTTCCTTTTGCCTGCTAAATAACTCCCTAAAGAATAAAGGAGATATTAGCACCTAATAATAAGAACAATAAGCTATCACAAAATCATTGATAAATTCAGCAATCCCAAAAATTCTCTTGGGATACCAAAGTCCAAAACATTGTGGTCATGATTGGGTAAATAAAGTCAACTCTTATTTCTTTTTCTTATTCATTAATATATTACTCAACTGATTCAAATGTATGTGATGGACATGCAACATATTTCAATACAACTGTCAATATTTCATTTGATATCAAATAGTTAAACTAACCTCTAACTCTTGGAATTCTTCCTCCTCTTCTACATCGTAAGAAAGAGTATGTATTTTGATATCTTCAGAGGAAAGGTCAATGAACTTGCTATCTGGGTAGTCAAGACTGTCTTTGGTTGGTGACCTATCTTCAATAAAGGTGGTTTCACAACACTCAGTGCTGACATTCTCGCCCCAAGAGCGTAAGACATTCTCAGAATACAGAATGATATTGGGGCGATAATGAGACTCCACAGTTTGTTGTAGCATGTTAGGATCCAAGAGTTGTTGAACTGGGTCATTTTTTACATTGTCCATGCCAGTCTGAGAAGAAATACTGCCAACAATGTGACTCTGGTATTGAGGAGTCGGATAAACCGAGACCATTCCTTCCTTATTTTCCGCCATTAAATTTCTTGTGTTGATTAAGCCATTTCTTTTCCCGGCCTCTGTGATTTTATTATGCATAAGCACACTGTTCTGTTCAATTAAACCATCCATATTTTGAGTTTGTGTGTTTTCCTTGCTTCTGTAGCTCCCGTCGTAGAGGAAAATGCAGGTCACATTTGCCTAATGGCTTCTATTTTCCTAAAAGCAGTAAAAATAAACGAGGTAAGAAAAACAGAAATGCAAGCCAGCGACATCCAAAATGAATAATCAGACAAGTCGGTGTAATTTAGTCATTATGCCTGATAATGCACATTGCTTTCTAATCAGTAGCGCACAACTCAGTAGTTTATATTTCACGCAACCATGGACCATATTCATTGTGACCTGGGTATTTCCATATTAATTCAACAACAAGTTAACTGAAAAATAGAGCTTCAATCTCCTGAAAATGTGTCACTGTATATATAATGTCTGCTCAATGTCTATGAAGACTGACTCACAATGGGATGGAATTGGATGACACTCAAGCTTCAATTGATCAGAATGCCAAATTTAATTATGTTAATGGAACAATAGACTGCATAATTGTTATTAAAAATTTACATAAAACAAACCACACAATAACAAAGCACTTTAAAAGTCTCAATTTTTCTCCCCATAATGTTGGATGGAAACTACTTTTTAGCAAATGTTGTGCCTACTGGAATTAAATGAGCCGTATCACCAGAGGCGTAACAATCATGGTAGCGGAACGCACTACTTTGCCCATGAGAGAGGGGGTCTGCCAATGCATTCACCTATTTTACCTGGATGTGATGCATGTTCAGCTGAAATGTATTGTACAGAGACGCAGTGGCTCACTGCACTGCAATACATGCAGCTGGCCAATCAGAGGTCAGCAGCAGAGATGTCCACCATTAGTGGCGCATTGCAGTGATATCGTGCGCTGCTAGTGGTGGGCATGTCAAACTCAGCTGTTGGTCTATGCACCAGCTGTGGAAGAAGACATCACTTGTTGTGGGAGCGGGGAAAGGTAGGAAGATAGTTTTTTTTATTTTTGAAAATGTGTTTGAGAATAGCGGAAGAACAAAGGACATTTTTACTGGAAGTATTGCTAGGGTCACACAGCAGTCTGTTTTTCTGCCTTTCCAAAAACTGAATCAGTTTTTGGAAATTGGTATGTTTGCATCCCAAAAACACTATATGTACCATGCGTTAACTGATGCGTTTCCCATAGGGCCCCATGTTAACAAAACGCTATGCGTCTTTTTGCTGCAACCAATAAGGCTGCTTGCAGCGTTTTTAGCGGCCGTTACAAAAATGCACTTTTGACATTGTGTTTTTTTGCATTGGAGCCTATGGATCCGTTAACGGATCAGTTTTCAACAAATTCTAAGTTGAAAAACTGATGCTTTTAGCGGATCCAAGGCTCATGTGTGTCCCCAGCCTATCCTGGGACTGGGGCATTATGCTAGGATAGGGCCAAACATTGGGGACATTATAACAGGAAAGGGACTAGTATGGAGGACATTATTCGGTAAAGGGGCCTCGAATGTAGAAAATGATAACAAAAAGTGCCTAAATGGGTGAGATTATTAAAGTGGCCAGGATGGAGGGACATTATTATGGAAAGGAGCCAGGATGGGGGAAATTCTTATATGATGGTGCCAAGGATTAGTAAAGGAAGTGGCTTAGCATGGGAGACATTATTATACACTGGTTACAAATGAGGAAACACTAGCGCAAATAAGGTCTTATTTTTTTTTTGGAAATTTAATGAAATCAAGGTAACTGCTCACCTGGTCAGGTTGTGGGACTCACAGCCAGTATATGTGCATAATATAGCTGCCACTGGATCCACACGCCTTGAGGGCCATGGCAGTAAATACAATCCAGGAAAGGCAATGCTCTTTTATCCATGCAAGCCGTGTTTGGAAAAGGACCACAATACATCAGAGGATAATGGCATCTTTATTCAACGTGTTTCTGAGCGTATCCACGCTCCTTCATCAGGAAAGCTACCATGACATAGTAGCTTTAATGATGAAGGAGCTGGAATACACTCAGAAATGCCTTGAATAAAGGTGCCATTATCCTCGGATGTATTGTGGTCCTTTTCCAAATACGGCTTGCACGGATAAAAGAGCATTACCTTTCCTGGATTTGTATTATTAGACAATGGGACCCAGGATGGAGGACATTATTACTGAGAGGGACAAAGGATTGGGTGCATTTTATCAGGAAGGGATGCAGGATTGGTGTAATTATTGAATAAAGCTGCCCAGGAAGGGAACATTAATACATGAAATGACCAGTATGTGGTATATTTTTTAAATGAAGAGGCACACAATGGGGGGCATTATTACAACAAGCGGGCAGGATGGAGGACATTATTATAAGCTGGTTCCAAGGATGGAGGACATTATTACAGTAAAGGGCCAAAGATGGCGGATATTATTACAGGAATGGGACATGATGGAAGACGTTATTACAGGAAGGAGCCAGGATGGAGGATATTATTATAGGAAGGGGCCCAGAATAAGGGGCATTATAATAATAAAGCTTTATTTATATAGCGCCAACATATTCCGCAGCACTTTACAATGTAGATGTAATTATCACATGAAGAGGCCAGAATGGAACATATTATTATGGAAATGGGGCAATATGGTGAATTACACGAGGGGTGAACATCTGACCAACATCTGAACAACATGCAGGTGGGGGCCCAAGTCAAAATTTTGCACTGGGGCCAATCGGACTCTATATACACCACAGGGTGTAACTAGTACAAATCATTTCTCATATGACCTATGCTGGTACAAGGAAATCATAGAAGCTATCCTCCATTAACTTTCCATTAATTTTGTTAAGGACTCCAATTTTTAGCGATATAAATTCCACAAATGATTGCATCATGCTAGGAATTCCTCTGCATATTACAACTACTAGGTGGCCACTTATAGAGACAATGGGCTCGATTCACCATTTGCGTTTTTTCACCTTTTGTGTTTGATATTTGCTTTAATTTATTTGCTTTCATTTTTTTACACCAAGTTCATCAAGATAGTGTACCAAGTTCATGAATTTTGCACAAGATTAAAAATGCTGTATATTACTTTCTTTAATTCGTTTTGTGACTTTTTAGAGCAAATAGTCTTATTTTCTACTAAAATGTTGTAAAAAATGTGCAAAGGTTTTAGGTGTAAGAAAAAAATCAGTCTAAGGCTGCTTTCACATCAGCGTTTTACGCTGATCGCGGCAGTTGCGGTGAAAAAACGGGTTAAATAATTTTCTACTTTGTTAGGTCTGGTGTTTAAGTGCTTTCCGATATTATTTTTTTTTTAAATTATTTCTAAAGGGAGAATATGGGCTGATTTGAATTATTATAATTTTTTTTACATTTTTTAAAAATCATTTTACCTTAACGTTTTTGTTTCTTAGCCCCTTTAGTTGACGTGAACCTATGGATGTCTGATTGCTTGATTTATACACTGTAATGCCACATATATTGCAGAATGTAGCTAAAATAATGGTCTCCTATGAAGCCCAGCCTCTAGCTACTTTTCACATTAGTGCTTGTCAGTCCTGTAGGCCTTCATCAGGCCCCCAGCAGCTATGGAAACCTATTAGAATCCTGAAACCATGCTAGCATGTTGCGGAGGTTGATGGGTGGACAAATCTGAGCTTTCCCTAGACTCTGCTCTTTAAATGCCAGTATTAGACATTGACAGCAACAATAATTGGTTATCAGCAGCCATTGGAGCTTGCCTTTGCTACCGTTAACGTTGGACGTGCGTGTGTGAAGCGGGCTCAGCTACTGAGACTGCTCCATATGCAGAAATCTGGCACAAATTAATAGTAGATTCCATGAGGTAAAAGCATTATAGAGGAAATACCTGTGCTCTTTATTGTCTCTGGACTTTGCACTAGGCATTAAACAGCACATCAATTTTAATTCGTGTCACTGTTGCTTTAATAGATTTAGGCTAATCTGATAAATTTAGTGATTAACAAAATTGTATATTACTTTACTTATCTAAAAAGACATTTTCAGGCAGATAAATCCTTCCAAAGTTACCGGCACCCAAGGTATCCACATCTCATCTACTGCCAGGACCTTCCAGATCTGTGATTGGCCAGTAGTGATCATGTGATATGCACGTCACATATCACATGATTATTATCGGCCAATCACATCTTGAAGGTCCTGGCAGCAGATCACACATGGATGCCACAGCTCCTGATACAGCCGGCGGAGGGTAAGTATTCTATTTTTTTATTTTTAATACCTTTTGATTACTTTTATTTAGGTTTTGCAATGTATTAATATACACTGCAAAAGCAAAAAGGTCTGTCACACGGGGAAGGAACATAGGATTCTTCCTCCCCTGTGTGACATCATATCCTGCAGCGTCGGCATTATGCGCGCTGGAATTGCGCATTGTCTGAATGGCGACGTGTAATTCCAGCGGTTATAATGGGGCCTATGGGAGAAAGCGCGTGCAAAAAAGCGCCAACAATTGACATGATGATTCTTTTTACGAGCGCGCTTTCTCCCATAAAAGCGTGGCGTAAATTGGTACACAGCGTCTGCACGGCAACAGTGAATTTCCAGTCACTTTGCCGGCAAATGCAGATGCGCTTTTAGGGAAAAGCAAGGGCAAAAATGCAAAAAATATGCGCAGTGTGAACGTAGCCTTACTCTGTATTTGGGTAATGTGACAGGTAGGCTTTAAGTGGACTTGAAAATTCAGAAATTATAACTGGAGGGGAAAGATTGTTTTTGATGGACATATGTTTTATTTCAACCTATGTAACTATTAAAACTAAATTTTGTACATATAAAAATATAAGTAGGTCTTTTTATATAAAAGTATTATTTGGCTAATCAGATTTGCACTCACATAATAGGTGAGAGAATAGGCAAGAGTCCTTTTGCATTGACCTCACATGACTTTCAATGAAGGTGATATCATTTTATTTAACTTAGTTTGGAAATCCAGATAGAGAATAAATATTTGTATAAGTTTCATTGGAATTTCGACTAAGTAGGACTATGTAGGACCACAAACGTGTTGTCATGAGGGCTGGTAAGCGGGAATGGAAGCAGGATGGCAAGATGGGGCTAAGGCATTCAGGAGAGCTAGTCTGACCCCATAGGCTGAGGGTCCTTGGCTCACCCTGCTCCCAGAGGTACCTCTGAAGATGAGGAGGTCTGGGTTCCACCCTAGCCCTATGCTCCTGCTAAGCCCTAGGCTAAGAGCCCCTACCTCCACCCATGGACTGTGAAAACACAGCAATTCCTACACGGAAGGAATCTCCAGGTATGAAAGCAAAAAGACTACAGCACTTGCATCTTCACAGCTTGAGGACCTAGAAGAGACTAAACTCAGTGACACCTAGTGGAAGGAAGTAGAACTACATAAAAGCTGAGGGAGTGGAGAATTGAATAATCTAACACAAGCCCACCTGCACCATCAGAGCCACACATATCAGATGTTTATGGCATTAACTTCATATGTGCCAAGGGAAATTACATAACTACATCAGCATATCTCACGGATTGCAAAGCAATCAACATATCCAAATATTTATATTCAAAATCATTTTAGCTAAATGGCAGTAATCATGTGAAATAAAAATTTCTAGTACTTACTGAAAAATGACCATTGGATACACCAAGTACTCTACTTTTTATCTGTCATTACTCAAAAGCTAGAATATAAGATGAACATACAGTACAGCCCATAATACAATAATTGACTTGCAAGATTGTGTTACAGATGAAAAAGGCAAGACTGTAATAGGTGGAGAGGGGTCTAATCACCACCCTGCAAATAACCCGCAGAGCACATTATGGTGAGTACTGCCTTAATAGAGAAGGGGAGAAAAATCTACAGATCTTTTATCACCATTACAGAGCACAATGATTGGAAACAACAGATGGTAAAAGTTTAAAACCATTTACAGAAGTAAAGATGAAGGTGACTCTGCCTGAACTCATTACAATCATTGGAAATAAGAATAGAAAATGCATTGTACACGCTTTGTTCACAATATTCAAACCGCTCTCTGGATGATCGGCTCCATGAAAGCCAAGTAAGTTCAGTCAAAAGAGGGAGGAAAAGGCTTTTAAAAAAGACTTGATTTGTATTTTAGAACATGCTTAGTAATATAGATCAAGTGGAAACTCTTCTGTATTAGACTGAAATACAAATTCGCTCAGAAGCAATACACTTTCATGGTTAGATTCCACGTCCCAGAAGACAAATGACCTAGGGCTTGAACACTGTCAGAATAGAGGACCTAGGGACTGTCAGTAGTCAAACAGCCAAACGGAGAGAAAAATTGTATTTTATGAGTACAATATTTTATATTTAAGAAACTACTGTAGATAGACAATGAAAAGCAAGTTGGATCGACACACTCAACACTTAAAATACAAACGCACCCTTAGAATAATGTTAATGCGTGACGTATATGGGGCTCCCTAAAATATGCCTATCTCATAAAATTATATGAACAACTGGATATGGACAACAAGGACATACTTGAGCAATACAGAGAGGCTCATAATTCTAACTAAAGTCATTTTGCAGAAAATAGGAAATAAAATAAGCTACCGGACCTAAAAGACCCGGGTTAAGCATTCTAGGGTTAATTTAAATAGATCTGTACAGATTAAAGGGGTTTTCCCACAAAATAAGTTACCATTACCATGGCACCATTATCATAGGGTCAGGAGGTGATATCTGACATCCCTGCCGGCTCACACCGACAGAAAAGAGAGAAGCCCCCAGACATCTACACTGGAAAGGAGGGCGCTGTGACCAAGGGACAGGAGACATCTTCTTATCCCCCACCAGCGCAACCTGAGGGCCAAGGGAAGGCACCTCAGGCACCTCTGCTGAAAGAAACTGTCACTCCTGATGAAACCTACAGCCCATCAGTAGGTGGAAATGCGTCAAGTATGTGAACAGCGTGCATAAGATAAGTAAGTCGATTGTAAAAGTGACTGCCAGCTAATACTTCCATTGTCATCTTTGGGAATTGGTATTGTTATTTGTCATTACTAATGTGAGGATACCCTAGGTGACCTATAAGTGACTTAGTTCAAAAAGGACATTGGGGTTTCACCCATGTTCAGACTGTGCCCTTGATCATTTTTGGATGTGTGATGCGACTGCGCCCTAACGATAGGTCATTGGATGATAGGGAGAGCCGTCATGGAACGGAGACACCGTATAATTTAGGTGTTTATAACTCTGTTGCTAGGCAGGAATCAGAACAGGGAAAGGATAGAGATTATCATCCCTGTATGAAGTGTGTGTTTATAGACACTAGGTGTGGGACAACACTGATTTGTTATTTTAACAAATAATTTATTAAAAGTTATATTTTAAATAGTGCACTTTATATTGGATTTATGATTTATGGGAGTCACTATAACCATATTATTTAAGAAAAGGGGGGAGGGCCGACTGGGCACTTGCCCAGGGCCCCCACCCTCTGAAGGGCCCCCAGCAGGGTCCTACACTAATAATGTTGCTGAAGGTTTATCGGCTCTTCCCCGCTCTCCTTCCCTGAGAGCAGTGTGCGCTGAATATCACCCCCATCTGCGGCCTCCTGCCGCTCACTCTGCATGCAAACCGGAACACTGTTGTTCCGATCAGCTGTTACCGCGGTATCACTGCTCTGCACTATTCCGGTCTTCAGTATTGCAGGAGGGTGGTGCTGCAGCTCAGCCTTACACTAATTGGTAAGGCTGTACATCCAATCAGTGTTAGTTATCACTGCACTCTGTCCTTTGGATTAGTAGCACAGCTCAGGCAGGGAGCTGTTCTGTGATTGGTGGAGCACCAGTGAGCTGTGCTGTGATTGGTGGAGCCCCTGCCTCCTCCTCTCTTCATTCACTGGCACTATGATGATGAACAGAGGGAATTCACTGCTCCCTCCTGCATCACTTTCTGGGCCAAAGTAAGTTACATGGGCTCCTCTGTTATTATCGTTCTTCAGAATGAGGGCCCCCAGTGTCTGCAGGGTCAGTGGGGGTGACACAGTTATTGGAGTGGGCCCTCAGAAAGGAGAGAGTGAGGGCCCCCTGTACACAAATGCAAGGTTTGAATAAGGAAGCAGCATTTCCTTGGCTGCTCCACAGAGCCAGATACAGGAAGAGCTGCTGGAGCACTGCACTGTAGCTTTATATTAGTACTCTATACACTGCTATCCCTGGAGGGTGGGTGGGGGAGGGGTGCCAGCACTGCTACATCACCCTGAGCACAGGGACTGGGGAAGAACGTGAAGGAGGAGCATGCTGCCTGCTGAGTGCAGAGCTAGGGTGTGCAGAGCTGCCTGATAATGAGAAGAAAGCTATTACACATTGCAAACACCTCTCTGCTGTGCACAAACCATATACACCTAATTTTCCAACAGATAGGAAATAACAATATGCATAATATGAGCATAGCAGAGCTCTGTGTGTGTGTGTGTGTGTGTACTGTCTAGCTATGAATCTATCATCATCTACCTATTAATCATCCATCACTCTATCTATCTCTAATCTATGTATCTATCATCTGTCAGCTCTCCTGTGTGGTGTAGTATATAGAGGATCTGGCAGCTCTCCTGTATGGTGTAGTATATAGAGGATCTGTCGGCTCTACTGTGCGGTGTAGTATACAGAGGAGCTGTCGGCTCTCCTGTATGGTGTAGTATATAGAGGATCTGTCATCTCTCCTGTGTGGTGCAGTATATAGAGGATCTGTTGGCTCTCCTCTGCGGTGTAGTATATGTCTTCTGATGACTATTCTCCTGATGCCAGTGAAATCACATTGACTGAGCAGCTCCTTCTTTTCCACTCTGCTCTGTCAGTGGAGCATAACTGCTGATGTCATCCAGATTGACAGACAGCTCCCTGATACCTAACTGTGGGGATCTGGTTGTCAATCATCAAGACTTTTCGGCAGTGACACTCTTTAGATGCCACAGATTCATGAAGAGTTGTATATCTCTTCATAAGCCAGGGAGATCTGACCTCAGCATGCCATCTCATCAAAATTGGCGTGAAAAAAGCTAGGTTTCAGTAAATACAACTCAAATGTTTGTGTGTGATGGTGCAATTTGTTAGCAGATGGGGCCCCACTTTTAACTTCTGCCCAGGGCCCAATTTTGTCTAAAACCGGCCCTGCTGCTATGTACTGTCTATTATATAATTGCCGTAGCGACTTCCGTCGGAGCGGCGCTGCTTCCGGTGGCTTGGTTAGCGAGTCCGAGCTGCTTCTCCTGGACTCTCCCCGTGGCCGCGTAGCGGCCAAGGCGACTCACGAAGCAATGCCCGCAAAGCGGGCATTGCGAGTCGTTGCAGCATCGCGAAGCAATGCCCGCGAAGCGGGCATTGCGAGTCGCTGCCACCCACCAACCAAGCCACACAAGCCTCTACTACTCTACTGTACACCGCTATAGTATACTACAGTCCCATGCCCATAAGCGCCATGGGACTGTAGTATACCATCGCGTTGTACACTACAGCCTCCTGCCGCTCTTACAGTCGCTGCCACCCAGCACTAACCAACACACAGAACCCTCTACTACTCTACTGTACACCGCTATAGTATACTACAGTCCCATGCCCATAAGCGCCATGGGACTGTAGTATACCATCGCGTTGTACACTACAGCCTCCTGCCGCTCTTACAGTCGCTGCCACCCAGCACTAACCAACACACAGAACCCTCTACTACTCTACTGTACACCGCTATAGTATACTACAGTCCCATGCCCATAAGCGCCATGGGACTGTAGTATACCATCGCGTTGTACACTACAGCCTCCTGCCGCTCTTACAGTCGCTGCCACCCAGCACTAACCAACACACAGAACCCTCTACTACTCTACTGTACACCGCTATAGTATACTACAGTCCCATGCCCATAAGCGCCATGGGACTGTAGTATACCATCGCGCTGTACACTACACTCTCCTGCCGCTCTTACACTAAGCCCCGACCCGCCCCATCTATGCCCGCCGCTGTCGCTAACACCGCCGCACCCCTATACCCTAAGCCCCGACCCGCCACATCTATGCCCGCCGCTGTCGCTAACACCGCCGCACCCCTACACCCTACGCCCCGACCCGCCCCATCTATGCCCGCCGCCGCCCCATCTATGCCCGCCGCTGTCGCTAACACCGATGCACCCCTATACCGTAAGCCCCGACCCGCCCCATCTATGCCCGCCGCTGTCGCTAACACCGCTGCACCCCTATACCCTAAGCCCCGACCCGCCACATCTATGCCCGCCGCTGTCGCTAAACACCGCCGCACCCCTACACCCTACGCCCCGACCCGCCCCATCTATGCCCGCCGCCGCCCCATCTATGCCCGCCGCTGTCGCTAACACCGCCGCACCCCTATACCCTAAGCCCCGACCCGCCCCATCTATGCCCGCCGCTGTCGCTAACAACGCCGCACCCCTATACCCTACGCCCCGACCCGCCCCATCTATGCCCGCCGCTCTCGCTAACACCGCCGCACGCCCCGACCCGCCCCATCTATGCCCGTCGCTGTCGCTAACACCGCCGAACCCCTATACCCTAAGCCCCGACCCGCCCCATCTATGCCCGCCGCTGTCGCTAACACCGCCGCACCCCTATACCCTAAGCCCCGACCCGCCCCATCTATGCCCCCCGCTGTCGCTAACACCGCCGCACCCCTACACCCTAAGCCCCGACCCCGCCCCATCTATGCCCGCCGCTGTCGCTAACACCCGCCGCACCCCGATACCCTAAGCCCCGACCCGCCCCATCTATGCCCGCCGCTGTCGCTAACACCGCCGCACCCCTATACCCTAAGCACCGACCCGCCGATACTCCTAAGCCCCGACGCCTATCCCCTAAGGCATCGCCGCCCCTGACCTCCCGCCGCTCTCCCCTGCCCCTCTCGCTAAAGCCCTACACCCTAAGCCCCCGCAGGTCCCTAACCTAACGCCACTATCACCTAAGCTCCTACACCTCTAACCCCGCCGTGCCCTAGCTAACGTCCCCGTCGATCACTTACATGCCTTCAAGTCATCTGATCGTCCGTCCGATCCACAACTCCTCCGTCCGGCCAGCCGTACTCTTCCTCCGGCCCCGGGCTCTTCTGTATTCTTTCCGCCATCTCCGCCTCTTCGTCCGGCCCCGGGGTCTTCTGTCTTCTTTCCGCCATCTCCGCTTCTTCGTCCGGCCCCGGGGATCTTCCACCTCCGACGTCCTCTTCCTTCTCATTCACATACAATGGAACAAAAATCCCCCATTGTATCTCAATCAGATCTGAGGCCCTCTTCTGATTGGTCGATGTATACTGCCCTCAGCCAATCAGAAGAGCCCCTCACAACTGACACGCAGTTCTCATTCAGGTCCGACTTTTTTTTCCCCATTGACATACATTACCGGTGTCTCGGCGATTTTATGCCCGCCCATCTGGTTCTATTTCTCGGCCCTAAAATCGAGGACACACCGCTAATGCATCTCTATGGCCAGTCAGCCCGATTTCGGATTGAACGCCGACCAATCAGAATTCGAGCTCTCTGCCCATAGACATGCATTAGCGCTGTGTCCGCGATTTTAGGGCCGACTAATAGAACCAGGTGCCCGGCTATAAAATCGCCGACACACCGGTAATGTATGTTAATGGGGAAAAAATAAGGCGGACCGGAATGAGAACTGCGTCTCACTCTCTCTTACAAAAATAAATCAATAAATTAAATAATAAAAATAATCATTTAAAAATAATTAAAAAATAATAAATAAATCATTAAAAAATAATAAATAATTAAATAAAAATAATATTAAAAAAAAAAAAAAAAAGGTCGGACCTGAATGAGAACTGTCTCTCCGTCTAACTTAAAAAAAAAAAAAATAAATTAAATAATAAAAATAATCATTTAAAAATAATTAAAAAATAATAAATAAATCATTAAAAAATAATAAATAATTAAATAAAAATAATATTAAAAAAAAAAAAAAAAAGATCGGACCTGAATGAGAACTGTCTCTCCGTCTAACTTAAAAAAAATAAATAAATTAAATAATAAAAAAAAACATTTAAAAATAATAAAAAAATAATAAATCAATCATTAAAAAATAATAAATAATTAAATAAAAATAATATTAAAAAAAAAAAAAAAGGTCGGACCTGAATGAAAACTCTCTCTCCGTCTAACTTAAAAAAAAAACAATAAATTAAATAATAAAAATAATCATTTAAAAATAATAAAAAAATAATAAATAAATCATTAAAAAATACTAAATAATTAAATAAAAATAATATTAAAAAAAAAAAAAAAAAAAGGTCGGACCTGAATGAGAACTGTCTCTCCGTCTAACTTAAAAAAAATAAATAAATTAAATAATAAAAAAAAACATTTAAAAATAATAAAAAAATAATAAATAAATCTTTAAAAAATAATAAATAATTAAATAAAAATAATATTAAAAAAAAAAAAAAAGGTCGGACCTGAATGAGAACTGTCTCTCCGTCTAACTTAAAAAAAAAAAAAAAAATTAAATAATAAAAAAAATCATTTAAAAATAATTAAAAATTAATAAATAAATCCTTAAAAAATAATAAATTATTAAATAAAAATAATTTTAAAAAAATTGAAAAAAGGCCGACCTGAATGAGAACTTTGTCTCCGTCTTACTTAAAAAAAAAAAAAAAAAAATAATAAAAAAAATTTTTTAAACATAATTTAAAAATAATACAAAAATAATCATAGCAAAAAAAAAAAAATTATAATTTAACAAAAATTATCAAAATTTTAATAATAAAATAAAAAATTAAAAAAAAAAAAAAAAAAAAAAAAAATTACAAATAATTCATTAAATAATTTAAAAAAAATACAGAAATAATAAAAAAATTTAAAATAATAATTAAAAAAATATTATAAAAATGTTACGATTTTTAACAATTATTTAAAAAAAAAAAAAAAAAAAAAAAACATTAAAAAATAAAAAAAATATTAAAAATAATTATATCAAAATAATTAAAATAAAAAAACATACTAATCAAAAAAAATTAATAAAAATTTTAATAATCACAAAAGTTATTAAAAAAATATTATTAAATAATAACAAAAAAAAAAAAAAAATAATAAAAAAAACAAAAAAAAAAAAAAAAAAACACACACACACAGTCCTTGCTATTACGGTATTTATTAACGCGAATCGCTGATTCACAGTTTACAGCCCCGTCGAATTATGGCTCTGAGCCGAGTCGTCTGCCCGCTGCAACCAGCGGCTCGCCCATAACATCGCCTCTTTTCTCTATCTCTCTCCATAGGAAGGCGCCGTCCAATCACAATCGCCGCGCCTTTTTTGAAAATACATAGCGACCAATCACATTCATGGCGCCAGCTTTCTGAAGTTGCCGCCCTCCAATCAGATAAGCCCGCTTATTTATCGCGCGAAATTTGAATCTTCTACCTCTTTTAATCCTCTTTGTGGGAGAACGAGAACCTATCGCTGGACTATCTGTTGGAGTATTTTTCTGCCGAGAAATCCATCCTTCCTGAGGGTCTTTCGAGGACAACGAGAAGCTACCGCTGGACCGTCTGTTGGACAACATTTGAGCCGAGATATCCATCCTTCGTGCGGGACGTCGGGAAGCAAGCGCCGGATCGGGATCTGCGATTGATCAGCTAAGATATCCTTTGGACAATCTACCTTTTCACATCAGAGCCTATAGTCCTGATGTGGAGTTTTATTTTCACCTCTTTTTTACTATCTTTCTTTTTCACCTCTTTTACTATTTTGCGCCATGCAGCGCCAATCGCCGCTGCATGGAGCGTCCGCCACTGTTCGGACACTCCATGCAGCGCCAATCGCCGCTGCATGGAGCGTCCGCCACTGTTCGGACACTTCGCCGCTGAAAGCGCCGACTTCTGCGCTACAAGCGCAAACTTCGGCGCTTCTAGCGGCCTCCGCGGTCTATGAGACCGCTGTGTCCGAACATGCATTCACGCGCCGCCCGTACAACTCGCCGCTCTAAGATGGCGGACGCGAAATCTTCATTCATAAAATGGCGCTAGACTTCAGCCGCCGTGTGATTGGCCAGCGGAATCTTCATACACATGGCGCCGTCAATCCGGTTGGTCGGCGCTATTGTCTGAAGATGCCGCTGTCCTATCACAATTCAGCGGGGCGGAGCTATAGACTTCCACTCTCCCGAACGCCGTGTCCGAAAATCGCTCCAGGGGCTCGGCAAGGAAAGTTCCGTGCTTTTTCAAACTTCCCGCCGCGATTCTCATTGGATGTCGACTTCCCGTAGACATCCATTGAGAAATAAGCCGCGATTCTGATTGGTTCTTCTTTATGGCGCTTTGATTCCGATTGGTCGCCGCTCAGCGGCGACTTCGAAATTTTTCTGGCCGAGCGCCTGGTACGATTTTCGGATATGCCGTTCGGCCGGCTGTAAGTTTGTAGCTCCGCCCCGCTGAGTTGTGATTGGACAGCGGCATCTTCACACAATTGCGCCGACCAACCGGATTCACGGCGCCATGTGTATGAAGATTACGCTGGCCAATCACACGGCGGCTGAAGTCTAGCGCCATTTTATGAATGAAGATTTCCCCTCGGCCATCTTAGAGCGGGAAATTTGAAATGGTGAACAATGTAAAAGTGAAAAAGCTGTTTTCACAGTACATTCTCACATCAGACTATATATTCCTAATGCCTATGCTTATATTAACCCTTTCTTTTTACACATTATATATCAGCTACATTTATCTATACTGCCCTCTTCTTTTCATACTTGATTAACCCCTTCTATTCCACTTCTCCTCCATTTGCTATCTGACTATGTGCAGTACTAAGGCCATTGTAATATTAACCCCTTCTATTCTATTACTGCTACACTGCCTATCTCACTATGTTCTCTACTACGGCCATTTTAATTTTAACCCATTTATTTTATTACTGCTACACTGCCTATCTCACTCTCTGCTGTACTACGGCCATTTTAATATTAACCCTTTCTATTCTATTAATGTTACACTGTGTATCTCACTATCTGCTCTACTACCGCCATTTTAATATTAACCCTTTCTATTCTATTACTGCCACACTGCCTATCTCACTCTCTGCTGTACTACGGCCATTTTATTATTAACCCTTTCTATTCTATTACTGCTACACTGCCTATCTCACTATGTTCTCTACTACGGCCATTTTAATATTAACCCTTTCTATTCTATTAATGCTACACTGTGTATCTCACTATCTGCTGTACTACGGCCATTTTAATATTAACCCTTTCTATTCTATTACTGCCACACTGCCTATCTCACTATCTGCTCTACTACGGCCATTTTAATATTAACCCTTTCTATTCTATTACTGCTACACTGCCTATCTCACTCTCTGCTGTACTACGGCCATTTTACTATTAACCCCTTCTATTCTATTAGTGCTACACTGCCTATCTCACTCTCTGCTGTACTACGGCCATTTTAATATTAACCCTTTCTATTCTATTAGTCCTACACTGCCTATCTCACTATGTGCTGTACTACATCCTTTTTTATATGAACCCTTTCTATTGTATTACTGCTACTCTGCCTATCTCACTATCTCCTGTACTACGGCCATTTTAATATTAACCCTTTCTATTCTATTAGTGCTACACTGCCTATCTCACTATGTGCTGTACTACGCCCATTTTTATATGAACCCTTTCTATTCTATTAATCCTACACTGCCTATCTCACTATCTCCTGTACTACGGCCATTTTTATATCAACCCTTTCTATTCTATTACTCCTACACTGCCTATCTCACTATCTGCTGTACTACGGCCATTTTAATATTAACCCCTTCTATTCTATTAGTACTACACTGCCTATCTCACTATGTACTGTACTACGGCCATTTTAATATTAACCCTTTCTATTATATTACTCCTACACTGCCTATCTCACTATCTGCTGTACTACGGCCATTTTAATATTAACCCCTTCTATTCTATTAGTGCTACACAGCCTATCTCACTATGTGCTGTACTACGGCCATTTTAATATTAACCCTTTGTATTCTCTTTGTGCTACACTGCCTATCTCACTATGTCCTGTACTACGGCCATTTTAATATTAACCCTTTCTATTCTATTAGTCCTACACTGCCTATCTCACTATCTGCTGTACTACGGCCTTTTTTATAGTAACCCCTTCTATTCTATTAGTGCCACACTGCGTATCTCACTATCTGCTCTACTAAGGACATTTTTACATTAACCTCTTCTATGCCTTTTCTATTTTAGTTGCACCATGACTATTTCATAGGGTTTAAACTCATACATTAACCCCTTCTATTCTGTTTCCTATTCAATTACTGTGTCACTATCTGCTGGACATCTGTGCTTTTACAATTTCAACACACATGGCCAGAAAAAAACCCATCTGCTGCGATTGCCGATTAAACCTTGCACTTGCTGCGCTGTTGCGGGAATACCTATACAAACTATAGGAATACTTGCGGCAGGTGCGCCAAGTTCATTTTTTTTTTGTAGCAACACTTGACGCAACTGCTAAATCGCACCGGCCGCAAGGCCCCTTATGGTTTCTATAGGGATTACTGCTACCGCACTGCAACTGCAATGTTCATGTGGCTATCGCAGCAGATGCTTTTTTTTCAATGCATCTACCGCAATTTTATCTAAACAGTTGATGTGAAAGGGCTATAAGGCAATTTGTACATTAACCCGTTCTATTCTATTTCTGCCCCACTTGCTATCTCACTATGTGGTCCACTAAGACCATTTATACATTATCCTCTTCTATGCCATTTGCCATTTTGTTTTCCAACACTATGTTTTATAGGCTTCGAAATGCTACATAAACCCCCTACTTTCAGTTTGCTATTCACTAACTGTGTTACTAGGTGCTGTACTCAGGGCATTTGCAATTTAAACTCTTCTATACTATTTGAAATTTATTTTAACATCCACAAACTTTTATACGATGTAAGTCCTACATTAACGTCTTCTATTGTTTTGACTATTCACTGTCTATGTCACTATGTGGTATACTACTGGCATTTAATTACAATATACTTTCATACTAATTTTATTTTTATTAATCGTCCAGTATTTTTTATGCCTGCCAATGCTATATTAACTACTTACTGGCTCTTTGACTTTTTCTTTTGGAGTTAGGAGTCAGTCATCACACCGTTACGAGTACGTTAACCCATTATATGTCAATTTTTATTATTTTTCTTAGTAATGCCTCTGTTGCACTACTACCTGTCTTATTTTTAACACTTTGGTGGTAATGCTACCTGCACAGTTGACATCAGCGGTTATTTGAAATTGCACTAGATGTCCTGACACAATTGCATCCGCTTGCTTTGCTGCATTGCCACCACATAACTGCTGCACTTGCAGTGTCGTTCCGCTAATCCCCATTGTACGTATAGGGGAACTTGCCACAGCTCCCGCCACCATAAAAAGCGTGGTCAACCATCTTTTTTTTTCCATACAGGACCTGCTACAAGTGCAAAATCCAAATTGCTGCACCTACTGCAAATAAATACATACTGACTATTATGCCGATTATAATGAGTATGGGGATTCACGTAAACGCTTGCAAGTCCTGCAGTTATGCTGTGGCTATGTGCCACATGCACCAGATGCTGTTTTTCCAATGCTTATGATGCTATTTGAAATTAATGCTCATGTCAAAGTCTCTGTCATTCCAGTAGGATATTCACTACTTTTACATACATAATATTTTATACTCTATTACTGACTGGGTACCCTTTCACACGTCCATTGTATATGCACATTTACATACTTTTATAACATGGCCTAAGATTTTAAATTTAAACTCGATTTCTCCATACCCGTCACCAGGGCTGTAGTTGCGTAACGTTACACTATATCATCGCATTTACGTTACTTTTTACATTGATCTGACTCTTACAATATCTCATACGCAAGTTGCCTTATTTCTTTTTTCAGCCTGCTTTGTCACATTCTGCCATTTCATACTTCACGTTTAGCCCGCTGTTTCCCCTATTCCACCAACAAAAATAAAAACCACTACTTCTGATATAATACCAAAACCTTTAGTTCTTGGTAGAAATTTACCGTAACTCAGTTTTTTTTAAACACCTTATGAAACAACAACATTGCTGGTGGTTATGCAGAAATTAATGTCATCCAGATTCTATTAACGTTTTTATTACAATGTTGAAAATTTGCTTTCATACCGTGTATCGCAAAGGCTCATTACATCCATTTTTTTTGCTTTCACGGCACTTTAAGGAATTTTAACACACTCATTGCCATTCAATACTCCATACAGTTAACATCATTACATCTTTCTTTGTTACTTTAAATAAGTCTATCATTTCATTATCACAGGTTTTGGAAAACCATACTTTAGTTTTATTGTTTTTGTCTGTTTACACAGTTATTATTCATTGTTTCCTTAACTAACACACTCTAGCTCATTTTGGATTTGATTCGCTGACTATTCTTTGTAAGATGAGTTCTCCAACACAAAATATCACTCTTGCCAAGGAGGCTGCATCTACACCGAAGAAGAAGCGTGCAGAGAAAACTTTGGAACAGAGACGCCGTCGGTTAGATCAAGATAAGGCTGCTAAAGCTAAACGCATTGCAGAGGAGAGTTTGGAAGAGAAACGTGTTCGTTTAGATCTGCGTAAGGCTGCTAAGGAGAAACGTACTGCAAAGGAGACTTCAGAAGAGAGGCGTCTTCGCTTAGATACTGATAAGGCTGCTAAGGCAAAACGCCTTGCTGAAGAGACCTTAGAAAGGAGACGTATTCGCTTAGATCGTGTTAAGGCTGCTTACGCCAAACGTCTTGCAAATGAGACTTCTGCAGAGAGACGTATTCGGTTAGATAGGGCTAAGGCTGCTAAACTCAAACGGTTTGGTAAACTCTCTTCTCCACTGAGACGTTTTTCGTTGGATGCTGCAAAGACCGCTTTACATACACGTATTTCGGGAGTGTCTTCTGAAAAAACAAGCCAACAAATGCAAACAAGAGCCATGACTGCATGTTCCACATGCAAACAAACAAAAATTCCAGTCGCTGAAGAACCGTCTGACACAGATGATACTCCTGCCTCTTCGTGTACTGACATTTTACCAAGTGAACTGCCTTTAATACCTCCCATTACCTCTATGGAAATCAAAAAAGGAAAGGTTCGCAAGGTGTCTGTGCGTATGCGCAAGAAGGGTGTGGAGGAGAGTTCGGAAGAAAGACAACTTCCCTTGGACAAGGAAAAGTCTGCTTTGAAAACACCCCTTTCAATACAGTCTTTAGAAGGAAGGACAGAACGATTAGGCAAAAAATCTATCACTCTGCCTCAACGACGCAAACAGAAAAAGTTAATGCTTGCAGGAGATCCGTCTGATCCTCAGACTGCTGCCACCTCTTCGTCTGATCCTCAGACTGCTGCCACCTCTTCGTCTGATCCTCAGACTGCTGCCACCTCTTCATCTGATCCTCAGACTGCTGCCACCTCTTTGTCTGATGCTCAGACTCCTGCCACCTCTTCGTCTGATCCTCAGACTGCTGCCACCTCTTCATCTGATGCTCGGACTGCTGCCACCTCTTTGTCTGATGCTCAGACTCCTGCCACCTCTTCTTCTACTATCTTGACTACAACTGAACAGCCTTTACTGCATCGCAAGGCCACATCTAAACGAAAACACTGTGCTGAGGAGACGCCATACAGCAAACAGTGTAAAATTTTGAGGCTTAAAAGGACAAGACAGATGCGTCAAGATACAGAATCTCCTACATCTAGACAAGTCCACTTGGCCCATTTGGCTACATTACGTCGTGAAGAACGTAAAACTTCTTCTTCCACTTCTATATTGCAACAGGCAGAACGGAATTTATATTCCACTTCTTCATTTATTGAATGTTTGGAATCTACATCCCTTCCACGTCTCATTTATGTAGGATTACATAATAAATTTCTACGTTCATTCTATTCATCTCTTCTACATGAAAGGGGATTTATTGATCAGGATCATGTTATTCCAGAACATTTCTGTGGTTTCATGAATGTAATATGTGAACATTGTGAGGCTCGACATTTTACTGCTGAACGACCATCAGATCAACAGTTTACTCTTTGTTGCCACAAGGGAAAAGTAAAGGTACCATTACCTCAATACCCGCACGTCTTCCAACGCCTGCTGAAAGGAGAGAGTGAGTAC
The DNA here is from genome assembly GCA_033576535.1 of Allobates femoralis. Lineage (NCBI taxonomy): Eukaryota > Metazoa > Chordata > Amphibia > Anura > Aromobatidae > Allobates > Allobates femoralis. The sequence continues at coordinate 511,443,460 of JARQOC010000001.1, forward strand.
AGTCAAAATTTGATGGAGAATATAAGGAGCATTAATAGTTCTTTTGCTTTTGCCTCCATGGGTGCCCATGTTTCTCTACCTCCTGGACATGGACCATACTGCTTTCGTATTCATGGGCAAATTTATCATCGCACTGGAACACTCCATCCTGCTCAAGATCAAACTCCAGCATATGCACAACTGTACATTTTAGATACTCTAAGCGCTACTGACCAACGGCTACAGTCTCCAGAAAATGTTAAATGTAATGCTACTTTAATGAGTATCATTGCTCTTCAATTGGATAATATTAATCCCTTTGTTTCGGCCTACAAAATGCTACGTCAAGTTGAAGTAGAAGAAGAACAGAAGGCAAGAGAACATGGCACAAAAATGCCAAATATTATCATGGCCATTAAACAAGACAGAGGCCAAGACCCGAGACGCTATAACAATCCTACTGCCAATGAAGTTGCTGTGGTCTTTGAAAATGCTGATGGAGAGCCACCATTCAATAGAGACATTTTAATTCATTTGAAACCTGATCCAAATAACCCCTTGGCCCCAAAAACACAGCAAGTCAGTATTCTACACAGCAATTTAGATGCATTACTCTATCCTTTATTTTTTCCTCATGGAGAACAAGGCTGGCATGAGGGACTCAAGCATCAAGGCAAAAGTCAACGCCGGATTACACAGCTCCAGTATTACTGCTATTTGCTGTCTGTACGGAATCAGTTCAATCCTGTCCTGAATGGTGGCAAACTAACACAGCAGTACTTAGTGGATGCGTATGTAAAAATCGAGGCTAATCGCTTAAATTTTATCCGTCATCATCAAAAGGATTTAAAAGTGGAGGATTATTGCGTACTCCAGGAACATCTTCTGAAACAATCTGTTGACAAAGGTATTCCCATTGGCAAGACGGTCATTTTACCATCTTCTTTTGAAGGCAGTCCCAGAAACATGCAGCAACGCTATCAGGATGCCATGGCTATTGTGACTAAATTTGGACGACCAGATCTTTTTGTAACCATGACCTGTAATCCTAAATGGAGGGAGATTACAAACAATTTAGAGCCATGGCAGCGTGTGGAACATAGACCTGATTTAGTGGCCCGTGTCTTCAGAATTAAATTGGAAGCACTATTAAAAGAAATTAACACTGGATTATTTGGCAAAGTTTGTGCAATGGTGCATGTGATTGAATTCCAAAAGCGTGGCCTACCACACGCTCACATTTTGATCATTCTGGATGGCAAATCCAAACTAAGAACTGAGGTTGAAGTGGATAATATAGTTTGGGCTGAAATCCCTGATCCAGAAGAATACCCTCTGCTCCATGACATTGTGATGCAACACATGATTCATGGACCCTGTGGTCAACACAACCCCAATTCTCCATGTATGGATCTTGGCAAGTGTAAGAAAGGTTTTCCTAAAGATTTCCAACCAAGAACACTCATAGCTAAGGATGCATACCCTACTTATCAAAGAAAGGAAGGATCATCCTTTCAAATACGTTCAAAGATGATTGATAATTCTTGGGTTGTTCCCTATAACCCTTACCTACTATTAACATACAAGTGTCATATTAATGTTGAGGTATGTGCTTCCATTCAAAGTGTTAAATACCTCTTCAAATATGTCTACAAAGGACATGATAAAGCCAATCTTGAAATTTGCCAAACTAATATCCACCATGATGAAACACATCAATTCATGGATTCAAGATACGTCAGTGCACCGGAGGCAGCTTGGCGAATATTTGCTTACCCGATGCATAGACAATCGCACTCCATTATTCGCCTGGCCGTACATCTCCCACATTCTCAACCGCTTTATTTTCATGAGGATGACTCTGTTGACGACATCAGTTCCACAATGCACAGAAAATCTACTCTGATGGGCTACTTTGAGCTGAATGAGAGTGACCCGCATGCTCATGATTACTTCTACCGCCAAATTCCAGAGCACTATGTTTGGAAAGAAGGTGCATGGGAAGTTAGAAAGCGAGGAGGTTCTTCAGTGATTGGAAGAATGTATACTGTCAGTATGAAAGATCAAGAACGGTACTATTTAAGGTTGTTGTTACTGCATGTCAAAGTAGCAACAAGTTTTGACAACATTAAGACTGTTAATGAAGTAACATACCCAACTTTCAAAGAGGCAGCATTAGCTCTTGGATTGCTCTTCGATGACACTGTTTGGAGAAATACTTTATTGGATGCCTGTGTTCTCAACATGCCTGCACAGCTTCGTGATATGTTCGCATATATATGTATTTTTGGTCCTCCAGCTCATCCATTGGAGTTGTGGAAAGAATTTAAACAAGACTTTATCCAAGACTACTGCCATGCATATCACTCCAACACTGAGGAGTGTGAGAATTGTGAAGGATATGCTATGACTGATGTCCAAACTATTCTAAAATTTCATGGCAAAACTTTTACTGATTTTAATCTACCACGACCAAAAAGAAAGCCATACATCGCTCCACTATACAACAAGGATGATGAGTTAAGAAGAGCTCAGCAAATGAAAGCTACTTTAAATGACCACCAACTTTTGGCCTATGATGCGATCAATCAAGCTTTACACGATAGAAGTGGACAACCTAAGTGCTTTTTCATTGACGGTCCAGGTGGCAGTGGCAAAACATATCTGTATGATTTATTAATTCATGAACTAAGAGGAGAAGGCGAAATTGTCTCACCTGCAGCCAGTACAGGGATTGCAGCTAACTTACTGCAAGGAGGTAGAACTATCCATTCGCTTTACGGAATACCAATTCCAATCAATGAAACTTCCGTTTCAAGGATTAAAAATGATACAGATGCTGCACAACATTTGAAAAGTACCAAACTTTTCATTATTGACGAGTCCACTCTCTTATCTAAATATGCATTGCATGTGATAGATCAACTTTTACGTGATGTCATGACAACAGATATCTCCAAGAAAAATACAACACCTTTTGGAGGGAAAGTCATTGTTCTGGGAGGAGACTTTCGACAGTGTCTGCCTATCATCCCACATGGTACAAGAACTGACATTATAGAGAGTTGTATTAAATACTCACGACAATGGCAGCTTTTCACTCAATTGCCACTCTTCAACAATATGCGCTCCATTGATCCTGATTATAGCCGTTGGTTACTTCAACTGGGAAATGGTGAATTGTCTAATGATTTCAACCTTGGAGATGATACCATTGAAATCCCACAAGACATGATCTGCACTGGCTCAATCATTCTTGCTATATTTGGTGAAAACATTGTCATTGATGTAGATAACAATGAAAGCATTCAGATTGCTGTATCACATGCCATTCTTTGCCCTAAAAATGACCATGTGGATATGGTGAACTCTAAGGTCATGGATTGCATTGCTGGTGAATACACTGAATACATTAGTGATGATTCCATTGATCCTGATGAGACTGAAGATCCAGATCAATATCCAGTGGAATTTTTAAATTCACTCACACCAACGGGAATGCCTTCTCATCGCCTCAAATTAAAAATCGGTACCATTGTCATGCTTTTGCGCAACTTTAACAGCAGAAAAGGTCTTTGCAATGGGACTCGCTTGATTGTCATTGCTTTGTTTGACAATCTGATTCAAGCAAAAGTCATTACTGGGTCTGCAGAAGGAAATGTGGTGTTTATTCCAAGGATTGATTTATCTCCATCAGAGACTGGATTACCTTTCAAGTTAAGACGTCGACAATTTCCCTTGAAGCCTGCTTTTGCCATGACCATCAACAAATCCCAAGGCCAAACACTGGAGAAAGTAGGGATTTTTTTGCCAGAACCTGTTTTTGGACATGGACAGTTATATGTGGCTTTTTCACGAGTGAAAAGAAGATGTAATGTTAAGGTGAAAGTGCTGGATACACCCATTCAAGGAAAGTTGGTGCCTAATTCTGAAAAAGTCTTTACTAAAAATATTGTCTATAAGAATATTTTATCTTAAATTCTTTAGATATATATTACACTTTCATACATGATGGATATAACAATGAAAGCATTCACATTGCTGCATCACATGACAATCTTTGTCCTAAAAATGTCCATGTGGAAATGGTGAACTCTCAGGTTATGGATTGCATTGCTGATGAATACACTGAGTACATTAGTGATGATTCCATTCAGACTGAAGATTCAGACCAACATCCAGTGGAATTTTTACATTCACTCACACCAATGGGAATGCCTTATCATCGCCTCAAATTACACATTGGTACCATTGTCATGGTTTTGCGCACCTTTAACAGCATAAAAGGTCTTTGCAATGTGAATCGCTTCATTGTGATCACTTTCTTTGAGAATCTTATTCAAGCAAAAGTCAGTTCTGGGTCTGCAGAAGGAAATGTGTTGTTTATTTCAAGGATTGATTTATCTCCATCAGAGACTGGCTTACCTTTTAACTTAACACATTGACAATTTACCGTGAAGTCTACTTTTCCCATGACCATCAACAAATCCCAAGGCCAAACAGTGGAGAAAGTAGGGATTTTTTGCCCCACAACCCGTTTTTGGACATGGACAGTTATATGTGGCTTTTTCACGAGTGAAAAGAAGATGTATTGTTAAGGTGAAAGTACTGCATACACCCATTCAAGGAAAGTTGCTGCCTCATTCAGAAAAAGTCTTTACAAAAAATATTGCCTATAAGAATATTTTATTTTAAATTCTTTAGATATATCCATCATGTATATAAATGTAATATATAACAATGAAAGCATTCACATTGCTGCATCACATGACAATCTTTGTCCTAAAAATGTCCATGTGGAAATGGTGAATCTCAGGTTATGGATTGCATTGCTGATGAATACACTGAGTACATTAGTGATGATTCCATTCAGACTGAAGATTCAGACCAATATCCAGTGGAATTTTTACATTCACTCACACCAATGGGAATACCTTATCATCGCCTCAAATTACACATTGGTACCATTGTCATGGTTTTGCGCACCTTTAACAGCATAAAAGGTCTTTGCAATGTGAATCGCTTCATTGTGATTACTTTGTTTGAGAATCTTATTCAAGCAAAAGTCAGTTCTGGGTCTGCAGAAGGAAATGTGTTGTTTATTTCAAGGATTGATTTATCTCCATCAGAGACTGCCTTACCTTTTAACTTAACACATTGACAATTTACCGTGAAGTCTACTTTTCCCATGACCATCAACAAATCCCAAGGCCAAACAGTGGAGAAAGTAGGGATTTTTTGCCCCACAACCCGTTTTTGGACATGGACAGTTATATGTGGCTTTTTCACGAGTGAAAAGAAGATGTATTGTTAAGGTGAAAGTACTGCATACACCCATTCAAGGAAAGTTGCTGCCTCATTCAGAAAAAGTCTTTACAAAAAATATTGCCTATAAGAATATTTTATTTTAAATTCTTTCGATTATATATTACATTTACATACCTGATGGATATAACAATGAAAGCATTCACATTGCTGCATCACATGACAATCTTTGTCCTAAAAATGTCCATGTGGAAATGGTGAACTCTCAGGTTATGGATTGCATTGCTGATGAATACACTGAGTACATTAGTGATGATTCCATTCAGACTGAAGATTCAGACCAATATCCAGTGGAATTTTTACATTCACTCACACCAATGGAAATGCCTTATCATCGCCTCAAATTACACATTGGTACCATTGTCATGATTTTGCACACCTTTAACAGCATAATAGGTCTTTGCAATGGGAATCGCTTCATTGTCATCACTTTGTTTGACAATCTCATTCAAGCAAAAGTGATTACTGGGTCTGCAGAAGGAAATGTGGTGTTTATTCCAAAGATTTATTTATCTCCATCAGACACTGCCTTACCTTTCAAGTTAAGACGTCAACAATTTCCCGTGAAGTCTACTTTTCCCATGACCATCAACAAATCCCAAGCCAATACACTGAAGAAAGTATGGATTTTTTTGTCACAAACAGTTTTTGGACATGGACAGTTATATGTGGATTTTTCACGAGTGAAAATACGATGCAATGTTAAGGTGAAAGTGTTGGATACACCCATTCAAGTCAAATTGCTGCCCAGTAGTGAAATACTCTTTACTACAAATATTCTCTCTAATAATATTTTATTTAAAATTCTTTAGATACATATTAGATTTAAATACATACTTACTTTCTAATTAAATATAAATATTACAATAAATTAGTTTAGTCATAGATGTATAGCAATAAAAAAAAAAAAAATATTATTTGTTATACAAAAAGATATTAAAATTAGTTCTTATATATACAATAGTTATTTAAGAAATATAGTCATTAGTGTACATTTTCAATTACAATATAGTATAGAGAAATATTTTATTTTAAATTCTTTATATGCATATTACATTTAGATACATAATTATTTTCTAATTAAACAAAAATATTACCATAAAATAGTTTAGCCATAGATGTAAAGTACTAAAAAAAACAAAAAAATTACTTTACCCATAGCTGTATAGGAATTGACCAAAAAAATTATAAAAAAAATTGTTTAAAAATAGATGTATAGCAATAGAAATAATCCAACATACCAAACAAATTACTTTAGTTTTAGATAAAGACATTATAATTAGTTATTAGATATTAAATACGTCTTTAAGAAATATAGTCCTTAGTTTTGCTTTTCACTGAAAATATAGTGTATAAAAATATTTTACTTTCAATTATTTACATACATATTCTATTTAGATACATACTTTCTAATTAAACACAAATATTACAATAATTTAATTTAGCTATAGATGTAGAAGAATAGAAATAGACAAAAATACCAAAAATATTAATTTCGTTATAAAGATATTATAAATAGGTTTTAGATATAAAATAGTTATTTAAAATATATTGTTCTTACTTTTTTAGCTTTTAAAATTTCTTTTTAAATTTCATTGTATATGTATATAAACACACATTTTGTAGTAGATTGTAGATGTGTATCATCTAAATGCTTGCATTTAGTGATAATAACCTGAAGCTCCAGCAGTATAGCTGCTGCGAGATTTTATTTTCTTTTTACACAGGGTCAGGTTTTTGTCAACAGCTAAGGCTGCCTTCACATTTGCAGATGCATCTGCAGCGTTTTGAAAATGCATCTGCATGCACATGGTAGACCCTAGCTTTATAATGGGACGCACGGTGTCTGCAGATGCTTGCAGGCAGCCGTGCACACACATTTACTCCTATATGTGATCTGTGCGCAGGCGGATGCCTGCATACAAATCACACACTCCCACCCTCACCAGGGATGCAACATGTCGTGTCCCTGCTGCGGAGGAGAGTCTGTGATCTGTACCCAAGCATCTGCCTGCACAGAGATCACATATAGCAGTGAATGGTTGTGCTCGGCTGTCTGGAAGCATCTGCAGACACTGTGCGTCCCATTATAAAGATAGGGTTTACTGTCTGCATGCAGATGCATCTGCAAAATGGTGCAGATGCATCTGCAAGTCTGAAGGCAGCATTAGAGACGGGTGGGACAGCTGTTCACACACATCTCTATCTTGAAGTGTGTTCTGTACATATAAATACATACATACATATAGGTACATATTTAGACACATAGGGAAAGAATATACATTTTCATTTTAAATCTGACTTATTCTGCTATTTGTGGAATTTATAGTGTGAACACATCAATTTTGACACTTGCTGTCTAATGGTGACCTACAGCACTCTTACTGTAAGTTGCATGAAATGTTAATGCAATTTGTGCTTTACTTGCAGTAGTTGCGGCACATGTGCTTTCAACAGTTTCAACTGCCAAAATCACAGTTAGCTTTGATTTTTAGTGGTTGCATTTAGTCAACCTGTTAAAGCTGTGCTTGCCGTATTTACTACAAGCTAATTTCAAGTTCCATATACATTACATGTTACTTGCTAAAAGTGAGCTGTAGGTAGGTCCTTTGGTGCAAAGTGCAGAAATTGTATTTGGTTATTCTACACCTTCTGCAAATAGCCAAAAAATATCTGCTTTAAAAGGAGTCTAACTATTAATTATTAGGGGTAGAGTAGAGTAGGTCCCACCAGTTGTAAGGCTACCTTCCCGTGGTTGGTGGGGAAACATGTACTGGCTCAATCATAGATTATTAATATTCATATATAAATTGAATATACGTAGTCTGTACAAAACATCAGTGCCAGTATCTGTACGAAAAGCCTTGCCTTAGAATCATGACATGTACTACACTGATATATACCATACAAACATTGGTAGTTGATAGATAGATATCATGTCTTATGTGCATTATTGTCAAATTTGAATGAATAATGTATATATGCATGCTACATTCCCGATTCTTTACAATTGAGCCGCCATCTATCATGGAATAATTGGATTATTAGTTAAAAATCTAATTTAATAAACTATACACCAGTTCTAGAATCCCGATGCAATCGCATCGGGCTCACAGCTAGTGTAATAGATGTGTCTGACCATACAGGGACATGGTCTGATCATAACACATCTCCTGTGCTGAGATAATCTTATATATGTGTCCATGCTATGTACTGTGTAATGGATGTGTCTGACCGTACAGGGACATGGTCTGATCATACCACATCTCCTGTGCTGAGATAATCTTATATATGTGCCCCTGCTATGTACTGTGTAATGGATGTGTCTGACCGTACAGGAACATGGTCTGATCATACCACATCTCCTGTGCTGAGATAATCTTACATATGTACCCCTGCTATGTACTGTGTAATGGATGTGTCTGACCGTACAGGGGCATGGTCTGATCATATCACATCTCCTGTGCTGAGATAATCTTATATATGTGTCCATGCTATGTACTGTGTAATGGATGTGTCTGACCATACAGGGACATGGTCTGATCATATCACATCTCCTGTGCTGAGATAATCTTATATATGTGTCCATGCTATGTACTGTGTAATGGATGTGTCTGACCGTGCACAGAGCACAGTCTGCTCATATCACATCTCCTGGGCAGGGGAAGAAGTAAGAGTATAAAGACATTACATAGCAGGGGTACAAAGCTGATCCTTTTTATGAGGTAAAACATTTCTCTGACTGTTTCTAGAAAATGTTTTACCTTAAAGAAACAATTATTTGTGATCCTGTGCTGTAATGTCTGTATACTTTATTTCATCCTTCCCTGCCCAAGATCAAACCAATGCTACGTGCACAGTCAGAAACAAAAATGAAACTTTACATAGTAGGAGCATATTTATAAGATTATCTCAGCTCAGCACGGGAACATTTTTTTAATCACATGTAATTGTGGAAATTATTATTATTACAAGATCTATTGATTAACAATGAACTTTTAAATTAACTTTGTTCATGGGAAAACCCCTTAATTACTTTTTACGGACATAAAAAATGTAAATTTCCACAGTTGTTTCCAAAACCTTTGCATAAATCAATGGATCAAGCAAATCTAAGAAATTGTAATACTTATTTTCCAGTTTTTCTCTAATTATGAGCTACTTCTACTCCTACTCTCTCTCCTGAACTCATCATTTAGCATGAAAAACAGCACAGATCTGTTTGGATCAAAACAAATATGAGGAGTTATTTGGATTCCTGCCCCTAAAGACTCATCAAAAAAGGGGGAGAAGAAAGACTTCTGCAATGGAGGCACACAACTGTATGAAGGTAAAAATCAGACAATATCTTTATTAAGTGACAAAACAGAAAAAACTAGAACCAAAAATAAATAAAATGACGTAAAATCAATGTTCCCATGTAACAAGGAATCGATTCTCACAACACACCAGTGATAATTATAAATCACAAGAAGGACACCAAGAATAATCAGAATGTAGTAATAAGGTAAGTGAATGCATAGGTAGGTAAAGGCACACATAGAGATGGAAAATATATGGCAATTAGTCAAAAGCTACTTAAAGACAGTAGCAACCTTGAGGATCCTATAGTATATATCACATATATGGGAGGCAGAATCTTAGCCTAAGAGAGACCTGGGTCAGTGTGGAGACTCAGTTCACATAAATAAGTATTAAATATGTCATAGGCAGCAATCCCTAAAGGTACCTTCACACGCCGCTATAACGCCTGGTGATATGAGGCGATTTAACGTGCGCATGCACCTTTTTCATGCTTGCCTCAGATCGCTGATGGCGGCCTCACACACCACAATTGCGCCCTGAAAGTAAGGTGGTGTGTCGCTCCGGAAATTGCCTCACGTACAGCGGAAGCAATCCTGCCTAATCCCATCCCCGGTTCCCACGTCGCAATCTCAAAGGCAATGTGGGCGTACATGTTCAGCGGTGCGAGGAGATAGGCGTGCCGCAGTGGTTTACACCACACCCCTTACGCGCTTATTGGACAATGCAACAGCGTTCCGATTGGTCAGCCTGCTCTACATGACGCCATTGCCTTTGTGTGGTGCTGGACGGACAGGTCATCAACTATGGCGCAGTGTCAATTGACAGCCAATGGGAACACAGTAGCCCACACCAATTAGCTCACACGGGGTGCGGACTACAGCATGCTGTGGCACGCCTACGGGAAATCATAGGCGACGCTGATTCCATCACTATCACCCTATCACACGCCACAACACAGAAATATCGCCTTCATGATTGAGGCTGATTTCAGAGCAGTGCTCAGGAATCAGGCGACGGCCGATTTATCGCCGCGAAATTCCCCAATCACACGCCGCAACTGTGAGGCAATTTCATGGCGATTGCTCTGGGGCGAAGTATCGCCTTTAGGATTCCCAGGCGAGATTGCGGCGTGTGAAGGTACCTTAAGACTCCTAATGTCAGTTTCTCCCAATCCCTAATAGGGTGAAAACTTGCATATATATTGAAGCGGTTCCAAAGCAGACCAGACCTAGTTCCGCCAGATACAATACCAAAAGAAGGTGCTCTACCAGGGTTAAGTGTGAACCTCTGGCATATGTAGGAACCAGTGAGCTCCTCATAGACACAAGCATTTTAATGTATAGAGTGTTAAGTGTGTAAATAATAGGAATTTTACTGAGGAAGGCATGTGTAAGAATAGGATTTGGTTATGTAGAATGTTACTAAGATAGAATCTATGACTGACAGGGGCAAAGAGAGTTAAATTGTGGAATTAACCCACAAGGGGGGAGCCAGTCACCGGGGAAAGGACTGACTCAATCTTAGACTTCAGATAGAGTTTCAGAAGAGTTTAGTTCAGACGTGAAGGCCATTAATTACCAAAAAGGCAGTTAGTAAGTATGAGTAACTCCAAAACAGCAGGATGATTGTAGAGTAGCATGAAGTTCTCTGAAAGCCTGCAACTTCAGATGTAAGAACAAACGGTTAGGAACTTAGAAATGGTTCCAAAATAAGAGAATGAGTTAATGAACGTACTGCAGGCTGGGCCTCTGCCACTTCTTGGTAGGGGTAAGCAGCAACTAATGAGCAACAGTGATTCAGTTTTTGGTGCAGAACCTTCAGCGAGCAAAGAGCTTTTCGCTGGAATTATGGCATACCCCTCTTGTCTGAGGAGGATAGGGCTTCCAGACAAAAATGCCTGAGAACTTAGTGCTCGATTTATCTGAGGGCCTGGGTCTTGATCCCCACCATAGTGAGTTGACTCCCTAAAGACCCACAGAAGAAATGGAAAGGGAAGGTAGATTGTTGGGTAGTGAATTGCAATTAAAAGACTTTATTGATGAGTACCTGAAGTTGTATCAAGAAAATGCACAGAAGATATGTGCCCACTACCTCACCTGTAAAGTCGAATGTGTTGAACTACAGAACTATTGATTTGGATTTATATGCCTCTGCTTTGCCTTCATTATGGATGGGACCTGGCTTGCCCTAGACATCGGTGATATACAGCCGCTTGAAAGGTACAACTTGCATTCACAAACCTTCACACCCAACCAGCTCCACCACATCACCACACTCAATATCACCCAACCTGTGGGGCTAGACGGGTGCTCAAGATCTGTACCTCAACCGCGACTCAATGGGCCAATTTTACATTAAACAAATTACCAGTTTACTAACTTGACAGATTATAACTGCCTATTGAAATGTATAAAAAATGTAGTAATATTGAATTTGAATGAGCAGCAAAGTAAGAAGAAAGTACCCCATAACATAAAGGTTGTTCTCCTGAATTCTAGGAACTGTTTGTCTACTCCAGTGCTGAATTTGAAGTTACATGCCTCAGTACTACTGTGAATTGCTCACAAAAAGAGAAAATGGTTCTGCACCATGCAGCTAGAAAATCCAGCAGTCAATGAGCAGCAGATCTATGCTGGCAGAGAGGAAAGCTTACGGAACTGCACAGGTGCAGATGCTGCTCATGCTATTAAAGTCCAGGCAAATTAATGTAATAAAATAAAAAGCAGCATTCACCAAAATGTGCTGAGAAAACCTCTTGCTTTATTTCAAATTTCACATAAAATCAGCAAACGGTCAATTGGGTGAGAGGCTGGGGTGGGGCAAGTCGTATGAGCACAATGACCATTTCACACTATTGCAGTGCTTCTACGAGTCTAATTACTGAGTAATATTCTTAATGCTACTGCAGCTATTTAGTCTGCCCATGGCCAATTCAATAAAAAAAAATGCAGTATAAAAATCATATAAAGATTAAGAAATCAATTTACAGGTCCCTCGATCATTGGCTTTATCGGCAGTCTGTGGTCATGAAATGGGATCCCTGCAAAAATCCATTTGTCTGTTAGAATGCCAATATCCCTTCTGATTGGTCAGTCTGCCAAGACTTGATCATTGAGAAGTGAAGATTGCTTTATGTTACTCCTGCTTATAAAGCAGGAGAGGTGCTGGGGATCCAAGTATGCAGTATGTGGTTCATAGGGCTCCCATTTGGCAATCGCAAGCAGTCACCGCTGAATTAGGATCCTGGGAATCAATTTGCTTTTGTCTAAAATCATATCATTACTATAGATAGAGACTGACTGGCGACACCTGTGTGTAAAGGTGCTAGTTGGATAAACAAATTTTAGAATTCTAAAATGTGTTTTTCCAGCTAGCACCTTTACACACAGGTGTCGCCAGTCAGTCTCTACCTATAGTGTCAGTATAATTGTCTGAGTACCCTTCTCCCACCCCATAACCATGCTAAATCCACCGTCTTGTTGTAAACAGGTTCTTAATCATATCCATACATGCAGATTTTAATTGCGCTTAGAGGCATAAGTACACCCATAAATGCAGATTTAAATCGCAAACAGAGGCATTAGGTTAAGTACATGATAGAGGAAAACACCTTGACGTTGGTTATCGAGCTTTCATGAATTGGCCATTGCATCAGCTAAGTTTCTCAATTGTTTTCAGTATTCCTAAGTAGTTTTTGGCTATGTCTCTTTTTCTCATACACATTTGTATTAGCTTTATGTATTTGCTTTGCGATTCATTCTTATCTTAGCCATTATGCTAGATCATGTTTTTTCTTAGTGTTTTAGTGTGCAGCTGTTTACCTTATTCAAAAATCATATCATGACCAGAAATAGTGAATTCCTCATATACTCACACAGCAGTTTATTCTCAAACAAAAAAGTCACCTGAAAAGACAGGTGCACTATAGATAACACATTCAGGGTTGCCTGGAGCTCGCCACTAGTGGGAGCAGAAAAGGGGGTTTCCTGGGTCAGTCTAGGGGCACACTTAAGAGGTCATCCACGTTAGACGGATGACGTTACAGCAGAGCCCAATATGCTGTAACGCTGACCGCTAACGTCGGGTGCTTCCTATGAATGCTGGTCCATAATAACCTGCTGTTTACTATGGATACAACTTCACAGGAAGCCCCAGGCAGTGCGCTTATCCAGGACATAGCTGTCCAACATTGTCAGCACTGTTTTCCTGTGCGTCCTGGGTAAGCGCACTGCCTTGGGCTTCCTGTGAAGCTGTATCCATAGTAAACAGCGGGTTTCTATGGACCAGCGTTCATAGGAAGCACCCGACATTAGCGGTCAGAGTTACAGCAGGCTGGGCTCTGCTGTAACGTTAAGTGTGGCCCTAGCCTAAGAAAAATAAAGCTCTTGCCGCTATTAGGATATATTAAGAAATTAGTCCCTGCATAAATGTGTATTTAATATTTATTTAGGACTAAATACATATGAATGGGGTGATTTAAATAATACAAAATGATGGATGAATAACAAGTTGTTACAGCTTTACTGTATAATAAGTAATCACTTTCCATAATTGGATAAAACTACAATATACATTTTACTCATTTAGCATTATGAAATAAAGCATGTCAATCTACCATTTATTGTTTATACATAAACCGTACTATACAGTAAAAGTCTACTTAATATTTTCATTCTCTTAAATCCTTTATTCAAGCAGCAGTTAAGAATTAATGACGGATATTCTACATTCTGAAAGGAGAGGTTTACATTAAATGTACAGCGGGGTGTATTGTGCATCAATGAGTAATTTGCAGATTAACTATTTTTTTGCACGGAGGTTTGACTTCTACTAAGGATTAACTCTAATATCTGCTATTCTATTTCTGCAAAGCTGTTCCAGCAAAAAATGTTACAAGATTTTTCTAGTAGCCTTGTACTGCCAAGTAGTATAAAAGACTTAAAATATGCTATGCCTTCTGTCTTCTATACAAGACAAAGGCAAAAACTCCAAAGGTGGTAGTCCTTGCTGCAAGTTTGCCAATGGCCCCCTTGCAAGGTAGGTGTGACTGTAAATGGTTGCGGTGTCAGCACTAGATTCAAATGCTGCTTTTAGTCTAGCTACAAAATGCTCTACAGTGTCATTGTCTGTGTCCAGCCAGGACGCTACTTCCCGCCGTGCATTGCCAGTTAATTGTCCAATACTCATGCCGACACGCTGGGCTTCAGTTAGGGGGTACATCACATAGTAAGCTTGTATCTTAGTAATAAAGTCATTAACAGTGTTAGGCTCACCGGAGTATTGGGGCAGCCACATTGCTCAAAGGAGTATATGGCATCAGGATTGGCATAATAGGTGCTGCTCCTTGCACCACTGCACCGCCAGGTGCTCCTCTACTATCTGGTGCTGGATTTTCGCAAGCTGCTCCACAGCTCCCCGGCGCCGCTGGATCTCCTTGGTGCGACATCTTGTGCCCCCTTAGTTAAGGTCCGTCCTCCTATCTTCCACTTCCGTCCGGATGTCTAACAAAGGTTCCGCTGTGCACCAGGGATTCTCTTCCCTTCCGGATGACGTTAGAGCGCTTTGCCGAGTGCCACCCACAATGACATGCCCCTTTTTCCTCCCTCGCACGCTCTGTAATGGCGGAATTTGAAAATTACAGTTCTTGTGGCGCAGTTCAAATTCAGTTTTTTGCACAAATCATGGCACACACTGCCACAGTAGATCCTGTTCGTGACGCCAAGCTGTGAAGCCCACTGGGACGGGGTACTCTGTACCGGACTGGGCTACTGCTGGGGATATCAGGGCGGTGTTGGACCGGACCATATCCTGGGTTCCGCAATACAGGGGAGTATATTTACAGGGGAGTTTGTCGTGACGCCACCCACAGGTTGTGGTCAGGGTGACCACCGCTGCTGCATAACCTCCGGGGATGATGTTTGGCAGCTGGGGATGTAATAGCTCTATGCAGGTAGAGCTTGGTTCCCCCGGGCAAAGATAGTAACAGTCTATAGATGGTGCTATGGATATTGCAGGATAGGGATAGTAGTAGAGATGATAGCTGCTTGTGAGGGAATGCAGGATCTGAGCACAAGGATCACACAAACTAGAGTTTTCAAAGTCTTTACTGCAGATGATGTTGTTAACAGAGTACTGGCCATGGAGTCTGTACCGGGGCCGGGTTGCTCCCACCCTGTTCGGGTCCTCAGCTTCCCTCTCCTGCGCTGTGTGTGGCCCTGCTGCCGCTTCAGCTAGGCTGCTGACCTATCTCTCCTCACAGGTACCCCCTTTGCTAGGCAACTTGAGTCTTTCCTCTGTATTTCTGACCCCGCCGTGTTGCTTCGCTGAGGTACAGTGTAGATATATAAACTCCACTAGTCCGGTGTTTACTGTGCTGCTTGTGTCAGTCACAGTTTCGGATCCGGTATCCGGTCTGTACGCTCCTCCGGGGCGAGTTATGAGGTAACTCAATCTCCCAGGTGTGTTCTCATGTTTCTCTTACTCCTTCCCTCAGACCCTGGCTAGGCCTGGAAGTGGGTAGCAGGCTTTGGAGAGACCTAAGGCAGCCCCTTTACACCACCAGTCTTTCTTCCTCAGTCCTCTCAGGAACTGAACTACCTCCAACTGACTAACTGTCACTGCCACTCTGAGGTAAACAACATTAGCTCCTCCCACCACTCTCCTCTTCCCCACTTCCTTTCCACACCAGAATATATAGGGAAGCAGCTTTAGCTCCCCCTTCTGGCCTGGAGGCGCTAGTGCAGTGTTGTGGGTTGTGTGGGGAGTTAAACCTTTGTGGTGTTACTGTGGCACATTATTCTCTGGGGTGCCACATCTGCCCTTCACCTCGCCAAACAGACCTACTTCACCACCCTGATCTCCTCACTATCCAAAAACCTAAAGAAACCCTTTAACACCTTTCACTCTCTCCTCAGTCTCAAAGTGAAGACCCCTATCACTGACCTCTGTGCTGATCATCTGGCTTCTCAATTCACTAAGAAAATAGAAAACATCCATCAGGAAATCAACTCCCAAACTCAAAGCACTGTTACTCCTATCCCTCACAACATACCCTCTGGCTCACTCTTCACATTTGACCCAGTCACAGAAGAAGAAGTCTCCAGGCTCCTCTCTTCCTCTCGACCCACTACATGCACCACTGACCCCATCCCCTCACACCTACAACAGTCTCTCTCTCCGGTCATAACCACTCACCTAAACAAAATATTCAATCTCTCCCTCTCTTCTGGCATCTTCCCCTCCTCCTTCAAACGTTCTATCATTACTCCATTATTCAAGAAAATTTTCTTGACCCATCTTGCACAAATAACTACAGACCGGTTTCCAATCTCCTCTTCCTCTCTAAACCCTTGTAGCGCCTCCACCTACTTCCACCTCACCTGTTACCTTTCCACTCACTTTCTTCTAGATACATTCCAGTCTGGTTTCCGCCCCCTTCACTATACAGAAACAGCCCTCATCAAAGTGACCAATGACCTACTGATGGCAAAACGTAATGGTGACCACGCTCTGCTTATCCTTCTTGACCTTACTGCAGCCTTTGACACTGTTGACCAGCATCTCCTACTCGCTATGCTGCACTCCATCAGCATCAAGGACATGGCTCTCTCCTGGTTCTCTTCCTATCTTTATGATCGCTAATTTCAGTGTATCATTTGCTGGCTCCACTCCTTCTCTCCTTCCTCTCACTATTGGGGTCCCTCATGGTTCGGTCCTTGGCCCTCTTCTCTTCTCACACTACACGGCCCCTATTGGACAGACCATCAGCAGTTTTGGCTTCCAATACTATCTTTATGCTGATGACACATCACTATACACTTCATCCCTTGACTTTACCCCCGCTGTATTAAAGAACACTAATGACTGTCTAACCGCAGATTCCAATATTATTTCCACTCTCTACCTGAAACTTAACCTATCCAAAGTTGAGCTCTTTATAATCCCGCCCTCCACGAACCTCCCTAAATCTGACATTTCCCTCATTTCCTCTCCGTGTGCAGCACCATGATAATGCCTAGGCAGCAGGCTCGCTGTCTGGGTGTTATGTGTCATGCTGATCTTTCATTCACTTCCAATATATATTTCTCGCCCGCCCTTGTCGCCTGCAACTGAAGAACATCTCTAGAATTCAGAATTCGCCTGTTCCTCACCATGGAAACAACTAAAACCCTCACAGTGGCCCTGATCTACTCCCACCTTGATTATTGCAACTTTTTATTAAATGGCCTCCTCCTCACTAGACTTTCCCCTCTCCAATCCATTCTTAATACAGCAGCCAGGGTCACCTATTTAGCTAACCATTACTCAGATGCTTCTGCTCTATGCCAGTCATTGCACTGGCTGCCTGTACATTATAGGATCCAATTCAAACTGCTTGTTCTCACCCACAAACCTCTTCACGATGCAGTACATCCCTATCTCTCTACCCTCATTTCTGTCTATCACTCCACCTGTTCTCTTTGCCCTGGGAGTGACTTTAGACTAACATCTGCACTAATCCGAACCTCCCATTCCCAGATCCAAGACTTCTACCGAGCTGCACCAATTCTCTAGAATGCTCTACCCCAAGAAATTAGGACTATCAACAATTTACATAGTTTTAGGCACACTCTATAAAACACATTTTTTTCAGAGTGGCCTATCGTTCTCCCTAATGAAGTCATTTAGACATAGGTTATCCACTACTTCCCTGAATATAACTGTCAAACTCCATCAGACCCAAAAGCTCTACACACAGATTGGCTGGTAGCCACTTACTCCGCTCTTATCTATTATACACTTTCTCAAGATGGCTAGACCATGATTGTAAATAAGCCCCTGTACTTTGTGTCACCCCCACCTTATTGTAGATTTTAAGCTCTTGCGAGCAGGGTCATCAATATTTTTTTTTCTTGCTTTTAATTACTGTATTTTCCACAACTGTTTCTTTTGACTGTTTTGTTTGTACGAAACTCTGATTCGTTAATCGCTGCGGAATTTGTTGGCGCTATACAGCTATATAAATAAAGATTATTAATTTATTAGTATGATCAAGGCCAAATTTGTATAATTTTACAGAAGATAATGACAGAAGATTTGAAATTTTCTGTTAAACATTGCTTTAGAAAATGCAAAAGATGAAGAACATAATAAATAACAATTAATAGAGAATACAAAAAAGATGAATTTTCACAATAATTATATTTCCCTTTATCTGCCTATAGGCTATCTGCTAGCTGCATTGCAATTGCAGATACTCTATCAATGCATGAAAATATCCAAGGGCAGACTTTGCACTTTGCCACTTTACTTAACAAGTCCCAGCAGGTCCAATGTTTCTGCCCTTTTATTCCCCTATACAGTAATCTAGCTTTTGCAGCATGGGCCCCAGGATGTATCTACAGAACCAATGAACTGTGGAGCAACCTAAGTGAAATACCAAAAAATACCAGGTCAGTAAAAAATATAGACAAAATAAGAGCCAAAAGAATAGATAAAAGTAGTTGGATTCAATTCCAGGAGGTCATGCAGCAAGATTAGTCAGAGAGAGTAGGTAAGCAATGCAGGGGATAATCCCATAGGGCATTCAGTGGATAAAGGGACCCTGAGAAATGATAAATGCTGTCTGATCTAAAGGCACCGTGAGTTAGTCACTGGCTGTATAATTTCATACATTGATATTTCTCGGTAATGATGTGACGTTTCAGCAAAAAATATACTTTAAAAGTGGCTGGGGACTGAACAGTATGGGTGATTAAATGAAAAGGATGGTTCTTGGTGGCTTCTCCCCACCGGCCCATCACTTTGAGTACAGATCTCTCCTTGAGTGCATATATTCGGAGAGGAATCTATTGCCAGCAGTAGACAAGGAGAGCCACTGGGGACCGTCCCTTTTCGATTATTTCCCCATGCAACTAGTGTACACCATTCTGCCTAGTGGTGGATACCATGGTGTCCACATAGCGCTGCCCATTGCAGCCACTACATACAAATATTGCACACTGATGAAGGCTTGGTGTTAAGGCTGAAACGTTTGATGCTGCATGATTGTTTAAACTGCACAACATAAAAAATAAAAAGATAATAAATTCAACAAACTTCAGAGTGCCAAGCTATTTTCTACTGCCCTTTCGACAAAACACCCATGCACATTGGTCCTTGCTGGCTTTTAAAGTATGTTTTTCTCTAACATACACGGCTGAAATCATGCAGCCAGTGTCTGATACGTGCTACCTGTGGATCAGGCATTATGGTATCTGCTGTCCCTATAAAGTAGAAATAAGTTAGTCATAAAGTCAAGTTGAAATAACAGAAAACTTGGCCATTGATTGGTCGGTCAACATACCCAGTAGGATCATTACTTACACTGCCAGCAGTATCTGTCATATTGGCTGGGCAGAGCACACACCATAAGGAATCACTACTCCTACCGCTGCTGTCAAGAAGGAATGAAGTGATCAATATTACTCTATACTGTACAGTAAAGGCCAAAAATTATGTGAATTAGTCCATGTGACGACCATCTGCTGTGAGGCTGAGCTGCTGGTAAGTCAGAACCCCGAGAATCCCCGAGACCCTTAACCCCTATACAGAGATCTGGAATTACAGCGGAGCCCAGGGAGTAGCTGCCTATTATGAGCAGCGGAGCAAGAAGGTTGCCAGGAAGGGAAAAATAAGGACCCGAAAAACGTAGTCAGGAGTCCGAGTCAAAACCAAGAGGGCAGCGAAGGTACAAAATCGTCAGGCGGTACAGAGTCGAAAATCCAGGTAAAGGTCAAAGTCAAAACCGAGAGGGCAGCTAAGGTACAAAATCGTCAGGCTGTAGCAGAGTCAAAAACCCAGGCAAAGGTCAGAGTCAAAACCAAACACACACTATATAACTGGGGAACCAAGACTATATCTGGCGGCCTGCAAGACAGGCTCCAAGGTATTTGAAGGGTGCTCTTACCTTTCATAGGCTGGAGCTCACAGCCTGATAATCTCATCCGCACCGCCCCTAGAACCAGGCCACAAGGTGATGCACAACTGGCACCAACCATCCCACTTGTGACAGAAGAACGAAGGCTGCGCCTATCAGACACCTCTGCAGGACCTCCTCTTCTGCCAAAACATCACCCACAGGAGAAACACGGCGGTGTTCAGCGACAGAGGCAGATGTCGAAGGAGCAGGTCCATATGAGGACATGGCCCTCCTATCACCGGCATCATCAGCCGAATGAATCCGGCGCCTCCAAGCAGCCGAGGCAGGAACACCAGCCACCGAGTCCAATGGCGACGTGACAGTCCAATGTTTTATCAAAAATTTTAATGCAAAAATCTTTTTTAAAGATTGTATATAACTGATCAAGAAAATTATTAGATCATGAGTTTGGTCATCCTAGGTAGTCTAGATTATCGAAACTATATTAGCATATTATATTGCCAAATAATATTGAATACAGACAGCCTTAAATCAAAGTCAACTAAAGTGTTTTCTGCCATTTTTAAGAGACTTTATGACATGCATGGTGTATTTTTGTTCTCCTATAAGGCTGTCAGTCTGTTGTATTATATCTGCTGAGCCAACCAATGATGCATGACTCTTCTCGGAAGGTCACTGTGAAGTAAACGGCAAGAAACTGCACATCTAAGGAAACGGTTTAATCTAATGTCATTTTAATCTTCACATTGTTACGAAGTAGAGATGTGACTGGCTGATGAAAGAGGCATTATGACTGTAAGTATATAATTAAAGGATATTACTGGCTATATTTCCATCAGAATTCATAAATACTAGGTATAGTTGAGAGAGCTTAGAATATTTGACCCATAAAGGATTTTCCTATTTTAATAATGCAGAAGAGCTTGTGACCAGCAGGCATGTCCAATATAAAGTCCAAATAAAGGGAAACCGGGACCTTTTTGATGGATCACTGCTCTTAATCTGTAGTATAATGAGACATGTTACCTGAAAATGCTATCTTCTTCATAATTCTCCCTGACTGCAGTACATGCTTCACTTGCGCCCCACTTGTAACCAGTCAAGCAAAAGTTTAATCCTTTAGCATTAAGACATTAAATATTTTATGCAGTGAAATCATTCTCTTGAAGTTGATAGATATTACTATTATGGAGTCAATGTTTGTATTAATATATTATTTAGTTCTTGTTTCTTACATAGTAGCAATATATTCCACCAAGCTGCACAGTGATGGTCATCATACACATCAGTGCCAGATCACAACCTAATCTATCTTAACCTTTGGAATAAAACTGGGTCAATTATATAAGCCAATTAACCTATCAAATGTCTATGACATGTACAGAACAACAAAATAAAATAAAAAACATGGAATCTTGAGGAAAACATACAAATATCATGTTGGGCTTGGTGGGACTGGAATACTGGACCTCAGTGCTGGAAAGGCAACAGTGCCGTTAATATTTATTTCCCCATAGTGAGCAATGCTTGAAAGGTTCTGTTAATAATATTCTTATAAAAAGATAGACACAACTCACAACTCACAATTAGAAAGTATGTTAAATTATAGCAGTCCAAGGCTATCTTTTTTCTAACCACTGTACAGAAGACAGGCAGTTTCCACCATTATTACCTTTTCAGTTATATTAAGCCATGCTTGCCGAGTTTTACAATCGGTGACCCTGAAGAAAATTTTCCCCATAGTAACACCCTTTCTTAGAGACCAGTACTAGTTCACTGCCCCTGACCACAGTACATCCCCTTCCACACAGTCATTCTCAACCCCCTTAAATGCATACATGTAGGTATCCCTGATGAAGACGCCAGGAAAGGCGTTGAAATGCGTTGGAGAATAAAAGAAGGTTTAACATGGACATCGTCTACTTGCATTCTTTAAAGCGGAACACTTTGGCAGCACATTGGCAGCGCGGACTGTGGCACACCTTTCTTTCCCCAAAGCATCTGATTTCGTCTCCACGAGTGGAGACCGGTGGAAGTCCAGCAGCAGCCATCAGGATATCTATCCTACCAGGTCTACTAACCAGTTGTGGGTATCACAACTGGTATAGGTGAGTGGCCCTTCTTTTCTCACCACTTCAGAACTAGTGTCTAGTGATAAGGGCACTATTGCGCCTCTTGTCCCCCCCCCTCTTGTCTTGTTAAATGCATACTTGGATGCTGAGGCTCTGTCTGATTAAAGGGCATCCCATCATCACATTTATGGAAGCCTTATATAATCAAATATAAGGCTTAATAACACCTAGAAAAGTTTTAGTATTATAGTATTTGTAATACCGGATCTCTGCACAACCCTGCTTTCTCCACTTAGCAGAGATGCCAAAATACTCACATAGCCCATAGCCGCCCAGCTGCATCTCCTGATCCAGTGCCCACTGCGGCTCCTAGCTCCCAGGACCAACGCACATTGAGTAGATCTTTTGGCAAAGCACTTAGGGTGAGCACCTGCACACTTTCTGCATCTTAAAAGGGACAGTGCAGTGCCTATAGCTGGGAGGCACTAGCTATTTAAGGCCTCTTTCCCTGTAGGCAGGTGCCTGAGCAACTTTACTGACTAATGAGTTACTGACCTAGCTAGTCCACTGTTTGGTCCCTGAGTCTGAACCAGAACCTGTCCTGCCTGAACCCGAGGTTGTCATGTCTGGCCCAGCCATGATTCTGAATGCATCCTGTGATCCTGATCCTGCTCATGTACTTGAACTCTTTGATCTGTCTATACACAAATCAATTCCTAAAGCTGACCTGTACCAGCCTTCCTGTCTGGACTTGAACCTGAATCAGAATCTGTTTCATCTGTATCAGGTATCCTGTCTGCACCTGTACAGGATCATGAACCCACTCTGTTTGATCCAGCCATCTCGTTTTAACCTGTACCAGTATCCATCATGCTGGTGAACCTTATCCTGTCCTACCTGATGTTCCATGTCTGTTCCTGCATCCCTGATCCAAGGGGTTAGCTGCTACCCTGGAGGGGCACCTGGTGTCTACCGGGAGCCAAGTCCAATCTCCCCATCAGAGGCTCTGGTTAATAGCTGGGATAGATTTAGTCACGCCCCATTCAGGGCAAGCACGGATGTAGTGGGTGCAGCATTATACGCATATGTACACAAACACATACATACAATGCCATACACATATACAGTATTTACTCATGCACACATACATCTAAACCTACTTACACACAAAGTGTGATATAGGCCAGGGTCACACATACCATCCTTTTTTTTTGGCTAAATCCATTTTTGGAAACATTTTGGGCATTTTTTTTCAAAGTCTAAAAATGCATATGAGTTAACGCATGTGTGTGCATTTTTTTTACATGGGGCCCTATGGGTGACACATGCGTTAACGCATGCCACATATAGGCACCATGTGTTAACGCATATACGTTTTTGGTGAAAAAATGACTAAGTCCCAAAATTTCAAAAAAACATCCTGGACCCCAGGGGGCACTAATGGCACCCTTAGAAAAACAGATCCGTTTTTCTAAGGGCTAAAAAATGGATTTGGATGTGTGACCCTAGCCATACACATATAATTCCAAAAACATACATACTCGGATATGCATATAAGATATACAATGTGACACACATCCATACATAATATACTATACTTCCTGCTACAAAAACATGGTCCTAAAATAGCATCAGTCACTTCTCCCTGTCTCATCACTTTAGCGATGCACATGCTATTTAGAAAGACCAGGGAATCATGCCAGTAGGAATTTGGACACTAAGGCCTGTTTCACATCTAAGGATGGTGTGCGTTTTGCTAAATCTGCGTTTCTAGGTGTTTTTAACCGCTAAAAACGCATAAAAACGCTAGCGTTTTTTCACCCATTGATTTTAATGGAAATGCATGTAAAAACGCATGCAAAAAGCATGTGCGTTTCAAAAATCTCAAAACGCATGCGTTTTTTGCAAACGCCGCACAAAACGTCAGGAAATTGTCTAGCGCAGCGTTTTCAAAAACACATGCGTTTTGCGTTTTTGAAAACGCACAACCGTTTTTGCATGCGTTTTTACATGCGTTTCCATTAAAATCAATGGGGGCAAAAACGCTAGCATTTTAATGCGTTTTTAGCGGTAAAAACGCCTAGAAATATAATGACCGGAGGTCCTATTAAGATCCAGTGAGTCACAGACTGAGACAGAGGCAGAAATAAACAACAGTATTTTTTTACTGATATGGGGATCAAAGTATGGTTCAGTATAGAATGTATAAGTATCAAAATCCCCTTAAAATATAACCAATAACAGTTTCACACACTCAGCGTTAGCCGACATCAATGCACCGATCTCAGAGTTCCCAGGGTATGTAAATCACACTCAGAACCAGGAACAAATTTACCTACACGTTAGACTTATCAAGGATTTAACTTAACTAAAGGCTATGTACATCAACTGTGGGCGGTCTGATGGGACCTCTGAGATGGCACACTGAGTATAACTTATCACAGCTAATAACAATACAATACACTATATCAATGCTGGCTATACACTTAGCACAGGGATACCCGGGTATCTCAAAACTATGGTACCATAAACCTCAAATGTAGCTTTACACCGGTGTATATTCCACGTGGGCTGCAGCAAGTCCAGAAAAAGTAAAAAGAAAAAAAAACCTTTTGCGCAAAAGAAAAACGTATTGTAAAAAAAACAGCAAAATTTGGCAGCTTACCAGCCAATGCCAGATTCACAGGTCCAGCACTTTAGATCTGTAAGCTTGGGGTGTAATCTGTGGAGCACTCTTTTCCAGGGCTTGTCAGGACCTTGTCAGGATCCTCCCAATGTGGATGGCACCGGACGCCGACTCTTCTTTCGCAGTCACTCACGGCCCTCCTGGACGCCAATCACTCGCTCCATCAGGGGAACACCTCCCCAGCCTCCCTGCCAGGATCCTCCCAATGTGGATGGCACCGGACGCCGGCTCTCCTTTCGCAGTCACTCACGGCCTTCCTGGACGCCAATCACTCGCTCCATCAGGGGGAACATCTCCTCAGCCTCTCCTCAGATCCTGGACACTTGTTCGGTTCAAGATAAAGTCTTTAGTCCACACAACAGGGCTTGCAAACAACTTTAAAGGCCCATATAGCTTGCACTGGCTTTGCTATAATCCTTACACTAGTAATGGCCACCGCAGAGAGAGATCAACAACCACCGGAGCAACTGACAGAGCCGTCACCAAGGCAACCAGAGACACTGCTTTCACTTTTCTAGACACAGAGCAGTCACCATGGCAACCAGAGACTGTGTTTTATCTTTCCTGGGCCACTACAAAATGGCAGTCTTCTTGGTTTTAGCAGCTTATCAGTTTACTCTCTTACAGAAACACAAATTATACACACATATATATTTAATAAAGAAGACATAGGGCCTTTTCACATCAATGCTGGGCATCGCATTTGGCTGCATTGCATTTTTCATTGCGTTTTTACTGCAAAACGCAATGAAGCGCATGCGTTAACGCATCCATTGATTTCAATGGGAAACGCATCAAAGGCATCAAAAACGCAAGTAAAAACAAATGTGTTTTTGCAAACGCAGCCCAAAGCATGTCAGTGGAAAATCGCATAGAAACGCAAACGCAACGCCCCTCAGATCTGAACTTAGCCATATATATATATATCTATACCTACATATATATATATATATATATATATATATATTTATAGGTATATATATATATATACTTTTATATTGAAAAGGACCTGTCACCCCCCCCATGGATTGGAATCTGAGCCCAGCACTGAATGCATTCAGGCAAGGGGCCCTCCATAAATATAGGCTTATAAAAACTTACATTTATTTTTCATGGAGGCAGGCCTTTGTGGTTGAGGCAGCTCGTCCACAGGGGTATTTCACGCCCTCTGCACCCATGTCCTCGTGCCCTTCATGTCCTCCTCACTCTGAGCGTCCTTGTGGTGTTGACACAAGCACAGAGCGAGGTTGAGGTGCATGCCCTGCCTGCGCTTGCATCAACACCACAAGGACGCGCAGAGCGAGGAAGACATGAAGGGCACAAGGACCTGGGTGATACAGAGGCACAGGGGGCGTGAAATGTCCCTGTTGACGAGCTACCTCAAGCACAAGGGTAAGCCTCCATGGAAAATAAGTTTTTATAAGCCTATATATTGGGGTAGCAGCCCCACAGAGCCATGGGGGACCCCTTGCCTGAATGCAGCAGACATGCTGCATTCAGTGCTGGGCTTAGATTCTAATCCATGGAGGGATGACAGGTCCTCTTTAATTATTTTTTGTTTATGCTGAGATATTTGGAACAAAAAATGTAGTCGAAAGTCCTTTAAATGCCTTGTCCATAAAAAGTATGGCTCTTATTCATCAAGACTGGCTATTTTCTATGTCTTGGTGAGAAAGCATGGTGGAGTCAGATGTTCCTGATTCATTAAGAAGCAAACATGTCGTAGGGTACTTTTACACGCCGCAATCGCGGCGAGAAATATTGGCAGCGTTATTGCGACCTGGAAATATCGCTGCCACATCTCCACCCAATTGCCTCCTTATTGCGGCAGGTAAATAGGGAATTTGGCGGCGATAAGACAAATGTCGCCTGGTTTCGATTTTACAGCAGTGCTCTAAAACCAGGCAACTGGAGCGAGGCGACATAATTCCAGCGAGAAATATCGCCGCCAAAAATGTCTCCGCTGGTTGTGGCGTGTAAAGGTACCCTTAAAGTAAGTCTATCTTTAAATACAATTTTACATTGTACATACAGCCATGGCTCAAATTGTTAGCACCCTTGTCTCCAAGAAAATCTTGTAAGTTACACATTTTGTTATACACATTTATTTCCTTACTGTGTAATGGAACAACACAAAAAAAAAACCTGAAAAAAAGGCAAACTGGAAATAATTTCACACAAAACACCACAAAATAATATTGTGGTACCATGTTAGCCAGAGAGATCGATGTATACAATCTCAATTTTTGGGGGGGCAAAAGTATTTACACAAAAAACCAACAATGGAATTGGCAAATTGGTTGGCACCCTTCAAAAATTGTGGGTAAACAACTTTGTTTCAAGTATGTGATACTCGTTCAAACTCACCTGTGGTAAGTACCTGGTGCGGGCAATATAGAAATCACAACTAAAACCAAATAAAAAAGAAAAGAAGTTGACTCATTGTTTGTATTGTGTATCTGTGTGTCTCACACTAAGCATGGAGAACAGAGGGAGGAAAAGAGAACTATCTGAGGACTTGTGAACCAAAATTGATAAAAACTATAACGGTCTCAAAGTTACAATTCAATCTCCAAAGATCTTGATGTTCCTTTATCCATCATGCACAACAAAATAAAGAAGTTCATAACCCATGCAATGTTAGTAATTCCCCTGGATGTGGACAGCAGAGAAAAATTGATCATATATTGCAATGCAGGATAGTACAGTTGGTGAATAATCCTTTATCAAGTTCCAAAGAAATTCAAGCTGTCCTGCAGGCTCAGAGTGCATCAGTGTCAGCACGAACTATCTGTGGACAATTGAATGAAATGGAATGCTATGTCAGGAGAACCAGGAGGAACCACTGCTGAAACCGTAACATAAAAAAAGTTAGACTGCAGTTTGCCAAAATATTGTGCGAAAGGGTCTTATGGAGATGAGACCAAATAGAGCTTTTTGGTAAAGTACATCATTCAACTGTTTACCAAAAATGGAATGAAGCCTACAAAGAAAGGAACACAATACCTACACTCAAATATGGTGGAGGCTCAAAGATGTTTTGGGATGTTTTACTTCCTATGGCGATGGCTGCAGGAAGATTGCCAATGAATTTTGGATCTCATTGTAGTGCCCAGTGTCAGAAAACTGGCTTTGTGTTATTCCAATACACACAAAACAAACATATGTATAACAAAAATGTGTAATTGCAATAATTTCTGAGAAAAATACTTTATTGTATGAAACCATTTCAGGGGTGTCAACACTTTAGGCCATGGCTGAATGAATTTAATCTACATAGAAATCATTCTCATACATACATTGCATTATTTATTGAGGAGAGCAGAACTCCTAAGTCCAGCCTACAATATAGTCCTAACCTGCAATTACAACCGGTAAGCTTATTTTCAGACATATCCCTGCACATCTATAATGCAATAACTGGCTGGTGTAAAGCTGCTTTTCCACAGAATGCAAATAACCAGAAGAAGCTCTGTCAACATTGAATACTGCTAGATTAAGGGTAAGAAGGCTGAAGAATTGCAAACGCAGCTCCGGAATAGAACAGCGACTGTCGAGCAATGGATTTACAAACTTGCTTAACTTTTATAGTACAACTAGTAAAAAGGCCCGATGCAATTGCATCGGGAGCGCGGTAAAATGAATTGTGTGTATACAGGCGGGTCAGTGGGTAGCAGAGTATAGAGGCGGCTCTGAGGGTAGCAGATTATACAGGCGGCTCTGTGGGTAGCAGAGTATAGAGGCGGCTCTGTGGGTAGCAGAGTATAGAGGCGGCTGTGTGGGTAGCAGAGTATACAGGCGGGTCTGTGGGTAGCAGAGTATACAGGCGGCTCTGTGGGTAGCAGAGTATACAGGCGGCTCTGTGGGTAGCAGAGTATACAGACGGCTCTGTGGGTAGCAGAGTATAGAGGCGGCTCTGTGGGTAGCAGAGTATAGAGGCGGCTCTGTGGGTAGCAGAGTATAAAGGCGGCTCTGTGGGTAGCAGAGTATACAGGCGGCTCTGTGGGTAGCAGAGTATACAGGCGGCTCTGTGGGTAGCAGAGTATAGAGGCGGCTCTGTGGATAGCAGAGTATGATGTGGTGGGAGGCTGGAGGGGTGAGGAGAGCAGAGGCTGGAGGGGTGAGGAGAGGTGCAGATGGAGGGGCGACATTAGGGCTGGGCGGCAGGACGTGGCTGCGTGCTGGGGCTGATGGCAGCCCCAGTGACACGGCATTGTCCTGTGCGGCGGGGTGGGGGTTGCAGAGAGGGATCAGCGGATTGGGCGCTGTGTGGTAAAGACAGTACTGTCATGCGATTGGTCCAGGACGCCGAGTCCTGGGCAATGGGCTGGGTGTCCTGCGTTTACAACAGAGCGGGCAAGCCGCTTGCAGGGGCGGCGGGCAATGGGAGTGAGTGGGGCGTGTCAGGCTTTGCAGGCTGACACGGCCTGCTCACTCCCATTGTCCGCCGCTGCCCACAGGACGACGTCAGTGGCTTCCGGCACCCGGCCACAGCCCCTAAAGCGCTACTCCACCAGCATGGGGACAGCGAGGCCCCAGCGGTGAGAGAGCGGTGAGGGGCGGAAGGCATCGGCGGCATCATTGAGCTGGCGGAGGGCGGTGGTGATGTGGGTATTGGGTCATCGGTCGCGGCGGGGCCGACGGTTGGCAGGATAGGGGCGGTGTCAGCTCATGCGGGTGCGGCTCGCAATGACGCTATTGCGTCATCGCTCGTAGTGCGGCAAAAAATTTTGGAGTTGGGCTACAGTGCCCGAATTCCAAAGTCACGATTATATAAAGGCCCGATGCTATGGCATCGGGAGTGGGGTGACATCAAGATGGGGCGGGCTGTTTGGCATTGGGGGCAGCAGCTGTCACTTTACCCTTTGGGGCATCAGCAGGGGCAGTGTGGGGAGTGAGGGCATGTGGGGGGGTAAGAGGGGTGAGCAGGGGCAGTGTGGGGTGAGTGGGGAGGTGAAAGGGGTAAACAGCGGGAGTGTGGGGTGAGTGGGGGCTGAGCAGGGACAGTGTGGGGTGAGTGGGGGCATGAGCAGGGGCAGTGTGGGTGAGTGGGGGGTTGAGCAGGGGCAGTGTGGGTGAGTGGGGGCATTTGGGGGGGTGAGAGGGGTAAGCAGGGTGTGTGGGTGAGTGGGGGGGGTAAGCAGGAGCAGTGTGGGTAAGTGAGGGCATGTGGGGGAGGTAAGAGGGGTAAGCAGGTACAGAGTGGTGGCATGAGCAGTGGCAGTGTGGGGAGTGAGGGCATGTGGGGGGATAAGAGGGATGATCAGGGGCAGTGCGAATGAGTAGGGGGGTAAGCAGGAGCAGTGTGGGTGAGTAGGGGGGTAAACAGGGTCTTTGTGGGTGAGTTGGGTGGGCTATGCAGGGGCAGTGTGGGTGAGTGGGGGCAGTGTGGGTGAGTAGGGGGGTAAGCAGGGGCAGTGTGGGTGAATGGGGGGGCTATGCAGGGGCAGTGTGGGTGAATGGGGGCAGTGTGGGTGAGTAGGGGGTAAGCAGGAGCAGTGTGGGTGAGTGGGGTGGGCTATCCAGGGGCAGGGTGGGTGAGTGGGGGCAGTGTGGGTGAGTAGGGGGTAATCAGGGGCAGTGTAGGTAAGTGGGGGCAGTGTGGGTAAGTGGGGGCAGTGTGGGTGAGTAGGGGGTAATCAGGGGGCAGTGTAGGTAATTGGGGGCAGTGTGGTTAAGTGGGGGCAGTGTAGGTGAGTAGGGGGTAAGCAGGGGCAGTGTGGGTGAGTAGGGGGTAAGCAGGGGTAAGTGGGGGCAGTGTGGGTGAGTAGGTTGTAATCAGGGGCAGTGTGGGTAAGTGGGGGCAGTGTGGGTGAGTAGGGGGTAATGAGGGGCAGTGTGGGTGAGTAGGGGGTAATCAGGGGCAGTGTGGGTAAGTGGGGGCAGTGTGGGTGAGTAGGGTGTAATCAGGGGCAGTATGGGTGAGTAGGGGGTAATCAGGGGCAGTGTGGGTAAGTGGGGACAGTGCGGGTGAGTAGGGTGTAATCAGGGGCAGTATGGGTGAGTAGGGGGTAATCAGGGGCAGTGTGGGTAAGTGGGGACAGTGCGGGTGAGTAGGGTGTAATCAGGGGCAGTGTGGGTGAGTAGGGGGTAATCAGGAGCAGTGTGGGTAAGTGGGGGCAGTGTGGGTGAGTAGGGGGTAAGTGGGTGCAGTGTGGGAGAGTAGGGGGTAATCAGCGGCAGTGGGGGGGATAGGGGGGTAGGGTGCAATGAGAGTGCGCCGCGATGTGAGGCCGGCGTCCCTGGAAGCTTGAGGAGCGTGGGGTTATAGCAGACTGCAGCCCCGGAGGGCTTGCAGGCTGCAATGAGAGTGCGCCGCCGCCGCTGGCATCTTACCTGGGGGAAGCAGCGGCGGGCACAGTGTCTGATGAAGGCGGCCGCAGATGGTTGCGGCGGGCCGTTTTGTAAAGCCGCTCCCCCTGGCTTCTGCCTGAGGGCTCGCACTGTGGAACGGACGGTGCGGCCCTGGCAGCGGGGGAGCGGGGGAGCCGGTGTGTGTAGCGGGGGAGCAGGTGCGTGTAAGCCGGTGCGTGTAGCAGGGGAGCTGATGCGTGTAGCGGGGGAGCCGGTGTGTGTAGCGGGGGAGCCGGTGCGTGTAGCGGGGGAGCCGGCGCGTGTAGCGGGCATTGGTGGGGGGAAACTAAAATATATTATTATCAAAATCAGGGTCCCTGTCTCCAAGGACCCCATAGTAACTGCACAGTTTGCTTCTAGTGCAGTTCAGGACCTGCGGTGATGTCACAGTCACGTGACCCGCGGTTACCATGGAGTAAGCTGGTGTCACGTGACTGTGACATCAGCACAGGTCCTGGACTGCAGTAGAAGAGTAGAAGAGCACTGCAGGCACCGGGAGCCTGCGGCAGCCACCGGAAGCCTGGAGGAAGGCGGCGGAAGATGGCGGGGGCTCGGGGAGAGGTGAGGAATTTTTTTTTTTTTTAACTGTAGTGCGGCTGCGGCTCGTGATGACGCTGCGCGTCATCACTCGCAGTCGCGCAAAGGAGCTTGGGATTCGGCGACAACGCCCGAATTCCCAACTCGCGATTATGTAAGTAGATAGTTATAATATGCCTAAATTGGAAAATGTTGTTCAAAGAAATCATTTGGTTTTGGTATCCCTCTGGCCAAAAAAAGTGTCCCTAAAATCTTTTATAGATGACACTGTAATCTATCCATATGATATGTACTGCAATATTATCCAGGATTGCAATAGGAGAAAAAGGGACAAATGGACATGCCCCCACTCCGTAATACTTCCAAATTCAAAGGCTGTATGAATTCATCAGGTGGTATATATTCTACGTGTTCCGGGGACAGGCCCCTTCCTCAAGACACCACAAAAATGACACTTTAAAGGGATGTACCGTATATACTCGTGTATAAGCCGAGTTTTTCAGCCCAAAAATTGGGCTGAAAAGTCCCCCCCTCGGCTTATACACGGGTCATACGGTATGCTGTGGGGGGGGGCTGTGACCGGGGGCTGGAGGAGGCAGGAGGGGGCCGCGGTGACCGCAGGCGGTCACGTGGGGCCGCCTCATTAGTGCAATGAATATGCACGGCATCCCCCCATCAGCGGCGGGGGGATGCCATGCATATTGCACTACACAGCCCCCCCTCCTTAATATGGGTCCCCCAGTAGTAATAAACAGCCCCCCCTCCTTATCATGTCCCCCCCAGGCTGCGGCAGCTCTCAAAATAACAAACACTTTATACATCACCTTCCGGCGCAGCTCCTCCGCTCCTCCGGTCTCCGCTCCTCCGCTCGCCGGCTTCTTCTTCCTTGTTGTGACGGTGTCATGTGACCGGGCGCAGGAGATGACGTCATTTCCTGCGCGCGGTCACAGAAGCCGGCACAACAAGGAAGAAGAAGCCGGCGAGCGGAGGAGCGGAGGACCGGAGGAGCGGAGGAGCTGCGCCGGAAGGTGATGTATAAAGTGTTTGTTATTTTGACCGCTGCCGCAGCCTGGGGGGGACATGGTAAGGAGGGGGGGGGCTGTATACTACCACTGGGGCTGCTGGATACTACACTGGGGCTATATATACCTCTGGGGCCCTGTATACTACCACTAGGGCTGCTGGATACTACACTAGGGCTGTATATACCTCTGGGGCCCTGTATACTACCACTAGGGCTGCTGGATACTACACTGGGGCTGTATATACCTCTGGGGCCCTGTATACTACCACTGGGGCTGCTGGATACTACACTAGGGCTGTATATACCTCTGAGGCTGCTGTATACTACCACTGGGGCTGTATATACCTGTGGGGCTGCTGTATACTACACTGGGGCTGTATATACCTGTGGGGCTGCTGTATACTACCACTGGGGCTGTATATACCTGTGGGGCTGCTGTATACTACCACTGGGGCTGTATATACCTGTGGGACTGCTGTATACTACCACTGGGGCTGTATATACCTCTGGGGCTGCTGTATACTACCACTGGGGCTGTATATACCTGTGGGGCTGCTGTATACTACCACTGGGGCTGTATATACCTGTGGGGCTGCTGTATACTACCACTGGGGCTGTATATACCTCTGGGGCTGCTGTATACTACACTGGGGCTGTATATACCTGTGGGGCTGCTGTATACTACCAATGGGGCTGTATATACCTCTGGGGCTGCTGTATACTACCTCTGGGGCTGCTGTATACTACCACTGGGGCTGTATACTACCTCTGGGGCTGCTGTATACTACCACTGGGGCTGCTGTATATACCTTTGGGGCTGCTGTATACTACCTCTGGGGCTGCTGTATACTACCTCTGGGGATGCTGTATACTACCACTGGGGCTGTATATACCTCTGGGGATTCTGTATACTACCACTGGGGCTGTATATACCTCTGGGGCTGCTGTATACTAACTACTGGAGCTGCTGCTGTATATACCACTGGGGCTGCTGCTGTATACTACCACTGGGGAGGCTGCTGTATACTACCATTGGGGGGCCTGTATACCACACTGCTGGGGGCTGTATACCTGTGCTGGAGTCCACCCTCGGCTTATACACGAGTCAATAGGTTTTCCCAGGTTTTGGGGGCAAAAGTAGGGGGGTCAGCTTATACACGGGTCGGCTTATACACGAGTATATACGGTACATCCCCATCTTGCACTGATCAGATATTTATAGCTCTATAAATATCGGATTGGTGCAAGACGAGGATGTACATCTCTTTGCTGTATCATTTTTATGGTATCCTGAGGAAGGGAGTGCGTCCATTTGTCCCTTTTTCTCTTATATGCAATCCTGGATCTTTACCGAGGGAGGACTGCTGCAAACCGTGGAAAAGCTTGACATCTACAGTTGTCAAAGGTGCAAAAAGCGGTTGTGACTTCTCACAAACCTAATAGGTGAGTGGATTTCATTATTCCCCTGTTTCTCAAAACAGTTAAGACAAATATACACTATTGTGCTTCCTCTTCCATTTTAGCCCTTCCTTCTAGTGCAATACTATGTAATATACTGATTCATAAACTTGAAATATAAAAGTTAATAACCCCAAAACTGAAATTGAACTATATATACATTCAAATAGGGGACCTAGCCCTTATAAAATAATATACCTGTATTATAGATTTTGGAACTTAGGTTTTATTTAAAACAGTTTTATTAGATATGTAAATGAGAGGGTTAAGCACTCCATTGTTGTGAAAAAATGGTTTGGAGTCCAGTTCTGTCATCTTATTACTATCCTCTGCATTTCCCTTTATGGACAATGACAGCACTGCATGTACTGACACTGTAGAGTCCAAGTGCGAACACAATGTCAGGCGTGCAGCCTTCTCATCCCTCTCCTGTGCACACACTGCTCACAAGATCTCAAAGCAGCAAGTGGCCATTACACAGAAGGCAGTGATAAAGATGTGCACAATGTCAGTGCATGCACGGTGCCTTCTCATCCTCTCCTGTGCATGAACTGCACACAAGGTCTCAAAGCAGCTGGCGGCCATTAAACACAGGACAGTAATGAGACTGTGCACAATGTCAGTGTGTGCAGGTGCCTTCTCATCCCTCTACTGTGCACACTGCTCACATGACCACAAATCAGTGGGTTGCCATTACACACAGGACAGTAATGAGACTGAGCACAATGTCAGTGTGTGCAGGTGCCTTCTCATCCCTCTCCTGTGCATAAACTGCACACAAGGTCTCAAAGCAGCCGGCGGCCATTACACACAGGACAGTAATGAGACTGTGCACAATGTCAGTGTGTGCAGGTGCCTTCTCATAACTCTCCTGTGCACACTGCTCACATGACCACAAATCAGTGGGTGGCCATTACACACAGGACAGTAATGAGACTGAGCACAATGTCAGTGTGTGCAGGTGCCTTCTCATCCCTCTCCTGTGCATAAACTGCACACAAGGTCTCAAAGCAGCTGGCGTCCATTACACACAGGACAGTAATGAGACTGTGCACAATGTCAGTGTGTGCAGGTGCCTTCTCATCCCTCTCCTGTGCACACTGCTCACATGACCACAAATCAGTGGGTTGCCATTACACACAGGACAATAATGAGACTGAGCACAATGTCAGTGTGTGCAGGTGCCTTCTCATCCCTCTCCTGTGCATAAACTGCACACAAGATCTCAAAGCAGCCGGTGGCCATTACACACAGGACAGGGATGAGACTGTGCACAATTTCAGTGCATGCAGGTGCCTTCTCATCCTTCTCCTGTGCACACTGCTCACATGACCACAAATCAGTGGGCGGCCATTACACACAGGACAGTAATGAGACTGTGCACAATGTCAGTGTGTGCAGGTGCCTTCTCATCCCTCTCCTGTGCCCACACTGCACACAAAATCTCAAAGCAGCTGGCAGCCGTTACACACAGGACAGGGCATGCAGGTGCTTTCTCATCCCTATCCTGTGCACACACTGCTCACAAAACCAGAAAGCAGCAGGCAGCCATTACACACAGGACAGGGATGACACTGTGCACAATGTCAGTGCGTGCAGGTGCTTCCTCATCCCATCCTGTGCACACACTGCTCACAAGATCACAAAGCAGCAGGTGGCCATTACAGACAGGACATGAATTACAATGTGTACAATGTCATAGTGTACACATTCTCATCGCCCTCTTCTGTGAGTATCGGCCCCTTGCTGTTGTGTGAGCTTGTGTGCATACTACAAGCATGAGGCATAAAAGAATATAAGAATACATCTGCACATCGCTTTTTATACATCCTTTTGTTATTGCGGCCCAGGATACAGCATAGGAAAGAGTATTATTCTTTGGGAGCACAAATTCAATCCCCTAGAGCTGTTGAAGCATTACACTGTTTGTCAAAGTTATCGAAAGCTGTGCCTGACATTAATAAAACCACTTCCTCCTTTACTCTTGCCTCAAACAAAATCAATACAATGGCAAAAGAAATTCTATCCTGTTCATCCGAGGAGATTACAGCATGCCAAGAATATTTACAATGGACTCACAAAGCAGATACTCAGAAAACACTGTCGTCTCCTTTAATAATAATTCTGCTAGAGAAACTGTAATGTAGTAGATTGGTAATCCATAGCTAAACACATGGGTCTGTCCATCACATAAAACAACTGCTGTTACCAAGAACAAAAAGGAGATATGTATGAACTTTGCGATGATTTAAACCACAATAAAAATACTGTTTTTATGTCAAATAGTTGACTTATTTCTAAAAATACAAACTAGAAATGTGTAAATTTGTTGGAATTTAGTCATTAGATTCGATTGGGTCTAAATGAATGAGGTCCCAATCAAAACGACTTAAAGAGAACAAACTACCAGGATTTAACCAGCTGTAAATCAATGCAGCAGGTGATTGACATGTGCTGCATGACAGCACTATTTGGGATTCTTTTTATTACTCCCCTGTGGGCTTGTCCTTCTGCTGTAAGCCGAACCTCAGACTCCACTTCCTCTCATCCAGACTCATCCAAGGGGAAAAAAGTGTTCGGTTTACAGCAGAAAGAAAAGAATACAGGGGAGGAATAAAGAAAGAAATCTAAATATTAATGTCATGCTGCACATGTCAATCACCTGCTGCACTGATTTACAGGTGGTAAATTCCTGGTGGTTGGTTCCCTTTAAATAACTCTAAAGAAGGTGGAATCTACAATTTAACCTTTTTGCTAAATTTGTTGCCACAAAAACGTAGTATCCATTTGCTCTAAATATTGCATTTTTGTTCCAAAATCAAATATTTTACCAAACTGATCAAAAATCAATGTAATATTACCATGTTTCAGGATGTTTCTGGGAGCCCTGAAACATGGTGACTAATAAATCAATACAATTTTAATGCCATTTGATGCTGCTTTATAATAAATGAGGTAGTGAACATAATGCTATGCTTATACTGGGGAACTGTATCTATCTGTTACATCTGTACATGTGATGATGTGTGATATATGTCAAGGTCACCAAGATAAGGTAACAAATGTTTGCACCGTGTTAGCCGGTAGATAAATATTGCAATCTGAGAGTCCTCAGTGGTTGATACCTTTTAATGGCTAACTGAAAAGATGGTAAATAATAGCAAGCTTTCGGGACACTGAGGTCTCTTCAACAGGCTGATAATGACACAGATTCTGAAGACACACACCTATATACATAAGCAGGGTTACATGATGTAGTAAATGCGACAGATGATGTACAGCAGAGTCGGACTAGGGAGGGGGAGAGGAGCTGGGAAGGTAAAGTTAAAATTTCAAGCTAAAAGGAACCAATTCTATTATTGTTCTATGATTAGTGACCTGTGGAGACCTGAAGATTCTTCAGTGAGTGTAGAAAGCCATAAATCGATGAGAGTCAGTTCACATAAGAAGTGTCAAAACTCATTGTCTTCTAACTGGTGTGTGTTGGAAGATGTGATATCCCCAAATGTCCTTTCATTTTATATAAAAACGCATGAATCCATGTGAAACATTTACCGTATATACTCGCGTATAAGCCGAGTTTTTCAGCCCAAAATTTGGGCTGAAAAGTCCCCCCTCGGCTTATACACGAGTATACAGAACCCCCGGAGGTATACAGGCCCCCCCATCAAAATCCAGGGCCCCCCCTCCTTGCTCGGCAAACCTGTAAAGTAAAAATCATACTTATCACTGTTCTGTCGCGCCGTCCCGCCGCTGCCGACATCACGATCCCGGGCTTCATCCGTCTTCCCGGGCCCTGGATCTTGATGGGGGGGCCTGTATACCTCTGGGGCTGCTGCTGTATACACCCCTGGGGCTGCTGCTGTATACACCCCTGGGGCTGCTGCTGTATACACCCCTGGGGCTGCTGCTGTATACACCCCTGGGGCTGCTGCTGTATACACCCCTGGGGCTGCTGCTGTATACACCCCTGGGGCTGCTGTATACTACCTCTGGGGCTGCTGTATACACCACTAGGGCTGCTGTATACTACCTAAGGGCTGCTGTATATACCTCTGGGGCTGTATATACCTTTGGGGCTGCTGTATACTACCTCTGGGGCTGCTGTATACACCACTAGGGCTGCTGTATACTACCTAAGGGCTGCTGTATATACCTCTGGGGCTGTATATACCTCTGGGGCTGCTGTATACTACCTCTGGGGCTGCTGTATACTACTACTGGGGCTGTATATACCTCTGGGGCTGCTGTATACCACACTGCTGGGGGCTGTATATCTGTGCTGGGGTCCACCCTCGGCTTATACACGAGTCAATAGGTTTTCCCAGGTTTTGGGGGCAAAAGTAGGGGGGTCGGCTTATACACGGGTTGGCTTATACACGAGTATATACGGTAATCTTGTTTTGAATGTGTCAAAGGTTGTTATGAATTTGTATTCCCAAATTCATCTCTCTTTCTGAGATTTGAAGTTGCTTATTAAAATGAGCAGACTAATATCGGTTTCACTGTGGTTTTTATATAAAATGAAAGGGCATTTAGGGATATCACATCAACAGACTCCAGTTAGAGGACAATGAACTTTTGACACTTCTTATGTGAACTGTCTCGCATTGATTTATGGCTTTCTACACTCACTGAAGAATCTTCAGGTCTCCCCCTCCCTAGCCTGACTCTGCTTTATGTCACCTCTCGTATTTACTACAGCATCTAACCCTGCTTTTGTATATACGGTATGTGTGTGTGTCTTCAGAATTTGTGTTATTATCAGCCTAATGAAGAGGCCATAGTGTCCCGACAGCTTGCTTCACTTACCATCTTTTCAGTTAGCCATTAAAAGGTATCAACCACTGAGGACTCTCAGATTATAATATTTTTTGAAGGTCACCAAGAGACACTAGTGTAGAATTTCCCATTAATGGCATGATTAGTGTTACATATATTAACAGGTTCCAGTATGGCTCTATTCCTTTTGTTTCCTACACTTTGTTGCAACTAAGCCATTATTAATTCTACCCATTATGAATGCCCTTGGTTCTCAGAAGTTTTGGGAGTTCATACATAATAATTTGTACAGGTGCATCTCAATGAATTAGAAATCATCAAAAAGTTCATTTATTTCAGCAATTCAATACAAAAAGTGAAACACATATAATATAAAGAGTCGTTACAAACAGAGTGATCTATTCCAAGTGTTTCTTTCTGTAAATGTTGATGATTATGGTTTACTGCCAATGAAAATCCAAATGCCATTATCTCCGAAATTAAAGTAGGAGGATGAAGGGTTAAAAACCATGCTGCCGTATTCCACAAGACATCAAAGGGTGAATATGATATTGTATAATATTGATGTATTAGTCAACGTGTCTCAGGGCTCCCAGAAACGCCTTGAAACATGGCAATATGATTTTTGATGATATTCTAATTCATTCAGATGAACTAGTATATATATATATATATATATACGTATATATATACTGTATATATATATATATATATATATATATATATATATGTCCATCTAAATACCCTTGACATCCAGATAATCCAGTGTGTACACTTAATGATAGAAGCAACTGGAGTGCCAAAGAGATTAGAGTAATAAGTTCCCGCAGAGACCGTAATGGTTTTCTTATGCAGTGGAGCAGAAGTGAGAAGCGGAGTTGTACTTCTAACATATGAAGGTGACCATATACGAAAGGAATGTTGTTCCAGGAAAAAAGCAGGCATGAGGTGTCATAAGGCAGTTAATGTATTATGTAGAAACATAAAATATTTGTATACCTAAACAACATTAAACCATACCCTTCCTCAGCCATTATTTGCTTTTGTGCTTTCGCTTCCTCACCTTCTTCCAAGAGTCATCTTTTTTTTTAATTGTCCATTAACATTGCCATATGAGGGTTTGGATTTGCCAGACTGGTTGAATGGCAACATGTACAGGTGCATCTCAATGAATTAGAATATCATCAAAATGTTAATTTACGTATTTCAGTAATTCAATACATAAAGTGAAACACATATATTATATAGAGTCATTACACACAGAGTGATCTATTTCAAGTGTTTATTTCTGTTAATGTTGATCATTATGGCTTACAGCCAATGAAAACCCAAAGGTCATTATTTCAGAAAATTAAAGTTGGGAAGATGAAGGGTTAAAAATATTACCAAAGTAGGTATCAGAAGCTGCACCTTGTGTGGTTGTGAGAGTCACAACCACTATAAAAGCAGATCACAGCTGCTGCAGTCCACAGTGTGGTGCATAAGGAGTAGGGAGGATGAAGGGTTAAAAACTGCACTGCTTCATTCCACAAGACATAAAAAGGTGAATATAGTATTCATTTATTAGTCAACGTGTTTCAAGTCTCTCTGGCTCCTTCCTCACGACAAATCAATATCATATTGCCAGGTTTCATGGTGTTTCAGGGAGCCCTGAAATATAATGACTAATAAATCAATATTATATTCACCCTTTGATGTGTCGTGGAATAAAGCAGTGCGGTTTTTAACCCTTCATCCTCCCTGCTTTAATTTTCTAAGATAATGACCTTTGGGTTTTCATTGCTGTAAGTCATAATCATCAACATTTACAGAAATAAACACTTGGAATAGATCAGTCTGTGTGTAATGACTCTATATAATATATGCATTTCACTTTATGTATTGAATTACTGAAATAAATTAACTGTTTGATGATATTCTAATTCATTGAGATGCGTTAGTATTTTCACTACTTTGCTGTCACGTACATTATAGATAACTAAACTGCAGGTTAGAAGATGCACTCTCTACTTAGATTTACCTTGCAATTGCTGCTGCATTCCCTGCCTCTGATTTTATACAGGCGATGATAGTCCCTCTATATTGTCTGTGCAATACCATGTGATGCCCGACTTGTTGCACCTGATGTCATGTCACTTTTACTTGACTGATGTAGTCTTCTGCAATATAAAAAATGGCTGTGGTGAATTTTGGTGCTTGACATGAATCGCAAATTGCATAATATTTGCCTGATTAGGCAAATTCTTAAAAAATTAACAAGCATTCAATTCACATCAAATTGATTCATTCAACTCTATATCACAAAATGATATTAGTATTAAGTTCCTCTTCCCAGAAATACCGTACTAAATAGCAATTTTTTCACAAATACTTTCACTGTAAATAGGATATTATGAAAATTGATAACCTTATTCATTCTGCTTTTTGCAACTTACCAAGTTTAAGAAAATATTACACATAGAAACATGGAAAATAATTTTCTTTGTCAAAAAGGTTAGAAAATCAGAGACAGATAAACTAATCCAATCTTAATGAAAGTTATAGCAATTAATAACTAGAGTTTCCTTCATTTTGCAGGTCCTGACAAATTCAAAAATTTTGCAGTTTCATTTAAAGTCGGGGAACATACAGTAATTGTCAAAATGACCGGCGACGGGTATGGTTCAGATCAGACTCTCATGCACCAATGGCTCAGCCATACCATCTGTCTGCCTGTCTGTCTGTACACCGCTCTGGTGACACCACTGGTGATGGACCACGACCTGCCGGGCATCCACTCACAGTCCATCATGTCATCTGCACTGTAGTACCGCTGCTGCCAGAGTTACCCTTACTGGCCCTAACATGCCAATCCTCCTCATCTTAACTCTCTTAAGGGAACCTGTCAGCTTGTTTATGCCCCCCTCCCCCAGCTATAACTGTCCCTACAACTTCATAGTACTATTCTAATCATCCCTGTCTGAGCTCAGAGTGTAATGTTAAAGGTGAAAAAAATGCATTTATACACTTACATTTTCTTATGTAAATGAGGCAAATGTGAAGACACCTTGGAGGATGTAGTCATTCAGGCAGGTTAATAGTTAACATTTCAGCTAAATTTTATAAGATGCTGTATGGCCTGTATATGTGATGTCATGATCACGAAGACTACAATAGACAGAGCTATGTCTTCATAGCACATAATGATTTTGCTTGCTTAGTTCCGCCTACAAAGGTCACATGATCGGGACATCACACAGGTCCTTTATACAGTGAAGTTTTCAGTGAGATAACTATTAACCTGCCAGAGTAACTACATCCTCCAAGGTGCAGTCACTGCCTCAGAGCATGTAAGTGTATAAATGCCTTTTTTTCAACTCCTTCCCTTTTTTGCACTTTTGTTTTTACCTCCTGGCTTTCTTCCAACAGCCATACCTTTTCAATTTTCCCACCAGTATAGTCATATGTGGTATCAACTTCTAGCTTTCTGGGACTCTTGTCAAGTTATTGGTGGTAATAAAGACCCTATATCCAGCATGAGGGGGGCATGTGCCATCACTGGGGGCTATATCCAGCACAGGGGGATGTGTGCCATCACTGGGGGACGTGTGCCATCACTGGGAGACATTTGCCATCACTGGGGGCCATGATTCAGCACAGGGGAATGTGTGCCATCACTGGGGGACATGTGTTATCACTGGGAGACGTGTGCCATCACTAGGGGATGTGTGCCATCGCAGGGAGAAGTGTGCCATCACTGGGGGTTGTGTGCCATCATTAGGGGATGTGTGCCATCACTAAGGGACATTTTGCCATCACAGGGGGCCGTGTGCCATCACTGGGGGACGTGTGCCATCACTGGCAAAAGTGTGCCATCACTGGGGGTCGTGTGCCAGCCATAACCAGATTAAGGCCATATCTAGGATGGGAGGCTACATCCCAGGATGAGGGACCATGTACCAAGATGAGGGGACTATGAGGGACATATACCCTATATGATTTATAAGATGGACACTGATATAAGATGGACCCCATTTAACAATAAAAATTATTTTTTTCTCAATTTCCTTCACCAATTTTGGGGGTGCATCTTATAATGTGGTGTGTCTTATAACGTAAATAATATGGTAACAAAATGTCATCTTCCAAGCATGCGGTCTTTTGCAGCTACCGGTCCAACCGTTATCCTTTTGAATCCTAAAAATACGTCCTCTTAACATAGCAATTGCTATTTCCCAAGAAAATGTTAGTGATTGTCATATTTTTATCCGCTACTCATGTATTATAACTATAAAACAATTTTCTAGCGTAAGAAAAAATAAAATGTCAGAAAATGCTGGACATAATCATTTCCCATAAATATCTATCTGTCGGCGTGACGCATACAGAAGAATGGTCAGAATTAACTAATTGGACAATTTCTGTCACTATAACTCTCTGTATCAATGTGGTCACCATAAATACATACCGTATATACTCGTGTATAAGCCGACCCCCTACTTTTGCCCCCAAAACCTGGGAAAACCTATTGACTCGTGTATAAGCCGAGGGTGGACCCCAGCACAGGTATACAGCCCCAGCAGTGTGGTATACAGCAGCCCTAGTGGTAGTATACAGCAGCCCCAGTGGTATATACAGCAGCAGCCCCAGTCGTATATACAGCAGCATCCCCAGTAGTTAGTATACAGCAGCCCCAGAGGTATATACAGCAGCCCCAGTGGTAGTATACAGCAGCAGCCCCAGTGGTATATACAGCAGCTGCCCCAGTAGTTAGTATACAGCAGCCCCAGAGGTATATACAGCAGCCCCAGTGGTAGTATACAGCAGCAGCCCCAGTGGTATATACAGCCCCAGTGGTAGTATACAGTAGCCCCAGAGGTATATACAGCCCCAGTGGTAGTATACAGCAGCCCCAGTGGTATATACAGCAGCCCCAGTGGTATATACAGCCCCAGTGGTAGTATACAGCAGCCCCAGAGGTATATACAGCAGCCCCAATGGTAGTATACAGCAGCAGCCCCAGTGGTATATACAGCAGCCCCAGAGGTATATACAGCAGCCCCAATGGTAGTATACAGCAGCAGCCCCAGTGGTATATACAGCAGCCACAGTGGTATATACAGCAGCAGCCCCAGTAGTTAGTATACAGCAGCCCCAGAGGTATATACAGCAGCCCCAGTGGTAGTATACAGCAGCAGCCCCAGTGGTATATACAGCCCCAGTGGTAGTATACAGCAGCCCCACAGGTATATACAGCCCCACTGGTAGTATACAGCAGCCCCAGAGGTATATACAGCCCCTGTGGTAGTATACAGCAGCCCCAGAGGTATATACAGCCCCTGTGGTAGTATACAGCAGCCCCAGTGGTATATACAGCCCCAGTGGTAGTATACAGCAGCCCCAGAGGTATATACAGCCCTAGTGGTAGTATACAGCAGCCCCAGTGGTATATAGAGCAGCAGCCCCAGTGGTATATACAGCAGCAGCCCCAGTAGTTAGTATACAGCAGCCCCAGAGGTATATACAGCAGCCCCAGTGG
Source organism: Allobates femoralis (assembly GCA_033576535.1). Classification (NCBI taxonomy): domain Eukaryota; kingdom Metazoa; phylum Chordata; class Amphibia; order Anura; family Aromobatidae; genus Allobates; species Allobates femoralis. The sequence goes on from JARQOC010000001.1 coordinate 511,488,400, forward strand.
TAGTATACAGCAGCCGCCCCAGTGGTATATACAGCCCCAGTGGTAGTATACAGCAGCCCCAGAGGTATAAACAGCCCCAGTGGTAGTATACAGCAGCCCCAGAGGTATATACAGCCCCAGTGGTAGTATACAGCAGCCCCTGTGGTATATACAGCCCCAGTGGTAGTATACAGCAGCCCCAGTGGTATATACAGCCCCAGTGGTAGTATACAGCAGCCCCAGTGGTATATACAGCCCCAATGGTAGTATACAGCAGCCCCAGAGGTATATACAGCCCCAGTGGTAGTATACAGCAGACCCAGAGGTATATACAGCCCCAGTGGTATATACAGCAGCCCCAGTGGTATATACAGCCCCAGTGGTAGTATACAGCAGCCCCAGAGGTATATACAGCAGCCCCAATGGTAGTATACAGCAGCAGCCCCAGTGGTATATACAGCAGCAGCCCCAGTGGTATATACAGCAGCAGCCCCAGTAGTTAGTATACAGCAGCCCCAGAGGTACATACAGCAGCCCCAGTGGTAGTATACAGCAGCAGCCCCAGTGGTATATACAGCCCCAGTGGTAGTATACAGCAGCCCCAGAGGTATATACAGCCCCAGTGGTAGTATACAGCAGCCCCAGTGGTATATACAGCAGCCCCAGTGGTATATACAGCCCCAGTGGTAGTATACAGCAGCCCCAGAGGTATATACAGCAGCCCCAATGGTAGTATACAGCAGCAGCCCCAGTGGTATATACAGCAGCAGCCCCAGTGGTATATACAGCAGCAGCCCCAGTAGTTAGTATACAGCAGCCCCAGAGGTATATACAGCAGCCCCAGTGGTAGTATACAGCAGCAGCCCCAGTGGTATATACAGCCCCAGTAGTAGTATACAGCAGCCCCAGAGGTATATACAGCCCCAGTGGTAGTATACAGCAGCCCCAGAGGTATATACAGCCCCTGTGGTAGTATACAGCAGCCCCAGTGGTATATACAGCCCCAGTGGTAGTATACAGCAGCCCCAGAGGTATATACAGCAGCCCCAGTGGTAGTATACAGCAGCAGCCCCAGTGGTATATAGAGCAGCAGCCTCAGTGGTATATACAGCAGCAGCCCCAGTAGTTAGTATACAGCAGCCCCAGAGGTATATACAGCAGCCCCAGTGGTAGTATACAGCATCCGCCCCAGTGGTATATACAGCCCCAGTGGTAGTATACAGCAGCCCCAGAGGTATATACAGCCCCAGTGGTTGTATACAGCAGCCCCAGAGGTATATACAGCCCCAGTGGTAGTATACAGCAGCCTCAGTGGTATATACAGCCCCAGTGGTAGTATACAGCAGCCCCAGTGGTATATACAGCGCCAGTGGTAGTATACAGCAGCCCCAGTGGTATATACAGCCCCAGTGGTAGTATACAGCAGCCCCAGTGGTATATACAGCCCCAGTGGTAGTATATACAGCAGCCCCAGTGGTATATACAGCCCCAGTGGTAGTATACAGCAGCCCCAGAGGTATATACAGCCCCATGTGGTAGTATACAGCAGACCCAGAGGTATATACAGCCCTAGTGGTATATACAGCAGCCCCAGTGGTATATACAGCCCCAGTGGTAGTATACAGCAGCCCCAGAGGTATATACAGCAGCCCCAATGGTAGTATACAGCAGCAGCCCCAGTGGTATATACAGCAGCAGCCTAGTCGTATATACAGCAGCAGCCCCAGTAGTTAGTATACAGCAGCCCCAGAGGTATATACAGCAGCCCCAGTGGTAGTATACAGCAGCAGCCCCAGTGGTATATACAGCCCCAGTGGTAGTATACAGCAACCCCAGAGGTATATACAGCCCCTGTGATAGTATACAGCAGCCCCAGTGGTATATACAGCCCCAGTGGTAGTATACAGCAGCCCCCAGAGGTATATACAGCAGCCCCAGTGGTAGTATACAGCAGCAGCCCCAGTGGTATATACAGCAGCAGCCCCAGTAGTTAGTATACAGCAGCCCCAGAGGTATATACAGCAGCCCCAGTGGTAGTATACAGCAGCAGCCCCAGTGGTATATACAGCCCCAGTGGTAGTATACAGCAGCCCCAGAGATATATACAGCCCCAGTGGTAGTATACAGCAGCCCCAGAGGTATATACAGCCCCAGTGGTAGTATACAGCAGCCCCAGTGGTATATACAGCCCCAGTGGTAGTATACAGCAGCCCCAGTGGTATATACAGCCCCAGTGGTAGTATACAGCAGCCCCAGTGGTATATACAGCCCCAGTGGTAGTATACAGCAGCCCCAGTGGTATATACAGCGCCAGTGGTAGTATACAGCAGCCCCATGTGGCATATACAGCCCCAGTGGTAGTATACAGCAGCCCCAGAGGTAGTATACAGCCCCCCCATCAGTATACAGGCCCCCCCACTTTGTGCACAATCCTGTAAAGGAAGAGATTAGTATACTTATCACTGTCCCGCTGCTGCTGTCCCGCCGCCGCCATCGCGCTCCTCCGTCTTCTTCCGGTTTCCTCCTCGGTCGCGCAGACAATGACGTCATTGCCGGAAGCCGGATGAAGACGGAGAAGCGCGATGACGGCGGCGGGACAGCGGCAGCGGGACAGTGATAAGTATACTAATCTCTTCCTTTACAGGATTGTGCACAAGGCAGGGGGGCCTGTATACTGATGGGGGCGGGCCTGTATACTGTATACAGTATACAGTGACTCGCGTATAAGCCGAGGGGGGGACTTTTCAGCCCAATTTTTGGGCTGAAAAACTCGGCTTATACGCGAGTATATACGGTAATTCTCAAACAAGATCTTTATACACTATGTTGATCACATGATACTTTTTATACATGTTGTCCTACTCCAAGCTGTATAGGCTTGAGGGCCATTTACCAATTAAGTAAATCCGGTGATGTGCATCTCTGTAATGAGGAGGGGTGTGGTGTAATGACTTCAACACCCTATATAAGGTATGCTTAATTATTAGGAAAATGCCTTCCTTTGGGTCAGAAGAGAGATTTGACAGGCTCTGAAAAGTCCAAAACTGTGAGATGTCTTGCAGAGGGATGCAGCAGTCTTGAAATTGCCAAACTTTTGAAGCGTGATCACTGAACAATCAAGCGCTTCATGGCAAATAGCCAACAGGGTCGCAATAAGCGTATTGGGCAAAAAAGGCTCTAAATAACTGGCCATGAATTGAGGAAAATCAAGCGTGAAGCTGCCAAGATGCCATTTGCCACCAGTTTTGCAATATTTCAGAGGTGCAATGTTATTGGAGTATCAAAAAGCACAAGGTGTGCGATACTCAGGGACATGGCCAAGGTAAGAAAGGTTGAAAAATGACCACCTTTGAACAAGAAACATAAGATAAAACGTCAAGACTGGGCCAAGAAATATCTTAAGACTGATTTTTCAAAGGTTTTATGGACTCATGAAATGAGAGTGACTCTTGATGGGCCAGATGGATGGGCCAGACGCTGGATCAGTAAAGGGCAGAGAGCTCCACACTGACTCAGATGCCAGCAAGGTGGAGGTGGGGTACTGGTATGGGCTGGTGTCATCAAAGATGAACTTGTGGGACCTTTTCGGGTTGTGGATGGAGTGAAGCTCAACTCCCAGACCTACTGCCAGTTTCTGGAAGACAACTTCTTCAAGCAATGGTACAGGAAGAAGTCGGCATCGTTCAAGAAAAACATGATTTTCATGCAGGACAATGCTCCATCACATGTATCCAACTACTCCACAGCATGACTGGCCAGTAAAGATCTAAAAGAAGAAAAAATAATGACATGGCCCCCTTGTTCACCTGATCTCAACCCCTCATAAAATGTGAGATCTACATGGAGGGAAAATAGTACACCTCTGGGAACAGTGTCTGGGAGGCTGTGGTGGCTGTTGCATGGAATGTTGATCGTAAACAGATCAAGCAACTGACAGAATCTATGGATGGAAGGCTGTTGAGAGTCATCATGAAGAAAGGTGGCTATATTGGTCACTAATTTGTTTGGGTTTTGTTTTTGCATGTCAGAAATGTTTATTTCTAAATTTTGTGCAGTTATATTGGTTTACCTGGTGAAAATAAACAAGTGAGATGGGAATATATTTGGTTTTTTATTAAGTTGCCTAATAATTCTGCACAGTAATAGTTATCTGCACAAACAGATATCCTCCTAAGATAGACAAATCTAAAAAAAAACCCTCTCCGACTTCCAAAAATATTAAGCTTTGATATTTGAGTCTTTTGGGTTGATTGAGAACATAGTTGTTGATCAATAATAAAAATAATCCTCTACAATTCAACTTGCCTAAAAATTCTGCATACAGTGTGCAGAAGAGAATTAAGTCCGGTATATTCCTTAGTATCTGGACTGTGTGTTCACCACACACCATTAAGACTTAACTCTTTGATAAAATGCTGTAGTATTTTATCTGTTGTGGTGAGTCTTATTCGTTTGTTCCCCCCTTTTTCTGCCTTGTTCAGGGAGAACAACTGTTGCAATCCAATATTTTATTCTGCTAATATTTTATTTTATTATGCTAATATTTTATTACGCCATTGTTAATCTGTAAAAGACTTGGGTGTATCGGTGATGGCAAACTCACACTTAGTGGCCAGTATCAGGCAGCTGCTGCAAAGGCAAATAAAATAATGGGATGCATTAAAAGAGGCATAGATGCTCATGAGGAGAACATAATTTTACCTCTATACAAGTCACTAGTGCGACCACACTTAGAATACTGTGTACAATTCTGGTCTCCGGTGTATAAGAAAGACATAGCTGAACTAGAGCGGGTCCAGAGAAGAGCGACCAAGGTTATTAGAGCACTGAGGGGTCTGCAATACCAAGACAGGTTATTAAACTTGGGGTTATTTAGCTTGGAAAAACGAAGGCTTAGGGGTGATCTTATAATAATGTATAAATATATAAGGGGACAGTACATAGACCTTCTAATGATCTCTTTACTCTTAGGCCTGAGACTGGGACAAGGGGGCATCCTCTACGTCTGGAGGAACGAAGGTTTAATCATAATCACAGACGCGGATTCTTTACTGTAAGAGCAGTGAGACTATGGAATTCTCTGCCACATGATGTTGTAATGAGTGAGTCACTACTAACATTTAAGAAGGGCCTGGATGCCTTTCTTGAAAACTATTTTTTTTTTTTTCTCATCAATAATATTTATTGAAATTATTAGAACATACATAACCATAAGTATTACAGAAACGACACCTAGTGCATTACAATACATAACATAATATGGATACGATCCATGAACTATACAATGAGGGCAAAGAGTCCCCTTTAAAAAAATTGTGAAGGGGGGGGGGAGGAGTGTCCCATAAGAATTCCCCTCATATCCGGAAGGTCGGAAGCACAGGTCGAAACTGTAACGAGGAACATTCGGTCTTGCAGAATGTTAAAGGCTCACTGAGATGTTTACAGAAAGACGTCAGGCGGTGAAAGTGGTAAGGTGGTAGCAGAATGATGCTTCTCAAACATGCGTAAACCGTTGAATCTTAGTTCAAATCCCCAGGCAGCTCGTCCCCGAGGCTTCAGGAAAGTGATTGTGAAATCGTTAAAGTTCTGCGTAATTCAGCCAGGGGAAAACGCTCATTGACCCTATTCATCAGGTTGACATAACATATTCCTGTGATCTAATAGCAGTAATGTTTTTGGGGAAAACCTACATGAGAGGTAATACTAAACATCAAAGAAAAGTATAGTACAGGGGGAGGGGGGATAGGGGGGATTTACGGAGTCAGACTGGGGGGGAGGAATGGAAGGGGGAGAGGAGAGGGAGTGAAATAGAAGGAAGGGGGAGTAGAAGGTAATCAGGGGGGGAGAGACACCCCCGGACCTTAAAGTTGTATTAGAAGGAATTGAAAATGACGATGTATGAGTGAGGTCAAAAGTAAAGAAAGGTCTTAAACAAGGAAGAAGGGGAGGAGAAAGAGTGGAAGAAGAAAAGGTAAAGGTGAGTAAAGAAGAAAGAGAGAAAGAAAGAAATTCCCTTGAACAACGACCGGGCAACTCAATGAGGAATCTGCAATGCGAGGGGATGGTTTGCCCAGTGGGCCCAAGCCTCTGAAACATAGCGCCTAGAGCCCCTGTCCATGGCCAGGTAGTGTTCATGGCAAAAGATGTTATTAATTCGATCAGAAAGGTCGCTCATATTGGGGGGCGAGGCATGCTTCCACTTTGTCGCAATGCAGATTCTGGCTGCTGTGAGGACGAATGTCGTAAGGTGACGGATAACGGGAGGGAATAACATAACCCCTATATGCAGGACCGCTGTTTGCGGAGTGAGGGGAATCGTCGAACCCGTAATGGAGTCAAGGAGGCTTGACACAAGTTGCCAAAATTGGGCAACTTTGGGGCATGTCCACCACATGTGGGGCAGATCTCCCTTTTGGCCGCATTGTCTCCAACATAGGGGGGACGATCCCTTTTTGAATTTAGCTAATTTAGTGGGTGGGGTGTACCATCTCAGGTGAATCTTTTTTAGGAGCTCCACATGATTGATGCATCTGGAGGCAGATATCACGCAATGTGTGGCATCTTCCCACTCTTCTGCACCCGCATGAAAGCCCAGCTCCTCCTCCCACTTCTGAGTGTATGTTAAGCTTGAGGGTGAGTTTAGCTCCTGTAGATCAGAATATAGAAAGGAGAGGCATTTAGAAGGCCTTGGGACTGAGAGAATTGAGCGCCGGAGTGCTGAGGGTGTCCCCGGTGGACGCAGATCATGATGAAACGCACCCGAGCAGATAAAATGTGAGACCTGGAGGAACAGCAGAAAGGAACCAGATAGGGAGGGATATTTGGTCGTGAACTCCTTCAGAGTCATCACCCGGCCACCCAGGAGGATATCGCTCAATTTTTTGGGTCCTCCATCTCTCCAAGGCGAGAGATTCAGGTAAGGTATGAACCATCGCAAAGCCCCAAAGGAATATCCACGGGGGGAAGCTTGGCCCAGTTTTTCCTGTTGGGGCCCCAGGTGTCTAACATTTCCCTGACCGTGCCTAGCATACCCGTTCTTTTCACTTTTCCCACTGATTCCGCCGCAAGGAGGGATTGAAGTGAGCCTAGTCGTAGTTCGGCCTCCTCAGTCTGCTTCCAACCCAGAGCCTCCCCCTCCTGCCACCAACACCCCGCCGATTCCAAGATGGTCGCTTTACGGTACGTCTCAACATCTGGTACCCCCATACCTCCTCTAGTGAGGCGTCGGAAAAGAATGGTCCTTTTGACCCTCGCTGTTTTATTCGCCCAAACACATCTATTAATCAAGGCCTGCAATCGAGAGATCAGCCCGGACGGATAGTGAACTGGAACACATCTAAACATGTATAGGATTTTTGGGAGCCACATCATCCTCACTATCTGAACTCTCGCCATCCATGACATGGAGGTTAGAGGGAACTCTCCGAGCGCCCCGCCCAGCTCCGAGATAAGACGTTTAATATTTTGAGAGGCTACCTCAGATGAGGGGCAAAGGAGGACCCCAAGATATGGTACCCCAGAAGGGGACCACCTGAAGGGGTAAGATTGAGCTAGGCGCCCTGAGTCCCCCTCCGACACCCCAATGGGGAATATCACTGATTTTGTAATGTTAAGCTTGTAGTAGGAGATCCGTGCAAAGAGGTCAAGCCTTTTCATAATTCCAGGGAGGGAGGAATGAGGATTCTCAGTCACTATTATGACATCATCGGCGTAGAGGCCCACTACATGTTTTTTGTCTCCCACCGTCATCCCCGTTATCTCCGGGTCAGCCCTCAAGGAAGCCGCTAGGGGTTCCATGATAAGGGCGAACACCAGTGGGGAAAGGGGGCAACCCTGCCGAGTGCCATTAGTAATCTGGAAGGACCTGGAAGCGTAGCCCGCTGAGAAGACTTTCGCACAAGGGTGCGAATAAAGGCTTAGGATTGCTGACAGGATAGGGCCCGAAAAACCGAAGGTTGAGAGGACCTCCCTTAGGTAGCCCCAGTGTACCCTATCAAACGCTTTTTCGGCGTCAAGTGAGAGGAATACACAGGGGCGCCCTCTCCTCTCCCCTACCTCTATCAAGTTCAGCATCCTTCTGGTCCCGTCTTTCGCTTGCCTCCCCTGCACGAATCCCACTTGGTCTTGGTTAACCAGCAAGGGGATGACATCACCTAGCCGGTTTGCTAGCATTTTGGCAAAGAGTTTCAGGTCAGTGTTCAGCAAGGAAATAGGACGGTAGTTTTCGGGACGGTCTCGGTCCTTCCCCGGTTTAGGTATAGTGGTTATCGTGGCTTCTAGAGCAGATTCTGGAATAGAGCCAGAAGATTGCCAGTGGTTAAACAGCCTAAGTAGGAATGGAGCCAGGACCGGTCCGAAGGTTTTAAGGTATTCATTCACAAATCCGTCCGGGCCTGGAGCAGAGTTGCACTTTAAACTTTTAATTGTTAATTCCACTTCTCCCAAGGTGAAAGGAGCGTTGAGTAGTTCCAACGAGTCATCGGAAACTCTCTCAAGGACCAGACTCCCGAGAAAGCCTTTGATGTCAGATGAGGAGGGTTGGGGGGTGTCTGCATCGTCTTTCAGATTATAAAGCTTCTCGTAGTAAGCAGCAAATACCTCTGCTATCTCTGCAGGGTCGCGGACCAATTTCCCCCCCGACCCCCTCATCGCCGATATCGCACCTCTAGCAGTCCTCTTTTTAATCCTACGGGCCAAGATCTTACCCGCTCGATCTCCTGCCTCATAAAACTTAGTTTTTAGTTTACGGAGTCCTATCTCATGTTGGTGGAGGAGAAGAGAGCGCAGTTTAGTGCGAGTAGTGCAAATCTGGGAAATGAGGAGAGGCGAGGAGGAAAGTTTGTTAGCTGCTTCCAGTCGTTGAATGTCTGCGGTCCATTCTTTGAGAAGCCGATCTCTCCTCCTTTTGGCTTGTGCAGCTTTTTGAAGGAGGAGGCCACGGAGGACCGACTTGTGGGCGTACCACAACGTGTCGTCCGCTACCTCCCCATTGTCGTTTAATCGGAAAAAATCTTTGATCGACTCTTTTATGTGATCAACGACTTCCCCGTCAGCCAGCAGACCCGCATTCAATCTCCAGTGACGGGACGCACCACCCCCCACGTCCAGACATATCTCCAGCGTGATCGGAGCATGGTCCGACCACGTGATCACACCAAGCTCCGATGACCGACAACTTCTCAAGGCCAAGTCATTAACCAGGAAGTAGTCAATTCTGGAGTACGACTGGTGTACGCTAGAGAAGAAGGAATAGTCCCTCTCCTCCGCGTGATGGTACCTCCATACGTCATGGAGGTGGTACTCCCGTCCGAGATCACTCAATGAAACACCTCCCCTTAGTGATGAGGAGGAAGAGTCAAGGCGAGGCTCCATGACCGCGTTGAAGTCGCCACACATGATTATTTTGCCCTCGCCTCCCTCTCCAGAAGATCAAACAATGATCGCGTAAATTTCAACTGTCCCACATTTGGGCCGTAAACACTCACTACTGTAAAAGGAGAGCCTCCTATGTCGCATTGTACCAAAATGAAGCGACCGTCGGGGTCAGGTGTTACCTTTAGGAGTGTGAATTGGACCGAGTGTTTTATCATAATACAAACTCCTGCTTTTTTAGATTGTGAATTAGCGTGAAAGATATGGGGAAAGTCCCTGTGATAGAGTCTAAAATTGTCTTCCTCCAGGAGGTGAGTTTCCTGAATACACACTACCTCGGCTTTCGATGTTTTTACCTCACGCCACAAAAATGATCTTTTGGCAGGGGAATTAAGACCCCTAACGTTCAAGGAAAAGAAGTGAAGAGACATTTCTAGGTCCGGGGGAGTCCCATCAATTCAAGAGAAAGATAGATAGGGGGTAAAGTGGGTTGGAGCAGAGAGGGTTTAGGAAAGTAGGGAGGGACAAGAGCTAGAAATGCAGGGGGAGCAGAGAAGGAATTAAAAGGAAAATGGGGAGGTCACACACACGTTAGTCAATAGGGGGAGAAATACCACACTACGGGGAACAAATTACAATTACGGCTTACACTTACAATTACAATTACAATTATGTAAACTGCAAAACAATATCCCGTGGAATTAGGAAATTAGTCCTCATTGGGGGAGGATGAACCGGACACCCGCAAGTCACTCCTCAAGGTGACGTGCGGAAGGAGATATGGACTAATATGGTGTCCGGAACAATACGAAAAAGTACCTTAACATAGAGTCAAATGGATCCCTTCTGGAGATCTCTGCAAAGTGGATTCTTCAGATCTTGTAGGTCTAATCTGATGATCAGACAACCTCGTCGCCCTCCAGGGCCTCCGGGGCTTCCGCGGCCGCACAGTCTGGACTTCGTCGGGGGGGCTCCCTCTGGCTAGGTGAAGGGGAGACAAGGTGCCAGGCTTTGAGGGACTTCCGGAGTAGTGTGGGAGAGGCATATGAATGGCGCTTCCCTTTATGTCGGAAATTAACAGACACTGGTGAGCCCCAGCTGTATGGTATTCCTCGGTCCCTGAGAACCTTGCAGCACGAGGCAAAATCTCTTCGTCTTGATAGGGTCCCTGGGGACAAATCAGGGAAAATCGAAATCTGGGCATATGGGTCTGGGAGTGGAGGACCTCTTCTCATTCTTTGTAGCAAGCGGTCAGTTACTCCAGATCTGACCATATGTACTAATATGTCTCCAGGCACCCCCTCAGGGAGATTCAGGGGCTTAGGGATGCGGAAAGCCTTTTCAATAGCTAGGTCTGCACTGGGAATGTCAGGTAGTGCGGCTGTTAGAAAACATGAGGCAAGTTCAAGAGGGTCTGGTTCTCCTACTGATTCCCTCAGACCTCTCAGTTTAAAGTTGTTGCGTCTCAACTTATCTTCAAGGTGACATAGTGTGGCATTCACAGATCCCATTTCCCTATCTAGGTCTGAGTGATTATCTGCCAAGCTATTGTGAGCTTTGGCGAAGTCGCTCATCTTTTCCTCAAGATTTGTTGTCCTGTCAGCCAGAGCCCCTATGTCCTCCCTCATTGTCCCTATTAGCTCCTTCATATCTGCCATTAGATTGTCTCTGAGGGAGCTCAGATATGCCTTAAGCATCCCTGAGTAACTGGAGCGTCCTCCTCAGCTCCCTTATCACGGCACCCTGTGCTGCGCCCTGATCGAGAGCCTGCAGGAGGGAGAGGAGACTGGGAGCGACGCTCTGCAGCCGGCGCCATTTTGGTAGGAGAGGAGCGCGGGAGCTCCGCTCCAAAGTAATCTGTTAGCCTGTTCTCCGTTTGCCGGCGCTTGGGGGCCGCTCTTGGCATGGCTGGAGGGTGCCTGGGGCAGTTTCAGACCTGTATGAGTCGGAGGACTGTGCTGAAGAGCCGGTAAGATGCCGCTGGGCAGATCTCTCCCGGGAGCCTTCTCAAGTTGCGACCGGCGCCATAAGCAGCTGGACACGCCCCCTTCTTGAAAACTATAATATTACCAGTTATATATACTAGATTCTTTGATAGGGCGTTGATCAAGGGAATTAGTCTGATTGCCGTATCTGGAGTCAGGAAGGAATTTTTTCCCCCCAATGTGGAGCTTAGTGTTGCCACATGTTTTTTTTTTGCCTTCCTCTGGATCAACATGTTAGGCTATGGGTTGAACTAGATGGACTTAAAGTTTCCTTCAACCTTAACAACTATGAAACTATGAATATATTTTTCTGAGCAGTGTCACCTAGATAAGAATATCTTGGTAATTTTAAGTTCTCCTGCTGTAGTATCTATAAATACATACAAGAAACCTCTCTCTGCATCAGTTTGATGGGATTTGATATGGTTAAAGTGATCCTAAACCCACAAACTGACCCCCCCACATCTTTAGACCTGTCCCTGCACCCCCTCTTATCATTTCTAGCCATCCCTTTTGCAGAAAAAAATCGATTTTGTAAAGTAGAGAAAAAGTTATATTTACCTCGTCCTGTGTGTGTTCTCCCTTTCTGAGGAAGCCGCAAATAGGCGGGGCCTGTCTGCTGCTGCCTTGTAATTATGCACGCCCCTCTCTGCTTCTAAGAGCCTGGCCGCGTCATGAAAGGGGCGGGGCTCCGGCATGACGCGATTTAGCCCCGCCCCTTACATGACGCGGCCATGCTCTGTGCGAGGCAGCAACCTGAGAGGGGCGTGCATAATTACAAGGCAGCAGCAGACAGGCACGCCTGACAAAGTAAATGTAACTTTTTCTCTACTTTACAAAATCGATTTTTTTCTGCAAAAGGGATGGCTAGAAATGATAAGAGGGGGTGCAGGGACAGGTCTAAAGATGTGGGGGGGGTCAGTTTGTGGGTTTAGGATCACTTTAAATGATTGCTTATTTAAGAGCATTAGCACACATCATTTTTCCAGGTTTGCCAGAAAGAGCAACACCTCGCTTACCCATAATGTCTTCATTTGCTTTGTGCCTGAGGAGCCAAAACAACAGAGACCCATCTGAAATGACCCATTTTAGCAACTAATTACTCAGTGAATTGATGTAGGTAGGGACGAACATTTTGAGCCCCCAGATGATTCCCAGAATGTTATAATATTGGGACTTGAAAACGAAAATGTTTTTTTTTACCAATAAAATAATCTTTAGCCCCAAATTTGTCATTTTCAAAAGGGAAAACAAGGGAAAATGGACATAACATTTTATTACATAACATCCCTGGAACCAGTAAAACTTTGATGGTGCTTCAAACTACAGCTTGGCCCAGTGCAGGCCGGGGAAGGAAAGATCCCTATTTGAATTTAGGAGTGCAAATTTGTCTGAAATAGATGTGTACGTAACGGCACATGATCCCCGAGATCTCACAGCAACAGAAAACACCACACATGTTACCCCATTGTAGAAAATGGACCATTCAAATAAAGAATCTATTTGTATAATGAGTTTTTCTTACCCACAGGTGCTTAACAGAATGTTGAAAAACAAAAAAATTTAAAAAAATAAAAATATTTTCTGCTAAAAATTTAATTGAGCGTCACATTTTTCATTCTGAAAATAGGTAATAAAAGGAAATGGATCACACAATTTGTAACGTGCCAATACTACATATATGGTCATATACCACCATTTGGACACATGGCTCAGTAGGGAAGGGGGACCATTTGGCTTTTGGCAGTGCTTGTTTGAATAAACTGTGGGCATCATTTGAAGTGAGGTGTAAAAATAGTAAAGAAACATCAAATCCCCAAGGTTACCCAACTTTGCAAAGTACAAGGAATCCATCTAGGAGTATAGTGAGAGTTTTGAACCCACTGGTGCCTGACAGAAGTTTATAACTTTGGGCCATGAAAATAAAGTTGATGCATTTTTATGGCTAAAATGCTAAATTAGCTGAACATTTCACACTTTCATATAAGGTCATTAGAGAACATGGATCCCAGAGTTTGTTATTCAGCTTCTCGCGAATATGGTGATATATGGTAAGCCTTTTCGTAGAGATAGGCTCTAGATGGGGAGATAAAGGAAAGAGTGCGGGTGCAGATCTTAGCGTACCTAAGAATGAAACGCGTTGTGTACCTATTGATGTTTACTGTTATTTCCGCATTTTAACCTAATACAATTTCAAAACGAACAAAGATCCTGAATAGGGGTGTAACTACAACAGGTGTAGGGGTTGCGATTGCACCCGGGCCCAGCAGCCTGGAGGGCCCCTAAAAGTCCCTTTGGCCCATAGAAAAAGATTAATACTAATAAAGATTTGCAATAATTGAGGGCCCAGTTGGAGCTTTCGCATCGGGGCCCCAGGGCCTGAAGTTACGCCACTGATCCTGAACTGTTTCTGGAAGCACTGGGCAACCATACTGGATCTCTCCCATGGAATCAATTGCGAATAGGGTGATAGAAAATGTATCATTAGGAACTACTCATTGTTCACAATACAGGGCTTAGAAAAAAAGAGCAAAATGTCACTTTTGAATGCAAATTCTGCTGGAATAGCTTGAGGTGCCATTTGCAGAACGGACCATTAAAGCAGAGACCTACGTATGTGAGCTGCATGCAAGTGTCTCACATGCATCTCACATGAGTCACCCGGCTCGGCGCCTACCTCTCTGGATGGGAGCATGGAGCTGATTGTGTTTCTATGGAGCTCCACTCTCCTATTCAGAGAAGCCGTGGTTGGACCGGGTGACTCATGCGAGATGCATGCAAGACATTCGCATGCATCTTGCATAGTGTGTCTCTGCCCTATGACATTGTTTTGTCAACTGCGATGTGAACTAAGTGGAATACTGCATAAAATACAAGACCTTTTTGTCATGTTGCTCTCTAAGCTTTCTCAAAGGGAGTGTAAGGACAAAACTACAATATTAAGTGAACACATTTTCAGGTAGAGATGTTTTTCCAATGTTATATATGTGAACATGTTTCCAGGTTGAAATCATTACATGATGGAAAAGCTGCTCTACACTACATATGTACTGAGAAATATGAAACAATCTATCACAAGACTTTGCTTGTGTCCTTGAAACAGATTCTGGCTGGATGAATTTCATTATTACTACACCAATGAACATCCAACTAATATGAATTTTATGATGATTTAATAGACCTTAAAATATCTGCCAAATTTTTGGACAGCCAAAATCTGATAATCCTACAAACTCGATAGCTAATTTTTATTTCCCCAAAATACTATAATCAGCCTACTTTGTGAAAGTGACCCTGCCAATAGAAGTAAACTAGAAAAGTGTAATTCCTTTAAAGAACATTTGTCAACAGGTTTATGCTGTGTAATCTGAAAGCAGCATAAAGTAGGGACAGTGGCACCGATTTTACTAATTTGCCACTTAATGGGGTTTTTGTTGTAGTTTTGTTACATTTATCATTAATTTAAAAGCTGCATCTCTGCTAGTCTTCTAAGTGTTGAGTTCCTGCTATGTAGTCCTCCATATTCATAAACTCAGGCACTAACTGCTCTCTCAGTCAAGATTGGCATTTTCATACATATGGACATTGTAGACAAGGAGCTGTCAATCAATGGTGTGGGTGGGGTTATAAAGCTTATCACTGAGAGCACTAGCAGAGCAGCAGCGAGGAACACAGTAAATAACACATAAATGGAATCAGGATTTCTGCCCCTATAATATACTAACCTCATATTAGGAGGTATAAAAATGGTGACAGATTTCCTAGAGAGTTCAAGAAAGTTTTGTTGCAATGGCAAGTGTGTAAATAACTTGAGCAACTACAAACATATTCTAACAGAAGCTGCTTTTCTGATGGCAACTAATCTCTGTATAAACCTAATGCCATTTTAAGATGGTGGAATCTCTTTTCCCTTGCCGACTATAGCTTTAGAGATATTGCTCCTTGTGCTGTTGTGATCCAGTGCCTTCAGGTCTATTGAGTGTTGTTTTGGTGTGCTGTGGAAATCCTCTCATAGTCTGGTTATTTCCTTCCTGCTCTTTCATTACTCCTGTTCACATTTTGTCTTATACCTCTTTGTGTGATTGTTGTTAGTTGAGTCTTTAGTTTCCCTATCTGTCTATTTTTGTGTGATTTTACCACTTCTGTCCCAGCCCCTTGGGATGGGAAGAGAGGGGGTATTATATAAGGGCTGACCAGGAGCAGGGCAAGGTTGATGGCCCAGACATCGTCACCATCAGAGTTATCTGTAGGATAATGGAGAGCTAGTGCCTCTCTAGCCTAAGAGACAGCCAAGGTGTTCCTTGTCACCCTGTGATAGTTTACTACTCCATAATTCATATGGCCCGTGTATGTGGATTTGATTTTGTAGCAGAAGGGAGTCCTTTAATCCCTTTTCTCCAACTTGCAATCCTGGAAGTATATCAAGGGAGGACTGCTGCAGACCGTGCAAAAGCTTGACATCTACAGTTGTCAAAGGTGCAAAAAGTGGTTGTGACGTTTTACAATCCTAACGGGTGAGCGGATTTTACTATTCCCCTGTTTACCACTATAATTAGCCAAATACACACACTGTTGCACCCCGTTTTCATTTCAGCTCCTTCCTTAAAGGGATCCTGTCACCCCCAAACCACCTCCTAAGCTATTAAAAGCTGTCCCTAGAGCATAGTAACACTTACCCTACACTCCTTTTACCTCCTAAATGCAGCAAGTGAAATTGAATCTAAACGTTATAAAAGTACCTCATTACTGATGTTAATAAGTGACTATGGTATTCATAGTCACTCAGCCAGGCTGCCCCTCTTCATACTATCACGCCTCAATAGGCGTGATCTTCATGATACATTCAAATGCGCGCCTCCCTGTGCGCCTCCCCGCTCTCCTCTCGGCCTGGCGCTGCTGTGTGGGGGCTGTATGACCTCTCTCTCTCGGCTCCATCGTTAGGTCTTGTCTCTCCCAGGACAAGCTCCTACTGGCTCCTGTCCTCAGGAACGTCTCATACTTGCTCTTGTACTTCTCTGACAGAACTCTCTGACACTCACAGATTCCTGTAACTTTTGCCAGCGACCCACCAACTCAACTCTTTCTAGATATTTCTACTCATCTTTTTATACTCTGTCACGTGTCCTACGTCACTACCATATGTCCTCCCTGACTTCACTCCCTACTGGGCGCTCCCCTAAACTCTGTTCTCCACCCATCCATTCTACCTTGGTTCCTCCCCTCCAGACAGGATCAGGGACTGTGCTCTTCCTTCCAATCTCGCCCTAACCCTGACCTGGAGAGGTTTAGTGTTGGCCTGGGTGTCTGGATACTGGTCAGTGCCCCTCCTTATCTGAGAGTAGGGTACTACACCTCTAACTGTTGTGCAGTACCTCAGTGGCGACTGGATCCGCAGGGGCACCACAAGATAGCTGTAGCACCTAACAAAATAGAATGGTTTAAGAAAAAAAATATTTTTCACATAAAAGTCACAAAGTAAATAGGTCTCCCGCTGTATTCTGGTGACTGTGTGAGGCCGTCTGCTGTATACTGGGTGCGGCCTCCTGCTATATACTGAGGGCTGTGTGTGGCCTCCTGCTGTACATTGGGGTTGTGTGTGGCCTCCTGCTGTATACTGGGGGCTGTGTGCGGCATCCTGCTGTACACTGGAGGCTGGGTGAGTCCTCCTGCTGTATACTGAGGGCTGTGTGCAGCCTTTTGTTGTATATTGAAGGCTGTGTGTGGCCTCGTACTGTATATTGGGGCTTTGAGTGGCCTTCTGCTCTATACTGGGGACTGTGAGTGGCCTTCTGCTGTATTCTGAGGGCTGTGTGTGACCTTCTGCTGTATACTATGGACTGTGTGTGGCCTCTTGCTGTATACTAGGGGCTGTATGTGGCCTCCTGCTGTATACTGGAGGCTAGGTGGCTACACGTGCTACGATTGTTCTTCTTTTTTCCTATGTATCTGTCCCTGTGTGTTAATCCTGTGACATGTCACATAATGCTTGGGGTTAAGAGAGCCCTCGTCTTCTAAACAGCCTGGGGCCCTGGCTACTCTTATTCTGCCCCTTATTACAGGTTTCTAGAAGAATTGAGAGAGGTGTGTTAGCATGATACATACGCACACACACAAACATACACACATACACTCAGCTTTATATATTACGGTAGATATATTAGATATATATGTCGATATTACCGTAATTAATTTGCATACTTATTTGATGACTTGACAGTGTTTGCTCTACATAGGTGGTGATTTAGCATTTTTATAAAGACTCATATGTCGAATCGTCACTTTTTGATGTTTGATGTAATAAAGATGTTCCTTTGAGGCCAGTTTTTGCATTGAAGTGCTGCGGTTCCTTTCTACTTAGTTGACATCTCATTTAGTTAAAATGTTCTTTGGCAAACTGTATTACATGTAAATTAGAGAAACTCTAGAGTTTGAAATGACTGTTCAATTTGTGTTTTTATGGAAGGCATAAT
The DNA here is from genome assembly GCA_033576535.1 of Allobates femoralis. Classification (NCBI taxonomy): domain Eukaryota; kingdom Metazoa; phylum Chordata; class Amphibia; order Anura; family Aromobatidae; genus Allobates; species Allobates femoralis. Next base: position 511,506,206 of record JARQOC010000001.1, read on the forward strand.
GGGTCACTGCTCAAGAAGAAGACTTCACGTGAAGCCTTCTCTCGTCACTAAGGCTTTAATGGGAATCTGTCACCTTCAAAGTAGAAGATAAACTGTTTAAATATCTTTTTAAAAGACATACATTTAGTGTTATTTTTGGAAAAATATTATTTTAATCAATGCCTGAGGGCACTTCGGTGAACCCTAGACATGGCCAATGACTTGGTGCACTGTTACACTCTCCATTGAATGCATAGCCCTGTTACTTATTTTGACTAATAGTGTGCGCTTAGTGAGAGCGAATCCTGTGTAAAATCAATCTGTATTTCTTCTCTTGCACATTGTCACCCGACAAGCTCAGGGAATCAGTGCAGGCATGCAATATGATGAGAAATAATGAGAAAAAAAAAGGTTTCCACCTTTTCCCATCAGTCAGTGAAAAACGGACAGTACATACATATGTCTACATATACTGTCCAATTATTTCATGGATCCATAGACATTAATTGCTGATTTTGAGCTACCAATAGGAGCAATATTGAATGTCTCCATGATGTTGCACAGACCGTCATAGGTACAAATGCTATCCATTAAAAAAATAGATAACTCTTGTATGTGAAAAACTAACATGTGAATGAGGCTTTAGGCAACCTTGTTCTCAGGAGTAATAAGGGTCCCTTAGTCAGACCCACAGTGATCAATAAGTTATCCCTATCTCATAGATCAGGGGTGGATCTACCGTGGTGCAGCTGGTTCAGCTGCACCAGGGCCCCAACCGGCTAGGGGGCCCCTCAAGCCTGCAGGGGGGCCCCCAGCCGACCCCCATGACCCTGTGTCACAGGAGAGGGGGTTAACCGAGGGAAGCTTCTTGCTACCCTTGGCTGATCCGCCCCTCCTCTCCTCTGCCGCCCCGCCTCCCAGGACTGCGCGGCCTGGCGCAGGTAGGAGTCGCAGCACCTCCCCCCCCTGCTCCTCACCATCAGCTGCTGCTGCAACTGGGCCCTCTTGGCACAAATTCCAATACTGGGGCAGGGGACCATTTTTCTGCTGAGGGCTATTTGGAAACTTCTACCATCCTTCGTGGGCTGTACAAAATTATCAACTTGAAAATGACCCGCTATATTTGGTTAAACAATCAACTCAACCCTACTGTGGTGGCTGGAGCCACTTCTTTTTGGCATGGGTGATATTGGTCATGTTGCTTTTCATCTGCTTTTCCAGGTTTGCTAGAGCCCTAGACATCACAGGAGAGACTGGGAGCATATACCTCACTGGGGAGGCCGAGGCTGGGGCATAGAGATCACTAGAGAGCTGGGTTTAAAGGGCAGACAGTCAGCAAAACGCGGCTATCAGCCCAAGCAGTATGGCCCCCAGGAATCTGCCCGGGGGCCGCAAAAAAGTCATCGAGGGCCGCATTGGGGCCTGAGGATCCCCACCCCTGTCATAGATAAAGGATAATGTATATACTTGGTACATCCTATGGAAATTACAAGAAGGTAATTTTCTTGTTTGAGTCATTGAAGTGACAGGGATGCAGGGATGTAATGGAGGTAGATATCTCCCCTTTGTAATCAGCTCACAAATAATACAATCTTACTGTTAATAAAAAGAAATAGGTCAAATTAAAAAATGAACACTGGATTAAGAGAGAGCTGACAGCTCTGAATATCCCCTTAGCATGGCAAGCGTGAATATTCATGATTTAAAAGGAATTAATATTAATCAACGTGAATGAACATGAAAACAATTTAATAACTGGCAGAGAATTAATATTTATAGATGGGAAAGTAGATTGTAATAAATCAGTGACACTAGAATTATAGGATCTGAATAGGAGAAGTAAATCAATGTGAACGAATAAACATTTTTATTGTATTAGTAGCAATCCTATTAAATTATCTGCTTGGTTCCAGGAGGAACTTGGCTTAAGCATTAAGTTTAATTAAAATGTAGGATGCAATAAATATTTAAATACCCAAAGTCTCCTGAGTATATTAGCCATAAAAATACATTTACTGAACATGAAACAATAGACTTGTTTACACATAGTATCACCAGGTACTTTATCCAACCACGTCGGTATCCACAGTTAGGACCTGTAATATCCGTATTCCAATACGCTGCTACTACTTCTGTAGCACTAACACTATGAGATCTGCGGGGTAACAGTACTGTGCTACAGTTTACCTTTCATGTACCTGGGATTTGTTGTCCCTTTCTCCTATTCATATGTTTTTTGCAACAGATGGCTGGTTATTAGTGTAGTGTACTTAACTGCAAGTAGGGAGCTGCCTATTCTAATCTCGGCATCAGTCCCTGTCTGCCAGTTATAAGTTACACTTTCTTTGGTTCACATGTGCTACTTTGCTCAAATTTAGCCTGTTTACAGCAGTCATTGATCTTGGTTTGTGTTTTAACTATGATTGCCTCTTGATTTTGAAGTAGTGGCATACTGATTATTCTCTACCAGTTAACTCAACAAGCCAGCAGCTATTCCATAGATGCAACTCTGAGGACCCTGGATAAGTTCAGATCCCTCTAGAACAGGTGTGGGCAGCTCCAGGCCTCAAGGGCCTCACACAGTCCAGGTTTTCTGTATATCCTTAGCATTTGACAGTTGCTAATTCAATCTCCTGCACAGGTGATGATTCCAACTGTCAAATGCTAAGGATATCCAGAAAACCTGGACTGTGCGCGGCCCTCGAGGCCTGGAGCTGCCCACCCCTGCTCTAGAAGGTTTAATAGGTAACGTCCAGGGATACTCCGGAAACTCCTATGTGAAGTGGCTTCAGCAACACTATGAAAGCTTTTCTATAGAGCTGCCAGCCTTTCCCTGAGGGTACTCTGTTAGGCTAGGGCCACACTAGTGTTGTGGCCACTGTCCTGGGGCCTGGGGGTTCAGTTAAAAAGCAGGATTCCGGCAGCATTAATGCAGCATTACCGTAATATAACCCTGCCTTAAGGCTACAAATAGACTCCCATCAGTGACGGACTCCCGAACGTATTCAAACGCTGACATGTAAGTGCCGTAGTTTAAAATCTTGTGCCATGTCGTAGTGCACAGGAAAATGCGACTTTCACGTTTTCCTGTGCGCTACGAAATAGCGCAAGATTTCAAAATCCGGCACTTACATGCCGGTGTTTGAATACGCTTGGGAGTTTGTCACCCATAGCATTCTATTGGTAGCGTTAAGGCAGCGTTAGAATACGGTAACACTGTGTTAATGCTGTCGGAATCCTGCTTTTTGATGGAACCCCCAAGACGCTAGTGTGGCCCTAGGCTTACAGGACTTATTTAGCAGTTTCCATGTCAGGGTCTATGTAATATGGTGTCTACACTCACCTATTATTTGGGTGACAGCTGAGTTGCATCCTAGGTCATGGTTCTTCCAGCAGGACAATGACCCCAAACATACTTCAAAAAGTCCCCAGAAATGGATGGAAACAAAACTGGAGAGTTCTGAAGTGGTCAGCAATGAGACCAGATCTAAATCTAAATGAACATCTGTGGAGAGATCCTAAAATTGTTGTTGGGAGAAAGTATCCTGCAAATATGAGAGACCTGGAGCAGTTTGCGAAAGAAGAGTGGTCAAAAATTCCAGTTTAGAGGTGTAAGAAGCTTGTTGATGGTTATAAGAAGTGATTGATTGCAGTTATTTATTGCAAAGGGCGTGCAACGAAACATTAAGGTATAACGAGCCAACAATTTTTTCTGGCCTATTTTTGGGGTTTTACGTGAAAACATTTTCTATTTGCTCTTTTTTCCCTCTATTTTTGTGTTTTTCCAATACACACAAAGGAAGTAAACGTGTATGAGAAAACATTGTAACTGCAATCATTTTCTAGGGAGAAACACTTCATTTTCAGGAACAATTTCAAGTGTGCAACCACTTTTGGTCATGACTGTATGAGGTAGATCCCTATAATGTAACTGTCAATTGACGTATTGACTTGTAGATCAGGGGGGCTTTGGTATCAATGAATAAATATAAAAATATTGTAATATTTTGAGAAAATGGTCACAGGTTCTGTGAGAAACATACCTAATATAGGAAGCTATGGTCCTTCATGGCATGTCTCAAGGGGAGTTCCTTAGTGTCCTCTTAGACACAGGGCTGCGGAGTCGGTAAGCCAAACATCTGATTCTGATTTCTCAATTTCACTGAATCCAACTCCAACTCCAAGTCCACCAAATCGACTCCAACTCCAACTCCACGACCAGGCTGTGAAGTCAGTAAGCCAAATATCCGACTCCAGCTCCTCAATTTCCCTGAATCCGACTGTGACTCCACCAAAATGGACACTGACTCCGACTCCACAGCTCATTGAGGAATGAGCACTTTTAGAATTGCTCATTTCTGACTTTCAATATATATAAACAGGCCAGTAATCATCTGATAAATGAGGAAAATGCTTCTTTATTAGGTGCAATAACTTTTATGGCGGAATAAAAATCATAGTTGTCAGCAAGACCACATTTTGGGTAAACAGGTGAAGTGCGACCATAAATATAGATATCACATGATGCCGATAAATACGGTATTCTAGCCACATAGAACAATCATATAATCATTGTTCTTGTCATGTACAATATTATTTGGCCTTTTAAAAAGTTTGGTAAATGAATACCGACTGACCTGCTTGTTTAATGGCTGGGATCAGATCATGTATAAGTTCCATAAGTCTATAACTGGGGTGGTACCGTATGAAAGGAGGGGCAAAATTAAGAAGGGAAAGAGTGAGAAATGAAAGAAAGAAGGAACAAAAAAAGTAAGAAAGAAAGAAACTTAGAATTAAGTAAGAAAAGAAAATAAGATGAGAAGAAACGAAGTTAGGACAGATAGAAGGTAGGAAGAAATAGAGGGAAAAAGGAAGGAATGACTTATCAAGATAAGAAGGATTATTATAATTTATACACATAATTGCCTTGTGGCTTCCACTTCTGTCTAGTTGTAACGGTATGCCACTTCCACCAGAAGCCACAAGGCAATTATGTGTATAGAAGTATCCAAGTATTGGATGTAACAATATGGTGTCCGCTGGCGGTAGTGCTGCCTGCCACACACTACCGCCAGCGGCACCCCCAATCTATCAGAGTGCCCACATCCGCTGAAATGCCGGTCCCCACATTCAGGCCACCTGAAATCCTAACAGCGCCTGTGACTAATCGCCGCGCAGATGCGGTTAGGATCTCAAGGGACTCTAAGATGGCGACAGGAACCCACCACGCATGCACAGTTAATGATGCTGCCATCTTAACTGCGCCTGCGCTCCAGTCACAAATGAAGGCGCAGTTACAACATAATGATACTCAAAGCCGTCCGCCACACACATCACCGCATTAAGCTCCTGCGACTTACTACCTGCACCTAGGAGAACCCACTGCGCAGGCGCAGTTAGCATCTCACGCACACATGGCGGCACCCCAACTGGACTTACCAGACTCCTGATGAGGATGGAGGACCTGTGGTGATGTTATGTGATCAGTCACGTGACTGGCCAGAGCCAAATTCATGTGGCTGATCACAATGTGACAGCCACACTATGCTGAATGCCACACAGGGTTGGAGGGGGGCAGTGGGGACAGAGACAGGCACAGGAGGAGACAAAGACAGCCACAAGAGGAGACAGAGAAAGGCACAGGAGGAGACAGGGATACTCAGAGACAGGCACAGGAGGAGACAGAGACAAGCACAGGAGGAGACAGACACTCAAAGTCAGGCACAGGAGAAGACAAGAGACAATCAGAGACAGCCACAGGAGGAGACAGAGACATGAGAAAGCCACAGGAGACAGACACATCCATAAGAGGAGACAAAGACATCCACAGGAGGAGACAGACAGAGGAGGAGACAGACACAGACACAGGGAGGGTAGACACAGTGCACAGAGACTGCCCTCCCGATGGAATAGCATCGGGCACACATCTAGTATTTAGTAGATTAATCATGCTACAACGTTTAATGCTGTGGTATTAATTAGCGCCACAGATGTTTAATTCTCACGTCGGAATGTAAAGAATCAAAAAAGGAACACTAACATATCTGAAAACTAAAATGGCTTAAGAAAGCAATATTTTTGGTATCATAAAACAGATGGCAAAATGACTGCACGAGGAGAAGTTCTTCCATGAACTGCACTCATGGCTGCCTCCGGATGATCTGCGAAGTTACTAAAGGTCTTAAATACCCTGCAGTGCAGCAAAATTGTTTAGAAAATCAATCTTAGGAATTAATTTTAACAGTTGCAGGTTCAGGATCAGCACAATACAATCTTTCAGACTCTCAAAAGACTTCCTAAGCTCTAAGCTATAGTGTAAACATCCAGACACTGATTCCCTTGTAGCTCCAGAGACATTTGATAAGATATATGTTGTTAAAGATATAACAATCTACTCTAACATGTTTGTATAAAGTAGTTCAAGATAGCAATGGCTTATTTGGAAATTGTAGCATTGCACAAATATCCTATGTGTTCATACAATACTCATGAGCATCAGCATTGTGCTATGATCTGTTATCTGCAGTAATCACTTAGGAACAAGGAAAACCCCACTATATATTTCAATTGTACGAATAATGGATTAGTAGGTTCAACTGTACAGTTTGTCATCATGTCATAAAGGCCAAGCAAACCTTACTTTAATAAAAGGGTTTTCTAAGAAAATAAAAAAATATAACTATTAAGAAAATTCCTAAATGCCTTCAATTTGCCACAGGCACTTGTTTAGTCCAGCGAAATATCCAATAAAGTCCAACAAACTATCCACCTTCTTGTTATACTCAAAGAAACCTGTCCTAGAATGTGAATAGCTGCCTGTGAACGTGAGCACTAGGTAGCTCCATTGCAGTAAGTTGGGAATAGCTTGACAGTTTGTGCTACATGTTATGTCCAGGTCACAGTGAGCATCATTCTACTCCAACATTCAGAATTTAGGAAAATATGCAAGACATACATTAGGAGTGCTTCTTCTTACCTCAGCACCTCAAGTAGCACTAGAATTATGTAAGAGACATGATGAAGCAGTGTAAATGGACTCTTCTAACCTCAGCACTCCTGATATCTCCAGTATTAGATCAAAAAAAGTGGACAGTAGTGTGGGCAACCTCTTCTAACCTCAGATCCCTTGTATCTTTGTTATTAGATCAGAAAGACTTGGTGGTCAGCAGTGTGAGCAGTCTCTTCTTACCTCAGCACCCTTGGTATTTCCAGTATTAGATCAGAAAGATAGAGTGGACATTAGAGTGGGCAACTTCTTCTAACCTCAGATCCCTTGTATCTTCGGAGTTAGATCAGAAAGAACTGGTGGACCTGGTGGACAGTGAGCAGCTTCTTTTTATCTCAAAACTGTCCTCTGTTATCCCTCCCTGCCCTGTGACCAACCCCCACCCTTTAATCATCCCCCTGCCGTGATCACTCCCTTGTCCTCCACTCCCCCCGACCTCCGCTCCCCCCTCTGACCTTCGCTCCCCCCGACCTCTGCGCAACCCCACTGACCGCCTCTCACCCCCTGTCCTCTGCTTGTCCCCCTGCTCTGTGATCACCCCTCTGCCCTCCACTCTCTCCAACCTCCGTTCGGCTACCCTGACCGCCGCTCACTCTCACTGACCTTTGCTTGTCCCTGACATCTGCTTGCCCTCCTGACCTCTGCTCTCACCCCTCACCTCTGCTCACCCCCGACCTCTACTCACCCCCTCGACCTCTGCTCAGCCCCTGACCTCTGCTTCCCTGTGACCTTCGCTCTCCCCCTGACCTGCGATGACCAACTGCCTTCCTTCTGTCGCCCGCTGGCTGCTACTGCCTCAGTCCCTGCTGTGAGGCCCCCCACCCTCCACTCATCCCCCTCACTGGCTCCTGCCCCCCATGCCTGACAGCCCCCTCCGGCATCTGACATCTCCCCCCCCACTTCCTCTCCATCCCTCCAGCTGCCACTTTCTGTGATCTGCCACTTCCTATGATTTGCTACTTGCTGTCATTATCCTGTAAGTCACACTCCTGTTCCTATTCTTTACCAGCCCCCTCCTTCACCGCCTTCTGCCATTGAGCGCTGATCAGGTACGTGATCGGTGATCGCTTATCAGGTGCACAATTGCTCAAGGTTTTTTTATTTTTGTGCACCCCAAATCGCTTAAAAAAAAGCTTTAGCACTCATTTACCTGATGAGTAGGCATCCTGCAGCTGCTGAGTCACTGAAGAGTGAATCACATACTTAATTTTAGCCAGGACTTGGCATGTGATCGTTGGTTATTTTTTTGTGGGTTTTTTTTTGTCTTTTTTATTTTTGGTAAACTAAAAATCAAATAAAAATAATAACATCAGATTAGGGATTAAGTCTATTTCTCTGAGTCAATTGTCAGTCTCATGGTGGAGCAAATGATTTTTTTGGCCCAAAACTACCATATTTATCATATTCTACTTGGAGTCCTATTTACTCAGTAGAAATGATGAAATATTGGGGACTGGTTCATCACATGGGGATAGTGAAGAAATCAGAAATTTGACAATACTGGAGTGTTGATATTCTATATCACACTCCAGTATTTGGCATGGTTATGTTTCACAAACAGTTTGAGGCGATTCATAAGTTTTTACATTTTAGGGACAATTCTGACTGCCTTCACCGCGATGACCCAAATTTGAATAGACTGTTCAAAATTCAGCCAGTCATCGAACATCTCAGCAACAAGATTGCTGAAGTACACATTCCCCAAAGGGAAATCTGTGTGGTCGACAGGGTAGGGGGGTACTCGGATACCGGGATAGATGGTTGCTTCGATGGGGGGAAGGAAACACGGCTGGTCGGTGCCTGGTTCCGTGCCCTGGACCCTCAATTGCGGGGATGGTGGGGGTGATGATGATGGAGGGGAAGGAATGGTATTGTGACACCACCTATGGTACCTGGTAATTTGGATACCAGCACCGCGGCCGGCCGCTGAGGTGATGGAGGTGCAGCTCAGAGTAGTACAGCTCCCCACAGGTGGTGCTTTACCTCAGGGCAGTGGGGATGAGAGGAGTCGTAGTTCTTACCCCTCTGATGATGCTGAGGCCCTCCAGGCGCCGGAGGAAAGGATCAGAGACACTGTTTCAACTCAAACGTCACTTTACTGGTACTGGGGAGATGATACAGTATACAGCCACAGTCTGATTGAACGGGGACATAGCCACAGATTGTAAGGTGAACCTGTAGAGTCTGTTGATGGTCCCTTTTAATGGCTTTCGGGGTCTGTGTCCCTCTTTACCCTCTTTAACCACTCTGCAGAGCTCCTACGCCAGTCCACTGGTCTTTTACAGTTAAGTACATTTGGTTCCTTACCGGTACGGACGGGAACGGCAACAAGCTAATCCTCCCGCCACTGGAATTTAGTCCTTTTCCTTAAAGTGTCCTGAACAAATTATAGGACTGAGGTTGAGGTACAGTCTGTGGTGCTATGGCTCCCTTCTGTCGGTCCCACAGCTTGTCGGTTTGCAACCAGGGATAGAAAACTGATTGCCTCGGCTCTGGTATGCCAGTATCGACCCCGGACTTCCCCAGCTGGCTCCAACCAGGCTTAGTTCGTTCCCTCCAGTTTCCGGGTCACCCCTCTCCAAGGAGGTGCCCTCCTGTCAGGACCTCTGTCAGGCACGTCCTCTCTGGCTGCCTTCCCAGCACTGTGCCTAAATTTGCTCAACTGTCACTCAAGTCTCCCACGCTACTCTAAGCTCCATCCCCTGGACCTGCTGAATATACTGTCCCTATGATAAGGGGGGGCTAGTGTATGGGTGCTTTGGACAGACTCTACAAGAAAACCCCAAATCCATAATTACGGAGGCACTACACCTTCTGTTTGGGGTGCAGTACCTCCCTGTGGCGCCTAGCCATAGGGGCGCCACAGTATCCCTTATCCACTTCAAGGGGAGGCTCCAATTCCAACAGTACCTCCTCAGTAAGAGGGCCAGGTATAGCATCAAGCTCTATAAGCTGTGTGAGAGCACCTCAGGGTACACTCACAGCTTTAGAGTATACTAAGGGAAAGATAGCAGGATCCAACCCCCAGAATGCACACCTACTCTGGGGATGAGTGCAAAAATAGTGTAGGAATAGGTCCACCCCACTGCTTTATAAAGGTTATCATCTGTACGTTGATAACTTTTATACAAGCATCTCACTTTCCGCTTTCCCTCTCTGCCAGAGCTATCGGAGCTTGTAGTACTGTGCACAGAATCCAGAAGGGCCTCCCTTTGTTGCTAAGTGAACAGCTGCTCAGAAAGGGTGAGAGCAGAGCTCAATGTAGCGACAACATGGTTGTGGTCAAGTATAAGGACAAAAGGGATGTCTTTTTCGTGACCACAACCCATGGTCCCGGAACCATGGCCACCACTGTTAGAGGTACCTCAGCACAGGTTGACAAACCAGACAGTGCCTTGGGGTACAACAAACACATGGGGAGAGTTGATCTCTATGATGAAGTACTCCAGCCCTATAGTGCCATGTGGAAGGTGAAGGTATGGTCCAAAAAACTGGTTGTACATATCGTACAGATGGCACCGTATAACGCATATGGGTTATCACAATGTGCAGGCCAGACCAACACCTTCCTTCAGTTCCAGGAGGTGGTGATAAAGGCCCTGATGTTTGGATGTGAGGAAGGAGCGAGGCCCAGCACCCCTGGAACTCGAGGTTCCCGTATCATGCCAGTGCATCATTTTCCCGTTGAGGTGCCACAAAAAAGTAAAACAGCAAGATTACAAAAATGTTTCCGGGTATCCTATAAAAGGGGAATAAGGAGGGACACCCGTTTCCAATGTGAAACCTGTTCTGACAGACCTGGACTGTGCATGAGTGACTGCTTCAAAGTCTATCATACGTCCATGGACTAAACACATTCTGATATTCCCTATAGAACTCACACACTCCAGCCTGACATACACTACAGCACTCACACCAGTCTGACATACACTACATTACAGCACACACCAACCTGACATACATTACATCAGGTTGGTGTGTGTGGTATAGTGTATGTCAGGTTGGTGTGTGGTGTGGTGTAGTGTATGTCAGGCTGGTGTGGTGTAGTGTACGTCTAGTTGGTGTGTGTGGTGTAGTGTATGTGTGGTGTAGTGTACGTCTAGTAGGTGTGTGTGGTGTAGTGTATGCGTGGTGTAGTGTACGTCTAGTAGGTGTGTGTGGTGTAGCGTATGTGTGGTGTAGTATATGTCAGATTGGTGTTTGGTGTATACTACACAGTTTTACCACCACATATGGGGTATCCATATACTCAGGACACATTGCTCAACAAATTTTAGGATCCATTTTATTCTGTTGCCTTTGTGAAAATGAAAAAAAAAATTAGCCTAAAATGTTTGTGAAAAAAAATTACTTTTTCATTTTCACGTCTCAATGTTTTAAGCACTTGGGGGTTCAAAATGCTCACCACACATCTAGATAGATTTCTTAGGTGGTCTAGTTTCCAATATGGCATCACTTGTGGGGGGTTTCCATTATTTCGGCACATCAAGGGCCAGTGGTGTAACTTGAAGCTCATGGGCCCTGATGCGAATGCTCCAACAGGGCTCCCAATTGTTGCAAATCTTTAATACCATTAGTCTTTTTCTATAGGCCAAAGAGACTTTTGGAGCCCCCCTAGGCTCCAGGGCCCCGGTCCAATTGCAACCCCTGCATCTGCGGTAGATACGCCCCTGTCAGGGGCTCTCTAAACATGGCATGGTGTCCGCTAACGATTGCAGCTAATTTTACATTCAAAATGTCAAATGGCACTCCATCCATTCCGAGCCCTGCAGTTTGCCCAAAAAGTGGTATTAGACCACATATGGGGTATCGGCATATTCAGTAGAAATTACACTACAAATTTTAGGGTTCAACTTACTCCTGTTTCCCTTGTAAAAATGCAATATATGAGGCTAAAATAAAAATTTTTGTTGGAAAAAGTAAAATTTTAATTTTTTCCTTGCACATTGCTTTAGTTCCTATGAAGCACCTGAAGGGTTAATAATCTTCTTGAATGTGGTTTTGAGTAGCATATAGGCCTCTCAAAGGGACTTCAAATGTGATGTGGTTCCTAAAAAAACTGGCTTTGTAAATTTAGCTGGAAAAATGAGATATTGCTGATAAACTTTGAACCCTTCTAACTTCCAAACAAAAAAGTTGTTTCCAAAATCTATGGTGATGTAAAGTAGGCATGTGGGAAATGATATTTATTTACTATTTCGCGTGATATAACTCTCTGGTTTAACAGTATAAAAATTGAAAGTTTGAAAATTGTGAAATTGGGCCCCCCCCTTCCTTGATGCAGCCGAGCTACTCCCCCAGGACCCCCCCTTCCGAAGGGGGGGTCCTAGGGGCCCTAGGATCCCCCTTACTTGATGCAGCCGATGTTCTCCTCCAGCTTGGGGGATAAGCTTGGATGCCCCCCTTCCTTGATGTAGCTGGGCTTCTCCCCATCTGAGCCTCCCCCCTCCCCCCAAATCATGTTGGTGGTCACTGTTTTTGTGTGCATTATTTTATTTCCCATCCAAAGCCCTGCTCCGGGGCTCTTACCTGGAGCAGGCCACAGAGAGGATCAGGATCATGGATGGCTCAGCCCACTGCCTGCCGGTATCACAGCATCAGCGCTGCAGTGTGACTTCCCGGTGAAGGAGAGCTTCTCCAGCCTCCACGGAAGAACCCGGGAGTGACACTGCAGCGTCGACTCCCAGCAGTACTGGTTGTCTATGACCAGTCACTATGAGGAGTCTGTTGGAAGCTTTGAAGCTGCCCCGTCGGCCCCGACGCTGCCACAGCACCCTCCGGAGCCCCGGGAGCCTGGAGAGTCTGGACCCGCTGGAGCCCTGAGGGGCCCCTAGCAGCTCGGAGCCCCGGTGCAATAGAACCGGCTGCACAAGCGGTCAGTCCGCCCTATAGAGAAGCTGTTGGTCCATAAGGGGTTGTGGGGATATAGCTCTGTATAAATGGATTTGTGGGGCTATCATACTATATAAAAGGGGCTGAGGACCATTGCACTGTGCACAAGGAACTGTTTAGCATAATTATATTGTATATAGGGGGCTGTGGAGCCATTATACTGTATATAGGGTGCTATGCGGCCATCATATTGTATATATAGAGCTGTGGGGATCATCATATTGTATATATTGGCTGGGGGCTAAAGTACTGTACTTATGATTGTCGTGGGGCTCTCATACTATATAAGAGAGGCTGAGGGCTATTGCACTGCATATAGGGAAACATTTAGGGTAATCAAACTGTATATAGGTGGTTGTGGAACGATTATACTGTATATAGGGTGCTATGGGGCCATCATACTGTACATAAAGAGCTGTGGGGATCATCATATTGTGTACTGTATAGGGATCTGTGGGAGATGGAGATGCATCATAATATACACAGTGAGCTGTAGACACAGACAAGCTATAAGGCAACATAACAGCTACACACAGCGAATGTTTGCCACAAAACCGCTGTTGCACTCAAAGTCACTGTGCACCCCAAACCAAAATTGACCACTACAGCCCACGTTCTAAAAGGGCTTTTCTAACGGGTCCCGGGTCCCATTTTATTTTCAGACTCCTGAACCATATGATGTAAATTTTTATTTTACTGTTGAAATAATAAGGCAAAGTAATATTGAAAGTTTCAAGAGTCTTTTTGAAAGGTCAATTATTATACTTTTTTTTTAACAATGAATATTTATATCCATCCATGTAATTAAAAATATAATAAAGGACAGTAATAAAATACTATATAGGAGCAGATCAGAGAGCAATTTATCTTTACAATCAGTCGTTTCTCTTTAGCCACATTTATACAGAGAAGGTCATCTCCAAAATGAAATGAAGAGGCGGACAGATGGCTGATGCAATTTGTCCAAAACCAGCGTTCTCCAACCTCAATACAGATGGCTATTTGGCAACAAAGTGGTTCCAAGCTGGAAAATGTAATGATATGTAAGGAAACTATTTATCAAAATAGCAGTACTGAAAATCACTGCTTTACCTTCACAAGGGTACAACGTCGTTAGAAAATTTCCTTGTCCTGACAACATCACTTAACCTGTGAAGACAAATGGGTTCCTTGCAGCTCAGGATCATCCTTAAATTAACTACTGTTTCTAGTTTGTTCTCTCCTGAGAGACGCACATTAGGCATGATTTGCATGACTGATGATCATTAAGTTGTGAATGTATAAACAGTGAATGTAATTATAATAAACGTAGAAATGAAGCCCATCAAAATAAAAAACATAAACAAAAAATGAGATTCGACTTTAAAGGGAACCTGTCACCTCGTTTTACCCCCTATCCTATCACCACCTGTCCCTGCACCCTCCTAGCTGATCCCTAACCATCCCTGTCTGACATAAAGAGGCCCTATAATGGTTTAAAAAAATGTCTTATAACTTACATACAGTCTCCATCTAGGAGACTGGAAAGGCGGGCTCCATTCTCCCCTTCTAGCCAGCATTCTGCACGCCCCGCTGGGCGTCCTCGCTCCTTGTGTTGTGCCGCCTCATTTTTAAAATTCCCAACCAGTTGTTGATGTAAAACGCTGGACTGGTACGTCATATCCGGCCCGATGCATTCTGGGCTTAATCATGTGATCGGCCCGATGCATTGTGGGCCTAATCACGTGATCGACCCGGCTCCGGCACATGCGCAATGCCAGGCAATCACGTAATTAAGGCCCACAATGCACTGGGTTGGATATGACGTTCCGGCCCACCGTTTTACATCACTAGGAAGGCGGGAACTTAAAAAAACAATGCGTCACAACACAAGGAGCGAGGATGCCCAGCGAGGTGTGCACAGGGCTGCCACTAGGAATTTCGGGGCCTCTTACTGCCAAAATTTTGGGGCCCTCTGAGACTCTGCCCAGATCCCACCCCTGCTCCGCCTCCATCCCTGCTCCGCCTCCACCCAAACATACATTATATTTATAGTGAAAAATTGGAACACCAACAAAAATGACCTCAATTTATGTGCAAAGCTTTCCCAACCAGCAATCCACATCGTTCCTCACAATAGAGTAAAAAAAGGAAAAACAGTATAAAAAAATAGAAAAAAAGTGGACTTTATTGCCCAATGCGTGGCCACGCCATTGGGCAAAAAAAAGTCCACTTTTTTCTATGTTTTTGTGCTGTTTTTCCTTTTTCTTTACACTTTCTCTATTACATGTTACACACATACACACTTGAGATTCCTGTGGGCTGAATACACAATAGCTGTATACATAATAGAGAATACACAATAGAGACGGCTGCTAGCTGTATACACAATAGAGATGGCTGCGGGCCGTATACATAATAGAGACTGCTGCTGCCTATACACACAATAGAGAATACACAATACAGACTGCTGCCATCCATCCCATTATCCTCCCCAGGTTGCTATCTTCGGTTGTAATAGCGCCTAACCTGACTGCACACTCCTGATCCCGGCAGCTTCTTCTTCTGCCGCTCCTTGTCTCCCGCTCACCGTCAGCAGCTGGCACCAGGTGGCACCCATCACCCGGGAGCTGGCACCAGCCGCCAGAACTAGGCAGCAGCCACCGGCACCAGCTTCCAGCATCCGGCAGCTACCAGCACCCAGTGGCACCCAGCAGCCACCAGCACCCGGGTGCTGGCAACAGCCGGCAGCCGCCAGCACCAGCCGCCTGCACCAGGCAGCTGGTGCTGGCAACAGCCGGCAGCCGCCAGCACCATCCGCCTGCACCAGGCAGCACCCGGCAGCCGCTAGCACCCGGCAGACAGCACCAGGCAGCAGCCGCTAGCACCTGGCAGCAGCTGCCAGCACCCACCAGCACCTGGCACCAGGCGGCAGCCGTCAGCACCTGGCACCAGGTGGCAACCGCCAGCACCTTCTAGCCGGCACCAGGCGGCGGCCACCAGCACCAGGTGGCAGCCACCAGCACCCGGCAGCACTCGGCACCAGGTGGTCCAGCCTTGATTCTGTTCTTGGACTTCTTCAAGAACTTCTGGTGGTGGGTGAGTGGGTAATGGCGTCTGGTCCATCTCTCCCAGCCTTTCTTTGTCCTATTGGATGGGCAGGAAAGGAATGGGCAGGGCAGGGATGGGCAGAGCAGGGCAGGGATGGGCAGGGCAGGGATGAGCAGGGCCCTGTAAATTACACACTTAGTAGGCTAGTGGATGTGGGCCTGGGCAGCCCCCTGTACAGTGAGGCCTGGAGTGGGCGGGGATAGGCGGGCCGGGCCCTACTCTACACTCCACATTAATATTCCCTATGCACAGACACGGAGCAGAGGGTGGGCGGGCCTAGCCTGGTCCCTTTCACTGTCTGAAGAGGGCAGCTCGCAGCTGCTGTGTGAGTTTGGATTCAGTGGCTTTGGCGCGGTGGTGGCACCGCTCACAGATTGCGACAGGGTCTCAGCCTGCACTGCACAGCAGTGAAGGCCGGGTGCTCGCGGTGGCGGGCGGCACTGGCTGCAGTAAGAGAGTCAGCGCTCGGCGGCGGTGGCTCACACAGGCTGTACTGCTTCAGGCAGCTGCAGCCAGCCAGTGGTGTCTGGCTGCTTTTGCGGCGGTGGCCACCTGGCACTGCAGCTCTGCCTCTGATTCTGCAGTGAGTGCAGCCAGCGCAGCACAAAACAGACTCAGAGTCACAGCAGCAGCCAGCTGAGTCTAGGAGGACACACAGGCAGCCTCAGTCTGCCGCCTACGACGCATGCTGGCCGGGGAGGTGGGCCTCCTTGCTCCAAATGGCCACGCCCCCCGCCAGCACGCCCAGGCCCCCCTGCCACTGTTTAAATGACCACGTCCCCACCAAAAATTGCCAGGCCCCTTACTCAGTAAGGCCTGTAAGGCCCTAATGGCGGCCCTGGATGTGCAGAATGGAGCCCGAAGCCTGCCTTTCCAGTCTCCTAGATAGAGACTGTATGAAAGTTATAAGTAATTTTGCTAAACCATTATAGGGCCCCTTTAGGTCTGATAGGGATGGTTAGGGAACAGCTACCAAGGTGCAAAGGCAGGTAGTGATAGGAGAAAGGGGTAGAGTGATCTGACAGGTTACCTTTAAAAGTTGTAATATTATAAGTAGAAATGAATCAACAGAACATACTTTTATGCACTATTTATAGCTATCCATATAAATCGTATAAAAAATTTTGTAAGTGTTCTTAAAGAATATGTTTGAGTATGTGCTATCAATTTGATATTATAGTAACATGTTAGTGTTGTCACCTCTGGGGGACATGAGGTCAGAGGTTCTCAGAGTTGGATTACTCGCAGGCTTTCTGCAGAGCTCACTTAAAAGTTGTATCTATGTGCTTGCTTTGCTAATGTGGAAGGGTTAAGGACCTTTTTTACAATTGGATGAAGTATTCTCTTAGCCTTCAACTGTGGCCTGTATTTATTCTCCCTTTCTGCTATATCTACACTCCTAACTAACTCCATGCCAATGATAGGACATGGGTACTTCCCTGTAGTGAAGCTCACTGTTGTTCAGCTGTAATGTCCCTTGCTGGGGAGTAGAGACATCTAGGTGAGTGTTATTCAGAAGCATGTTAAAGAACAAGACTCATGCATCTCCACCTTCAGGGGTAATCATGGAGACAGGGATTATCCTAGGGTTTCTTAGGTGGAGTGATAACCCAAGTGTACACTATTCCTGCTTCCACAGTGTCACATTTCTATTACCTGTCTCTGTATGCTTGCCCTATTGTGGATTTTGTGCTTAATAACTTTGCTCCTGGTACCTTCGGAGGTATGGGAAATTCTTGATGGCCTTTCACAGAGGTAGGGAACTCCAGGCCTTGAGAGCAGCGAACAGTGCAGGCTTTCAGGATTTCCTTAGTATTGCGCAGGTGATAATATAATCACTTGCACTGGTGATGATTCCAACCCCTGTGCAATGCTAAGGTAATCCTGAAAGCCTGTTCGCTGCTCTCAAGGCCTGGAGTTCCCTACCCCTGGTCTACCAGGTAGTGTGGCTCCAGCAGTCATCTTCTAGTCCTGCAGTGAGAGATACTCCTATCTGTGCAGGTACCTTTAGGGACTGTGAATTTGAAGTTCTAGCCTGTACAGGAACCAGCTGGGTGGAGGTGCGGCTACAGAGTGAATGAAATATCCTTTTCTTCATGTGTGACACTCTGCTATCAAACTGTCACTGGCGTCACAATTAGTATGAACATGTGATGTCATATTAAAACATATTATACTTCATATTATACTTTTTAAGGGCCCTTTGACATAGGGTTTTTTTTGAAAAATGCGGCAGTTACGGTAAAAAAACGCATCTGCCGCATTTTCCGCCTAACGGTGGCACTTGCGGCACTCTTGCGGCAGGCCCCATGCATTGTCTATGGGGCTTGCGGTAAGTGTGCGGCAGGTGCGGCAAGTGTGGTTCCGGCAGCTGCGGCTGCAAAAAAAACGACGCTGCACCTGCCGCACACTTACCGCAAGCCCCATAGACAATGCATGGGGTCTGCCGCAAGTGTGCCGCAAGTGCCGCCGTTAGGCGGAAAATGCGGCAGATGCGTTTTTTTTACCGTAACTGCCGCATTTTTCAAACAAACCCTATATGAAAGCACCCTAAGAAATGGATGTAGCGAATGAGGTCTTTTTGGAAAAAACTGTTATAAGTGTATGTATACCTATGAATATAATTTTACCTGCCATTCATTGAGAAAATGCCTCTCCAATTTTCCACAAATGTTTTAAGAAGAAATATTGATCAGGATGATGAGAAACTAAGGCCATGTTCACACATTCAGTGTTTGGTGACTTTCTTACTTCAGTTTTTGTAGCCAAAACCAGGATTGGAACAATCAGAGGAAAAGTCTAATAGAAACACGTCACCAATTCTGTATTTATCACCCACTCCTGGTTTTGGCTACAAATGCAGAGGTAAAAAACTCAACAAATACTCAACAAGTGAACATGGCCCTAAGCCTGCTGTAACGCACACCGTTAACGTCGGGTGCTGAGAGCTAATGCTGCTCCATAGTAACCCGATGTTTGCCATGGATGCAGCCACACAGGAAGCCCCAGGGACTGCGCTTTAGCAGAGCACACAGGAAAATGTTGTCAGCAATGTTTTCCTGTCCACTATGCTAAAGCGCATTTCCTGGGGCTTCCTGTGTGGCTGCATCCATGGCAAACATCGGGTTACTATGGAGCAGCGTTCGCAGTCAGCCCCCGACATTAACGCTAGCCGTTACTGCAGGATGGGCTCTGCTGTAACTGCATCCGCTAAACATAAGGGCACAGTTCAGTGTGGCCCTAGCCTTATACTAAGTCTGATCTAGTGTTGTTTTAACCTACAGAGTGGTTTCCTTACCTGGACATTTGTATGGAGACTGTAATGAAAAGATTTTACCATCACTAATATACCATTACTACACTTTTCTGAGTAATTGAACAATATTAGCAGTGTTGACAACTTTGCATTGAGTACTGTGTAGACATTGCAATATCATAAAGGTTACAACTCTTTGTAGGTACCCCTGGTACCTAATGTGAACTTTCACTGGCAAC
The DNA here is from genome assembly GCA_033576535.1 of Allobates femoralis. Classification (NCBI taxonomy): domain Eukaryota; kingdom Metazoa; phylum Chordata; class Amphibia; order Anura; family Aromobatidae; genus Allobates; species Allobates femoralis. The sequence continues at coordinate 511,525,668 of JARQOC010000001.1, forward strand.
ATAGAATTGATATTACAAATGGGGTATGGTTATGTTCACTTTCACATTGCACACACAATTATAAGCCTCTGCTGCAAAGTTTGTCAGATTTGCCAAATGACTGACAACACAAACGAAACCCAATGAGAAGCTATTGAACCTGTATAATATGTTCTATTTTAAAGCCAAAATGTAGGTGCAAACAGAGCTTTAAGGAATTATTAGTACAGTACATATATTCAAAACTCCTAATTGGCATGTAGCCATTATTATGGCCACCTTAACAAAGTCTGCCCTCTAATTCATCAAAACTGGCAATTTCTTGCTATTCTGAAGTCAGAAGAAGGCATATTGGAGCAGACGCTATTTATTCATTCCCTCTTATTGAATCAGTCACGTTCACCTCTGTGTGCACTTTGTCACCAACCTTACTCCAGCCCCTGCTGGAATTAGACTTGTGGTGTGAATTTGACAAGTGGGGGTCATCACACTCCATCATGCCCCCATCTCAGCTTGGCTCACTTTGTTGGAGCTGACAGGAAAAGGTGGGGAAAAAAAACAAAAGTTGCCAATTTTATGTGCAACCTCGTGTTGTTAAAAAATTATGACTTTTCAAAGTTTTTATTGAAAGAAATCTGGCAAAAACATATTGATGAATCGCCACCTATACCTTTACAGTTACATACATTCATTTACAAATCCTACGTACATTCTAAATAATATACTATACACTATTAGTTTGTCAAAGTACAAGTTGGGCAAGAACTAGAGTCAGCCTATGATAAACAGCTTTATTACTCAAGTTCCCTGGACGGGGCCAAACTCAGATGGGGACAAAAAGGACTGAGGTGTGGAAACCCTCCTGCCATCCCTCCCCGCTTTACTGCCTCTTCTGTTTCCTTTCCTCTGAGCTTTAATGCCTGGTTGACTGCCAGATAGTCTGCAAAGACATCCTGGGATGGACAGGGCTCTCGGCAAATTGCCTTTACTCTTTAGTATACAAGACAGATAAAGGCAAGAGGACAACTAAAAGAGAGACATCAAACCCCACATGTTGGCTACCTTGATACACTCAGGGACACATTCATTACACTTTCACCCCATTTAAAGGGGTTGTCTAGTTGCAGCAAATTGACGACCTCTCCACAGGATGGGTCATCCCCAGCCTAAGTCATCAATATGAGATTGGTGCCCATCTGAAACCCGATTAGTTGTCTCTTGCTCTGCCTAATGACTCCTATTTAAAAGAATCAAATTTAGACTGATCTTTGGGGGTACGACTTTTCAGATCCCCCAAAATCTTAAATGGATAGGTGATCAATATACTGTGACCAGATACATTTGTTAAGTAATGAAGTGCTCAGCATTCATTCCTTGTCCATTACTGTATCTATTTGCTCCATCGCTGACATAGACACTGGGGCTAACTGGTAAGATATCTGTTCTATGGCCTGTAACGTTACATGGACCTTCTTCGCCAACAAAGTACTGTTCTTTCAAAGGGACTTGTCTTTAAGTGAATTGCTGGGGGTGACATTATTTTCATGTCTCACACCTTCCCCAGTTACTCAAGTGTCTTTGTAGAAAAGTCTACACAATATCCCCTTATTGATTTCCCTTTATTAGTACACGACTAGCAGTTTCAGCTGCATTTGCACCTATAGCACCCTTGACTCCTTTCAATATATCACATGCTTCGGTCTCATCATCTATCACACTGCACAGGACAATGACTGTTGTTTAAATTAACGAGTACTGTACAAACACATCTTCCTTATTATTACTAGAGTTGATGAAGACATATTCAAATTAACCATTAGACCTGTTGACTGTTTCATAAAGCGGATGCTAAGCACTTTATTTCCTGCCTTTAAATGCATAAAGTCATTGTTTGCTCTTGAGCAATTGTTCCCAACAGACTTGGCATTAGCTTTAGAAGACTCAATTCAACTGATTACCAAGGTTTTGTGGCACTCGTGAATGTAATATATAGGCTGATTAAACTTCCAACATCATTTAGAGCTTGTGGTTGGATGTTGGATTTTCCAAGACCTTGTACAGTTGTTTATTTTACCCGTTTGCAGGCCTGCAGCTTTATTGTCCTCACATTGTCTCTTGTATCCCAAGTGAAATCCTTAAAGGGAATCTGTCACCATAATTGACCTATTTAAGCTATTAATATGGGGATACAGGCTATGTAAAGCTGAAAAAGTCCTACCTGAATGTTGTGGATAAATCATTTACAGGGTGGGCCATTTATATGGATACACCTAAATAAAATGGGAATGGTTGGTGATATCAACTTCCTGTTTGTGGCACATTAGTAAATGGGAGGGGGAAAACTTTTCCAGTTGGGTGGTGACCATGGTGGCCATTTTGAAGTTGGCCATTTTGGATCCAACTTTATTTTTTTAAATGGGAAGAGGGTCATGTGACACATCAAACATACTGAGAATTTCATAAGAAAAACAATGGTGTGATTGGTTTTAACGTAACTTTATTCTTTCATGAGTTATTTACAAGTTTATGACCACTTATAAAATGTGTTCAAAGTGCTGCCAATTGTGTTGGATTGTCAATGCAAACCTCTTCTCCCACTCTTGACACACTGATAGCAACACCGCAGACGAAATGCTAGCACAGGCTTCCAATATCCATTGTTTCAGATGCTGCACATCTCGTATCTTCACAGCATAGACAATTGCCTTCAGATGACCCCAAAGATAAAAGCCTAAGGTGGTCACATTGGGTGACCTTGGTGGCTATTCAACTGGCCCATGATGACCAATCCACTTTCCAGGAAACTGTTCATGTAGAAATGTTCAGACCTGACACCCATAATGTGGTGGTGCACCATGTTGTTGGATAAACTCAGGGACGTGCCATCTTCAGTGCATATAGAGGGCAACACATCATCATGTAGCAATTTCAGATATCCAGTGGCATTAAGGTTTCCATTGATGAAGAATGGCCCCACTATCTTTGTATCCCAAATACCACACCATACCATCAATTTTTGTGTTCCAGCAGTCTTGGAGGGACCAATAGCAGTGGTTTTGTTTGTTAACTTCTCCATTTATAAAAAAGTTTGCCTCATCACTCATCTGAAGGCAATTGTCTATGCTGTGAAGACACGAGATGTGCTGCATCTGAAACAACGAATACTGGAAGCCTGAGCTAGCATATCGTCTGCGGTGTTGCTATCAGTGTGTCTAGAGTGGGAGAAAAGGGTTGAATTAACAATTCAACACTATGGGCAGCACTTTGAATACATTTTATAAGTGGTCATAAACTTGTAAATAACTCATGAAAGAATAAAGTTACGTTAAAACCAAGCACACCATTGTTTCTCTTATGAAATTCTAAATATGTTTGATGTATTACATGACCCTTTTCCCATTGAATGAAATAAAGTTGGATCCAAAATGTCTGACTTCAAAATGACCGCCATGGTCACCATCCATCTGGAAAGGTTTTCCCCCTCCCATATACTAATGTGCCACAAACAGTAAGTTGATATCTCAACCATTCCCATTTTATTTAGGTGCATTCATATAAATGGCCCACCAAGTATTATCACTTTATGCTAAAGCGGTTGTCTGGTCTAAAACTGATATTCTGCAGTCACTTGATGTGACTGCAGACTTATCAATCCTCCCAGTGCACACAATGTGTCCTGCGAGGTTTCATTGTTCCTAAACTGGGAATGGACCGTCGTTATGCATTATGCATGTTCCCAGCCAGAGGCCCCAATTAGTAGGTGCAAGCTCACACAAAACAAGTGTATGGAGCAAGGCCATGCCCCTTAGATGGCTGCTCTTACTAGTCAGATACACCCGCTCATATTGAGCGAGTCGAATTGATACCAGGAACATGCAAATTGCATTATTGCCGTCTATCTCCGTCTTAGAAACCGGCGAATCCTCGCAGTGCACACTTCATGCACTGGGAGAATTGATAAGTCTGCAGTCACATCTAGACTAGACAATCCCTTTAATGAGCTGTTCCAGGCAATGGGGCAGATGCTGCCTGGAAGATAACACTGCCTCCAAAACCTATTTTTAATAAAAGGAGGCATTACTAGTGTGATATGTGATGGCGGCCCTCTGCTCACCTGATCACACTACTGAGTTCTTTGTGATTATAACTGACACATCTGCAGGTTCATCTCAGCTTCAGTTTCCATTTCACAGGCAGACAGGGTTACAGCATGTTGTAATACAGCAAAACTGGAAAAAAAAAAAAGTATTTGCAAGAAGCCAGATTTCACTTCTCCTGTTCTCTGTCATTTACTTGTCTCACACTGGTAACTGCCATTTAATTTAAATTAAGCCCTCAAAGTGGAGTTATCTTCCAGGCAGCATCCGCCCCATAGCCTGGAGGAGGTAATTTACATAAAGTGATAATTGATCATTTCGCCACAACAAGGTATCTGATATGAAGCAAACTGGTATGAATATTTTCCTGTATGCCCACAATTATTAGTTTACGTAGGTCAGATGTGGTGACAAACTTCCTTTAAACACAGATTCTTTTAATAATGCTACAGTAAACCATGCAGCAACTCACACTGCAGCACATCTATCTTTAGAGTCAGTCCATTTCAGACAATGTAGCTTTGAGGTGTGTTACCATACAAGCTTTCTATGCCGATGGCTGTATCCATAGTTGTCCATTGACCTTGCGGCAATTCAAGCACTGTTTTGAAGACATCACCTTCTAATAATCAAGTGAGATCAGCCTGATGTCCAGGAGACACTGGATAAAGTTAAGCTGCAACAGATAAACTCTCAATCTCTCAATGTAGTCAAAGTGTTGTACATTTTGTTCATCAAATTATGGTACATGAACGAGGCTTTGTCCTATGATGACTGCAGTGGGTGAGGTAGCTGCTGTTCATGTCTCTCCATCTCAATAGTTATGTAACAACTAGTATGGATAACTCAGGAATCTAATGGCCTGGGGGAAAAGACACAACTGAGACAAGGTATTAAAGGGAAAGTCTGTATGTACGCATATCGCCCTTGTACCTTAGACACCAGCTCAACATAGGAAGGAAGACTCTAGAGAGACAGTAAACACCACATGTTGGCTCCCCTGGCACAGTATACAGGTGGTGTACACTAAGTTCAAAAACTATCAGCACTAATAATACTGCTAATTACAATAAAATGCCTTTACAGACACAAAATAAGTGCTCCTGCCCAATCCTGATGTGAAATAGCTAAAAACAAAATTCTCAAAATATAAATATGTTTTAAGGTCACAGAGTTGGAAATATATTTTTCAAGAAATGTTCCATTAAAGTTATTTGACATGAAAAGAAGCTTCTTGTCACATATAAATCTAAGTATATTGTAAAGTAGATGATGAGACATTCTGCAGTAAATCCCAAGCCCTGTATATTGCCGCAACATCATCATCTATCATTTTTATTGCCCTTCTTCAGCACTAGCTGTAGACAAACGCAGACAAGTGTAATATACTTCTCTTCTAGTCACAGTCCACTAATGCCCAATCACATCAAGTTCTCCAGTAGATGGAATTATTGGAAATCTATTACTGAATGGATAATGACAAATTATGTAGAAAGCTCATCAATGCTCTAGTCTTAAGGCTTTATTTCTGATAGAGTCAATTCTTTTGTACTGCGGATAAAAATACAGGATAAAATATTCAGAAAGTGTTCTTTTTAAATAAAGTGCTACATGAATAAAGATAAAAATAATTTTCTAATAGTGATGTTATCATATTATAATGTTAAATGGGTTGCCCCATTCAAAATGAGGAGCCACATACTTTTCTGCAGAGGCCACTACCAGTTAATTGTACTATTTCATGATACCCATTCAAATAAATCTAATGCAAATCACACTAAACCTCTCAACATTTGTAGGATAGTAATATCATCCGCTTACAAAACTTTCATGCAGGCTAGTCTATTACATCATTTATTATGTCTATTGAGTGTTCTATCATCTTAGGGTGACCAACCAAAAACCACTAGTTCACCTCTGATGACATAATCCTAATTACAGTTGCATCACCTACTTTTATAAGTGCTCTCTGTGTAAGGTATATAGGTTTAGGATTTCTTAGCTTAGTTTCTTAGCATACTGCCTCATTCTTGTATTACCAAAGCAAATAGTTTTTGCTACATGTGCAGAGAAGTCACTTTTGCATCACAAATGCCAAACTTGACAACCATGATAAGGAAGCCTATAACTTGTATTTTGGCTACAGAATAGGAGATCAGGCAAAGAGTTGGGCTCAAAACATATGCTGCAATAGATGTGCATCACATCTTACCCAGTTGTTTTATGGGAAGAGGCAATACATGCTTTCTGCAGTCCCAATGATCTGGAGAGCGCCAACTAATCACATTACCAATTAATATTTTTACATGGTGCTCCCCTTTAGGAAAAGAGTTTTAAGAAAGAAAAAGTGGACATTACAATATCCATCTGCAATAACCCCAGTTCCAAGTACAGTAAAACTATCGGTTACAAAATTACCAGAAACATTTTCAGTCAAGTCAATAGAAGAAGAACAGTGCACTTGGTGTCATAAAGCATCTTACCCTTACGACCCAGACTTTCTGTTAGGTACTTCAACTGAACCTCACCTTACAGTTGTGGCCAAAAGTATTGACACCCCTGCAATTCTGTCAGATAATACTCAGTTTCTTTCTGAAATTGATTGCAATCACAAATTCTTTGGTATTATTATCTTCATTTAATTTGTCTTCAATGAAAAAACACAAAAGAGAATGAAGCAAAAAGCAAAACATTGATCATTCTTCTTTGGCAAACTGCTCCAGGTCCCTGATATTTGAAGGGTGCCTTTTCCAAACTGTCATTTTTAGATCTCTCCACAGGTGTTCTATGGGATTCAGGTCTGGACTCATTGATGGCCACCTTAGAAGTCTCCAGTGCTTTCTCTCAAACCATTTTCTAGTGGTTTTTGAAGTGTGTTTTGGGTCATTGTCCTGCTGGAAGACCCATGACCTCTGAGGGAGACCCAGCTTTCTCACACTGGGCCCTACATTATGCTGCAAAATTTGTTGGTAGTCTTCAGACTTCATAATGCCATGCACACGGTCAAGCAGTCCAGTGCCAGAGGCAGCAAAGCAACCCCAAAACATCAGGGAACCTCCGCCATGTTTGACTGTAGGGACCGTGTTCTTTTCTTTGAATGCCTCTTTTTTTCTCCTGTAAACTCTATGTTGATGCCTTTGCCCAAAAAGCTCTACTTTTGTCTCATCTGACCAGAAAACATTCTTCGAAAATGTTGTAGGCTTTCTTAGGTAAGTTTTGGCAAACTCCAGCTTGGCTTTTTTATGTCTCGGGGTAAGAAGTGGGGTCTTCCTGGGTATCCTATCATACAGTTCCTTTTCATTCAGACGCCGACAGATAGTACGGGTTGACACTGTTATACCCTCGGACTGCAGGGCAGCTTGAACTTGTTTGGATGTTAGTCGAGGTTCTTTAACCACCATCAGCACAATCTTGCGTTGAAATCTCTCGTCTATTTTTCTTTTCCGTTCACATCTAGGGAGGTTAGCCACAGTGCCATGGGCTTTAAACTTCTTGATGACACTGCGCACGGTAGACACAGGAACATTCAGGTCTTTGGAGATGGACTTGTAGCCTTGAGATTACTCATGCTTCCTCACAATTTGGTTTCTCAAGTCCTCAGACAGTTCTTTGGTCTTCTTTCTTTTGTCCATGCTCAATGTGGTACAAACAAGGACACAGGACAGAGGTTGAGTAAACTTTAATCCATGTCAACTGGCTGCAAGTGTGATTTAGTTATTGCCAACACCTGTTAGGTGCCACAGGTAAGTTACAGGTGCTGTTAATTACACAAATTAGAGAAGCATCACATGATTTTTCTAACAGTGCCAATACTTTTGTCCACCCCCTTTTTTATGGTTGGTGTGGAATTATATCCAATTTGGCTTTAGGACAATTCTTTTTGTGTTTTTTCATTGAAGACAAATTAAATGAAGATAATAATACCAAATAATTTGTGATTGCAGCCATTTTCAGGAAGAAACTGAGTATTATCTGACAGAATTGCAGGGGAGTCAATACTTTTGGCCACAACTGTATAACAGAAAGTAAACTAAATGAATGTGTTAGAGATTTGGATCTGCCCAAGAAAGGCTGAGCTTTAAGGTGCCAGGCTATAGCAGTGGACTCTCTTGCGGCCGATGTTCAGCTGTCTTTGTTCCACAACTGTGATAAACATCTTGTCTAATATGTATTCATGGAGGATAATCTTGAGGCATGCAACAACCCTGACAGTTTAATGGAAGCTCTGAAGATAAGTCATAATACAGAGAAATGGAGGTTCTTCATTGATTCATCCAAAACAAGCCTAAAAGCCATCTTGCTAAATAATGGCAATTAGCTAAATTCAATTCCAGTTGGTTATGAAGTCCACATTAATGAAGCCTAAGACAACATGAAACAGCTGTTGAGGTATCTAAAGTGTGACTGACATTTGTGGCCCCTCTGTGGTGATTTAAAAATTGTTGCCCTCTTACTAGTTCTCCAGGATGGATACCTGTGCTTTCTGTGTGAGTGGGATAGTCATGCAATAGAATATCACTGTAATAAAATTGGCCTGTCTGACAGTCACTCCAGCCCGAGAGTAAAAATGTCATATATCCAACACTATATCCAACGCTTGTTGACCCACAAACGATTTTATATCAAGACCTAATGAAGAACATTATTAAGGCAATGGATAAAAAAAGTAAAAAAATTCAAGTATCTCATTAATAAATTTACAAGGTTAAGTAAAGCAAAAATAAATGAAGGAGTCTGTTTTGGACCTCAAATTTGTAAGTTTCAAGATGAAACGTTTCGCTGTTTGTTGCAGGGCAAGTAAATGGCTGCATGGGTAGCACTCACAATAGTGGTAACTAATTTTAACTATGAAGAGTGGAAAATCTCATTAAAACATATAAGGATCTTGATTGTAACATACCGAATCCTAAAAGATTAATTTCTTACATTCACATCTAGACCTTTTTCCACCAGAGTGCAGAGAAGTGAGCGATGAGCGATGAGCGGGAAGGGAGATTTGACAAAGAAGTTGTGAGAAAAGCAAAGACATCAAAGAAGATGGAATCAAGCAATGCTTGCAGAGATGATCCAATGCAGGAATAGAAGAGACAAGCAAAAAAGAGTTCTCAATGAATGAAGACTACATTTTGTAGTGCAATTTCTGTAACGTTTTAATATGCAATAGTGTTTAGACATGTTTTAGTTAATTGAATTGTTGATAAGTTCCCTCTAAATAAATATCAGAAAATTGGCATAACAGAATATTGTGCATCTTTATATTTGCAAAAATAATAATGTTTCAAAGTACTGAAACTTTTGTGCATTCATTTTAGCAGTTAAAGTAAAAATAAATGATATAGTAGAACCAAGAGCCAAATAAAATTTTAATTGTCAAAATCCTTTAGAAGTTGTTCATTTCATAACTGAACCTGACAACTTTTCACAATATATAGAACAGTATTATTGAACTCAGCAATAGCATCTTAATGTAGTCATAACAGTAGTTAAAACAGTCAATGTGAGGCACACCAATAAAAAGTACTCAAGTAAGGGTTCGAAACCATTAAGTATGCAAAAAAGTAACTTGGCACTCAAAAATCTTTTGCTTGGTTTATAAAAGTCTGTGTTTCGTTGTGTAGTCCAGGCTGCCCTACACTGGCTATTCACAGATGCGGTCCCACTACTGACCGGCATGAGAATTTTGAAGTGCTCTGTTTCCAACCTGGGTCGGTTCACCCATCATTAGGACAACCTGTAATCTTGGGTGTGGTGGTGTGGACGTGTAATCCCAGCTACTTGGGAGGCTGAGGTTGGTGGATCGCTTGAGTCTGGGAGTTCTGGGCAGCCCTGTGCTATGTTGATCGGGTGTCCGCACTAAATCTTTCATCAATATGGTGATTCTGGGGGAAAATAGAGATACACGGTTGCCCTTACAATGGGTGAACTGGCCCAGGTCAGAAACAAAGCATGTCAAAACCCCCATGCTGATCTGTAGTGGGACTGCGCATGTGAATATCCAGTGTAGAGCAGCCTGGAGTACACAACGAAACACAGACTTTTATAAACCAAGCAAAAGATTTTGATTGCCAAGTTACGTTTTTGCAGTAGTAAAAACATAGCTTCACACATAATTGAAAATTAGTTTTAACCCTTTAGTTGACATTTTTTTTTGTGCGAAAAATGTGTTTTATTTTTAGTTTCACTTGCATGTAACGTTTGTTGCTGTAAGCCTAAATGCCCCAAAAGAAGCCAACAGGGCGAAACCTTGGGTCAGGCAGAACACTAGGCATGCTGCAATATTTTAAATACTTTTGAAAATGTAATTGAAGTGCTGTTTTTGCTAGGTTAGTGAATATTTAAAATATAGCGATTTAAAGAACAAGGCAGCACTCACCGGTATGTGCAGGGTGGTCTTTTAATCCAGATTGTCAAGGATAGACAGGGTGCAGGGAGGTGACCACAGAGGGTCTGTAGACAACGACGCCGTTTCGCAAACGATGTTGCTTCTATGGGTCCAGGTATGTCTATCCTTGACAATCTGGATTAAAAGACCACCCTGCACATACCGGTGAGTGCTGCCTTGTTCTTTAAATCGCTGTATTACGTTCTGGTGCTTTGGACGTGCACCGCCGGAGGGGTACCCGCCAGGGATGATTTTCCGGAACATGACTGTTGATACCGTTTAGTGCCCTGAACCCTTCTCTCTTTTTGAATATTTAAAATATCTTTACTTTATTTATGTATTATACCATTGTCACAACAGTGATTGGATTATGCCTGGCGAATATGCACCAACTCTAAAAGTATAATGGCTAGTCCTAGAAAGAAGAGGAGGGACAGCTACAAATGGTTCCACAACAGTACAACACAGAAAACATGAAACTTGTAATAAGTACCTGCCCTAACTGGAAGAAAACCCTCTGCCATGTATAGTCTAATAGCTCGTAAGTACATTCTTATCAAACATATTCTCAAATGGAAAATTTGCGTAAACCTTTTACTTAGCATTCCTTAGCTACTTCATTTGTGAGACTTTACTTTTTAATTTTTTATTCTTTTCATTTAAACGTGATTTCTTCCTTTGTTGTTCTCTATGTGTAATTGCCTTTCTGAAAATCTTCTCTTTGTAATAATTGTACTTCTAGTCCTCCTAAAAACAGCTTTTTCAACACTAACATGAATGGGGGCCAAATTCAGGGAAACATTAACTTTTCAGTTCTGGGTAATAAAGGAGACACTAAACTGAGGATATCACTGTGTGACATCCACGTGCCAAACCACATATGAAAAGAGGTTGGAGAAATGATTCCTTCCTTTTAGCAATAATGTTCAAAAACCTCCATACAAATTATATGTTACATAGTTATATAGGTTGAAAAAAGACACAGGTTCTGACACATTCTCATCGCTGGATTATTGTATCTTCATCTGTCTACAGCAGCACAGATTTTTTTCCATGGTTTTATCATGGTTCATGTGTACTTTGTTTGGCTTTAGGACATGTGGATCTTACAGCAGCAGCAAGCAGTACAACCCTTGCACTACTGGTTGTGTGTCACACAACCAAATAAGGTAAGCAACCAGCTCTAATAATTTCCTCTCTGTTTATTGGTACGACCCTCTTGCGCTTGTCTATCCACAGTTTTATATTTTTTATCTTTGGAAAGCTGAGTTCAATTTCCCTACCACACCCAGGCCTGATTACTGCCACACCTGTTCTCAATCAAGGAATCTTTTAAATAGGACCTGCCTGACAAAATGAAGTAGACCAAAAGTTCCTCAAAAGCTAGGTATTATGCTGTGATTCAAAGAGATTCAGGAACAAATGAAAAATAAAGTAATTGAGATCTATCAGTTTGAAAAAAGTTATAGAACCATTTCTAAAGCTTTGGAACTCCAGCAAACCTCAATGGGAAACTTTATCCACAAATAGCAAAAACATGGAACAGTGGTGAACTTTCCCAAGAGCGCTCGGCCGAACAAAATTATCTAAGAGCACAGCGAGAACTCATCCAAGAGATAAAAAAAACCTACTACAGCATCCAAAGAACTGAAGTCCTCAATTGCCTCAGTTAAGGTCAGAGTTCATTACTATAAGTAAGAGGCTGGGCAAAAATGGACTGCATGGCAGAGTTCAAAGACATAAACCTCTGCTGAGCAAAAAGAACAAAGCCTAGTCTCTGTTTTGCCAGAAAATATCTTGAACCCAAAGACTTTTGGTAGAATACTCTGTGGACTGACAAGACAAAAGTTGAACATTTTGGACGGTGTATGTCTCATTGCATCTGATTTGAAGGTAACACAGCATTTCAGAATAGGAATATCATATCAACGGTAAAATATGATGGCGGTAGTGTGATGGTCTAGGGCTGTTTTGCTGCTTCAGGACCTGGAAGACTTGTGGTGGTAATGGAACCAATAATTCTGCTGTTTACCAAAAAATCCTGAACAAGAATGTCCAGCCATCTGTTCATGACCTCAACCTGAAGCAGATTTGGGTTATGCAGCAGGACAATGATCCAAATACACCAGCAAGTCAACCATGAATTGCTTAAGAAAAACAAAATTAAGACTTTGAAGTGGCCTAGTCAAAGTCCTGACCTTAATCTGAATATAATGCTGTGGCATTTTATGTCCTTAAAAAAGCGGTTCATGTTCGGAAACTCTCCAATGTGGCTGAACTATAACAATTCTGCAAATATAAGTGGCCTGGCCAAAATTTCTCCATAGCGTTAGAAAAGACTCATTGCCAGTTATCGCAAATCCTTGATTGCAGTTGTTGTTGCTTAGAATGGCCCAACCAGTTATTAGGTTAAGCGGGTAATCACTTTTCACTCAGGGCTCTATATGTTTGTATTTCTTTTTCCTTTAATAATAAAGACCTTTGTTTACTTGTGTTATCTTTGTCTAATATTTAAAATTGGTGTTCTGAAACATTTTAAGTTTAACAAACATGTAAAAGAGTAAGAAATCAGGAAGGGGCAAACACTTTTTCACATCACTGTATTTTTTGGTTTGTTTTTTTATCTTCACTGGAAACAACCGTAAAGGCCCCGTTACACCTTGCGACATTGCCGCCGATTACATAGGCGACGTAGGGGTGTGGTCTTTCGGCGGCGACATCGCCCCTACATCGCTTATGTAAAGGGGCGATGTCGGCACCTCCGAGAGGTCACCTGGTTTCACATCAGTGATGTGAAACCAAGCGGCCGATATGGGGCGATGTGTACACATCGCCCCATGTAACCGGCTGCCGGCAACCTGACAGGCGATGGGAGCCATAGACTCCCATCTTCCTGCATCACCGCTGGGGTTTTCAGACACCCCGGCGGCGATGCCACCTGTCAGCTCGCCAGGGCGCCGCCGGAGGTGTCGCCCCATGTAAATGGGGGACGGCGACGCTGGCGGGGCGCCAAAAATGTGCGCACACCCGCCAGTCGCCGCCGACATCTCCGCCGGCGTCGGCAGGTCTAACTGTTCCCTAAGGACAATTTCTCTATTTTTCTTACGGTTAGAAAAACATTCAGCCTTTCTTCAAATGATGTCATAGCATCTGCTCTTACTACTTCTTGAAGTAGAACATTCCAACGTCTGACTGCTGTAACTGTAAAGAATCCTTTCTTATTTAGCTGCCGGAATCGACTTTCCTCCACATTAATGAATGCCCATTGCTACTTTGTAAGGATGGAATAAGCCATGTCCTTTGTAGATCCCTTTATAATATATACTATTATTAGAAAGGCTGTTGATAGCACAGATAATAGCCCCATGTATCCGGCATAATTCGTCCCACCAAAATGAGGTGGACCACAATGGACCCATTATAAGTAAATGGAGTCATCTGGTTCTAGCGATATTTTTTGTGTGTCATATCTAGCTCTGTATTATAGTTTCCTTCATAAGCAATATACCGTACATTATACGATGTAAATGAAGCTCCACACCTGCTACTTCAGATCCGTCAACAGTTTTATGAGGTGTATTCATTGCTGTTTATCTTATCGCAAATATTGTGACATTTCCTCAGTGGACTTGATGAAGATTGATTAAGGCTGTTAAGCTATTAAAATGGCTATAGAAAAAAGCTGCCAAGTACAGTAAGTGGACGGATACATGATCATTCCACTGCTGCTCCTTGACTGCAGAGTATAATTAGTACAATACATTCTACTCCGGGGGAATCATTATTGCTGTACTGATGTGTATAAAGAGGAAACCATCACTAAAAACGAGAAGACTGAAAATAGTAAAATTGTAGGGTTTTTTCATGTAAGTGGAATATAAAAGTTCATGCAGAGGACACGTCTCTGAAATCCTTAATAAAACTATATACATTACTTTAAGTGCATTCAGTAACATTATGGTAATATGCTTGAATATTTGAAGATATCAATCTCTCTCTGACAACTGGTGCAGGTTATTACAGAGAATATTCAGTAGAATATTCTATTCTATTTTCAGTAGAAACTTCTGTGCACGATAAATGTTCCATTTTTACAAAATTTGCCGTAGATTATGGAATGCAAATATATAATGAAATGATCAACATTTAACTGTTTAATCCTCATAATTTAGCAAAAGGGGATGGGAGAACAGAGACTATTGGATAAAACAACAAAATCTCACCCCACCATCCCCCATTGTTGCGTCCTGTGAGACCGCCGGCCAAAGGCCAGGGACCAGGGGTGTAACTACAGCAGGTGTAGGGGTTGCAATCGCACCGAGGCCCCAGAGCCTATAGGGCCTTAAAAGTCCCTTTGGCCTATAGAAAAGGACTAATGCTATTAAGGATTTGCAATAATTAGGGGCCCCATTAGAGCTTTAAGTTATGCCACTGACAGGGACTTAGATAAATAAGCAACTGGCAGCCGCTTTGGCCAGTTGATGCCGCATAGTCCTATGTAAAGCACATCAGTGAGATGAGTTTGTCATTGGCTGCTGTACTCTGCATAGGCAGCAACTGAGATGACAATGCTCTTTGCATGATGAAGTCAGCTGTCATCTCGATTGCTTCTTTTGCATGGCAAAGCAGCAGATGAAAAATTCCTCTTGACTGCTGTGCTGTTCATTGGCATCGAATTGGTTGACGAAGGTGCTTTATTGTCTCCTACACCTCCTGCTCAGAGACCTGTCCCAAAATGTAACCTACAAAAAAAAAACTAACGTTATTATAACATTTAAAGTGTAACCGCTGTTTAAAATTTAATTTAATGATAATGTAGAGCAAATTATTAAAATAAATTTTAAATATACTTAATCTGGGACAAGTCCTTTCAAAAACCTTCCAGAAGATGTCACCACTAGACTGTTTCTAAACCTGAAATATGCTGGTTGTTAGGCAGATCTATCTTCAGCTCCACACATCAATACGGCCATAAAAGGGTGGGGGTGGGGTCTACACCGCATTCAAATTATAGCCTGCCAGTCTCAGGTTACCTCAGACAAGGACAGTGCTTAGCTCATGCTGTCAGAACACAGCTCCTGTGATCTTATCTGACTCCTCTCTATCCGTATCACTCTGCTCTGAGCAATCATATGATGGCCTCCTCACAGCTCCTCAGCTGATAACACGGAGCAAAGCGATGTGAATGGGAGAGAGATCACAGGAGCTGTGTGTTGACAGCCTGCGCTCAGCACTATCCCTGCCTGAGATAACCGGAGTCTCCAATCAGCTGTATTGTGAACACTGTGTAGGCCCCGCCTCCACCCTTATATGACTTTATTTATGTGTGGAATTGAAGACAGATTTCCCTGACAACCAGCATAAGTCAGATTTAGAAATAGCCTAGTGGAGACATCCTCTGGAAGGTTTTTGAAAGGTTTTCTTCCAGATTTCATTCATGAAGTATATTTGAAAGTTTATTATAATCACTTGCTCTACATAATTATACACAGCAGTTACACTTTAAGCATCTATATACTTTGTCTAATTCTAAGTTTAGTGCTAGAAATAGGGTTAAGGCTAAGGGCCACTTTACACACACCAACTTATCTGTCCAACTTCTGAACAACTTACTGGTTGCAGTGAAATCATGGACACATTGCTCCATTTGTACACAGCCACAAAATAGAACAATGTGTCCATGATTTCACTGCAACCAGCAAGTTGGTCAGAAGTTGGACAGATAAGTTGGTGTGTGTAAAGTGGCCCTAACACTAGGTAAGCGATGGAATTGTGGTAAAGATTATGACAAAAGTTAGGTATAGGATGTGGGTTAGGTTTAGGACAAAAGTAATAAAACAATTTAAAAAAAACAAAAATGTTGTAAAACATAACATAACAATGTAAAACTTTTTTTTACTTTTTATAGCTTTTTTATGTTACTTATATGTTATTTTTTTTTTGTTGTTCTATATGTGTAATTGCAGGTCTGGGAGTTTTCCTAGGAATAGTATTTAAATCATTAATTGCTTAAAATGCAATACATGTGCTTGGGGGACAAGAGGTCTAAATGGGCAGCTCACAGGGAGGACAACACCTTCCCAACTACGAAATGTACCCACATAGAGTACAAACAACTGACTCACCTCTGCAGCCGGCCGGACATTGTTATGTCCATTGTTATGGGCCGTTTCAATTTCATTTCTTTTGGACAAAACTGACAAAAGGAAAAAATGAGAAGTGCTGCTCTCTCACACCCTCTGGATGTAAGTTTTGTCTTAAGTTAGTGAGAGTACAGCACCTGCTGATGGGCTTTAGGGCCCAATTTAATATAGCAATGTCACACAAAAATACCCGGGGGACCCATCACCAAAGTCACTGAAACAGAGCCAGCACTGGAGGTGAATACAAGGTGTTTTTACACTACATGAGGAATATTGACCAAATAGTGGACAATGGTAGACGGTCTCATGGAGAGCTATCTGTTCACTGGTTAGGGAGCGCAAAATACTTGCCCTAGGCATTGGCAACTCATGCCACACTACTGACTACAACTACTGAGTTGTCTCTGCCAATTATGCAGTAATGATGTCCCATCCATCAGTTACTTGAACGTTGCAGACAATCACTGATCTCAGTGATCATATGTCTTACATGCAAATGTCATCCCTGGGGCCAGTGATTGGCTGCAGCGGTCAGATGCTGTTAAAGCAGCAGGGGACTTAAAAGTCAGTAATGGTTATTTTTTATATATTAACATTCCCGACTCCAGGGCAAATTATGTGTCAGGAAAGAAGAAGGCAAATCTATTACTATAGGTTTATAGTGACCATAGCATATGTTTTATGTTTTCTGATGCAGAGCTCTGGATTCTGTGCATAAACACAAAGCTTAAACGCATGGATTGTGCTGCCGTCATCCATAGCTGAAAAGATTGCAGGAGCTTACTGAAGACTCAATATGCAGAAGGCTTCTAGGTGTCCCCTCGTGGAGGCAGCAGGTAGTCAAATGAACCTTATATATATATCTATGCGGGGAAATATTAATTAGTACAGAAGTTTGGATTTTCTAGATTAGGAAAATAAAACTATATTTATAGTAGAAATTAAAGAGTAGAAATAAAAATTGATGAGGAAGGTGTATGTTTAAAGAAATTATTTAAAAAGTCACTATCTTTTAAATAAGCTTGAAATATACCGTATATACTACAGTATAAGCTGACCCGAGTATAAACCAAGGACCCTAATTTTACCCTCCAAAACTAGGGAAACTTATTGACTCGAGTATAAGCCTAGGGTGAAAAATGAAGCCGACTCTCATCATGGTAAATGGCCCCCCATTACTGGTATATAGTCCCCCATCGCTGGTATATAGGACCTCCATCGCTGGTATATTGCACCCTCTTCACTGGTATACAGTCCCCCCCGTCAGTGGTATACAGTGTTCCCCGTCAGTGGTATACAGGCCCCCATCAGTGGTATACAGGCCCCCATCAGTGGTATATAGCGCCCCCATCTCTGGTATACAGGCCCCCATCAGTGGTATACAGGCCCCATCAGTAGTATACAGGCCCCCATGAGTGGTATACAGGCCCCATGAGTGGTATACAGGCCCCCATGAGTGGTATACAGGCCCCCATGAGTGGTATACAAGCCCCCATGAGTGGTATACGGGCCCTATCACAGGTTACTGCCCCCCATGCTACCGCACACCTTAAAATAAAGCATGTATTCTCACCCTCCTTCGCTCTGTCACTGCTGCATCCTCCGGTCCCTGCTTCTTCCTGTTTTCGCCAGCTTCTATTGCTGAGATCGGCGCAACAGCCATGACGTCATTGCTGAGCGTCGGTCACAGCAATAGAAGCCGGCGAAAGCAGGAAGATGCAGGGACCGGAGGATGCAGCAGTGACAGAGCGACGGAGGGTGAGAATAAATGCTTTGTTATTTTAAGGTGTGCGGCAGCATGGGGGCAGTAACCTGTGAGGGGGGGAGCATACACAGTGCAATGCAATATGCACCGCTCCCACTGCCGTTGATGGACAGGGGGATGCAGAGCATATTGCATTGCACTAATGAGCGGCCCCACGTGACCGGCCGCTCATACTACAGCCTCCCCCTGCCTCCTCCAGCACCCGGACACCGCCCCCACACTGAAACAGTACCACTAATTCGAGTATAAGCCGAGGGGGGCATTTTTCGAGTATATACGGTAAATCGTTAGTGAAAAATATCTTACAGAAATAGACATCTTTTTTCCACTGATGAGTAAATTATTTTCTTACTCCCAATGCCTTCATAAGTCATAATTATTCAGAAAAGAAACACAGGTAAATACCTCTTACTCAAGACAAGATGGACAAGATGGATTACATTTTCAAAAAAGGGAGCGGAAGGGAAAAGGAAGAGATGAATAAGATATACAGATACATACAGTCTAGCTGTATTATAGTAATTGTTTGATCTTACCCAAAATCTGGATTCACAACTACACTGCTTAGTTCTGCCTCAGTGCTGGATTCCCTGCTATATGGCGCAGTACTGTTCTATAACTGGATTCACAGTTACACTGCTCAGAACTACCCCCCAGCTGAATTCAAAGTTAAGCGCTCACTGATTGAGAAAGAAGAACAGAAATCCCTGATGTCTGTGTGTACTTTTTATGGAAAAACACCATACTCTGTTTCCCCTATAATAGGACACTTTCTTATCTAATTTTTTGCTTAAAAAAATGCCCTATGTCTTATTTTCCGGGGATGTCTCATTTTCCATCACACCCCTCCAAACCCCAATATTCCCAAGCAGCTCCTAATATCCCTACCATCCCGTTGTAGCTCCCAATATTCCCATGCAATATTCCCCCTTCCCCCCATCTTATTTTAGGGGAAACGGTAGCAGCTAGAATACATCCACTAACTCTGAGTCAACTGAAAATTAAAGATGCAGGCCCCAATTTATCAAGTCATGCTGTTATCAGTCAGGGATCATGTTGGAGTCAGATTTGTGGTGTAAGTACCCTAGCTCATCATGAATTTAACTAGGGGGCATCACCACTGATCTGCCTCAATGACACCCATTTTGGGACAAGAGATTACACAGCAGAGAATTAGTGGAAAAATACAGGATAAAGTCATGTTATGGATATGTAATGGCCAGAAATAATGTTAACCTTCATATGCACAGGACAGCTTATTCTAAAAAGAAAGTTGGAATGTTTAATACACTTGAAGTAGTGATAACCTAATATAATGGTGATTTATAACGTTTTAAACACACGGCCTTTTAATAAACTTACAATTTTTAAAACATCAAATGTCACATTTGAATTACGGTATTAGAAATATATTTACTGGTATCACAGGACAGGTGAACACTTCGCTTTGCTTGCTCAGCCAAATACCGGAAAGTGCATTGTGTTTCTGTATCTTGTTAGGTCACCTACCCTACAGCGCTTTTTCAAAATATATGATGCTTGAAATGCAGATCTATAAAAATATTTGTAAGACAAAATGAGCTGTGTAAAAATGAACTTTCAATGACTCTTTGTAAAAACTCAACTTTGCAGTATTCTACCAGAACACAATGCAAGAACACCAGCAAGAAAGGACTAACTGAAAAGCTGCAAGTACTTGTACATCTTTTTTTAATTAAATAAATGTATTAATATGTGTAATAATTCATATAGACAATAACTCTTCTTTAACTCCATCCTGCTATACACTGTACTATTACATCATGCAGCCGTTGGGGGTGTATGGTGCATGCTGATTAACCTAGTTCCATTATAAGGATTATTCAGGCTAAAATAACAAGTCTGCAGTCACTCTATGTCCTCACATCATTATCTATAGTGTCAGTGCCAGCAACAGCTTTCATGTGATCACAAGTGTGCAATATGCATCCTCCTGGCTCGAATCTGACTAGACTGCGCTCAATGAAAGTGTATTGTGCGAGATTGGAACAGTCTAGTTAGATTCTTGCCTGGATGATACATATTGCATACTTGTGGTCACATGACTACTGTTCCCGGCGCTGATGGTAGAATGAGGATGTGAGGACATAGAATGACTGCAACCCTTTTATCTGTTGTCACATGCAGATCCAAGCTGTGGAGCAAATACAGCATCTACAGAGTATTTTGTTTATGTATACACAGTTAGGGCCAGAAATATTTGGACAGTGACACAAGTTTTGTTATTTTAGCTGTTTACAAAAACATGTTCAGAAATACAATTATATATATAATATGGGCTGAAAGTGCACACTCCCAGCTGCAATATGAGAGTTTCCACATCCAAATCGGAGAAAGGGTTTAGGAATCATAGCTCTGTAATGCATAGCCTCCTCTTTTTCAAGGGACCAAAAGTAATTGGACAATGGACTCTAAGGGCTGCAATTAACTCTGAAGGCGTCTCCCTCGTTAACCTGTAATCAATGAAGTAGTTAAAAGGTTAGGGGTGGATTCCAGGTGTGTGGTTTTGCATTTGGAAGCTGTTGCTGTGACCAGACAACATGCGGTCAAAGGAACTCTCAATTGAGGTGAAGCAGAACATCCTGAGGCTGAAAAAAAAGATAAAATCCATCAGAGAGATAGCAGACATGCTTGGAGTAGCAAAATCAACAGTTGGGTACATTCTGAGAAAAAAGGAATTGACTGGTGAGCTTGGGAACTCTAAAAGGCCTGGGCGTCCACGGATGACAACAGTGGTGGATGATCGCCGCATACTTTATTTGGTGAAGAAGAACCCGTTCACAACATCAACTGAAGTCCAGAACACTCTCAGTGAAGTAGGTGTATCTGTCTCTCAGTCAACAGTAAAGAGAAGACTCCATGACAGTAAATACAAAGGGTTCACATCTAGATGCAAACCATTCATCAATTCCAAAAATAGACAGGCCAGAGTTAAATTTGCTGAAAAACACCTCAAGAAGCCAGCTCAGTTCTGGAAAAGTATTCTATGGACAGATGAGACAAAGATCAACCTGTACCAGAATGATGGGAAGAAAAAAGTTTGGAGAAGAAAGGGAACGGCACATGATCCAAGGCACACCACATCCTCAGTAAAACATGGTGGAGGCAACGTGATGGCATGGGCATGCATGGCTTTCAATGGCACTGGGTCACTTGTGTTTATTGATGACATAACAGCAGACAAGAGTAGCCGGATGAATTCTGAAGTGTACCGGGATATACTTTCAGCCCTGATTCAGCCAAATGCTGCAAAGTTGATTGGACGGCGCTTCATTGTACAGATGGACAATGACCCCAAGCATACAGCCAAAGCTACCCAGGAGTTCATGAGTGCAAAAAAGTGGAACATTCTGCAATGGCCAAGTCAATCACCAGATCTTAACCCAATTGAGCATGCATTTCACTTGTTGAAATCCAGACTTAAGATGGAAAGACCCACAAACAAGCAAGACCTGAAGGCTGCGGCTGTAAAGGCTTGGCAAAGCATTAAGAAGGAGGAAACCCAGCGTTTGGTGATGTCCATGGGTTCCAGACTTAAGGCAGTGATTGCCTCCAAAGGATTCGCCACAAATATATTGAAAATAAAAATATTTTGGTTGGCTTATGTTTATTTGTCCAATTACTTTTGACCTCCTAAAATGTGGAGTGTTTGTAAAGAAATGTGTACAATTCCTACATTTTCTATCAGATATTTTTGTTCAACCCTTCAAATTAAACGTTACAATCTGCACTTGAATTCTGTTGTAGAGGTTTCATTTCAAATCCCATGTGGTGGCATGCAGAGCCCAACTCGCTAAAATTGTGTCACTGTCCAAATATTTCTGGCCCTAACTGTATATATATATATATATATAGTCATGGCCAAAAGTGTTGAACCCTTGAAGTTGTACCAGAAAATAAGGTGTTTCTCCCAAAATAGTATTGCAATTACACATATTTTGTCATACGCAAGTTAATTTCCTTTGTGTGTATTGTATCAACACAAAAGTGAGAAAAAAGTCAACTTGGACATAATTTCCCACAAAACCCCCATAATGGGCCAAATAAAATTGTTGGTACCTTTCCAAAATTGTGGGTAAACAAGTGTGGACAAAATGAAAATCACACCTGAAAACAACTAAAAAGGGGAAAATTTGTATTATTCTTTGCTTTGTGTGCCTGTGTGTGCCACACTAAGCTTGGGGAACAGAAAGAGAAGAGAACTGTCTGAAAACTTGAGAACCAAAATTGTGGAAAAATGTGTGTTCATGGTGTGCAACATGATCAAGAAGTTTACAACTCATGGCAAGGTGACCAATCTCCCTGGACGTGGATGGCAGAGAAAAATGAGAGGTTGCAATGCAGGACAGTCCTAATTGTAGATATGCAGCACCAATTAAGTTACAAATAAATTCAAGCTGTCCTGCAGGCTCAGGGTCCATTAGTGTCACCGTGAAATATCCATTGACATTTGAGTGAAATTAAATGCTATGGTAGGAGAACTCCACTGTTGACACTGAGACATGAAAAAGGAAGACTGCTGTTTTCCAAAATTTATGTGACTAAGGCCGGCTTCACATCACAATTTTTACATGTCAGGTTGTGTCCAGTGTTTTGCAGGAGGCACCAGACACAACCTGACAGCCCCGGACGAACAGAACTGGAGGGTAAATATGCCCTCCGGTCCTGTTTTGTGCCGGATTCGTTCCTGCACGTTTGTGCCACTGTCCAGTGCTGAAATTCCAACACCGCGTGTACATGGGAGCTAGCCACGGTGCAGAAATTTCAGCCGTGGAGCTCTCCAGGTGCTGAACTACAGCGGCGGCTATTTCAGCTGCGCTGTCCAGGTGGTGAACGAGTGCGGCTTGAATTTCAGAGCCGCCACTCTTTCAGCACCCGGATCTTTTTTTTGCCAGATCTGGCGCCCATAGACTCCCATTATATGGGCGCCGAATCGTCCCAGATCCGGGAGGATCCGGTTTTGTTCGTTTTTTGCCTTGGACACAAAAAATGCTGCAAGCTCCAATTTTGTGTTCGGACCAAAAAACGAAAACAACCTGATCCTCCCGGACGGACACAAAACCGAATGGCAAATAACTGCCATCCGGCACCATAGGGGCACACGGGGGCAAAGCCTAATCAGGTACTGTCCGATGCATCCTGCAAAACACCAGACAGAACCTGACAAGTAAAAATCGTGGTGTGAAGCCAGCCTTAGCCAAAATCCTTTGGGAAAGTGTCTTGTGAACAGATGAATCTGTGGGAATGAGAATGCGCAAATAGGGTCTTATCTCCTAAAAAATTGGTGGTGATCAACACAATGAAAACTACTCACCTGGTGAGGTTGTGTCACCCACAACCGGTATGATCGCTCATAGGTGCAACTACTACAGGGACCACACTTCCACAGCTTTCCAGGCAGCACATGCCATTAACGCTTTCCAGTATTTGCTCTGCCTGGAAACGTGGGTCCATAACCCAGTGTGACCCTAGCCTATGCATCCTAGGTCATGGGTCTTCCAGCAGGACAATGACCCCAAACATAATTCAAGAAAATCCCAGAAATGGATGGAGACAAATCGCTGGAGAATTCAGAAGTGGCAGCAATGCGTCCGGATCTAAATCCCTTTGAACACCTTTGGAAAGACCATTGCTATTTGGAGAAGACGATTTTCATACATGGGAGACCTGGAGCAGTTTGCCAAAGAAGAGTGGTCCAAAATTCCAGATGAGAGTTGGAAGAAGCTTGTAGATGGTTTTAGGAAGCGAATGAATGCAGTTATTTATTCCAAAGGGTGTGCAACCTAATTTACAGTTAAGTGTGCCAAAAATATTGTCTTGATCATTTTAGGGATTTTGTGTAAACTTAAATCCAATTTGCCCTTTTTTTCTGTGTTTTTAGTGTTGATCCAATACACAAAAGGAAATAAATGTGTATGACAAAATGTATGATAGTAAAAATTTTCCTTGAGAAATACAACACTTCTAGAAGAACATGGTCGACACTGGCAGACACTGGCCATGACTGTATACATAGGCTAGGGTCACATTTCCGTTTTGTTTGCAAAATCCTGATCCGGTTTTGAACTTTAAAAAAGCTCAAAACCGGACCAGGAAACGCTCCTGATAGGAGCCTATGCAAAACACCGGATGGCTTCACAAGCCATCCGGTGGCCGGATCCGGCACTGCTGCCTGCGTTTAAAATCATGCAGGTAGCAGTTTTCGCAGCGTTTGCCGGGACCGCACTGCGGTAACCGGATGGCTCAGGATGTGTAATCCTGAGCCATCCGGTAACTGCATAGGTTGCGGATCCCGGCTATTGCCGGGATCAGCAAACCTAGTAAAGAGTTAAATTGATTACTAAAGTACTGTTTGAGGTCTGTAGGGGGGGCTTAGACACCCCTACAGACCGGCCGCCCACTTCGGTGGCCTTCTAGTACAATATCCCCGCTGGCACGGGCTCCTCCGAGCCCGTGCAAGTTCACAACACCACCCGGCCCCCCGAATTACTATACAGGGGTGCCTGCACCCCTCTGGTATACTTATTCCTGTATGGGGGGAAAATGATATATTAAAGTCATGGTTAAAGTACATATTTACGTGTATCCTGCTCCAATGTTGTGAATAATCCATGGGCGGGGCTGTTTGCGGCAGCCTCCGCCCCCTCATTTCTCATGGCCGCCCCCTCTATGCCTCATCCATTGATGTGACGCCGGACGCGTCATGAAAGGGGCGGGGTGAACCCCGTCACACCGTGCGCCCCGCCCCTTTCATGACGCGTCCGGCGTCACATCAATGGATGAGGCATAGAGGGGGCGGCCATGAGAAATGAGGGGGCGGAGGCTGCCGCAAACAGCCCCGCCCATGGATTATTCACAACATTGGAGCAGGATACACGTAAATATGTACTTTAACCATGACTTTAATATATCATTTTCCCCCCATACAGGAATAAGTATACCAGAGGGTGCAGGCACCCCTGTATAGTAATTCGGGGGGCCGGTGGTGTTGTGAACTTGCACGGGCTCGGAGGAGCCCGTGCCAGCGGGGATATTGTACTAGAAGGCCACCGAAGTGGGCGGCCGGTCTGTAAGGGGGTCTAAGCCCCCCTACAGACCTCAAACAGTACTTTAGTAATCAATTTAACTCTTTACTAGGTTTGCTGATCCCGGCAATAGCCGGGGATCCGCAACCTATGCAGTTACCGGATGGCTCAGGATTACACATCCTGAGCCATCCGGTTACCGCAGTCCGGTATTCACCACACATTTTTGTAAAAAAATGTGTGTGCCCGGCATTGCGTTCACCGCATCCGGATCCGGATGCGGTGAATGCAATTCATGTTTGCAATGTGACCCTACCCATAGTCACTCAATACTCTTTTTCCTTTTGAAAATAAAGATAGAAAACACTAATTGATAACCTTAGGCTGCCTTCACACTTGCAGATGCATCTGCAGCGTTTTGCAGATGCATCTGCAAGTATCAGCATGCAGACCGCGGCCCTATGTTTATAATAGGGCGCACCGCGGTCTGAATGCTCTCATTCATTCCTATATGTGAGCCGTAAGCAGGCGTATGCTTGCTGACAGATCACACTCTCCCGCCCGCACTATGGACGCAACATCTCGCGTCCATAGTGCGGGCGGGAGAGTGTGATCTGTAAGCAGGCATACGCCTGCTTACGGCTCACATATAGGAATGAATGAGAGCATTCACACCACGGCCGCGGTCTGCATGCTGATACTTGCAGATGCATCTGCAAAACGCTGCAGATGCATCTGCAAGTGTGAAGCCAGCCTTATTTAGTAACGTCATGCCCACATAAGTCCAATCTATTAAAATATAAAGTTATTTCACCAGTACAATAAACGTCACAAGAAGTGTTCAAAACAATTTATCTACTCCAAAATGGTATCGTCAATAACAATAACAGCTGGCCAAATGAAATATAAATTCTCATATAGATTTGTTAATGGAAAAAAAAAAGTTTCAGGCCTCAGAAAATGGCAACACAAACCATTTTTAAATGTTTTTGCAAATGTTTTATTTCATCTCACCACTAAATAATAATGAAAAAAACTATACAGTTTTGGTATTGTGATCATTGTAGAGTACTAATCATGGAGAATTGTGTTTGCAGGTCATTTTTTACCATACAATGAATGCTGTAAAAACCAAATCCAAAACCAATGTCAAAATTATGTTTTTTCTTTAATTGTCATTTCACCACACTTAGAATTGTTTCCTCTTTTTTACATTATATTGTAAGATAAAAAGATAAATGTCATTCAAAAGTACAAATTATCCCTTAAGAAATTATGAAAAAATCCAATTAAGATTCTGGAAAGAAGGAGAGAAAAAACTAAGGCCCCTTTCACACCACGATTTCCAGGATCAGGGACAGTCCGGTGTGAACCGGACAGTCCCAGATCTGGTTTTGGCCCCGTAGTATTCCTACGGGGCTGGACTGTACCGGATGGCAGTGTTTTGACATCCAGTTTTGTGCTGTGTGGGAGGATCCGGCAGCTTTAATTTTTTGGCCCTGGACACAAAATCGGAACAAGCAGCATTTTTTGTGTCTGGAGTAAAAACTGCTCAAAATCTGATGCTCACGGATCCCCCTGGATCCGGCGCGATCCGGCGCTCCTAACATGGGAGTCTATAGCGCCAGATCGCATCGGATCCGACAAAAAATCGGATCCGGGAGCCTGACGCCGGGTGCTGAAGTTTAGCAGCGAGCACTGCTAAACTTTAGCACCAGGACCTGTCCCATCCAGAGGTTTCAGGACTGCGGCTAGCTCCCCGCTAGCTGTGATCTTGCAATTTCAGCAGCTGTAGCTGCTATTGGCTGCATCCGGCTGCAAACCGGACCGGAGGGCATATTTGCCTCCAGTTCTGCTTGAAAATCGGGTCCGGGGCTGTCCGGTTTACGCCGGACAGCCCCGAACCTGATCCAGCCATAGTGTGATGGGGGCCTTAGGGTATGTGCAGACGATTCGGAGACACTGACCTGAGGGAAACCGCAGGTGAGCGTAGCGACACTGTGTCCACGATCTGGATTTACAGCAGGGCGGCTTTTCCCTGCATTCACCCACTGGAGATTGCTCCCAACTCTGCAGTGCTAAATTGACATGCTGTGGAGAAGAGGCGGGGCGGTCAGAAAGCCACCCGACATGTCAATTAATGCTGCAGAGTAAAAAAGCACAGTGGGCATAGAATTTCTTGCAATCCCATCCTCTATGCTTGTACTCTACAATACAGCTTTATGGATGCAGCGCTAATACACTGCTCCTTAATGCTGCAAACGCTGATCGTGTGCATGCAGCTTAAAACCGCAATAAAAAAAAAATTGCCCATCACGTGAAGGGGTTATGAAGTATTCTTAGAAATTCAAATTTAGGTTTCCGAGGTGGATATGCTAAAATAAACTGAGATTGGAATACCTCTGTAATTATTTTTACAGGCAATTCCTCCTAAAAATTACATATTATTCTTATAATAGACAATCTTGACCAATTGGGCATTTGGAGATGTTTAAGGGTCAATGTTCAGGGAGAGGTACAGCACCTCAAACAAGTTATATTATAGCAAATAGCATATTTCTGAAGTTTGAAATAAGTCATTAAATTATAAGGAGATGATTGTTTTTCTCTTTTTATTTCATGTGCATGATGCACGCCTCAAGTGACAGATGAATACACTGAAATCTGCCGAACATATCACAAAACCTCATGCTTTATTCACTGATAATATATACAAATGAATACTCCAGAGACAGATACAGTGTGAATGCAAACACAAAAATGTAATAAAACAACATATGGAAAAAAAAATTAAAATATGCTGTCAAAAATTGCAGCTAAACATGGGTTTGAATTAACCAGTTACTTTTAATAATATTAGATTATTAATTATATTAGATCTATTTTCCTGCCATTGCATTAAAAGTGCATAGCTCTTATGCAGTGATTATCTAAGCAATGCTTTTCAAGAAGTGTACCTTGCAACTAGACAAATACATCGGGTCATGTGGCACAGTCTCTCCAATTTCCGTAAAATGTGATGTTGCACACCACAAGTCAGCTTAGCACAGTTTTACACAGACTCCCCCCTGTCCATATGGGTACATGGAGGTACAGGGAGTGAGAGAGGGCGGCCCACACAACCATGGACATGGCTCAACACTCACAACCCTGACAGGCTGAGAGACCCCTTTCACTGGCACCAGTGAAACAGAGTGCTGCCAACCCTGTAAGAATGCCACTTGTCGATTAATATAAAGAAGCTTGATTCATTCACAGAACTATTTTGGGCCAGAAATCAGCCCCAGAAGCATGTGCCGTTAAACCAAGATCAGAGGTGCATGGATTTGTGGATCAAGAGAAAAGAGCAACCAAAGTTAAATCCCCTTAAGGGCACACTAGACAAAGCACTATACACACTGAGGATATACATATAAGATGGCTGGATATGCAAAGACAGGCAGAAGTGCAATAAGTATAAGCAGATTATACAAACGTTATTTACTAGCTGGATGTTAGGACTTGGTGCTGCGTAGCCCCATGGGAGATGTGGGGATATTTCTTCCAACATGATCAGATTCGTGACCTCCTTTAGAATGGAACACTGGGCTACTGCCTCAAACCAGCAAATAACCCCTCGATCGGTTACTCCTTCTCCCACCTTGGGGGTATTCCTAATTTCAAACCCTTTGGGTCTTGCAGCTGAAACTCCAGAAACTCGAAAAACTATGGTGGATTACTACTTCTCAACAGAAAGTCATAGGGATGCTGTTTTGGCACCATCAGATCCGGCTGCCCCCCCCATTATGCATGGAAACCGAAAACAGCTTCACTACCGTGTCCTCTATTAGCCATTATATGTATCTCCCAATAACAATAATAATAATAATCTTTATTTATGTAGCACCAACATATTCCACCGCGCTTTACAATTCAGTAGTTCATACACAAACGGCCATAGGTAACAATTATATTAAAAAAATACAATACAGTAATTAACCACCTAGTGACGGAGCCAATTTCCACCTTAATGACCAGACCATTTTTTGCAATTTTGACCTGTGTCCCTTTATGAGGTAACAACTCTGGAATGCTTCAACAGACCCCAGTGATTCCAAGGTTGCCTTTTTATGACTTATTGGACTTCATGTTAGTTGTAAATTTCGGACGATATTTTTTGCGTTTGTGAAAAAAAACTGAAATTTGGCGAAAAGTTTGAAAATTTAGCAATTTTTAAATTTTGAACTTTTATTCCGTTAAATAAAAAAGTGATGTCACAAGAAATAGTTAAGAAATAACATTGCCCACATGTCTGCTTTACATCAGCGCAATTTTGGAAACATAATTCATTTTGTTAGAAAGTTATAAGGGTTCAAAGTTCATCAACAATTTTTCATTTTTACATCTAAATTAACAAAACCAATTTTTTTTAGGGACCACATCACATTTGAAGTGACTTTGAGGGGTCTATATGACATAAAACACCCAAATGTGACACCATTCCAAAAAACGGCAAGCCTCAAGCTACTCAAAACCACATTCAAAAAGATTATTAACCCTTCAGGAGCTTCACAGGAGTGAATGAAAAATGGAATGGAAGGGGGGCGTGGCCTGCGCTGAGACATGCAGGTCGCACTGTAAGAGAGCTCCGGCAGCGGTGACCGAAAACCCGGTGACTAACGGCGCCTAGCGACAAATCTTGCCCCACTAACTACAGGAGACGGTCTCCTATCAGACCGGGCATGCCGCGATCCAACACCCGCAGCCGCAGCACCGCACAGAAGCTCACAGACTTCTTTCCCACTGACCGTGCTGCGGCTCAAGAACCCAAGATGGCGACTCCCGCCTCACCTTCCCCGAGCTCCTCACAGCGTGCACGCCACCAGCTACGCGACTCGCCTGGAGGGAGTCAGCCTCATGCCCAACGCGACAGAGATGAGGAACATGTCCCCCTCACTCGCCATTCTATAAGAGGCCTCCTGGATGAGCTACGTAGAGCCATAGAAGACGACACCCGCCGCATAGTAGGTGACATTAGAGCTGATGTCTCAGCCCTGGGAGAGCGCACAGACCATATAGAGGGGAAGGTGGGAGAGCTGGCAGTGGCACATAACGAACTGGCAGACTTGTACCATGATGTAAATGTGGAGCTGAGAGCTGTGAAAGCCACCTCATATGATCTGGAAGACAGACTCAGGAGAGGGAACATTAAAATAAGGGGCATTGCAGAAGTGGAGGGCATGGGGGACTTGATGCAGACTGTACAGCCCTTTTTGGCACTAGTGCTCCCAGAAGCAAAAGCTGATGACCTGGGTATAGAGAGAATATTTCGTCTCCCCAGGTCGCCTCGAATTGGACACGAGGTGCCGAGAGACGTTATGGTCCATCTGAGGTCCCCTGGTGTGAGAGACCCGTTAATGCAATCACTGCGCAACCACCCTATAACATCTAGCCCGTACAACTCATGGTCCCTTTACCCGGACTTGTGCCCAGGAACACTGGCAAGGCGCAGGGAATTTGCACCATATTGCGCCATCCTCCGAGATCGTGCCATACAGTATGCCTGGGGTTCGCCGGTGAGCGTATCCTTCAGGTACAAAGGCTCAAGACACTACTTCTCCTCTCCTTCCAAGCTTAGAGCGACACTGAGAGACTGGCGTATGATGCCCACCACAGCTTCTGGCTCTAACTCGACGGCTACCAGCCCCAAAGACCGCAGAGATCGTGAGAGACCATCAGACGATGCAAGAAACAAGTGATGATCGGGTCATTTGGGTGACAGGTCCCCGCCCACTGGACCTCTCTTTGTCCCGAACAGGGATAGTCTGACACCTTTCCCCCTGAGTTTTGACCCTACCGGGAGGTGCTGGATGATAATCTGGAGGGAGCACACAGGCCCCCCTCGTGTGGTGTGAGGTCCAGTGTGAACCATCCTGAGGAGGTCAAGGAGTCCCAATCCGTGGTCTCCCCTTCTCCTCCCTCTAGCCTCTTACCCCCGCGCTCAGGACTTTGTTGAGCAATTATAGTTGTACCGTTATTCTTTGTTCTTGTCTACAGTTGTCCTTAGTAGGTTTTATCTTCTTAGTTTTCCTACTTCCCCCCTGCTTGTCCCCCATATACCTATTAGTCCCTCCCCCCCCCCGAATCTACCCCGCAGTCTCGCCCTCACCCCCCCCTCCCCCCTCTCTCCCTCCACTCAGTGTCATCCGCGTGGTCTTCACCCCCCCAAGAGTCACCCCGGTCCTGTACCTCTGCCCTCCCTCTTGTCCAACCCCCCCCCCCCCCCCTCACCCTTCTGAAGTCCAGGAAGCCCCACAGTATTCTCCCTTCCCGTTAACCCTTTGTTTGTTTCCCCCGGAGAGGTGGGTTTGCCGCCTTGGTAGTGGTGATGAATCTGAAGATCGTGTCCATGAACGTACGGGGCCTAAACTCCCCGGCCAAGAGGTCGTTTCTGTGGAAAGAGGTTCAGCGGCAAAAAGCGGACCTGGTCTGTGTGCAGGAATCCCATCTACTCGAGAGAGATAATGCTCGGCTGAATCACCCCAGGTATCCACACACCTTCTTCTCCAACTGCGACCATAAAAAAGCAGGAGTCTGCATATTGGTAAGTGCTACCATTCAATTTGTGTGTAAAAAGGCTGTTTCAGACGAGATGGGCAGATATCTGATCTTGGTCTGCGAGGTCTCCGGCGTCGTTCTCACCCTGGTTACCGTCTATGCCCCGAATGTGGGGCAGAGGGCTTTTTAAGAGCCCTTCTTACGAAGTTGAAACGGGAGTCTGAGGGCCACCTGATAATCTGTGGTGATTTCAACGAGGTCATGGAACCGCGTTTGGACTCCTCGGTCCCTTCTGCTGCCTCGAGGTGTGGCCTTCTCCCTCTGGTCCGGGAGTTCCGCCTCCACGACATCTGGCGCTATCTGCATGCTGGCGAAAGGGATTACACCTTTCACTCCGGCCCCCATGGCTCCTACTCTAGGATAGATTTTTTCCTGGTAGATGATGGGGCCATGGAACGGTGCCGGAGGCCTGAAGTGGGGGTTATCACTTGGTCAGACCATGAGCCGGTGTCGCTGGAGGTGGACCTGGGGGGGGGGGGGAGGCCGCCCTCGCCGTTGGCGTTTGGGCCATGACCTCCTCTTGGATCATCCTTTGAGGGGGAGATGGGTTCCAATATAGAATCATTTTTTGAGATCAATGACACCGGAGACGTCGCGGATGAGACCTTGTGGGCCTCGCACAAAGCGGTGATGAGAGGGCTACTCCTACAAAAAGCTTCACAACGCAAGAGGGCTAGAGATGGACAGAGGAGGGAGTGGGAAGACCAGATCCAATCCCTTGAAACTTTAAACAAGTCTAACCCCGACCGAGGATTGGAAACCCAGATCTCGAATCTTCGTACCCAACTACGTGCCCTTTTACTGCGACAATACGAGACGGGACTCCGCAAATTGAAAACAAGATATTACGAACAGGGAGACAGAGCGAGTAAACTACTAGCTAGGAGACTGACAAAACGGGCAGGGCAGACAGCAGTAACGGCACTACAGGATCAGGCTGGGAATCTGGTGAGAGACCCTCGACAAATTGTAGAGGCCTTCTCAGCATACTACGCACGACTATATAACCTAAGACTAGACCACGCGACTATACAACCTACAGAGGCCAATATTGACGACTTCCTGAGCAAATTACAGCTGCCCACATTATCACAGGTAGATCTGGACGCCCTTAATGCGCCATTCACAGGAGAGGAGGTGCTCAGAGTCATCGGTACTTTAAAATCAGGCTCTGCTCCAGGTCCCGATGGTTTCATTAACGAGTACTACAAGACATTTGGACCCACCTTGGCCCCTTATTTGCTCAGATTGTTCGATAGCTGGAGGTCATCCGGGGCCATCCCGAAGGAAGCATTAGAAGCGACTATAATCACTATCCCCAAGACAAGGAAGAGTCCTGAACTTCCTGGGAGCTATAGGCCGATCTCGCTACTGAACACTGATCTTAAGATATACTCGAAACTCCTTGCGATGAGGTTGGCCGAGGTGATTCCAAAGTTGGCGGGTCCGGATCAGGTGGGGTTTGTGACCCGACGTCAGGCCAGGGATGGCACGAGGAGGATGCTGAATCTCATTGAGCTCGCGGAGAGGGGAGAGGCCCCCAGTGCATTCCTGTCACTAGATGCGGAGAAGGCGTTTGACAGGGTGCACTGGGGATACCTTGACAAAACCCTGCGTAAATTTGGGTTAGATGGCCCGTTTCTTACGGCCATCTTAAGCTTATACTCCAACCCCTCGGCGAGAGTCTTCTCCTCGGGCTACCTGTCGGATCCATTTGACATAACTAATGGGACGAGACAGGGCTGCCCGCTGTCCCCCTTGATTTATGTCCTGGCGATCGAGCCTCTGGCCGCAGCTATCCGGACTGACAGTGACATACAGGGGATACAGGTGGGAGACAGGCATCATACCGTGGGCTTATACGCGGATGATGTGATTGTCTCGTGCACCTCACCAGAAGTATCCCTCCCGAGAGTGCTTTCTTTGTTGGAATCATACGGGACAATTTCGTACTACAAACTGAATGCTTCCAAATCGCTGGTGTACCCGGTCCATATATCTCGGGAGGTAGTGACGAGCTTATCGGCCTCTCTCCCCTTTCAGTGGTCGCCTAAGGGTATCCCCTACCTTGGCATTACCTTGTGCCCGACAGACGAGGTGGTAAAAAGAAATATAGACAACGTCCTGAAGTCATTGACAGGAGCCTCAAATCCCCGGTCTCTGCAGTCCTTATCGTGGGTAGCCAGGATCCAGGCTTTCCGGATGTCTTGGCTACCCCGTTTCCTGTACCTTTTCAGATGTGTACCAATGGTCCTTCCCGCGCGTCTATTGACGAGGATTCAGCGGGCTGTAGACGGGTACATATGGGCAGGTGGGAGACCGAGGATTCAACGGAAAGTGATGTTCAAGAAGTGGAAGGGTGGAGGCATGGGTGTCCCAGACATGACGGCATATTATAGGGCGGCCCTCCTGGAGCCTCTAGGAGTGTGGTGGGCGGACGGGGGCGACCTTGGATGGGCTCAGATTGAAGCTACACAGGTCCCCGGAGGCTCGTTGAGGTGCTTTTTAACGGCAGAGACGTTGAGACCCACCAGACTCAGGCGCCCCCTAGCGACGGTTGAGGCCATCCTGAGGGCCTGGAGACGTGCGCCGAAGGAGTGGAGGACAATCTCCCCGGCGGAGGTTGTGCTTGGAGCCCTCCGA
The DNA here is from genome assembly GCA_033576535.1 of Allobates femoralis. Classification (NCBI taxonomy): domain Eukaryota; kingdom Metazoa; phylum Chordata; class Amphibia; order Anura; family Aromobatidae; genus Allobates; species Allobates femoralis. The sequence continues at coordinate 511,560,338 of JARQOC010000001.1, forward strand.
GTCCACATCCCGTCTTTACGGCTACATCAGTGGGCGGAGAGTGGAGTATCCACCCTGGCGGACCTCTTGGGGCCCTCGGGAGTCGTCTCCATTGAAGACTTTACACGACAACACCCAACTTTAGGAGGCACATACTTTCAATTGTATCAGGTGACACACTTCCTGAAATCAGGTGGGACCGAGGTGTGCTGGTCTGCCCCTTTCCCATCCCCCATGAGAGCCGTCCTGGGTTTAACCCCAGGAAAGACGAAAGGCCTGGCGTCTCTTTATGCGGGTTTATTAGAGGCCGATGGTCAATTCACATTCCCATACAGGGCCAAATGGGAGAGGGAGCTAAATTTCACAGCGGATGCGGAGGACTGGGAGGGAGCAGTGAGATGTGTGACAGGCGCAACAAGGTGTATAAACCACCTTGAACAGCTTAAGAAATTGCACCTGCGCTGGTACCTGACCCCTGATAAGACGGCCAAGTTTGGGAGGGAGACCTCGGATTTGTGCTGGAGGGGGTGTGGACATAAGGGCACAATGGCCCATGTGTGGTGGTCGTGCCACGGAATCTCGCAGTTTTGGTCCACAGTTGAAGGTTTGCTGAGAACCATTGTGGACACTTTTATACCTCTCACACCCCAGATGGCTCTGCTGCACATGGGTGTAGAGGCCTTGCCTCCAGTTCCCCGCTTCACGACTACTTTTGTCCTTATAGCGGCGAGACAATGCGTCTCAGCGTGCTGGAAGTCTCACTCTTCCCCCACGTTGCGTAACCTTGCGGCCAGATTGAACACGATCTTCACTCATGAATATTACTTAGCCCAGGAGTCAGGACACAAACGGTACGTTGGTGAGGCGTGGGAGTGCTGGGCCCAGCACTCCTTGGCGGTCCCTCTCCCGCGGAGGGTCTGACCGTTCAAAAGAAATTCTCCCAAATACCCAGGAGCGGTTGAGACACACCTCTCCCGTGCCTTCCCCAATGTTGTCTCCCCCCCCCCTCCCCTCCACAGCCCCCACCCTATGCTTCTTCGCACCCTTCCCCCCTCCCCTCTTCCCCCCCCCTCCCACCCCACCCCTAAACCGTGTCCCCCTCCCCACCCTCTCCCACACCAGTAATCTCCCTCCCCCCCCCCACTTCCCCTATTACTGAACATACCGTCTCTAATCTTTTCTTTTCTTTCCTTCCACCTGTATTGACAACGGCATACCACCACAGTTTGAACAACTCGAAATTTCCTAGATGTCGTACTTACTACATATAACGGTTTATGCTCTGGTGGACGGTGGTCTACATCTATGTTTAAGTATATGTTCCTTGTAACACCAAATTTGTTGAATAAAAACCATTCATGACAAAAAAAAAATGGAATGGAAAAAGAAATGCATTTATATTTTACCTAGAAATGTTGCTTTAGCATCAATTAATAATCACTTTTACAGGGATGACAAAAAGGATGCTAAAATTTGTTACCCAGTTTCTTCTAAACGCGCCGAAATTGCTGTTTGAACAAACAGGAGGGCTCAGAAGGGAAGCTATTTGAATTTTGAAAAGCAAATTGTTCTTAAATAGATGACGGATACCATCCTGCATATCCCAGACCCCTAAGGTACCTAAAAAGCAGAACCCCCCCAAGTGAACTCATTTTGGAAACTAGACCCCTCAAGCATTTTATCTAGGGGTATAGTGAGCATTTTGAACCCACAGTTACTTAACAGATCTTGATAACAATAGGTCATCATATTGAAAATTCTCTTTTTTTTCACAAAAGTATCGCTTTAGCACCAAGTTTTTCACACAAAAAAAGTGGATCCCCACTTTGTTACCCACTTTCTTATGAGTGCACCGATACTCCACAAGTAGCCAAAATGTTCTGTTTAAACAAATGGAAGAGCTCAGAAGTAACATTTAGTAAATTATTCAATTTTCAAAACAAACGACGTGGGGCTTTGCGATATTTTTGTTGCCAGCCAGGTACAGCAGGCAGCTACGGGCTGCCATCAATCCCAGGTGCTTAGTTTTACCTGGCTGGAAACCAAAAATACAGGGAAACCCTTTTTTGTTAAAATTATTTAATGAAATAAAAAAAAAAATGACATGGAGCTTCGCCATATTTTTGGACCAGCTTGGCAGCTGGGGGCTGGAGTCCTTGGCGTAGGGTGGCCCAAGTTGTCTGGGCCCCCCTCCGCTGCGAATTGCAGTCTGCAGCCACCCCAGAACACAGAGCATTCATAGAAGCACTATTTTCTGGCGCTGTATCCGACTCTTCCAGCTATCGTGTAGCAGTGGCACACTAGGTAATATAGGGTTAATGCCAGCTTAGTTTTGGCATTTGGCGCTAAGCCCGAGACTCATAATATCAGGCCAATATTAGACCCAGCCATTAGGAAACTCTAGTAAATACTAAAGAATACACAACACAGGGAAAAATATTTTTATTGGAAAAAAAAAACACAAACACGTATTTAGACTTCATGTTTATTACTCTGTAACGTCCGATGTAGTCCAGTGGGCAGTCCTGCGATGATTCTCAGTCTTATAGAATAGGGGGGTGTCCCTCCTATTCTATAAGAGCAGGCACCATGCCAGGGTGATGGCAGGTCATGAACTCAGTGAGTTCATGACAGGTCACAATCCTCAGGTCACTTGTGATCTGCATGATAATCTCCTAAGCAAATCATCATCCCTGTGTGGTCACACAGAGGTTAACTGCAGATCATCATCCCTGTGTTGTCAAACAGGGGTTAACTGCAGATCATCATCTCTGGTGGTCACAGGGTCACAGGGGTAATCCCTGTGTGACCACACAGGGATGATGATCTGCAGATAACCCCTGTGTGACTCCTTGTCCCCTGCACAGCGTGCAAGCACACACACAGAAGAGGTATGTGACCACAGGCAGCCAAGAGAGAGGCGGGAGGAAGTGAGGAGGCGGTAGGAGGCGGTGGCTATTACCAGAGCAAAGGTGGGGTGGGGGGGTTCAGGGAGGCTGGTGCTGCTGAGGGGAAAACTGGAGGGGACTGTGGGGGAACAGGGATGGAATCCCTATGTGATCTGACCTGTCAGATCGCATAGAGATGCAGGGGAGGTGCCGGGTTTGCTCACCCACCATGGCCATTTTGGGAGCTCCAGAGGAGGGGTGGGGATGGGAAAGAGCTTATCGATACCGGGGGTCTTGGGGGCCCTAGCAAGCAGCATTTCTTTCATCCGACATGTGTGATCATGTTGGATGAAAGAGAATTTTTTACCGGGGATGACTTTTTTTGGAATGTGACAGTCGGTATACTGCCCGATTCGTAATCTGCAGGGTCTCAGCTAGCCCCTAAGCTGTGTGACGTCAGGAGCAGAAGAAGAGGGCAGACCCAGAAGAAGAGGAGGCAGTGGAAGACACATAGAGGGGGCGGAACACACAAGGAGGAGGCAGGGAGGATTGTGCCAGCAGCCAGGACCTCTTAATAAGATCCCACTCAGGTGGCCTCTTAACTGTAAAGTTTCTAAAGTCTTTTTTAAAGCTTACAGGGGTGCTAGAGCAATAGGGAACAACTTCTCTGAATGCAGCAGACATGCTGTATTCAGTGCTGCATTTAGTTTGCCTTGTAACAGGGGGGTGACAGGTCCTCTTTAAAGCAAAAATAAAGGTGTCTCTGCTCAAAAGAGCTTACAATCTACAACAAGATGGGGGTTACACAAATTACAGGGGCTTATTGCAATGATGGTCTAGGCATCTTGAGGAAGATGGGGATAGAAAAAAATTACATGAGTGGTCACCAGCCCATATGTATAGAGCTTTTGGGTTTGGTAGAGTTTTAAGGAGAGTTATGTTTAGAAAGATAGTGAATGGGCTATATGCAGTATAAAGGACTTCTGTTAGGGAGCATGATAGGCGCCTTAAAAAGATGTGTTTTTAGGGAGCATCTGAAGCTATGTAAATTGTAGATAATCCTAATTTCTTGGGGTAGAGCATTCCAGAGAATTGGTGCAGTTCGGAAGAAGTCTTGGAGCTTGGAGTGGGAAGTTCAGATTAAAACAGATGTTAGTCGAAGGTCATTTATAGAATGTAGAGTACAGGTAGGGTGATAGACAGAGATGAGGGAAGAGATGTAGGTAGGTGCTACACAGTGAAGAGCTTTGTGGGTGAGAATAAGTAATTTGAATTGGATCCTATATTGTAATGACTGGCACAGAGCGGAGGTATCTGAGTAACGCTTGGCCAGATAGATGATCCTGGCTGCTGCATTAAGGGGATGGGCTGGAGAGGGGAAGGTCTAATGAGGGGAAGGCCAATTAATAGAGAATTGCAGTGGTCAAGACGGCAATGGATCGGTGTCATGGTGAGGGTTTTTGTTCTTTCCATAGTGAGAAAGGGGCGAATTCTAGAGATGTTCTTTAGGTGCAAGCGACAAGAGCGGGCGAGAGATTGCATACAGGAGGTGAAGGAGGAATCGGTGTCAAACGTACCACCTACACATCGAGACTGCTACCTAGGCGTTATAGTGGTGCCACACACTGAGAGGGAGATGTCAGATTTAGGAAGGTTAGTGGAGGGAGGGAGCAGAAGAAGTTCAATTTTGAAAAATAATAGACATACATGAATAGAGAGAGCTTAGAGAAAGGAATTAGAAAGTGATATCAGTAACACATGGATTTTTGACCTGTCAGATTCCCTTTAATTCTTTTTTCCCTTGTCTTCTTCCAAAAACCAAAACATGTCATTTTCATCTGCACAGCGGGGTGAGGCCTTATTGGCTGAAGCTTTCATTAATACCATTTTGGAGAACAGGTGACATTGTATGACCTCTTCTCCCTTAGAAATATGGACATACTTGCAGTTTAAGCGACGGAAGTTCATGGCCGGGACAGGGGAAAGAGTTGAGAGAGTGGGCTGGGAAGCACCAACACAATGAGCATGAACAAGCTCCTAAAACTGATGGGCGTGAGCTCACATGTTGTGGGGGCGGATTTATTCCACCTCTCTCCTCCCCCGAGGTTGTAGTGGTGAGACTGGACCCCTCCTTAATGCCCCCTGAGGTTGTGAAGGTGTGACTGGCCCCTCCAAGATTGCGACTGGGGGGGCATTGTCCTGCATGCAAATTGCTGCTGATTGAGTGATGGTTGCAAGTAAGTAGCCACGTGTTGTTGATGTTTCTGATATACACTTGCATTCACTCTGCCATGTAGCTATACGAGAGGTCCAACAGAAAACATTCTCCAACCATGACACTTCCTCCACCACCTTACACTGAGTTCTTTACACACTTTGGGGTCAATCTTTCCCCAGTTTGTCAATGATTATAATGTTTCCCATCAGACCCAAATAAATTAAACTGTCTTTCATCACTAAAATGAACTGTGGACCACTTCTCTGTCCACACAGCATGCTCCTCACCAGAAGTGAGTCTAGCCTGTTGATTCTTTCTCTGTTGCTATGGCTGATAGGGTGTTAATTTTGACCTTCACCTGAACAACCTGCTGCCGGAGGGTTTCAGTTGCTTTGGAACAGCAAAGTACCGTAAGTGCAAACTAGAAAGTTAGGGTGCAAGTTAAATAGGGTTTGTCAGACAATTAAGAAAATTAGCACCAGGTGCCAGATTAATAGTTTGCAGGTATCTGGAAGTGTTCTCTAATTTTGATCAGTATCTTTTACATTTATCTCATTTACATTTTTATTCTGTGCTTAAGAAAACACTCAGTTTATGAAATAAGCTTAAAATTCTACTAATTTACTCGTTAGGATATTTTCACACAGGACAACGCGATGACCTTAACATTAACCCCTTCACTATCAAGGACGTACATATACGTCCTTGGCTGTGTCCCTACCCCTGATATTTGCTCACGCGCGGAGGTTGCAGTCTCCCCCCACATCTCTGCTGAAACTGATATGTTCTCCTACCTAGAGAGATGCAGCAGCATGTCTCTAGATAGTAGAAGCGATCGGACTGTGCAGCACTTAGGCCCCTAGGGGTCAAGTAAAATAAAGAAAAAAAAAATAAAAAAAGTTTTAAAAAACATGAAAAATCATGTTCAAATCACACCCCTTCTGCCCCATTAAAAATAAAACTTTTCAAAAAATAAAATATACATTTGCAATCGCTGCATTCAGAAATGCCAGATCTATCACAATATAAAATCAGTTAATCAGATCTGTAAACTGCGTAACAGGGAAACAAAATTACGTTTTTTTGGTCACCACAACATTGAAATAAAATACAATAATGGGCTATCAAAACATCACATCTACCCAAAAATGGTATCATTAGAAATGTCAGCTCAAGATGCAAAAAAGAATCCATCACACAGCCCCAGATCCTGAAACATGAGAACGCTACGGGTCAGGGAGATTGACTTTAAAATGAACTTTGTTGGTGTCGGACAAAAGGGTGCCGTGGCTCTCAGTGTGAGCACCTTTGTGTGCTCGTGTTGATTGTGGTGTACCCTGATGCTCCATGTGAGAGGTGGCTATGCTGGCCATCACAGACTCTCAGTATGTGTTTTGTGTTGTTTTTGAGTTGGTGGTCAGTGGCTCTGCATGCTGGGCTATCTGCTGTCCACACGGCTTCACAGCACTACCAAGCAGCTCGCACTCACGCCGTTGCGGTTTCAATACTGGGCCAAGAAATATCTTAAGACTGATTTTTCAAAGGTTTTAAGGACTGATGAAATGAGAGTGACTCTTGATGGGCCAGATGGATGGGCCAGAGACTGGATCAGTAAAGTGCAGAGAGCTCCACACAGACACAGACGCCAGCAAGGTGGAAGTGGGGTACTGGTATGGCTGGTAACATCAAAGATGAACTTGTGGGACATTTTCGGGTTGAGGATGGAGTGAAGCTCAACTCCCGGACCTACTGCCAGTTTCTGGAAGACAACTTCTTCAAGCAGTGGTACAGGAAGAAGTTGGTATCGGTCAGGAAAAACATGATTTTCATGCAGTACAATGCTCCATCAAATGAATCTAACTACTCCACAGCGTGGCTAGCCAGTAAAGGTCTAAAAGAAGAAAATATAATGACATAGCCCCCTAGTTCACCTGATATGAACCCCATAGAGAACCTGTGGTCCCTCATAAAATCTGAGATCTACAGGGAGGGAAAACAGTACACCTCTCGGAACAGTGTCTGGGAGGCTGTGGTGGCTGCTGCACACAATGTTGATCGTAAAAAGATCAAGCAACTGACATAATCTATGGATGGAAGGCTGTTGAGTGTCATCATAAAGAAAGGTGGCTATATTGGTCACTAATTTTTTTGTGTTTTATTTTTGCTTGTCAGAAATGTTTATTTCTAAATTTTGTGCAGTTATATTGGTTTCCCTAGTGAAAATAAACAAGTGAGATATATTTGGTTTTTATTAAGTTGCCTAATAATTCTGCACAGTAATATTTACCTGCACAAACAGATATCCTCCTAAGATAGCCAAATCTAAAAAAAAAACACTCCAACTTCCAAAAATATTAAGCTTTGATATTTGAGTCTTATGGGTTGATTGAGAACATAGTTGTTGATCAATAATAAAAATAATCCTCTACACTACAACTTGCAAATAATTCTGCACACAGTGTATGTCAGATTACTATGGTAACTCCCATACGCACTGTTCATTTTATCATACAAGGCCTGTTAAAGCCAGCTCTGGCAGCTGCATGTTGCCTGAGTATTCATGTACAGTTGTAAGTCCTCAGTGCTACAATGTTCTTTTGAGGAGTTTAACCCCACTTCCACTAAACTCTGCAACAGTCAGGTGCCAGATTTTCTGTTCAGATGCTTCCAAATACTATCTCACATCCAGCTCTCAAAAAGAAGGGCCAGATTTTCTACTCAACTCTGCTAATCCCAAGTGCTACCTGCACATCCACCTCTGCAATACATTCAAGTCCCTGATTGTATACTTGGCTCTTGCTCTATGTTACCTACATTTCTATCTCTACTACAACAGGGTGCTTGATTGTCTCACCCTGACCTATAGCTTGGTGCATCCACCTTACCAGGTTAGCGTATATTATACATCGATGACTAGTGGCTACCTTCAGAACCTGGTGTGAGGGCAGCTAAAGTAAAAATGTAATATGTGATTATATTCAGACATCAATGCTGCATCTGTAATTTACAGTCTTCAGAAGATCTCATATCCTGATGCATATTGTTAAATCTTCAGCAGCAATTTTCCTTGACTTTTAAAACATATTACTTTAATAGTTAACAATAACCTTGCTACATGGTTCAAGGGTATATTACATATATTTGGATTTTCTAAGTATATCCATCCACATGACATGTTAGTACTGTAAAGCTCATTATAGCAAACTAGACCTTTTCAGTATTGTCTAAATTGTATTTCTTTGTAGATTGCAGGAGAAACCTTTTATGGGAAGGCCACTTGATTCATTTTATCTAAATTTCTAATAATGTAATTAACTTCAGAGCTAAGTTTTAAATTTAAAATATATTGCTTGGCTCAACATTATTCTCCTTTTGGATAATTTTGCTGGATAACATCAATGCATAATTCGAATGTTTTAAAGGACAAATGATTATAACTTCACCATTCAGTGATGTCTGTAAATTCAGCACTTGACCAATCACTAGTACTTCACCAGCAGGAGATTGAAAAAGTTAGTACCTTTTTGTGCAGTAATTTCATCTCCTCTTTGTCAATTGAACAATCTTTTTATTTATCTAAAATCTAAGTTTGTTATCAGATTCATTGTATTACATTTCTTTGGTCGGTTGTGTTAAGAACCCAAATCGATGTCTGCCTTTATCTCTCCCTGAGCCTCCCTGTGCCCGTATGGACCAGGAGTGTCTGCGTAAAAGTGTGCCAAGCTGACCATACAGATCCTTAGGGGGTGCAAAACGTCGTGTTTTGTCAGACGTGGTGGCACCGTATCGCTTGACCTCGACATATCAGAGACATGGTGGGGGGGGTGCGAGGTGTGATTTGTCACACCTCCTATTTGGCTCCACAATATAAGATTTTAAAGTGTATTATCTCGGGGTACAGGGGGGCTCAAGGGCTGGGGGACCACTTGCCTGGATGCAGTAGACATGCTGTATTCAGTGCTGTAATAGATCACCATGTATGGTTGGTGACAGGTCCTCTTTAATGTCCCCCTCCCCTTGCTCACATCATGTAATAATGTTCACATCCTGAAATAATGTGCTTCTTACGGGCCTCATCCTGTAATAATCTCCTTATTCTGGACCCATCCTGCAATAATGTCCTTTTTTCTGTGACACAAATTGTAATAATATCTTCCATCCTGGGCCCATCTTGTAAGAATATCTCCTGTCCAGTAATAATGTCTCCCATCCAGTATTAATCACCCCATCCAGTAATATTGTCCTTCATCCTGGCCCAATCTTGTAATAATGTCCTTGTCCTATAATAATATCACCCCATCCTATAAAAATGCACGCCCATCCTGGCCTCAATCCTGTAATAGTGTTCAACATCCTGGTCTCCATACTATAATAATGCCCGCCTCTATTCTAAGATAATGTCTCTCATCTTGGACCCCATCCTGTAATAATGTCCCTCATCCTGGCATTCATCCTATCTATAATAGTGTGCCCTATCCTGGCCTACATCCTTGTAATGCGGTGTTCTGCACTGCACTCACTTGGTGTCATGTCATCTTCTGACTCTGTTCACACTATGGAGTCTGATAAGCAACCTTGTGCTTGTTAGTTGCTCAGCCAAAGTAAAGGAGTCAATTGTTTTGTGTTCACTGATGATCAGTTTTGCAGGAGTTAAATTCCTGATGACTGGTAATATGCTGCTGGAATTTCAGGTTGCCTCTGTCTTATCATAGCCATCTCTACCCTTTAAGTATGGTGGAATCCAGTCTCCTATGCCAATTCTAGCTTCAGCTTTGCTCCAGCGACTCTGATCCTATGGTGTGGTGTTCCAGGTATTGGGAAACAGTTGCTGCTTGTTTGGTGTATAGTGGAAATGTCCTTGTTGTTTATCTCCTGCTTGGCTTTATTTCCCCTGATCACATATTGTGTGTGAGTGCAGTGAGTTTGAGGTTTGTGTTTTCCCTGTCTGTCTTTATCTGTAGGTTTCATTACTCCCCTGTTTCGAGAGGAGGGGGAGTGGAAATAAGTTTAGGGCTGGACATGAGCAGGGCCAGAAAATGAGACTCAGGCCTCTCCACCATCAGGAATACCCCTGTGATAAGGATATTTCAGGGCTCTCTTGCTTCAGGTGCCCCGATTCCCAATTTACCCATAGTCATTATGACAGACCTGTACTAGTGTCCAAATCCTATATAGGAGCCTCCATCCTTTTAATAATCATCGTCTTCTCCAGGGAAGGCGCCAGGTGGAGCGCTGAAACATGTTGGAGAATAAAGATAAAGCTTGAAATAACTTCCTGCATCCCAGGTGATTTCTTTGGTACCCGGTGGCGCGGACTGTCACACACCTTTTCCCAGCTTCCTGAGAGTCTTCCCACGTGCGAGTGGTTGGTGGAGGTCCTGCAGTAGCCGGTATTGATTGTATGCCTTCAAGCCAGTTGTGGGTCATCACAACTGGAATAGTGTGAGTGGTTTTGACAATATACCTCTCATCTCTTAGTGTCTGAGTGATAGGGCACTATTGCGCCTCTTGTTCCCCCTTCCTATTTTCTATTGGTTAATAGGCACTTGCACATTACAGGACTTTGCTTTGCCCTTACACATAGCAGCGTCATCCATATCAAGCAAGCCAGCAGCTGCAGGGAATGAGGAGGCGTAGAGGAAAGAAAAAACAAGCCCATCAGACCCGACCAGGCCATTTGCCAGAAGTCTAAAAGCTATTGTTTTGGCATATTCAGCGTTCCTTTTGTACAGGACTACTTTACTTGTGTATTAGTTTTTAAGGTCATTTTGGAATAGGCTAATTAAGAAATACACTGTTAACAATAGTCACTTTCTTTGCCACTAGAATGTAACGTGTCAACCAAACAAAGTGTATTTCAGCATATAATGTATTGCATATGGCCCAAAAGCTCATTAAAGTGCAGTGATGTCTCAGGGTTCACAATGATGGCAGAATACACTGTAATGGCACTTCATTTTGACATGAACTGCTAAAATTCCATGAAGGGTGAAGAAATAAAGCAGCTCTCCTCCTTCCTACCTTTCATGTTTTCTTTTTTAAGCACGTTCTCCATCCCGGCACAGACATGTCTTTTAGTTTTCGCTAGGCTGTCATATCTCTCTCTTCTCTTCAATAACAGTTGTCATCTTTGCAGAGTATATACATGTTGTTTTTAGGCTCAAAGAACTGTTTTTCTGGTTATAAGAACATATCTCACATTATTTGGAAATGAAAATTACAGTTAACTTTTCATTTCTCATTTTTCTATTTTCTTTGCTATTTTTCTCTTAAATCTCCTTAAAGGCTATGTCCACCTGCAAATGGAGATTTTTTTCTTTCTGTTCCTAATTGCAAAGTTAAGCATTTCTCTAAATAGTCTTCATTAAAATTGTTCTATCATTTTGCTTCTGCAGAGTATTAGAAAGAACCTTATCCAGCTGAGTGCTTTACAGAAATATTATAAAGCTGGCTGCTCCGTCCTAATGGCTCTCTCTACCGCCCCTCCCTCCTCTCAGTGTTAGGCCTTCTTCACATGTCTGTTTTATGGAACGGGTGGCATTCCTTTTTATCACATATACCAGACATCGACATTATAACCTATGGGGCTGCTCACAAATGAGTGAACAACAGCACTGATGACAAAGGCCAATACAATTCTATGGGTCCGTGAAAAACACATATAGCACATGGATGGGATCTATGTGCCATCCATGTGCCATCCGTGTGCTGTATGTGTTTAACATTGAAGGTATAGAAGAAGCTGTGTGATATATTATTCATTAGCTATATCAGAAAATCACGGATGACACATGGATGAGACACGAATGACCTATTACGGTAATGGTACAGGGATAGAAAACAGTGATGACACTGGTATACGTTTTACATGTGCGTTTTTAATACGGTGTAAAGGGGGCCCTAGTGATAGCAAAGAGTTGGTTGTACACAGATCTGTGTTGGAGAGAGGAGAGACTATCTTGGAAGGCATAGAAAAAAAGTGACCATTAGGGAAGTACAACAGTAGAGCTGTTTGATACATGAAAGGAAATAAAGACAGTATAATTTTGGATGCACACAGACCTCACATCCAGCCTATATTACTGAAAGAGAAAATTTCACAAGAGAAAAATCTGAAAATTTGATCAGGTTGCAAACTTTATATCAGGGGGTTGAAAATGAATGAGGAATGAATATTGCAGATTGAAGCTATACAATGTTTTTATTATTATTCTTAATAATTTATTTTTATAGAATTATTAATTCCATGGTGCTGTACATGAGAAAGGGTTACATACAAAATTATAGATATAGTTATAGTTTATAGATAGAAAAAAACTATGTAAAAGTTTATAGATATAGTTTACAGTAAACAAATTAACAATGGCAGACTGGTACATACTGGAGAGGACTATGTCCTTGCGGACTTACATTCTACGGGATAATAGGGAAGAGACAGAAGTAGCTCTGGTGGTGGTGAGGCAGCAGGTCTGGTAGTGGTGAGGCAGCAGGTCTGGTGGTGGTGAGGCAGCAGGTCTGGTGGTGGTGAGGCACACTGTGGTACTTGTAATGCTATTTAAAGGGAATCTGTTAGGTTAAAAATCCGAATGTAACTGATATCATATTCTAATTCCTCTGGTGAAGCTCTTTCTATTCATGTATTTCTTTTATTTATACTCCCCCTAGCCTCTTTAAAAGGCAAAATAAAAGATTCATTCCATCTGTCAATCACAGTGAGTGATCACTTACTTCTCTGCTGCTCACTCCCCAGGAAATGAATAATCATGTAGTGACATAACTACACTGCCCTCCTCTGTAAGCACACAACCAAAGCAGTGGTAATAACTCATATGAGGGCTCTGTATCCTTGTTTCTATGAAGCTCTCCAGGCACACTGCAGCAGAAAAAGGAGGGGGAGGAGGTGTGTGCTCTTAGCAGCTGCAACTCTGACATCTTCATTTCTCTCCAGTATTAAGCAGTGTCAGTGTGTGTATCTGAGACATATGTGTAATGTGTGCTCTTAGAGATTTTGTGTGTTATATGAACATTTGATAATTTGCTCAGCAGATACACATATTACGTGTATGCAGGAAAACCAATGTTCATATAAACAGATAGAAATATCTCACAGACAGCACAATGTAGTACTACAAGAGTCGTAGCACTAAACACCTCACCCATATCTCCCCCTCCAATGCCACCTGCAGAAGCCTGAGGTTTTCAGTGTAACTTCAGCACAGCGGCGAGGGACAGATAGGCGCGGTAATTTAAATAACATTTACACAGTGTGGACTACTCGGGAATGAATGTAATAGACTGGACTAGTGCAGCCAGTTGCTTGCAGGGTGTAAAGATGCTTATAGTAAGAGAACTACAGAGAGTACAGTAATGATTTTTACATATTTTGAAAGGTCTGCCCAGGCACTATTCACAGGTACTATTAGTATCATACTGAAAAATGACCTGACAGAGTCCCTTTAATTAATCTTGTCATTTATTATCAGCAGAATTACAGCCTCCACACTGTAATATATAAATGTAATATATTTATGAAGGTGCACATGTACTTTATAAAGCTTAACCTATAAAACTATAAAACAAAAGTGTTTTGAATGCAAAATACCATTAACGAGTCATCTATGTGTAGCCGTAATGCAGGAGAGTCAGGTGTTCAAGCCCCTAATAACTCTCTTCCATGCTCTATCGTCCCTTCTAAGGCAATGACAGACCTACTTCCACTACTTCCTGGTGCCAGAACTACAACATAATAACAGATATGTTCAATGCTAAGGAATCTTTGCTGTTACTGTTTCCTCTCATGGGGACATTGTTTTTTGCACACGATATGGCTCTGTATCTGGTCCAGTAGGAATCATGTACCCAGGGCCGCACCTATCATGAGGCAAGTTGAGTACACTGCCTCAGGCGCGGCACCTGTTGATAAAATGGGGGCGGCATCTGCGGGCCAGTTCTATCAGATGCTGCCCGCTCTATCAGATGCCGCCCGGTGCCTGCATTGAGCCTCTCTTCTCTCCCCTATACCCTGTTTTCTCCTCCTGCGCTGCAGCTTCTTACCAGTGTTCCGTGCACTGATTAGGAATCTGTGGCTGCTTTCCCCCGTCGGGTTCAACAATCAGATAGGGGGCGTGTCCTGTGGAGGAGAACACCGGTCAATGAACGCTCTCATATCAGAATGATTAGAAGAGCTGATTGGCCAGTGTTCTCCTCCTGCAGGGCAGGAAGAAGTGAGAGACACCTGTGCTGGAGCTGGAAGACGAGGGGGAGAAGTAGCCCCGGCCGGTCACAAGGTGACAGATCTCCTGCTGTGCACAGTCCCGGCAGAGAGAAGGAGCGAGTGGGGGAGGGGCAGGGATCCAAGTGCTGAGAGCAGGGGAAGCTACACATGTGCCCCCCTCCTGCAGCAGAGAGGAGTGTGTGTGTGAGGTATATATCTGTAAAATGAGTGTGTGAGTTGTGTTTCTGTGTGAGTTGTGTTTCTGTGTGTGACTTCTGTGTGTGAGTTGTGTCTTCTGTGTGAGTTGTATGCATGTCTTCTATGTGAGTTGTCTGCCTGTATGTGACTTCTGTGTGTGAGTTGTGTCTTCTATGTGAGTTGTCTGCCTGTGTGAGATGTGTGTCTGTATGTGTGTCTGGGTGTGTGTCTGTATATGTGTGTCTTCTGTGTGTTAGTTGTGTGCCTGTGTGAGTTCTGTGTCTGCTGTGTGTGAGTTATGTGTATGTGTGTCTTCTGTGTGTGAGTTGTGTGTCCTTGTCTTCTCTGTGTGAGTTGTGTGTCTTCTGTGTGAGTTGTGTGTATGTGTGCCTGTGTGAGTTCTGTGCTGTGTGTGAGTTGTGTGTATGTGTGTCTTCTGTGTGTGAGTTGTGTGTCTTTGTCTTCTCTGTGTGAGTTGTGTGTCTTCTGTGTGAGTTATGTCTGTATGTGTCTTCTGTGTGTGTTATGTCTGTATATGTCTTCTGTGTGTGAGTTGTGTTCCTGTGTGTGACTTCTGTGTGTGAGTTGTGTCTTCTGTGTGAGTTGTATGCGTGTCTTCTATGTGAGTTGTCTGCCTGTGTGTGTCTCCTGTGTGTGAGTTGTATGTCTGGGTGTGTGTCTGTATGTGTGTCTTCTGTGTGTCAGTTGTGTGCCTGTGTGAGTTCTGTGTCTGCTGTGTGTGAGTTGTGTGTATGTGTGTCTTCTGTGTGTGAGTTGTGTATCGTTGTCTTCTCTGTGTGAGTTGTGTCTTCTGTGTGAGTTGTGTGTCTTCTGTGTGAGTTGTGTGTCTTCTGTGTGAGTTGTGTGTCTTCTGTGTGTGTTATGTCTGTATGTGTCCTCTGTGTGTGTGAGTTGTGTCTTCTGTGTGCGAGTTGTGCCCATATGTTTTCTGTGTCTGTATGTGTCTTCTTTATGTGAGTTGTGTACCTGTGTATGTCTTCTGTGCGTGAGTTGTGTGTTCTGTGTATGAGCTGTGTGTCTGTATGTATCTTCTGTGTGTGATTTGTGTGCCTTTGTGTGTCTCCTGTGACTGAGTTGTGTCTGGGTGTGTGTGTCTTCTGAGTGTGAGTTGCATGGCTGTGTGAGTTGTGCGTCTTCTGTGTGTTTTCTCTGTGCATGAGTTGTGTCTTCTGTGTATGTTGTGTGTTTGGGTGTGTGTATATATGTGTGTCTTCTGTGTATGAGTTGTGTGTCTGTATATGTGCCCCCATCTGTGTGAGTTGTGTGCCTGTGTCTTGTGTGTGAGTTGTGTTCCTGTGTGTGACTTCTGTGTGAGTTGTATGCGTGTCTTCTATGTGAGGTGTCTGCCTGTGTGTGTCTCCTGTGTGTGAGTTGTGTGTCTGTATTTGTGTCTTCTGTGTGTCAATTGTGTGCCTTTGTGAGTTCTGTGTCTGCTGTGTGAGTTGTGTCTTCTAGGTGAGTTGTGTCTGTGTCTTCTGTGTGTGAGTTGTGTGCTTGTGTGTATGAGTTGTGTGTCTTCTGTGTGAGTTGTGTGTCTGTATGTGTCTTCTGTGTGTGAGTTGTGTGTCTTTGTCTCTGTGTGAGTTGTGTGTCTTCTGTGTAAGTTGTGTCTGTGTCTTCTGTGTTTGAGTTGTGTGTCTTTGTCTTCTCTGTGTGAGTTGTGTGTCTTTGGTGTGAGTTGTGTGTATGTGTCTTCTGTGTGTGAGTTGTGTGTCTTCTGTGTGAGTTGTTTCTGTATGTCTTCTTTGTGTGAGTTGTGTGCCTGTGTGTGAGTTGTGTGCCTGTGTGTGTATTTGTGTCTTCTGTGTGTGAGTTGTGTCTTCTCTGTGTGAGTTGCTTGTCTTCTGTGTGTGTTGTGTCTGTATGTGTCTTCTGTGTGTGAGTTGTCTTGTGTGTGAGTTGTGCTCGTATGTCTTCTGCGTCTGTATGTGTGTCTTCTGTATGTGAGTTGTGTGCCTGTGTATGTCTTCTGTGTGTGAGTTGTGTGTTCTGTGTATGAGCTGTGTGTCTGTATGTGTCTTCTGTGTGAGTTGTATGCATATCTTCTATGTATCTTCTGTTTGTGATTTGTGTGCCTTTGTGTGTCTCCTGTGAGTGAGTTGTGTGTCTGGGTGTGTGTGTCTTCTGAGTGTGAGTTGCATGGCTGTGTGAGTTGTGCGTTTTCTGTGTGAGTTTTCTCTGTGCATGAGTTGTGTCTTCTGTGTATGAGTTGTGTGTCTGTGTTTTCTGTGTGTGGGTTGTGTGTTTTCTGTGTGAGATGTGTGTCCTTGTCTGAGTTGCATGTCTGTGTGAGTTGCGTTCCTGTGTGTGTAGGTTGTCTCTGTGTATGTTTAGATATCTATTGATTATATTGAAGTGTGTGTACATACACTTGTCCTGCATGCATGTTCTGTGTATATCATGTGTACCAGCTGTGTATGTGTTATATAGTATGTGTGTACTAAGGACATGTGTGATATGAGTGTCTGTGTGACTGTATTATGTGTATGTATGTAAGTAGCATATGTTGTCCAGTATGTGTGTGCT
The DNA here is from genome assembly GCA_033576535.1 of Allobates femoralis. NCBI lineage: Eukaryota > Metazoa > Chordata > Amphibia > Anura > Aromobatidae > Allobates > Allobates femoralis. The sequence continues at coordinate 511,577,382 of JARQOC010000001.1, forward strand.
GTATACATGTATATAATGTAATTTAACCCCTTCACTACCTATGACGAACATATACATCAAAAGTTGTAAGCTTACCTTTGATACCGGCTCACATGCTGAGCACGCATCAGTCCCCGCACATACTGATGGAGGACTGTGTCTGCCTACAGGACCACAGCTCTGCCAGTCGTCATTGTGTGTCTGTAGCTTGCGCCAAACCACCATTGCCATTGATGCTCCTTATTCTGGACTCTCCTGTGTGGTTCTTGTGTGTGCATGTGATGGCATCCGTGTATTTGGACAACTTTTATCTATTTCTCTAAATGAAAATGTTCACTAATGCACTCATTTGATAACATAGATATAGATCTGTATGAACCAGATTTATTTATACTGATTGAAAATTTATTAACTGGGGGGGGGGGGCGCTGTTCTGCAGTTCGCCTCAGGCAGCAGAGAGGCTAGGTTCACCCCTGCATGTACCCCAAATGATAAAAGGCTGAAGAGAAAATGAAGGCGCAAGATAAGGTTTACCTGTGTGAAATATGGCAATTCACAGGTATCTTTCTTCTCACCTGAAAATTCAAAACCACTAAGAAGCATATAAGGTCAGCACAGTTTCCCACAGTCCCCAGCAGTCAATGTCCAAAACTAGCGAAAGGAGAAATAGGGTATTATCACCGCGCTACCGTTCATATAATAAAGATAAAAGGTATATAATGTGGTTGTGATCTTATTTTCTACGTGTTTGAGGGTATTCATCCCTTCTTCAGGTAAAATCACCAATGTGACCCCAAAATGCATAAAAATAAATATCACAGCAACTTTATAGACCTTTTATCTATATTATGTGCATAGTAGCGCTGTGATAATGCCCTATTTCTCCTTCTGCTGGTTTAGGGGTACTGTACCTGACAATCTGGGTAAAGCAGTAGAAATTTAAGAGAAATCAAACCTTTAAAATGGAACAATGTGGCTGAATTTTAATTGTTGCTCTGTGGCGGTACTTTAAATGTGCTATGTGAGCAATCTGCCAAGGTTGACATGCAGGTATGTCCAGATGAGGGAGATTACCAAATTTTGACTTCTGAATATTGGAGAGCATGGATATGTAAATCAATGAAGTTAGACTAACCAGCTCCAATTTGTAGGCTACAATGCCTGACAATTACAAACAGTCGCTGCTCCACTTAAAGCAGCTCTTCTAATGGTGGGTTTACATGTTTCAATATCGTTGCGATATCGCAACTCAATGGCGCGGGAGCGCGCATTTAGTGCACGTTCCTCCTGCATCGCATCGGAGGTTTACATGCTGCGATATCGGAATACAACGTCCGTGCGATGTCTACGCCCCCAACCCAGGAACGACCATTTAACATGGGAGTGAATGGGTGACGTTGAACATCGCATCGTAGTTGGGCTGTCACACAGCACGATCCGGCTCCAATCTCCCTTCAATATCGGGGCATTGAATAGCACGCTCATTCAATCCCCGATATCGCATTGACATCGTTCCTGCATCGTATTGGACGTTCACACCATACAATGCAGGAACGATATCGGGTCCAACGATTGAACCACGTGACTTTTGATTGAAATTGAACGCCGATATCACAACGTGTAAACCCGCCATAAGGCTGCTTTCCCACTGTGTATTTCTGGGATCCGTGGCTGTCTGTTGTAAAACTGACAGCCGCAGATCTGATTTGGCCACCATGTATCACTAAGGGCCACGGATTGAATCGGATTTGGCCTAATTGCCATCCGATTTTGTCAGATTCGATTTGTGTCCGATTCTTTGCTGTACCCAAAATCGGAGACTGCTCCGATTTTGGGCACAGCGGACCAAATCATACTGAATTGGATCTGACCCGATCCGCAGCCTTAGAGAAGTATAGGTGATGACTGTCACTGCTTGTATTTTTTTTGTCATGATATGCAAAGAAAACATTCTGAGACTTGTAACTCTCAATGCTCAAAGAATGTTCTTTGTATAGCATGACACGTTAACACTGCCAGAGACAGTTTTTCACTCTGCAATGTATTTTGTTAATCTGCCAGGGTTGGAAGGATGTCTCTGTTGGGAAACAAAGGCTTGATGCTCACAAGATTCATACCTTTGCTAAGGATATTTTCCATAGTTGCTTGGTGCTAACATGCTATAGAGGGATAGAGTTCTCTTTTTTCTCATTCTGGCTTAAAGGGAACCTGTCACCAGGTTTTTGCAACCTAATCTGAGAATAGCATAATATAGGACCTGAGATCCTGATTCCAGCGATGTATGACTTATAGGACTACTCAGTGTAGTTCTGATAAAATCACTGTTTAACCATCTGGAGATTATCATTAGCAGTCTACTTGGCCTGTTGCCAGGTAGTCCTGCATATTCACAAACTGCTACATTTGCAGCAGAGAAAATAGTAATATTATCAAAATGACAGCAAGCACTGCAGTAAGTGACAAATCGCTGGAATCAGGGTCTCTGTCTCTACATTATGCTTCTCTTAGAGAGGATGGCAAAAACCTGGTGACAAGTTAGCTTTAAACTAGAGAGCAAGCAAACTTTTAATGCAACTGACAATAGCTGGTATTGGCGATTTAGGCAAGCTAATAAGGATCGAGCACTTTTAGGACTAGTCTTTCTTAACTATTGATCTGCCTACACAGGTCATAAGGTTACCTGATGACTAAGAGGCTCATTCATTTACTCTATGATTTTAAAACTGTCTCAAAAATCATTATTGGCTGCTTGTCGGTGCTACTGGCGTCTCAAGGACCGTGGCTCTGAGCAGCTTGTGCGATCAGCTCATGCAAATCCACCGACCTCAGTTATCTGTCACATCATCCTACAGACAAGAAGTGACACCAGAAGAATCAGCAGTGATTCAACACAGGGCCGGGGCAGGCGATTTAAAAAAAAACAAACAAACAAACACTTCAGCCGGTGAAGAGGGGTTTTCGAAACTGGATAAAGGCCCAGTCACACACAACGACGCCCCAGCAATCCCAATAACGATAATGATGTACAGAGATCGCTAGTGCGTCGTTTTTCACATCGCTGGTAAGATATCAAACAGGCATCTCACCAGCGATGTGAAAAACGACACACTAGCGATCCAGAATTATACTGAGGTCGTTGTGAATTGTCACTCCATAGCGTAACATTGAGATCGTTGGTCATTGTCCCTGTCAAACACAACGATGCAGCATTCCCAGCGGGTGCGCAACGACATAGAAATGACCTAGAGTAGTGTGTAACCATCAACGACCTCACAGCAGGGGCAGATCGTTGGTGCATGTCACACAGAACGAGATCTCTAACGGGATCGCTGTTGCGTCACAAAATTTGTGACGCAATAGTGATCTCGTTAGCGATCTCGTTCTGTGTGACAGGGCCTTAACTCTCTTAGCAATCGTTATGTGCAACTGGCTAATCTAAAAAGGCTTTTAATAATCAACCACCGATTAACTTGCAAATAAACAACTGTTGTTCGTTTACTGCCCATGTGAAGTGGGCAATATTTCTTTGTAGAGATAGTGGCCATTGTTGACAATGGGGAATAATGCAAAATATTTTTCTAACCATATCATTTTATAATTTTCTGATGTGTGGGCAATGTCTTTTCCTATAGTCTAAGAACATGTGGGTGGAAGTTTTTTTTTTTTTACATCCCTACATCTCCTCCCTCATTTCTGTCTACCACCCTACCGTGCCCTCTACCCTTTCATCCGCCATTGATCTAAAATTGACATCCTCTATAATCTGATCCTCCCACTCTGGTCTTCAAGACTTCTCGTGAGCTGCGAACATCCTCTGAACAGACTGCCAAGAACAATTCGATTAATTCCCAATACCCACAGGTTTAAGCAAGCCCTAAAAACTCATTTCTTTAGACTTACTTCACCTCACTTATCTAAGTATTCCCATTTTGCCTTAACAAAAATTTCTTCCAAATATGGTCCCTTGTATAATCTGATTACACCCTCCATGCATTTAATAGCACTTTATCTGTGCTTGTACAGATCCCAGCTGGTGTCAGGTTGATGCAGTGTTATGTGAATCCCCTATTTATTTTATTGATGGCTGGACCATATATGATGGCACTTTTCACCATTTACCTTTTGTGCCTCCCCTATTTTGTCATAGATTTTAGCTTGTGAGCAGACCCCTAACACCTCTTGGTGTCTGTTGAATTGTGTTGGTCTGCAATGTCTTATATTATCTGTACATGGACCCTCTGAAATGTAAAGTACTACGGGATAGGTTGGTCCTATATAACTAAAAATTAATATTATTATCTATTGTCTAGGTGATTGTGCTGTGTGGTGGCCATTGTTGTTATAGAGCTGTGCTTGTCTGGTGGTTTAACCTAGAGACATAGCAGCTTTGCCTTGCAACATTGGTGCTATGGTGCTGTGGATCACCAGGTCACAACTCATGTTGGTGCAGTATTGCCTGAGCGGTGATCAGCACACGGAGCCACAATGTTAAGATCACAGATCCACTAATGGCCCCTTTACACGCAGCTACAGGTAACAGGTTTTCCACAGGTAACTTACTGGCTGCAGTGAAATCATGGAGACATAGTTCCATTTGTACACAGCAACAAGATAGAACCATGTCTCCATGATTTCACTGCAGCCAGTAAGTTACCTATGGAAAACCTGTTACCTGTAGCTGCATGTAAAGGGGCCATTAGAGATTTGCTGTAATGGGGCAGTGATCTCTCAGTCTGATCAGTATGGTAAGCTAAGGGTCCCATCACACTTGGCGACGTTCCAGCGATCCCGACAACAACACGAACTGGTAAGGATTGCTGGAACGTCACTACGTGGTCGCTGGTGAGATGTCAAACCGTCAGATCTACTCAACGACGCAGCAACGATACGGCGACCCGTACAACGACCTTGGCGGTCGTTGGGACCCTGTCACACAGCAGCTAGTCTGACGACTCAGACCTACGTGGCTGAGATCTGAGTCGCCAACGAGGTAGTTGTTAAGGCGTCAAACACACGGATGCATGCTGCCCAGCGGGAACCCGACGATCAAAAAAATAGTCCAGGCCATTCAGACACAATCGGCGATCTCACAGTGGGGGCCCGGTCGCTGCCAATTGACAAACATGGAGAGGTCGCTGTTGCGTCACAAAACCTGTGACGCAACAGAGATCTTGCTACGTGTGACGGGGCTTAAGAATCCCATGTAAAGTTATGTCAATTTTTGCTTCGCGGCAGTAGATCAATGTTTGAGTTTGGGATGTGTGGTACATGTCTTTTTCTCCAGCTATGGTAACAAATATTAAATGTGTTTGTCTTTCCAAAGTCTTTGAAGTACAAGGAAGAATCGTGACATATTTTACCTTGTTAGCACGCCATCGACTATATCTGTACATGCTCTATTATATGCAAATGAAGGGAAAGCAGAACAATAACCAAATGGGATTCACGTAGGAGCAGTAAATCAAATGATAAACTGCATGTCTCAGTTACCATAGCATTTCTTGTATCATGGAAGACAGAAAGTGTGGTTGGAATATTTATCAGAATGTTCTTTCTTGCTTCACATATCCATTGTTAAATGCGGCATACTTTAAAGGAGTGTTTAACTCTGCAATAACAATCGCCAAAGTCAATGAGAGACCAGAATCCGACTTCCCACACTAGGTCTATAATACTCTGCAATCTGGAAATTACCTTCATTTTCCAACTACTAAACACATAAATTGTGAAAGATATTTTTCACATTGTATGATAGTAGCACACAGAGATTCACATTAAAGGAATAAATGAATGATAGATATGAAGAAGGAAATAATCTTGCCTTTCTGCTGTTTGTCAGTCTGTAGGCCTTTCTTCATGCTACTTTAACAATTTTGTCGAAATCTTAAAATGAACACAGGACTAAATCTCCCGCTGATCTCTTCTTTTTTCACTAGGGAATAACTGACAATTGTGGTTTAGCGAAGTGGCAGGGTTTAATGATCTTTGTGTCCTACAGCAGACGTAGGGATGGAGGGAGGCTCCTGCTGCAGAAAGTTGTTTTAAAGCCATAAACAAGAATGAGTAGAAGAAAGGGGATAATGCTGATCACCTGAGACTCACAGAGAAGATTTCTAAATGTACCATATTCTTCAGACTGTAAAATGCACTAGGCCATAAGACGCACCATGGTATTAGAGGACGAAAGTATATAAAAAAAATTTGAGGCAAAAAATGTCGTCATGACGCACTTATAGGAGGACTCTTCTGCTGACATTGTTATAAGGGTAATGTCTCCTAAGTATGTACTAATATCCCCCATCTTTGGCCCTATCCTGGAATATATGTCCCCCATCCGGTGTATATGTACGCCATCCTGATAGATATGTCCCCTATTGTGGTATATATGTCCTTTATCCTGGTATATATGACCCTTATCCTTGTATATATGTCCCCATCCTGCTATATATGTCCCCCATTTTGGTGTATATGTTCTCTATCCTGGTATATCTGTGACCCATCCTGGTAAATATGTGACCCATCCTGGTAAATATGTGACCCATCCTGGTAAATATGTGGCTATCCTAGTATATATGTGGCCATCCTGCTAAATATTTGGCCCATCCCAGTATATATGATCCTCAGCCTTAGCCCATCCTGGTATATATGTCCCTCATCCTGGTATATATGTGGCCATCCTGCTAAATATGTGGCCCATCCCAGTATATATAAACCCCATCCTAGTATATATGTCCCTCATCCTGGTATATATGTTCCCTATCCTGTAATATATGATCACCAGCCTGGTATATATATGTCCTTTGTCCTGGTATATATGTCCTTTGTCCTGGTATATAAGGGCCATCCCAGTATATATAATCCCCATCCTAGTATATATGTTCTTCATCCTGGTGTATATGCTTCCTGTTCTGGCACACTTTTTTTTTTTACACATACTAAAACAATTCTACTCACCTTCCCTCAGCTCACCTGATGTGTAGCATCCTCTTCTGATGTCAGCAACTGTCTTATGTGTGTAAATGACAGGCAACGCATGACATCACTGCCATATGCCCCCAGTCATCAGCTGCTGGCTAATCCAAAATGAATATTAACTGCTCCCCATGCCCAAAATTCTGCCCAGCTCCCAGGTCCTGCTTCAGTACCAAGAGGTGGGTGGGATTGTGGTTATGGGGAGCAGTGAATATTGGTCTTCTTTAATGGCAAATACACGTGTTAGCCCCAGCCACCAGCTTCCTGCAGCAGCAACCCTGCTCCCCCCTCTTGTGACCCACTCCACCACCCCTCTACAGGTACAGCCAGACTATAACTACCTTTCGTCCTAATTTGAGTGAGAGGTAGTGTGTGTCTTATAGTTCAAAAAAATTACTGTATTTCTTTGTTTTAATTCTAATATGAGACAAATAGGGTCAAAGGAAATGAGGAGACTGACACAAAGAAGAGATTATTAGTATATTTTTTTGTCTTTTGTGTCTTTTTTATGTTTCTTTAAATACAAAAGGGTTAAATAGCAACTAAATTCAATTACTACATCATAGAAGCCAGATGTTACTCGTATATGGAGGGAAGAAATGATTTTCCATTAGTTTTACGTGTTATGTAGATTATTAGACATTCTTTAGAATTGGAACACTTTTTCTTGTTCAATTGGAAGGTAAAGGATGAAAAATGTTATGGTATTTTTGCTGTTACTATTATGTCTGATTAGTGATTAGATATCATATGGCCAATTTTATTTTTTAGCTGGAATTGGTACAGTAAGGGTCATAGAAATAGCAATCCACAGGTACCATACAATACAGATTTATGTATTCTATAGACTTATTGGCAGGGGTGTAACTAGGGGATGCAATCACAATCCTGGAGTCTAAGGGACCCCAAATGTCACTTGGGCCTATAGAAAAAGACTATTACTATTGAAGATTTGCTATAATTGCGGGCCCGTTGGAGATTTTGCATCAGGGCCCATGAGCTTTAAGTTACACCACTGCTTATTGGCATGTAGGAAGATATATTGTCTCACAACAATGCAAAATACATAGGGAGTGATAACAATCAGAGATCCTAATGTAACTTCACCTCTCTATTGATCCATTGTCAAACCACATTTCAATTATGAGCTCCACATTCTTAAAAGATATTGTAAAGCTCGAGATGGTCCAAAAGTAGGCAACAAGATCCTTACATGGGATGGAAGGTCTATGCATCAATGAGAGTTTAGGAAAAAGATGTCTCAGAGGGTATCTCATTGACATGTAGAAATACTGTACAAGTGTGGTCAATACAGAGAACCAAGACATCATTTATTCCTTCCAATCTCCTTATAAACCAGGTGATTTAGACATTTACGGTATATAAGAAAGAGTTCTTCACCCTTACTATGGAGTGTTCTAACCTAAGAGGAAGTAATGGCAGATACTATGTCAATATTGAAAAACATTCTTCATTGACAATCAATGGTATTGAGACTAATTAAAAGGATGTCCCATGAATAAAGTACATTTTAATTAACAGATCTTGGAATAAAAATAAGTTCCACAATTGGATGTGTTAAAATTAAAAAGTTCCTATCCTGAGATTATCTTATATATGTGTCCCTACTAGGTACTGTGTAATGGCCATTCGACACCCACCAGGGCCGTGAGATACTCAGAACCGGGACAGTCAGTTCTTTGGGAGATCATTGTGGCGGTAACCCATCTCCGTGACCCTGGGCGTGAAGTAAAAGGGATATTTACACCTTTGGTGTCTGGCCAGGGACAGCCGACACTGCAGATTAGGACCGCTGGTGCAAATGGTAGTGAAGCCGGGATAGTATCGCTCCCACAGGTGAAGCGGGCCTAGAGCAGATGGTACAGTCTACTGCAGGGACGGTGCTCTGGCGATGTTGAGGGTCGCAGGGCGTGAAAGGAGCAGACACACACACTTCGTGAAGTTCTTTAAGTTTTACTTGCTGATCAGGCAAGGTTACTCAGCCGGGTGCTGTGCTCCTCCATAGTGCAGCTACGTTAGCTCCCAGGAGATCAGGCTCGCCTTCCCAGGTTGCTCTCTCCTGCGCTGGATTCTCACAATGCCTGCCCTGCACCTTCGTGAACAGTGTCCCAGGCTGATGGCTGTGGGCCTTGTCGGGTGACTGCAGCGGCACAGTCACAGTGGTCTCCAGTTTTCCTGGTAGGGACCTGGAGTACCCACACCAGATCGGGGCCGGTCTAATCTGGCAACCAGTCCTTCCGCCCGACTCGAGTCAGGACCGGATTCAGCGCACATGGGTGGATTCCTAGGACTTTCTCAGTCTGCTGCTCCGGACGTCTTCCTCCTCTTGATTCTCTCCTCACTCTCATCTCTAACCTTCTTCTAACCCTTCCTCATGACCAGATGATGGGGCCCTCCCTAATCAGCGTACGCCCGAACACCCTAGCCCGGAATTGGGATGGTGTTGAATGTAAACTATGTGTCTGAGGTTTGCGACCACTCTTCCCTGGGAACGATGACACCACACCTGTGGAATGGGTGGATCATCACTGTGGCGACCACTACGCAGGGGCGCCACAGCCATGTTTAACTGTGAAGAGCTGCTCGATTTTATAGTCTGAAAATAATATAGCTCAGTGTCAGTGCAGAACGTAAAAGAATAAACAGACATTACAGCATGGGATTAAAGACTCCGTGTTTTGTGAGGTAAAATATGCTTTTAAACATACAGGGATATGTTTTAATAGAGATAAATAGAGACAGTGGCATTAACCATACTGCGCTTTGTTTTAGTTTATTTTTATTTTCAGGTGCTATGTGCAAAGGGGAGGGAGAAGAAGCAGAGACACTTGACTGACAGCGGCTGTTTCACAATTGGAAGCACTTCCACCAACAGCACATGAGAGCCTGTGTTAAGTGATGCCTGTATTTTCAGCTTCTATATTTAAGATCAGGGAAATGTTTTACCTCACAAATAAGAAGCATCATTGATCCCATGGTGTACTGTATGTATACTTTCCTTTGTGTCCTCCCCTGCCGAGGAGCTGTGGTATGATCAGAGCATGTCCTGTATGGTCAGACACTGGCCATTACACAGTACACAGCAGGTACATATATATATAAGATTATCTCAGCACAGGAGATGTGGTATGATCAGACCATGTCCCTGTATGGTCAGACACATCCATTACACAGTACATAGCAGTGACACGTATATAAGATTATCTCAGCACAGGAGAAGTGGTATGATTAGAGCATGTCCCTGTACGGTTAGACACATCCATTACATAGTACATAGCAGGGACACTTAGGTTAGGGTCACACTTGGTATGCAGTTTTTCTGCCTTTTCAAAACCTGATTCCGTTTTTGTGAAATGCCATTTTTGCTTCTAAAAAACGCTATGCGTTAACGCGTGCATTAACGGATGGTACCTATATGTACCATGCGTTAATGGATGTGTTTCCCATAGGGCTCCATGTTAAACACCCCAAAACGCTGCTATCAGGTTTTTGGGTGCAGTAAAAAAACTCATAGCGTTTTTTAGCAGTGCATTTTGACACTGCGTTTTTTCATATGCTATGGATCCGTTAAAACCAACCGTTTTTCACAAATTCTAAGTTGAAAAACTGATGGTTTTAACGGATCCAGGGCTCAAGCGTGAACTAGGCACTTGCAGCAGTCAGCAGCGTTTTTTTCTCAGCCGCAACTCCCGCAAGTGCCGAAACTGCAACTATACCGCACTTGCCGCAAGCCTCATAGACAGTGCAGTAGTTACGCGGCAGATGCGGTAAATCTGCCGCATCTGCCACAAAATGTAAAAACCGCTGATGTGAAAGGGGCCTACATTGAGCCAACAAGTATGCACACATGCCACGAAAATGGCAAGGGAAAAAAAGGATCCTTTAATGCATCCCTCAAAACAGATGAAAGCTCTCAGTGTGACCCTAGCCTTTCTCTTTTCTTTTTAGGAAGAAGATAACCCCTTTAAGGCTAGGTTCACATTTGCATTCGGCACCGCAGCGTATGGTGCGTATATGCATACGCAGTACTGAACGCAGACACTGTTATGTGAATTGTCTGCATGCATTCCCATAATGTCTATAGGAAATCAGTACAATACGGCCTGGCCATAGGAATGTACAATAGAAATAGGAAAGAGAGAGAAGAGAGACAAAAGAGAGAGAACGGGATTTACGCAGGCAGGAGTTTACAATTACATCACCACCATCTTTAAAAAATACATTTCTTACCCTTACTAAATGAATACAATTATGAATGAAAACATCAGAAACAGAAATATGGAGATTCTGCTTGAAACAAAAATTAAGTCACACAAAAAGAACATTAATTTCAGTTTCAGGTAGCAGAAATTTAGAGAATATTTGTGAAGGGTTAAATGCTTTTAAAAAACACATTTCTACTTGAGGAATTACAGTATTTCGTCAAACTGAAAAGTGAAAAGAGGCCTGTATAGAAGTGGCCATTATGTGCTTTTCCATTTAGTCTAGTCGATTATCACACCCCCATCTCTCCCCCAGTGAGGGTGTTCGGAGAATGATTCAGAAAGTTATTTAGAAAGCACATTCACACATTAGTAGTTTGGTTGGTTTTGAAAAAGAAAAGGGCTCAGGTAAAGCCTTGTTCATATCACGTTTGGGCTAAATGTTCATCTCTCCATCAGGGGGAACATCCAAGTTGAAATGAAGCCATTCACTGTGAGAGAGATGAAGTAGTTTTGTATTCCGTCTGGCCTCTGTTTTAGGGGTGTCCATGTTTTTAGTTGGAAACAAAATTTAGTCTACTGTGCTATTGTGTCCACTTAAAAAACCTAGATACCAACAGAATGGAAGCAGACCGGAATAGAAAGTGACTATCTGCCTCATTATAGTGAAAGGCTTCATAGTTGGCACGATCAAATCCTGCTGTTCGGGGTTTACACAGTCTTGAACATGTGGCCTGAATGTGATGTGAACCTGGCCTAAACATCAAAGATTCTCACAAAGTCAGTATCATTTCTGTAGATGAAGAGATCAGGATGCAGGCTGTCAGGAAGAAAAACATGTAATTCTCGGTTTGTTCAGAAAACAGAGGTAGTGCTAGAGAGCAGGTGTCAGGGAATCTGATATGATCACTAGAAGTAGGGAATTCTCTCTTTATTCTGACATTGTCACGCTGGACTAAGGGGAGTCCAGCTATCATGCGTGACAGTGGTGCACAGATCAACGATGTCCAGTACACTACCCACAAAACAGACGGAGAGACACCGGAGGGATAAATATAGTGGAGGACCCTGCTCATAGGGAATGAGGAAGAGGTGACCTCCTGCACTCACAGTTGTACTTGTGCCCTGATCTCCCTACCGTCCCTATATGTGTTCTTTCAACTTGTCGCCGAGCAGGATACCTATTCCCTTGCTGGCCCTGATGTTAGCCTTCAGTAGGGAATGGACGACAGGAGGACTCGTCCCAACCACTGCAACAATAACATGAGGGAAGGGGAGACAGACAGGGAAACAACACAAAAACTACTTAGCAGCAGTCAGCTCTCCAGAGAGCCTCCTTCTCCTCAGGAAGCTAGGCCAGGAATGGGTTCAATCACCAGCAAAGCATGCTGGAACCATTTGACTATATAAAGGGGATGTAGTAATCACAGAGTGGCCACAGCTGGTAAGGAAACTAATGAGTCTGCTAGCAGCAGAACTGACATTCACTCATGAATCGCTGAAGGAAAGAAATACATTTAAAATGAAATGTCAATAAAGGAATGAGATGGAGGTCCCAAACCTGTCACAAGTCTCCAAAGTAAGATTGACCATCGTTACAGGCATTTGGCAAACATTAATAATTAAATTAATCCGAATTGACCTAAAACGGGAAAGGTTTATTCTGATTTCATGTCAGATAGTAAGATAAACATGCATGTGTCTTTTTATACACTGTATGCAAAATTCTGGTATCAACTGAAAGTTGTCTTTAAAGGGATCCTGTCACCTCCAAAAAGCCACCAAAGCTACAAAATCATGTCCCTGCAGCATCCTATCACTAATCTCACACTCCTTTTGTCTCCTAAAAGCATCTTGTCAAAGTAGATAAAAACGATTTATTACACACACATTAGGCATTATAATTAGTAGGGGCTATATTCTTTAGCCCTTAGGGCGTGTTGTTTTGCAGGCTCCAGGATCCACCCTCTCTCTCTGTGTGCTGCTTTGCTTGTGCAGGCTTTACCGTCCCCCTCTCTGTCACTCACAGAATGCAAATCATTAGTCCTGCCTTCAGCTCCACATCACAGCAGCAGAGAGAGGCTGGATCCTTGAGCCTGCAAAACAACACGCCCTAAGGGCTAAAGAATATAGCCCCTACTAATTATAATGCCTAATGAGTGAGTATAAAATCGTTTTTAGCTACTTTGAGAGGATGCTTTTAGGAGACAAAAGGAGTGTGAGATAAGTGATAGGATGTTGCAGGGACATGATTTTGTAGCTTAGGTGGCTTTTTGGATGTGACAGGATCCCTTTAAATGTTTCTTGAAAATGCAAGAACGTCTTCAGGGATGCTGTAATTCTGTCATAGATTCCACCACATGGCTGTGAACTTTGCATCACAGCACATATCCTTTAAGCATTAGCACAGAAAATGTCTGCATCATTGGTTCATGCAGCTCTAATTATATCTGAACCTCTCCCTCTTCAAGTGGCTATTCCATTCTGCTGACCAAAATCATTTCATGTTCTTCTTGTGCCATTCCTTTTGTCTCCTCTAAAGGTACCGTCACACTACGCCATATTGCCAGAGATTTGGTTGGCAATTCCCGAATTAGGCGATGTGGAAACTTCATCGCCTTTGCGTAGTGGCGTGTGACTGGGAGATTCTCCGGCGGTAAATCGCCGGTGAAGCGTCGCCTGATTGCCCTGCACTGCAGAGAAATCAGGCGTCATCCACCAGGCAATTTCAGCGCATCGTGGCATGTGACAGGGCGATGTACACAGTGATCGTGAAAGAAATCAAGTAGGCGTGCTTGGATGTTGTGTTTTTCTCGTCGCACCAGCGGCGATTGGTGGGTGATACTGTGTTCCGATTGGCTGGCTGTGTCCGAGTCACCTTATTTGATGACCCGTGCATTCACGCAAGGCTGACCAATAGGAACGAAGTTCCGTCCTCCAAACAAAGTGATAGGGGTGCGGTGAAAAACACTCTAGCACACCCCTATGAAAACAGTATGGCGTCATCGCTGCTACGATTGTGGCGTGTGACGCGGCGATGTGTGAAGGAAAGATTGCTTCCGGTCTTCTGCAGGCGATTTCCGGAACGCAGGATCACCATAGAACGCAGGCGAGATGTGTGACAGGTCATCGGCGATCTGAAAAAAGTTCCCAAAACGTGCACTCTCACGTCAAATTGCCATAAATATGGAAGCCATATGGCGGCGTGTGATGGTACCTTAAGAGATATAGTCCTCCACTTGTCTGATTTTAAAGGTGCCGTCACACGCTTCAATTGTTGTTAGCGACCTCATGCAAGCGAGATCGCTAACAACATCGTTCACATCGCAGGTGTGCTGTCGCACAGGCAGACTCATCAGCCATGTGGACCAGCGAGATCGCTGGTAACAATGGTAAACATCGGGTTACTAAGCACGGCGCGGCGCTTAGTAACCCGATGTTTACCATGGATATGAGCTCCCTGCATAGGTTGTGAGGCGCTGGAAGCTCATTCATCATTGCTCTGCCGGTGTCACACGCAGCGATGCTGCGTGTCCAGCGGGCGACCAACAATAGATTTGAGGTTCTGTCCTCAAATCAAACGATCAACGATCAGCCGACTGATCGTTGATCGTTAATAGTGTCACACGCAACGATGTCATTTCGACATCGTTCAAGCGTCACTAAACACGTGACTTTTGAATGATATCGGCAACGATATCGTTATGTGTGATGCTACCTTAATGGTACCTTTACACGCCGCCACAGAGGGCAGCAACAGGCAGGCACCGCACGTGCGCATTTTCAACGGTTGCTCCACAGAAGGTATTTGCGTTCCCCGGAAGTGCCGACTGGTGCCGCGGGTTACCTTCTGTGGAGCACCTTCCCTGATTTACACGCCGCTACCACAAGGGAATATGGGCGTACATATTGTGTGCCGTAACTACATAGGCGTGACAGAGTTGTGTATTACGTGGCGCTCGTACGGTGATTGGACAATGCAATACCATCATGATTGGCCAGCCAGCGCAGGAAGGCTGGCTAATACATGACGCTATTGCAAATGTGTAGTGTGACTGGTCAGCTCCTTGAATATGGCGCCCTGTGTAGGGACAGCCAATGGTTACATAGCAGCCCCCACCAATGATAGCTGATGGGGCGTTGTATACATGACACTGTGGCACGCCCCAGGGAATTCACTAGGGCACACAAATACCTTGCCTGTGCCCGGATTACACGCTGCCACCATAGGGATTATGCCTGCCTGTTTTTGAGCACGGCTCTGACACAGGTATCTGAAGGCACAGGAAGGAATTTCCTGAATTACACGCTGCCACTTCGCAGTCTTTTCAAGGCATCAGGCACAATTGTATCCGATGCCTGGCGGTTTCTACCTTCCTGTGGCGGCGTGTAAAGGTACCATAAGATGTTTATTAGTTTTAATTTTGTCATTTTGTATGTCTTCTTTCCTTTATTGATAAGGAATGTAGAATGTTAGGTCTAATAATATACATAAAAATGCCTTAAAACATTCTTTCTCTCATTATTTTGGCATTTAGCGAATGTTAATACTTATATTTATCTGAATTGACCTAAAACGGGTTTATTTTGATTTCATGTCAGTTAGTAAGGAAAACATGCATATGTGTCCTTTTATATAGTGTATGTAACCTTCTGGTTTTAACTGTATTACACAATCCAGAATTTGATAGGACAAACCACAATGGGGAAATTAGAGTCACATGGTGGAGAGCAAACCAAGAAGGGAAAACGAAGACAATAGAAACCATCAGCAATGGGACAGTGAAGAAAAAGGGTCGTTTCACATCTATGCACCGATGCACAGCCAAACACAGGTCAGCGCATCGGCGCACAGATGCAGCACATTGTACTAGCGCCACCATTACCTTCTATAGCCGATCGCACCACACCGCATCCCGGCAGCGCAAGTGTGACAGGGCCTGTGTCACAGTGCATGCGCTAGTCCGGACGCACCGAAAACGTGTCAAGCAACATTTCCAGAATAAGGCGCTGTCACACTTGCGCTGCCGGGATGCAGTGTGGTGCGATCGGCCATAGAAGGTAATGGCGGCGCTAGTGCAATGTGCTGCATCTGTGCGCCGATGGGCTGGCCTGTGCTTGGCTGTGCTAGCACCTGCACTAGCGCAGTGCTGGCAAACACATCGGCGCATAGATCTGATCAAGGCCAAAGACAATATTGTGGCAGACAGAGAAACTGACCACTAAACAGAAGGTCACTGGATCAAAAGCCCAAACTGAGCCATGATCACAAGCAGCCAAGAAATGCAAAGCTCTGAGAAGAGAACGTAAAGCTAGATCAAAGCAAATAGAGCAGGACTGGTTCGCTCATAGTGACAACTTTTTGACTAGTCAAGGTCCTCTAGATATGTTAAAGTTTGAAAAAGTGAGTATCCTTATACAGTTGTGTTCAAAAACATGAGTTAAACCCAAAATCTTAAGAATAGTTATTATTTCCATGCATTGGGAACATTGCACACTGTTTTCTACGTTAAAACATGAAGAGAAATCTATATAATTTTTAACTACTTTACAGAAAATAACAAATAATGAACATTGGGCTGTTCACAAAAATAGCAGTGTAGGCATATGTACCGTATATACTCGTGTATAAGCAGAGTTTTTCAGCACAAAAAATGTGCTGAAAAGTCCCCCTTCGGCTTATACACGAGTCATATAGCTACTCACTACTCTCCGAGTACTTATGTGTACTTGGGAGTAGCGAGTAGTCCTAATACTTTCACAGTGTATCTATGGATACACTGCGAAAGTAGCCTAAAAGTGAATAAAAGATGTTAAAAAACAATAAACTCACATACTCACCTGTCCGACGCATGCACTGGGACCGGAAAACCTCACCTCCGCTCACTAGACAAGGACCTTTCACTACCAGCCAATCAGATGGCCGGCAGCAATCTGGCCAATCAGATGGGGCCACGTCACACCACGTGATCGCTAGCGGCCACCTGATTGGCCAATTTGCAAGGTCCTAGATGTACTATCAGGACCTTGCAAACTGGCCAATCAGGTGGCCGCAAGCGATGACGTAGTTGTGACGTAGCGCCATCTGATTGGCCAGATCGCTACTGGCCATCTGATTGGCTGGTAGTGAAAGGTCCTTGTCCAGCGAGCGTAGGTGAGATTTTCCGGTCCCGTTGCAGGCGTCCGACAGGTGAGTATGTAAGTTCATTGTTTTTTAACATCTTTTATTCACTCTTATGCTACTTTTGCAGTGTATCCATAGATACACTGCGAAAGTATTCGTACTCGCTAAACTCGCAACGAGTAGCTAGTACCGCTACCTACTCGTTGCGAGTATAGTGAGCACGAGTAATATGGTACTCGCTCATCCCTAATCGTGAACGATATCGCTCAAATGTCACAGGTTTGGGATCGATCAAACGACATTGGTACTTCTTCATTGCGTATGACACATATGCCCATATCATGATGCTTGCACCACCATGCTTCACTGTCTTCAGAGTGCACTGCGGCTTAAATTCAGAGTTTAGGTGTCGTTTTACGAACTGTCTGCGGCCCTTGGACATAAAATAACAATTTTACTTTCATCAGTTTGCAAAATATGTCTCCATTTCTCTTTAGGCCAGTTGATGTGTTCTATGGCAAATTGTATCCGCTTCATTACATGTCAGTGGGTTTGCGGGGACTTCTTGTTAATAGATTAGCTTCACACAGGCATCTTCTGTCACAGTACTCACAGGTAACTTGAGATTGTCTTTGATCATCCTGTAACTGATCATTGGCTGAGCCTTTGCCATTCTGGCTACTCTACGATCCCTTTGAATGGTAGTCTTCTATTTTCTACCACATGTCTTGTCTTGTTTTGCTTTCCATTTTAAAGCAATAGAGATCATTTTAGCAGAACAGCCTATCATTGTCTACACTTCTTTATACGTTTTACCCTCTCCAATCAACTTTTTTATCAAAATACGCCGATCTTCTGTACAATGTTTTGACTGACCCATATTTCTCAAGATTCTGAGGGGAAATACATGTACAATATGTGCTGGCTTCATCCTTAAATAAGGTCCACCAGATTCACACTTGTTTCTTCACAGAATGATTGACTTCACTAATTGAACTCCACACTACTATTATTTTGAACACACCCCCTTTCAATTAATTATTCAAAGACTTAAAGGGATCCTGTCACCCCCAAAACACCTCAAACGCTATTAAAAGCTGTCCCTAGAGCATAGTAACACTTACCCTACACTCCTTTTAGCTCCTAAATGCAGCTAGTGAAAATGAAGATAAATGTTATTACACTACCTTATTAGTGATGATAATTAGTGACTATGGTATGCATAGTCACCCTGGCAGGCTCTCCCTCTTCATGATATCACGCCTCAATAGGCGTGATCTTCAAATCAGATTCAAATGCGCGCCTCCCCGCTCTGTCCTATGCCAGTCGGACCGCTGCATTGTGCGGCTGTATGACGAGAATCGCGTCATTTCCGGCGCAGGGGTGATGTATGTACACTCGCGCCGCTGTTAGCTTCAAGACCCGCACTGCGCATGCGCAGTGCGCGTTTTGAAGCTAACAGAGCGGCGTGGGTGTACATACCGTCACCCAGCGCCAGAAATGACGCGATTCGCGTCACCCAGCCCCACTGCAGCCCGCCGACACAGGACAGAGCGGGGAGGCGCGCATTTGAATCTGATTTGAAGATCACGCCTATTGAGGCGTGATATCATGAAGAGGGAGAGCCTGCCAGGGTGACTGCGCATACCATAGTCACTAATTATCATCACTAATGAGGTAGTGTAATAACATTTATCTTCATTTTCACTAGCTGCATTTAGATCGGGATTTATCTGCGCTCGACCACAAGGAGATCCAGGATAGGAAAGACACACTTTATTCACACACGGAACACACAAATTACCGACACGTTTCGTGGTCTCCTGGCCACTTCTTCAGGGCATAAACTTATGCCCTGAAGAAGTGGCCAGGAGGCCACGAAACGCGTCGGCAATTTGTGTGTTCCGTGTGTGAATAAAGTGTGTCTTTCCTATCCTGGATCTCCTTGTAGTCGAGCGCGGGTAAATCCCGATCTTTTTTTCTCCTTTGCAATGCTGTTTCTTCTACGGGATCTGCAGCGGCCAGGCTCTTTATGTTGGTTGTGACACATCACAACTTCATCAGGTCGTTTTACCACTTTAGTGCGCTCCCCTTTGTTTTCTTTTTTACCTTCAAGGATGGACATACCATGCTGACTTATTGCATTATGATATGTTTGCTTATTGGATATCAGATAACATGCTTTTTTCTGTTATTTGTTTACTTAATTACCTGTACTGTGTATAACCTCTAAAGGGCCTGTTACACGTGTCAATGTCGCCCGCAATATCGCTCATGCGTCACAAATTATTAATCGCCTGAGCGATGTGGAATTATCGCAGGTAAGATGCCACATGCGTCAATATGACCCAGCGATGCGGTGATGTCGCCATCTTGCGAGCGATTTTATTTAGTCGCTTGTACGTTGTCAAAATAGAAAATACGTCGCTGAGTTTAGTGTCACACGCAGCGATGCACAAGGTCTACTGAGCGATGAGCGACAGGTTTTACATCTGGCAGTGAAACCTGCGATCAGCGACATGTCGCTGGTTGCATCGCTTGGTCACACGCTTCAATGTCGCTCCTGCGTCACTTTTATGTCGCTCGAGCGACTGAAAATCCGTGACGTACGAGCGACATTGACAGCGATATTGACGCGTGTGACATCCCCTTAACGGGGGCCCTGCTATACTGGCTTATTTTGCCTTTTTAATTGTTTTTAACTTGTGTTGTTTTTTTTGCTATGTGGTTGCAATAATTAACATATATATTGTTATCTCATTGGTGATCACCCGACTCTTTTGCATGTAGTCTTTCTTTTCCTGATTATATGCCAGCCATATTTCCACACCCATGACTTGGGTATGGATATAAGTCTGTAAACTGGACGTCGAATGCACGTGATAGGAGGACATCTAAACAGAAATCCATTATGGACGGGACAGGACAATTATATAAGTGTATACCAGAAACAATGAATAATCTGGTTAGTCATATCGGATAGCTTTTATTTTGAACACTACTGTATGCTGGGGTGGCTCAGTGGCTCAGTGGTTAACCCTGCAGTCTTGCAGAGCCAGGAGCCTGGCTCAAATCCCACCAAGGACAATATTGGCAAAGAGCTTGAATGTTCTCCCAGTGTTTGTGTGGGCTTCCTCCAGCCTCCTCCCACACTCCACAAACATAATGATAGGATATTTAGATTGTGAGCTCCAATGGGGATAGTGTTGCACATGTACGTAAAGTGCTGTTGAATTAATAGTGTTATATAAATGAATAAATAGTATCATTATTGTATATAAGGGGCTATGCAAGGGCTAATTCTCTATATAACAGGGCTATGTGGGGCTCATGCTTTATGTAGGAGACTGTGTGGGGGTTCACATTGTATATAGGGGTCTATTTGTGGGCTCATGCTATATGTAGGCTATAATGTGGGGGCTCATACTTATATAGGTGGATTATGTGGAGGTTCACTGTATTTAAGGGGCTATGTGGGAGCTCACTGTATATACTCGAGGCTATATCTGTCAATCATACAGACTTTGACTGCAGTAGAGAGAGTACATAGCTACCGTATATACTCGTGTATAAGCCGAGTTTTTCAGCCCAAAAAATGGGCTGAAAAGTCCCCCCCTCGGCTTATACACGGGTCAATACGGTAATCCTATGGTGGGAGGGGGCGCGGGGGGTGGGGGGGCGCTGCGCAGTATTTCTTACCTTGTCCCCCGTTCTGCAGTGCTTTCCGGTGTCCTCCGTGCTCTGTTCCCGGTCTGCTGGGCCTTGTGGTTCCTCCTGGTTCCTCTTCCTTCGGTTCCATCATGGGGGCTGCCATCTTGTTTCTTCTCTCCGCCCCCGGCCAGTGATGTCAGAGCAGGCCGCGCTGTGATTGGCTAGCACCCGTGATCACATGTCACGGGTGCTAGCCAATCACAGCGCAGCCTGCTCTGACATCACTGGCCGGGGGCGGAGAGAAGAAACAAGATGGCAGCCCCCATGATGGAACCGAAGGAAGAGGAACCAGGAGGAACCACAAGGCCCAGCAGACCGGGAACGGAGCACAGAGGACACCGGAAAGCACTGAAGAACGGGGGACAAGGTAGGAAGCTGTGTGTGTGTGTGTGTATGTGTGTGTGTATGTGTATATATGTGTATGTGTGTGTGTGTGTGTGTGTGTATATATGTGTGTATGTATGGGTATGTGTATGTAAGTAGGCTGGCTGCCAATATAAGCCATACCTCTGGGGCTGCTGTATATACTTCTGGGGCTGCTGGATACTACCACTGGGGCTGTATATACCTCTGGGGCTACTGAATACTACCACTGGGGCTGTATATACCTCTGGGGCTACTGGATACTACCACTGGGACTGTATATACCTGTGGGGCTGCTGGATACTACCACTGGGGCTGTATATACCTCTGGGGCTACTGGATACTACCACTAGGGCTGTATATACTTCTGGGGCTGCTGGATACTGCCACTGGGGCTGTATATACCTCTGGGGCTGCTGGATACTACCACTGGGGCTGTATATACCACTGGGGAGGCTGCTGTATACCACACTGCTGGGGGCTGTATACCTGTACTGGGGTCCACCCTCGGCTTATACACGAGTCAATAAGTTTTCCCAGATTTTGGGGGCAAAAGTAGGGGGGTCGGCTTATACACGGGTCGGCTTATACACGAGTATATACTGTATCTATCCTATCTGGGAGCTTGGGACCTTCATTATTGTGATTAAAGCCCTAGCAATAAAACTTTTATTACCTTTCACCACAAATATGTGTTAAATGCTGTTTACAGTCCAGCCCTTTTCATTTGGGAAAATAATTTTTAAAAAGTCCAATAGTAACTTATCAACAATTAGAAGACAGCAAAATATTTTAAAAGGACAACATAACTATTCAATGGGTCATATAATAATAAATCAAAGGTCTTGCCTTCTTTCAATCACTTGATTTTCTGATTTAGCCTCAATTAAATGAATAGTGCTGAGCTCCAATACCTGGCACAAACCATAGAGAGAAAAGTACTGTTTCTGAAATGAAAAGTCTCTAATTTTCT
Organism: Allobates femoralis; assembly: GCA_033576535.1. Taxonomy (NCBI): domain Eukaryota; kingdom Metazoa; phylum Chordata; class Amphibia; order Anura; family Aromobatidae; genus Allobates; species Allobates femoralis. The sequence goes on from JARQOC010000001.1 coordinate 511,599,727, forward strand.
CAAAAGCCATGAGATTATTTTATTATTACCGATGACCCAGTTAACCATTTCAATGAGTCGGATGAAGTTAAATGAAGTTGTAGACTCAGTTTCCAAGCTTTCCAAACCATAGATTTGATGGCTCTTTACTGTATGTGCTGCACTCGATGAACCAGAAGAACTACAATTATGTGCAGCCATGGAGTTATTTCCTGTAGTAAGGCTCAGGTCACATTTGTTACTACTGCGCTGCCCAGAAATCACACTAAAAACTTGGTGTTTTGCAGCATAAACGCGGTGCTACCGCCATGGTAGCGCCGCGATTACGCTGCCCATACTCACCTATAGAGGCCCCGCCCCTAACATGACATCAATGCAGGCATCATATGGTAATCTCAAGGTATTAGCCTTAGGCTAGGGTCACATTTGAGATTACTGTGAGCTCTGCGGGGGCTACCGCCATGGTAGCGCCACGTTAACACCGCCCATGTTACCTTATGGAGATCGCGGCTGTAGTGCGGATCCAACGCTGTCATCATATGGAAATCTCGCGGTATCTCCAAACGCAAGCAAAGACGCTGTGGACAGCGTCTTTGCTCGCGTTTGGAGATACCGCGAGATTACTATATGAAGCCGCGTTGATGTCATGTTAGGGGCGGGGCCTCCATAGGTGAGTATGGGCAGCATAAACGCGGCACTACCATGGCAGTAGCACTATGTTTATGCTGCAAAACACTAAGTTTTTTGCCGACCCCTTGGGCAACACGGTAATAGCAAATGTGACCCTAGCCTAATACATATGTAGATTATAATGGGGAGACTGTAAGTAACTTATACTAGATCTGCATTTTATTTTTCTGGAATTGTAATTACAAATATTCTTTACAAGCAATATAATATAATAATATATGTTAATTAAAACAGTAATATACAACAAAGAACATTTCCTATTCACATTATAGAGCTTTGGGCACACAGGTGTCCAAACTTATTTTCAGAAATTGCTCTATCATTCACTAGTATATCAAGAAGGATATGTAATTGCAGCCTGTAAATGATAATGGAGAGAAGAGTCCTTTCCTCTTGATAATGGACCGCTATCTCACTCATTATCCCCCAAACAATGCATCCCCTGTGTGATGAAATTTTTGATTAGGTAGATTAGTGGGAACCAATTACTGTAATGTATGAGATGGCGGTCTTGTGGTTTTCATTTGCGTTCAAGTAGCAACTGTCTGCTACCAACCCTGTTTGTCTGCTATCTGCCATGTTTGCAAAGCTTGGAAGGATTATTTTGGTTTGTGATAAAAATTGAAGCCTTTTCAAATGCTTAGATACAATAGGTATAATATATGAGATATTTAAAAAAAATTGCTCAGTAAGGACACTTGCAGATTTTCCATGCAGATTTCACACATGCCTTTTGTAAAAAATGCATGGAAAAACACATCCATAGACCCCCATGTTAAAAATGCATGCCCCAATGCCAAAAATGCATGTCTAAAGAGCCATGCGTTTTTTGGATGCGTTTTTGGCTCAGCACCAATAAATGCAGCATGATGCATTTTTTGGTGCTTTTTCAAACCGCATGCGTTTTTTTAACATGGGGCCCTATGGGAAACGCATGCGTTGTTATATGGCACTAAATGGCCCTATGGGAAACGCATGCGTTTTTTAAGGGTGCCCCACACCTATCAGCAAAAATGCAGCCCAAAAACACAGGCTGGAAAAAGCAACCTTAAAAAACACATGCAAGCCTTGGATCAGGTTTTTGCATCATTTTCTGCACTTTTTTTTCTAAGGCTAGGGTCACATTTGGGCAGGAAATTGCGTTCACCGCATCCAGATCCGGATGCGGTGAACGCAATTGCCTTCACACACATTTTTGTAGAAAAAGGTGTGTTGTAAACCGCAATGCGGTAACCGGATTGCTCCGGATGTGTAATCCGGAGCAATGCGGTTACCGTATACTTTGTTCATCCCTGCAACCACAGGGATGAACAAAGTGTTAACAGTTTAATAAAGTATTAAATATCAATATTAGCTGTGGGCAACATTTCTGTAGGGGGTGCCCACCACCCAGAGACATGCTAGCCCCTTTACATTATTGCTGCCTTTTGTCGGCTTTTTATAATTTTCTGAATGAAGCCACGACTCCTGACAGTTGTGCAGATACTGTACGTAATGTACGTATAGTATCAGCCGCTGTCCTTGGTCCTGTAACCATTAACATTAGGTCTATGGGCAGTGCACTGCCATGGACCTAATGTTAATGGTTACAGGACCCTGGACAGCGGCAGATACTATACGTACATTACGTACAGTATTTGCGCAACTGTCAGGAGCCGTGGCTGCATTCACAAAATTAAACACAGCCGACAATAGCCGGCAATAATGTAAAGGAGTTATTAACCCCTGACATGCCCACAGGAGTGGACAGCATGTCTCTAGCGGGTGTCCAACCCCCCAGAGACATGCTGTCCACTCAGAACGGCATGTCAGTGAATAACTTAACTGTTAACATCATCGCCGCTATTGTCGGCTTTCATTGATTCTTTATCTTACAAGCCGCCGGCTCCCCGCTTCATGACCACTATGCTACGCAGTTTGCGTTGGCATTTTACAGTACATGCTGTACTGTAAAATGCTTACGCAAAGTGCGTAGCTTAGTGGTCCTGATGCTGGGAGCCGGCAGCTTGTAATAACGAATGGATGAAAGCCGACAATAGCGGCAATGGGTTAACAGCTAAGTTAACCCCTGACATGCCGCCCTGAGTGGACACTCCCTAGTGAAATGTTGCCCACATGCATTCTTATTATTTAACCCTTTGTTCATCCCTGCGGCAGCAGGGATGAACAAAGCCGTCGGCAGACGCAGGCATTCACATATGCATAGCCCATTATATCAGGAACCACAGCACATAGGAGCCCATTATAACAAATCTGCTGCGGCAGGGATACCGCTGCGACAACTGCAGCCTGCATGATTTTTCACGCAGGCTGCAAATCTGGATGTGGTAACCGGATTGCATATAATTAGGGATGGGCGAATCCTAAATTACTTGGAATCGCTAGACTCTGACGAGTCCGAGTCCAGGACTCGCTACTCGTTGCGAGTCTAGCGAGTCCAATGTAAAAAAGCCGCTGGGTTTTAAAGAATAGTAAAAGAAAAAAAAAAACAGATTGAACCGGGGGAGCAGGAGCAGGGACGCAGGACCCAGGCGGGGAAGCCGGCGGTGAAATTTGCTCACTGCCGCTTCCTCCTCTGAGTCCTGACCAGGGATGGGCTTGGGGGGGGGGAAGTTGAGTGCACCGGAACGGCCGGCTACTTACCGCTACCTCCGCGCCGCCGTCGCAGACTCGCTCCCCGCCTCTCTGCTTCTGCCTCCGGAGATTCCCGAGCAGTGACAGATCAGTGAATAAATTAACTTCCATCACCGCTCGGGAATCTTCGGCAGCACAGAGAGTCGGGCTGACAGCAGGGTTCAGCTCAGGTCATAATGACCTGAGCTGAACCCTGACTGTTTAGTCAGTTCTCAGCCTGCTCTCCCTGTGTGTCTAAGCACAGGGATGTAGCAGAGCTGAGGTTGTCAGCCTGCTCTCCCTGTGCATAGACTGTGCATGCGTTTTTAAAAAAGCACCAAAAAATGCAGCATGCTGCGGTTTTTTTGTGCTTTTTCAAAAAATCATGAATCATGCAGTATTTTTAGGTGCTGAGCCAAAAACGCATGCAAAACCGCATGGCCCATTTATACATGCGTTTTTGGCATTGAGGCATACATTTTTAACATAAAAGACGTGTGAAATCTGCATGGAAAATCTGCAAGTGTGACCCTAGCCAAATTGACACTTTATTTGCTATTTCTAGTTGTCTGAATTCTCCTGTCATTATATGCATTTTTGTTTATTGCTTGTTGCTAAAAAGATCTGTCACGGCTGCTGTCTGAGCGGACTTTCTTGATGCCTGACTGGGTCACCAGAGTGCATATAGATATTTAGTGCTGCTCCTTTTTCTCTACCATAAATAACGGAGTGCACTGATAGGCTGGGGTCACAATTGAGCCATTGAAGCGTTAAAAGCTAGCGTTTTTCACAATTCCAAATTGTGGAAAGCGGTAGCGTTAACGCTTCCATAGGCTCCCATGCACAAATGCATGGTCAAAAAGCAACACTTTTGACGCTATGCATTTTTGCTAAAGCACCCAAAAATGTAGTAAGCAATGTTTTTGGGGCCGTTTGCACAAACACATGCATTTTTTTAACATGGGAGCCTATGGGAAATGCATGCGTTAATGCATGGTACATATATGTACCATGCGTTAATGCATGCGTTAAAGCAGGGGTCTCAAACTCCAGGCCTCAAGGGCCGCACACAGTGCATGTTTTCAGGATTTCCATAGCATTTGGCAGTTGGTAATCAAATGACCAACTGTCAAATTCTATGGAAATCCTGAAAACCTGGACTGTGTGCGGCCTTCGAGGCCTGGAGTTTGAGACCCCTGCGTTAAACAGAGAAATAAATGGCAATTTTAAAAACTGCCTCCTCAAATGCATGCTTGCAAGGGATGCACCCTCCAAGTGTGACCCTAGCCTTAGCTCATGATCACAGTCAGCTTCAGCATTTTCACTGTTGCGAAGGCAAGGTTGCCTCATGTAGTTGCATCGGATTGCATATATAAAGAGTGGGCCATGTTACTTGCTCCTGAAGACATGTAATGTATGTGTATTGGTATAAGGTGTATAGGTATGTAGGTGTAAAGTTAAATCTGCCCAGCAACAGACATTGACAGTTGGGATTAGCCAATAGGGGCTTTTTGATAGAAACAATTTCTGTGCGAACTTCAGCTTGGGACCATCCAGTGACAGAGGGTAGGGTCACATTGAAAACCTAAATTGCATTCACCGCATCCGGATCCGGATGCGGTGAACGCAATGGCGGGCACACACATTTTTTTCAAAAATGTGTGCTGAATCCCGCACTGCGGTCACCGGATGGCTCAGGATGTGTAATCCTGAGCCATCCGGTAACTGCAGAGTTTGCGGATCCTGGCTATTGGCGGGATCCGCAACCTTAATAAAGAGTTAAATTGTTGATCTCAATGACTGTTTAAGGTCTGTAGGGGGGCTTAGACCCCCCTACAGACCGGCCGACCACTTATACAGTGTTCTTGTACAATTTCACAATGGGCACGGGCTCTTCGGAGCAAAGTGCCCCCCCCCCCCCGTATCACTATACAGGGGTGCATACACCCCTGTATTACAATGATGCATTAATGATGTGTAGTCCAAAAAGGATTTTATCACTCGCAATGTAAGTTTATACTTACAGCATGTAAGTTGTAGGCAGAGTCCAGCGAAATCCATAGGCGGGGCTGTGTGCAGCAGCCTCCGCCCGCTTCATGTTGATGGCCGCCCCCTCTGGCCGTAATCCACTGTTGTGAGGGCGGATACGTCGTTAAAGGGGCGTGGCTAACCTCGGCACATAGTTAGCCACGCCCCTTTAACGACGTATCCGCCCTCACAACAGTGGATTACGGCCAGAGGGGGCGGCCATCAACATGAAGCGGGCGGAGGCTGCTGCACACAGCCCCGCCTATGGATTTCGCTGGACTCTGCCTACAACTTACATGCTGTAAGTATAAACTTACATTGCGAGTGATAAAATCCTTTTTGGACTACACATCATTAATGCATCATTGTAATACAGGGGTGTATGCACCCCTGTATAGTGATACGGGGGGGGGGGGGGGGCACTTTGCTCCGAAGAGCCCGTTCCCATTGTGAAATTGTACAAGAACACTGTATAAGTGGTCGGCCGGTCTGTAGGGGGGTCTAAGCCCCCCTACAGACCTTAAACAGTCATTGAGATCAACAATTTAACTCTTTATTAAGGTTGCGGATCCCGCCAATAGCCGGGATCCGCAAACTCTGCAGTTACCGGATGGCTCAGGATTACACATCCTGAGCCATCCGGTGACCGCAGTGCGGTCCCGGCAAACGCTGCGAAAACTGCTGCCTGCATGATTTTAAACGCAGGCAGCAGTGCCGGATCCGGCCACCGGATGGCTTGTGAAGCCATCCGGTGTTTTGCATAGGCTCCTATGAGGAGCGTTTCCTGGTCCGGTTTTGAGCTTTTTTAAAGCTCAAAACCGGATCAGGATTTTAAACAAAAAACGCCGATGTGACCCTGGCCAGAGACAGACTTTAGGAACTTAAACAGGAATGGTTTCCACGGTCCTCACTGCTGCTTTAATCAATGTACTTCACAAGGGTTGTTTCTTCTATCACAGTCTTTATTTAGACTTGTTCTTATGCAAATCTTTTTATGGGGTGTTTGAGGAGATTCATATGTTGAAAAAGGACACTGAGAAGGGCAATGTAGAGAGTTTTCTATCAGAAATTATGAATAATGTGTGGGGGTTGGAATTTGAACCCCACATACATAATTCAACTATTAATTTCCTGGATATAACCATTTTTGTGGCAGATAAATCAATATGCACTCCAGTCTCCAGATTCAGACTCTATGTAAGCTTATAACTAATTTTTCTCAATCTTTATAGGGCACTTTTAGGTGAGACAGGGATGGTTAGGGATTTTTTTAGCAAGGTGCAGGGACAGGTAGTGGTAGACTAGGGGGGTAGAACGAGCTGACAGGTTCCCTTTAATCATAGGTTCATGCACCAAATTATCACACCCATTTTGTCAAAGTATTTATCTTGGCCCAACCCAGCCAAAACCTCAGAAAAACATTGGTATAATGCGTGCTTGGTGCTTTAATTTTTTTAAAGGGATCCTGTCACCTCCAGAACACCTCCTAATCTACCAAAACATGTTCCTGCAGCATCCTATCACTAATCTCACACTTCTTTTGTCTCCTAAAAGCATCCTGTGAAAGTGCATAAAAACGTTTTAATACTCACTCATTAGTGATTATAATTAGCAGGGACTATATTCTTTAGTCACCAAGGCAGGCTGTTTTGCAGCTCCAGGATCCACCCTGTCTCTGTCTGTGTTCCTCTACTTGGGCAGGCATTGCCCTCCCCCCTCTCTATCACTTACAGAATGCAAATCATTAGTCCTGCCTTCAGCTCCACATCACAGCAGCACAGACAGAGAGAGGGTGGATACTGGAGCTGCAAAACAACATGCCCTGGTGACTAAAGAATATAGCACCTGCTAATTATAATCACTAATGAGTAAGTATTAAAACGTTTTTCTCCACTTTCACAGGATGCTTTTAGGAGAAAAAAGGAGTGTGAGATTAGTGATAATATGCTGCAGGGACATGTTTTGATAGCTTAGGAGGCGTTTTGGAGGTGACAGGATCCCTTTAAGATTATTGAGGCAGCCATTGTGCCTAAATTTCTGCTCCCACTTGTAACAGCAGTTTATGGCAAATAACTCTGCAACATCTTTGGCAGAGAGTTTTAAGTATCAATATTATCAGTTACAATGGTGTGATTCTGTGTTATTAGTCTTTAGCTTTATAATAGAGGTGTAACAAGTATTGATATAGATTTATAGTATGAGTTAATATGATTATGTGATGACCAAATTATAGAGAAATGTTTTATGATTTGCTTCTCTAAAAAAATCAATTTTAAATAAAATATTCTTTGTTGGCCATCAAATTGAGAACTTTAACTTTTTAATATTTCTATTTGTAGACTTACCGTATATACTCGAGTATAAGCCGACCCGAGTATAAGCCGAGGCCCCTAATTTTACCATCCAAAACTAGGGAAACGTATTGACTCGAGTATAAGCCTAGGGGGGGAAATGAAGCAGACCCTCATCACGGTATACAGCCCCTCTCATCATGATAAATGGCCCCCCATTACTGATACATAATCCCCCATCACTGGCATATAGGACTTCCATCACTGGTATATAGGACCTCCATCACTGGTATACAGTTCCCACCATCAGAGGTTACAACCCCCATCAGTGGAATACAGCCCCCCATCAGTGGTATATACAGGCCCCACCTCAGTGGTATATACAGGCCCCCCATCAGTGGTATATACAGGTCCCCCATCAGAGGTTACAGCCCCCATCAGTGGTATATACAGGCTTCCCCAGTGGTATATACAGGCCCCCCCAGTGGTATATACAGGCCCCTTTCAGTGGTATATACAGGCCCCCCAGTGGTATATACAGGTTTCCCCAGTGGTATATACAGGCTCCCCAAGTGGTATATACAGGCCCCCCCAGTGGTATATACAGGTCCCACCCAGTGGTATATACAGGCCCCCCTTGCTGCCGCAAACCTGTAAAAGAATAGCTCATTCATACTTATCCCCCTCGCTCTGTCACCGTGCGTCCTCCAGTCTTCCTGCTTGTACCCGGCGTCATGTGAGCGGCGCAGAAGCAATGACGTCATTGCTGCTGCGCCTGCCGGGTACAAGTAGAAAGAAGACCGGAGGACAGGCGGTGACAGCGAGGAGGATAAGTATGAAGGAGCTATTCTTTTACAGGTGTGCGGCAGCAAGGGGGGGCCTGTATATACCACTGGGGGTTAGCGCTGACAGTGCAATGTAATATACACCGCTCCCCCTACCGCTGATGGACAGGGGGATACAGTGCATATTGCATTGCACTAATGAGCAGCCCCACGTGACCAGCCGCTCCTATTACAGCCTCCCCCCACCTGCTCCAGCCCCCGGACACCGCCCCCTACACTGAGCTGTCACTGACTCGAGTATAAGCCGAAGGGGGCACTTTTCAGAACGATTTTTGTGCTGAAAAACTCGGCTTATGCTCGAGTATATACGGTATATTAGGGCATAATTTTTGCGTGGAGAGCTGCATGGTTTATTGATACTTCATGGAATACATAAGGACCGCTTTACACACACCAACTTCTGTGTCCAACTTCTGAACAGATCTCTGGTTGCAGTGAAATCATAGATACATTGTTACATTTGTACACAGCCACAAAATGGAACAATGTGTCCATGATTTCACTGCAACCAGAGATCTGTTCAGAAGTTGGACACAGATATCTGTGTGTGTAAAGCGGCCCTTAAGAGTTTTAAAGAAGTTTTCTTTTTGTGAGGGGGACAAACAGTAACCGCCATATTAGAATTTCTCTGTCACTCTATGAAATCCCAGATTACCGTATTTTTCGCACTATAAGGCGCACCGGATTATAAGGCGCACCCTCAAAAAATGACTTTTAAGCCGTCTTGGTCCATATATAAGGCGCACCGGATTATAAGGCGCACCATATTACCATAAAAAAAAAAAGCTCAGACTCCAGTATCCCTGTGTAGCCTCCCATCACCCTCCAGCATCCCTCTGTAGCCTCCCATCACCCTCCAGCATCCCTATGTAGCCTCCCATCACCCTCCAGCATCCCTGTGTAGCCTCCCATCACCCTCCAGCATCCCTGTGTAGCCTCCCATCACCCTCCAGCATCCCTGTGTAGCCTCCCATCACCCTCCAGCATCCCTGTGTAGCCTCCCATCACCCTCCAGCATCCCTATGTAGCCTCCCATCACCCTCCAGCATCCCTGTGTAGCCTCCCATCACCCTCCAGCATCCCTCTGTAGCTCCCCACCACCCTCCAGTATCCCTGTGTAGCCTCCCATCACCCTCCAGCACCCCACACAGTCAGACACACACACACTCAAACACACACACATACACACACATACACACTCAGACACACTCACACACACACAAACTGATTTTTACTTTTTATACCTAACTTTTGCTTACTGTACTGTGTGGCAAGGCACTCTCAGCGCTGGAGCCCTCAGCAAATCACAGCGCTGGAGCCCTCAGCCAATCACAGCGCTGGAGCCCACAGCCAATCACAGCGCTGGAGCCCACAGCCAATCACAGCGCTGGAGCCCTCAGCCAATCAGAGGCTATGGGCTGACGTCAGCTGGCCTCGGATTGGCTCAAGGCTCCTGGGCGGAGCTGTGATTGGCTGATGGGCTCCTGGGCTGTGAGCGCGCGCGATACAGCGGCGGCACCGGACACCAGACAGCGGGGACGGCGGCTGGTGATCGCGTCCCCGCACAGTGATGCGAGGCAGGCACCGGCACCAGCATGGATGGCGGGGACAGCGGCTGGTGATCGCGCCCCTGCACAGCGATGCCAGGCAGGCACCGGACAAAGGGGGATGGCGGGGACGGAGGATATTGCGGCACAAAGGTATGCCTTATTTTCTGGGGGGTGCCAAATATTTGCAGGCAAATGGCACCCCCTTAGCACTCTGGGAAAAATCCATATATAAGGCGCACTGCACTATAAGGCGCACCTATGATTTCTGGGAAAATCTTAGTGTTTTAGGTGCGCCTTATAGTGCGGAAAATACGGTATGTTGACATCAGGACTTTGTTGCCATATGAACACTTCCAGAAGTTCTTATCTGCTTTATGCTGAAGATAGTGCTCAATGACACTGGCTGTATGCCTGGGGTCATCCTGGTGCACAAAATGTTTTTAGCCAACGAAATGCCTTTCTGATGGTATTGTATGATGAATAGGTATCTGCCTCTATGTCTCAGCATTGTAGACATAAAGAAATAGGCAACATAAAGGATCAAAGATGAAGTGGTCGGACAAGGAAACAGTATATAGCAGATAAAAAACGTGTCCTGCTTTCTTTCTTTCTAAATTGGAAGATGTCCAGCAATGTCATCAGCTCAGAATTGGCAGCAACTAGTGGGCCCCAGCTACGCCTATCTAATGTTAAGAGATGTCTGGCCAGAAGTGGTTTTCATAGAAGAATTGCAGCCAAAAGCAATAGCTTCATCATCGAAATAAGGCTAAAGGACACAACTACACACCAAGATATACAAATCGGGGTACAGCAAATTGCTGTTTTGAAGGCAATGCTTGGTCACATTATTACTTTCATTTAAATTCTTCTTTTGTTCATTTACTTTGCAGTTTCCTAAAGGAAATTTGTCTACAGGTTTTTGCTATCTAATCTGGAGCAGCATAATATAGGGCAAGAAAGCCTTATTCCAGTAATGTATTACTTAATAGACAGCATAGTGTAGCTTTGATAAAATCCTTCTTCTTTTCTCAAGTAAATATAGCAGAGCTAAGGCTGGGTTCACACTGGCGTATGCAAACGCCGCACACCGAACGCAGCCAAATGCTTGCGCACATGCGTTCCTATGTTTAACATGGGAACGTATGTGCCTGTGTTTGGCTGCGTTCGGTTGCATTTGCGCTCGGATGCACACAATTTGTGCACCCTCTAATCGCACTCCGAACGCAGCATGTTGCATTTTTTGCGCTTTCTCGGGCGCTTTCTCGGGCGCAAGCGCACAAACCATGCATTGAAGTCAATGGATCCGCAGTGTCCTCCGCATGACAGCGCAGGAGAACGCTGCGCATCACATTGAAATCTCTCCTGGAGGCCGCCGGTGATCACCTGGAGCCTCCACTGATCTCCCGCCGGTGTCAGCGCAGGAGATTTGAAGATACAGCTGATCTGACAGCTGTTTAAATCTTCTGCGCCGACACGAAATAGTTGATGTCGGCGCGGGAGATTTGAAGCAGCGATCAGCTGTTTCTTACCTCCTGCACTGATATCACCCTATTCCGTGTCAGCTCGGGAGATTTAAACAGCTGTCAGATCAGCAGTTTCTTCAAATCTCCCACTCCGACACTGGCGGGAGATCAGCTGTGGCCGGGAGGAGATCTCCACCGCTGATCTCCGCCTCCCGGCCGCCCCGGAGACAGCTGATTGGCTGGCCGGGGTGCATACTAATGTGAACGCATGCGGAGATTCTCCGCTGCATTCACATCAGTATGTGCTGTGTTTGCCCTGCGTTTGCGTCTGCATGCCATGCGCATGCAGACGCAAACGCAAATGTGATGCCAGCCTAAGGCTTTGGGGCTGTGTATAACCCCACTCACAACCCTGACTATTATTATTATTATTTATTATTATAGCGTCATTTATTGCATGGTGCTTTAATAACGTGAAAAGGGGCATACATAGACAAGTACAATAATTATGAACAATATAAGGCGCACACACAACTACAGGAGGAGACAGGACCCTGCCCACGAGGGCTCACGGTCTTCAAAGGATGAGTGAGGGTATAGAAGGAGAGGGTAGAGCTGGTCGTGTGGTGGTTTAGTAGACTCAGACTCACTGTAGGTTGCAGGCTTTTCGTAAGAGTAGTAGGGTTTTCAGGTTCCTTTTGAAGGTCTCCAATTTAGGTGAGAGGCTGATGTTTTGGGGAAGAGAGTTTCAAACTATGGAGGTTGCATGGAAGAAATATTGTATACGGTTGTGAGAAGAGATAAGAGGGGAAAAGAGAAGATCTTGAGAGGATCGCAGTTTGCGTGCAGGTAAGTACCGGTAAACCATGTCACAGATGTATGGAGACAGGTTGTGGATGGCTTTGTATGTTATAGTTAGGGTTTTGAAATGAATCCCATGAGCATAAGGGAGCCAATGAAGGGCTTGGTAGAGAGGAGAAAATGGGGAATAGCGGGGAGACAGGTGGATTATTCAGGCAGCAGAGTTTAGGATAGAATGGAAGGGTTCAAGAGTGCTACAGGGGAGGCCAGAGAGCAGGAGATTGCAGCAGTCGAGGCACGAGATAATGAGGGCATGACTAGCAGCTTCCTGTGCATACTGTGAATAGACAGCAAGCTGCCAATCAGTGGTGGGGGTGGGTTTATAAAAATTAGCCTGACTGCTCCGCACATGAGATGTAGTCAGTCAGTGATGATCTGCTGCAGAGAAAGGACTGAATGTACACACTTTACAGTCTACAATCTAGTAAGTGATACATCTATGTAATCAGGCTTTTTTGACCTATATTATGCTGCTCTCAGACTACATAGCAAAAACCTGCTCACAGATTCCCTTAAATTGCTAAAAATAATCTATTAATACTTTGATTTCTGAACGTATTCATATTTAGAGGTTATCATAATTACCTGGGCTGTCCTTGGGTGACCTCAGTAAGTCACCGCTTACCCCGCCACATCTCTCCGGGCTCTCATTCAGTGTTCAGAGGCTGTGGTGACAGGAAATTTTGTTCTTCACAGTTCCTCTGATGAAGCAGAGCTCAGATTGCAACACGGCCGGCCGAGAGAAGACATCGCTGAGGATCATGGATGGGTATGAGGAAGTAATAAAGATTGACTCAAAACAAGTGTTTGTTAAAAAAAAAAAAAAAAATACAATGTCTGTTGTGTCTTTTTTACTATTTACTTCAGACTACAAATGGCCGGGTCTAACATTGGCCCAACATTATGAATCTTTGGCTTAATGCCAACTGGCAATACAAAGCAGTCATCAACCCCTTATTACCCAGTTTGCTGCCGCACCAGGGCAACTAGAAGAGCTGGCTAAAGTGCCAGGAATCTGTGTATATCTGCTTGGTGACATGATTGCTATTTGAAGGGAGAACAGCCTTGTTCTAACATTATATGGATGATATATCTGCGGCTGGACTGTAGTGTGACCATGGGACCATCGGCCACATCCGCTGCCCATACAGAAGTGTGAGGGGGTAGGAATGTAAGATGATCCTGCAGCCCCGACACACCTCTTGCTCTCACCAGCAGCATCACTGAATCTTCACTGTCCCCTAATAGAGGGGTGACTGCTTCACCATGTAGGAGGCCTGGGACAGTACTAAAAATGTTTCTCCCCCCCTGAGGGCTCCCTTTTAATTGTTCCCCCAGGAAAAGAGCTGTGTCTGTGTTTGGCAATGCAGTTAACAGCAGTTCAGCAGCTGTAGTACAGTACCAAGCACAGGTATAAGAGTGATGAATAACCTCTTTAAATTAAACTTAGCAATATTTTCCATCTTATGAGAAATGCATGAATAATAATATACACCCCAAACATGAAAATAAAATTATACTGCAGCATACAATATAGTTATAATAATTGCTTAATGGGCAGATCGTTGCTTTCTGACCTTTGGCAAATAATGTGCAATCATCGAAAATTACTGTATTCCATTCTAGTGCAAAGCAAATGATTAGTAATTGACCAGATTTAGTAAATAATAAAAAACTCTCCACTGCAGTTTCTTTATGCAGTGCTTTCTAGTTATTGTTCAATATATGAATGAGTTTAGAAGTCTTTATACACACATTGCTGGAAATCAGATACAGTATATACACTCATATGCTGCATACAGAGTTATAGAATTGTTAGGCAGTTTGTATTTTTGATGATTTTTTATGATGAACTAAATTGCTGTTGGTTAATCTGAAAAATCAATAAACCTGGGAATGTATTTTTTGAGATCTTGAATTTCTGAAATCTGGCTGAACTGTTATCTATTAACCTGCCAGATGATTACTTGATTGTTTTCCCAGCTAGCTAATGAAAATATGTAAGCTGTTAAAATACTTTTTTGGGATGAATACAGTTTTTCATTTAAAAAAAGGTTATTAATGAACACTACATGATCTAAATAACATTGGGCCGGGACGGACTGGCCCAGGTGGCAGGGGGGCAAGTGCCCTCCAGGCTGGTGGAATTGCCCTCATCTAGGGCCGCCCCCATACTGAAACAGGCCGGCGGCTCTGCCTGCTTGTATCACAGCAGCCAACATCGGACATGCCCGGAGGGAAGCATGGTGACATTGGGGGTTGTTTAATAACAAAAAAAGTACATGGCAGTTTCACTTTAATAGAATATCTATCAGTGCAGAATTATTGGGCAATTAAATAATAAGTGTAACACTTTCCAACTTAATTGTTGATGTTCATCTGTTAAAGTGAGAATGAAAAATAACTCAAAATGTACAAAGATAAATTCTGGACTTTTCTAAAAAAAAATGTATGTGATTAATACAGTCATCTTTCTTTTCAATAAAAGTCATAAGCCTCCATTCATGGAGTTTGTCAGTTTCTTTAATCAGCTATGACGTCACCACAGGTCCTATAAGCACAGGAACTTGCCGGAAAGCTTAAAATAGATATTTTTATGTTTCCGACACTTTCTTTTACTTAAAGAAAGGGTCCGAAACATAAAAATATCTATTTTAAGCTTTCCGGCAAGGTCCTGTGCTTCTAGGACCTGTGGTGACGTCATGTTCTCGCGGAACTCCGGTCATGTGACCGGAGTTCCCGCAAGAACATGACGTCACCACAGGTCCTAGAAGCCACAGGACCTTTGCCGGAGGCTTCGGTGGACCGCGGACAGGTGAGCATTGATTATTTTTTTATTTTTAACACTTTCTTTCTTTTAGGGAATGTTTATTTTGGCTGAAAATGCGGCAGATGCGGTTTTCCGAACCAAAATCGAACATGTTCGAAATTCGCCGAATTTGAACCAAATTGTTCGAATTCGGCTAATGACTCGAATAGGGCCAAAATCAACTCGAATTTGAGATTGGCAAACTATTCGAATCGAACATCGCTCATCTCTACTCCCCAGTTAAGAAAAGATTGTCACAGGATGCCATTTTAGAGTTAGAGCGCCAACAACACGAGTCTTCAGTGTCAAGAGCAATAAGACGGTCACAAGGCGATGTATCGAAGTGAGCACGCTGCACTGTCGAGTCTTTAATATCAAGGTCTAGGATGTTGACCAATAATGCAGTATTATAATGCAAGCGACAAGAAGAAGATTCTCCATTGTCCAGATCTACGACACTGTTATAGGATGCACCGTTACATCGCTGGCACCCTGACAACGAATCTCTGCAATCCAGATTAATGAGACTGTCACAGGATGCAGCATCACACAGATACCACCGTAGTGATGAATCTACGGAGTACAGAACTATCAGATCTATCAAAAAATTGGGCCCCCATCTAGTAATGTTATAAGTAGCTAAGGCTACTTTTACATAACGATTTTGTCAAATCCAATGCTGTCCGATATAAATCGGACAGCATCAGATCTAAACTGATCCCTGCAATCGGATGCCAAATAGACATCCAATCCGACATTCTGCAGGATCAGTTTGCCGGCTCCTCCTGTCACCTGTCACAGCTGTTCTCCCCTGTGTGTCCCCCTCATCTCCCCTGGTGCTCCCCCTCATCACCCCTGTGTGTCCCCCTCATCTCCCCTGTGTGTCCCCCTCATCTCCCCTGTGTGTCCCCCTCATCTCACCTGGTGCTCCGCCCTCTTCTCCCTTCTGTTTCCCCTTCTTTTTCCCCCTCTTCACCCCTGTGTGTCCCCCCCTTCTCCCCTGTGTGTCCCCCCCTCTTCTTCCCTGTGTGGCCCCCTCATGTCCCCTGTGTGGCCCCCTCATGTCCCCGGTGTGGCCCCCTCATGTCCCCCAGTACTCCCCCTCCTCTCCCCTCTCCGCCGGAATAAAAAATAAAAATAATTTTATTCTCTCCTATCCACGAGTCCAGCGGCGCTTCCAGCTATCTTCTTCTGATCCTAGGACCTCTCGCGATGTCACAGTCACATGACCGGTTACCGCGATAACCGGTCATGTGACTCTGACATCACGGCAGGTCCTACAGGCAGGAGATGCTGGAGACGCCGAGGGACTCGTGGACAGGTGAGCATAGATGGTTTATTATTTTTAACCCCTGCTTTACTTAATTTTACTTCCGCAATGTATATACATTGCGGAAGTAAAATTAATGTTTAGGAGCATGCTCAGTACAGTAAAATCGGGTCCGAGGACACATCAGATGTTTCCTTGGACCCTGCTCCATAGGGCCCCATGTTAAAAACATCGGACCGAATCGGATGTGCACTAAATGCCATCCGATTTGGTCCGATCCGATTTTGTCCGATTTTATTTTCGGTGCAAAAATCGGAGCATGCTCCAATTTTTGCACCGATAAAAAAGTCGGACAGAATCGGATCGAACCAAATCGGATGGCATTTAGTGCACATCCGATTCGGTCCGATGCCCATAGGGCTGCATGGGGGCCAGAATCGTTCCGATGCTGTCCGATTTTTATTATCGGACAGCATCGGAACTTAAAAATCCGTAATGTGAAACCAGGCTAAGCAAACAGGACTAAACCAAAGGAGCACAAGGTTATATCCGGCAGCTTTCAGCAATAAGATAAGAAGTTTAAGTAGTGTGTGGTACTCCCTAATTAGCTGGTGCAGGGAGCTGAATAAATGAGCTGGAAAGCAGACACCCTACACAATGCAAAGCTTCTGGTTCCAACATGTCTTCTAACATCAGCACTACCAGCAGAATGAATTCGGCAGCAAGAGGTGCAAGAAATAGATGTCACAGGAGCAGGTCTTGCTGGAGATGTGACATTTACATATAAAAAAGTGACATTCCTCTGGGACAAAACAATAAATTGTATATCAAGGTAGAATTATATTAGGTTAAGAAAGTTGATCCTACTCACAGATTCAATTTATGCTTGCAAATATATAGTAGGGCATACTTATCAAACTAAATGGAGCTAGATTCTTGTGTAATTTCTAACCAAAAACTGTTCCGTGTCTTGCACCATGATAGTTGTGTTGCCTTCAACGTTTTCCTGTGTGCTGGTGAAAAGCGCACTTCCGACTGCCTGGTGTGGAGCCACTGCTAAGGCAAACAGCAGGTTTCTATGGGGCTTCGTTCCATGGCAGCGCATAGTGTTAACGCTATGCACTGCAGCCCTAAGGCTGGCTTCATACGTAGGAACTGCAAGCTGAGCGCAGGCACCGCAAGTCCCTATGTTTAACATGGAGACGCAGGTGCCTGCGCTCAGGTGCAGATTGGCATGCGAACCTTGTGTGCACCCATTTACTGCCATGTATTATTTGTTGCATGTGTACAAATCACACACTCTCGTCCGCACCCTGAACGCGACATGTCGCGTTCCTGGTGCTGATGAGAATGTATGATTTGTCCGCAAGCATTTGCCTGTGTGAAAATCATACATGGCAGTGAATGGGTGCGCACAGGCTGCGCATGCCAATCTGCACCTGAGCGCAGGCACCTGCAGCCCCATGTTAAATATAGGGACATGCGGTGCCTGCGCTCAGCTTGCGGTTCCCCTCCGCAGGACCCAGCGGAGGGGACCGCAAGTGTGAAGGCAGCCTAACATATGATACACTGCATTAACATTTAGGACATAACTAAGCTAATAGGTTGTTTCAAATGAAACAAATTTATAAAACATAATGAAACACTATTATAACTCTGTGTTATAAGACTGTCTAGTCTATGTTTACACTGTCTAAAAATTAGACAGAATTGGTACATATGCCCCATTGTTATGTTTTAAACTTTAGAAATACATATATAAAAAGCACAATATACATGGGGTGTAACTACAACAGGTGCAGGGGTTGCAATGGCACCCAAGCCCTGGAGCCTAGGGGGCCCCAAAAGTCCCTTTGGCCTATAGAAAAAGATTATTCATATTATTTGCAATAATTGGGGGCCCCGTTGGAGCTTCACATCGGGGCCCATGAGCTTCAAGGTACACCACAGATAATATTCAAACATTCAAAAGAATATGAACTTCACATATTTTATCAGGTTGGACAAATATCAGATACTAATTGGAATTTGCATGGTCCAAACATGTGATGCAACCCATGATTACAATTTAGAGATTCACAAGACTTCTCGTCAAGTCTACCCAAGGTCATTGGTTCACTTTTTTACAATGTTTAACAAATTCCTTAACGAAAGGAAGAATTTTGTGTCAAAATTGTTTTCCTCGCCTTCTTCACAACCCTCTTTTCTACCAGCTACTTACTTTTTTCTTCTTTTTTTTTCTTTACCTTTGATGATTTTAGTCTGATTTTTTTGGACTTTTCATAATTTACATATGAAATGTCTATAAATTTTATAAATACCTGAAATGTATCAGACTGGAGGGGACTTCTCTCCTGGCTTCAGTGTTGATCACATTCTTGTCTTTTTCCTGACATGTTTTAAGAAATTCTTATAGAATAAAATAACTGATGCAAATTGATGTACCGTAATTGTGTCATCAATCTATCACTAATTGATCCCAAGTAAAAATAAACTTCAGGATAGATTTTGAAAACTTCCCAATATTCTATAATCCTCATATTAATTTCAAGCTTCTGAATATGTCTGTTTGGTCCCATTCACCCCTGTGCCTTGTTCTAGATTTAATTGGCCCTCCTTCTGCCAGTCAAAGCAAAAGTGTCTTACATTTTTTCAATTATTAAAACATAATACATTATAATGTAGGAGTCTTGCCTCAGAATCCCTACTGGTATAAACTTGCTATAACAGCCACCTGAAGGTAGGTATTATACTGTTAGGAGTCTTGCCCAAGGTATATGGTATATACCGTATATACTCGAGTATAAGCTGACCCGAGTATAAGCCGAGGCCCCTAATTTTACCCTCCAAAACTAGGGAAATGTATTGACTCGAGTATAAGCCTAGAGTGAGAAATGCAGTAGACCCCCATCCTGTTATATAGCGCCCCCAGCAGTAGTATACAGGCCCCCAAAAGTAGTATACAGGCCCCACGCAGTAGTATACAGGCCCCAAGCAGTGGTATACAGGCACCAGCAGTGATATACAGGCCCCCAGCAGTGATATACAGGCCCCCAGCAGTAGTATACAGGCATCCAGCAGTAGTATTCTGGCCCCCATCAGTGATATACTGCCCCCACTCCTTAGTATCTGTCCCCCAGGCTGCGGCACCTGTTAAAATAACAAACATTGTATACATTACCTTTCCGGCGACTCCTTGCTGGCACCGCCGCTCCTCCGTTCTCCCTGCTTCTTCCTGCTTGTGTCGGCTTCTATTCTTGTGGCTGACGCAGCAGCGATGACGTCATCGCTGCTGCGCCGGTCACATGATACCGGCAAAAGCAGGAAGAAGCCGAGAGACCGGAGGACGCGGCGCTGCCAGCAAGGAGTTGCCGGAAAGGTAATGTATACAATGTTTGTTATTTTAACAGGTGCCGCAGCCTGGGGGACAGATACTAAGGAGGGGGAGCTGTATATCACTGATGGGGCCAGTGTAGTGCAATATGCACTGCTCCCCCCGCCGCTGATGGACGGGTAGGATGCAGTGCATATTAATTACACTAATGGGCGGCCCCACATGACCGCCCACGGTCACTGTGGCCCCCTCCAGCCTCAGCAAATACTGAGTGACTCAAGTATAAGCCTAGGGGACAATTGTGCTGAAAAACTCAGCTTATACTCGAGTTTATACGGTATTTATTCATTCTTTCCACATGTAAAGGCCAGGATTCAAACCTTCGTCTCCCATGTGGAAAGCAGTGCACTTAACCACTATGTTATAATAGCCACTATGTATGTAATATACCAGCCAGTATAGTATATAACACTATAATGCCTGCCTCAACAAACATGAGAGTGTCACAAATAAAGAGTCATCCCATCTCGGACGTCACCCAGATTAACAAGATTAAATGTTGAGGAACAAGGACGTTCTGATGATAAATGAGCTACTGGAACAAACCATACATGGACAAAGCAAGAGAACCTGGATTTGAAAAAATGGTACTACAACAACAGACCAAATGAGAGGGATATATGAAGCGTATGAGGAAAATATGGATGTATACAAGACCTGCATGTCTGAGAAACAACTAGTCACTCAACACTTGAATATCATGAAAAGAAAGCTATTATCACAACTTGAGATAGATCTCACTGCAACGCACATCAACACCACAGGAAGACCTGGAAGAACAATATGTGCAACCTGATATAAAACAGTAAATCATAACTAAATTAAATACCATCAACCCAAAACCGATTGCCAAGGTTCAGCAGAGAAATACCAGCAGACAGTATGCTAGAAGATGACAATAGAGCACTTGCATCAATAGCTACCGCCACACTCAAAGTAATAATGTGATATATGTCACTGCCTCAGCAAACCGGAAACCAATGGCTATACCAACAAGAATAACAGAAGTATGTGCCCTCCTGAGACAAGAATCAGGTAAGGTTAGGGTCACACATAACAATCCGCTTTTTTGAGGCTTTAGAAAACCGGATCCGTTAAATTTAGGGTGCCAATAACGTCTCCTGAGATCATGGCCGTTTTTTGGACTGCAGTAATTTTTTCACCAAAAACGCATATGCATTAACGCATGGTGCCTATATGTACCATGTACCATGTACTATATGTACTGTTACCGCATGCCTTCCCCATAGGGTGCCATGTTAGTAAAAACGGATGCGTTTTTTTCCTGCACCCAAAAACACTCATGCAGCGTTCTTTGAGCCAAGGAAAACCAGATTACCATTTTTGAAAAACGCAACCACACTTAAGTGCACCATCCGTTAACGCATATGCGTTTTTGGACTTAGAAAAAAAATGACAAAAATGATCCAAAAAAGGATCCAAGGCAAAAGCTTGATGCCATGTGTGACCCTATATACAGTACAGACCAAATGTTTGGACACACCTTCTCATTCAAAGAGTTTTCTTTATTTTCATGATTATGAAAATTGTAGATTCACACTGAAGGCATCAAAACTTTTGAATTAACACATGTGGAATTATATACTTAACAAAAAAGTGTGAACAACTGAAAATATGTCTTATATTCTAGGTTCTTCAAAGTAGCCACCTTTTGCTTTGATTACTGCTTTGTACACTCTTGGCATTCTCTTGATGAGCTTCAAGAGGTAGTCCGGAAATGTTTTCACTTCATAGGTGTGCCCTGTCAGGTTTAATAAGTGGGATTTCTTGCCTTATAAATGGGGTTGGGACCATCAGCTGTGTTGTGCAGAAGTCTTGTGGATACACAGCTGATAGTCCTACTGACATAGACTGTTAGAATTTGTATTATGGCAAGAAAAAAGCAGCTAAGTAAAGAAAAACGAGTGGCCATCATTACTTTAAGAAATGAAGGTCAGTCAGTCCGAAAAATTGGTGAAACTTTGAAAGTGTCCCCAAGTGCATTGCAAAAACATCAAGCGCTACAAAGAAACTGGCTCACATCAGGGACCACCCCAGGAAAGGAAGACCAAGAGTCACCTCTGCCGTGGAGGATAAGTTCATCCGAGTCACCAGCCTCATAAATCGCAGGTTAACAGCAGCTCAGATTAGAGACCAGTCAATGCCACACAGAGTTCAGCAGCAGACACATCTCTACAACAACTGTTAAGGCTGCTTTCACATTACAATTAAAGGACCTGGCTGGGCGGGGCTACCCGCCCAGCGTCATCGGTCACATGATCGGTTACCGCGGTGATGAGTAAGTTTAAAAATGTTTTTTGAACATTAAAAGCATCCATTTAGCAGAGAGAGGGATAGTTATAATGCTAATAGGAAGGTGCAGGGACATGTATTGATATGTTAGGTGGCTTTTTGGAGGTGACAGGTTCCCTTTAAATAGGATAAAAATGCCTAACAAAGTGAAGTAGACCAAAAGATCCTCAAAAGCTAGATATCATGCCGAGATCCAAAGAAATTCAGGAACAAATGAGAAATAAGGTAATTGAGATCTATCAGTGTTGAAAAAGTTACAAAGCCATTTCTAAAACTTTGGTATGCCAGCAAATGACAGTAAGAGCCATTATTCACAAATAGTGAAAACATGGAAGATTGGTGAACCTTCCCAGGAAAGTTTGCACACCAAAATTACCCCAAGGGTGCAGTGACAACTCATCCAAGAGGTCACAAAACCCCCCACAACAACATGCAAAGAACTGCTGGCCTCACTTACCTTAGTTAAGGACAGTGTTCATGACTCCACCATAAGAAAAGACTGGCAAAAATGGCCTGAATGGCAGAGTTCAAAGACGAAAACCACTGCTGAGCAAGGAGAACACAAAGGCTTGTCTCAGTGTTGCCAGAAAACATCTTGATAATCCTCAAGATTTTTGGGAGAATACTCCATTGGCTGATGAGACAAAATGTTAACTTTTTGGAAGGTTTATGTCCCATTACATATGGTATAGAAGTAACACAGCATTTCAGAAAATGAACAGCATGCCAACAGTAAGACAGGGTGGTGGTAGTGTGATGGTCTGGGGCTGTTTTGCTGCTTCAGGACCTTGAAAACGTGTTGTGGTAAATGGAACTATGAATTCTGCTGTTTACCAAAAAGTTCTGCAAGAGAATTTCCAACCATCTGTTCTTGTCCTCAAGTTGAAGCGCACTTGGTTATGAAGCAGGACAATGATTCAAAACACACCAGCAAGTCCACCTCGTGAATGGCTTAAAGGGGATGTCCAGGATTACTAAAACTTTTCTGCATTCTTTCAAAAACAGCATCACCCCTGTCTACAGGTTCCATGTGGTATCACAGTCTAGGCCCATTCACTTAAATGGAGCTGACATGCAATATTACACCCAACCGGTAGACAAGGTGGCGCTGTTTGTGAAGGAAATCAGCCATGTTTGCAGAATTCTGGACAACCCCTTTAAGAAAAACAACATTTTTTTTTGAGTGGCCTAGTGAGATCCTGACCTTAATCCAATTGAGATGCTGTGGAATGATCTTAAAAAGGTAGTTGATGCTCAGAAACCCTCCAATGTGGCTAAATTACAACAGTTCTGCAAAGATGAGTTGCCAGAATTCCTCCAATGTGTTGGAGAAGACTTATTGCAAACACTTGATTGTAGTTGTTGCTGCTAAGGGTGGCCCAACCAGTTATTAGGTTTAGGATACAGACATACTGGCGAGTGCAAAAATGCTTCGATTCATGGATCCGAGAGTCGGATGACTTTTGTCAGAGTTTTGGTCCATTTTGCATCCAACAGTGATGCTACTGTCCGACATTTCCTGAGAGCTGTCCAACAGTAATCCAAGTGTGGTCCGAGTGCAATCCGAGAGTAGCATGCGATTTTTGAATGAAATCAGCTTGGCAATTGTTTCAGCTGTGAAAACTCTGTTCAGAGTTGAATGGCCCGACTGTGGTCTAACTGCGGTCCGTAATTTTTGTAGGACCCATAGACTTGCATTGGCGAGTCTCGGACGTGAATCGCATACTGTCGCAGCATGTTGCAACTGCTTTGACGTACGTGAATCGGATGAGAAAAAAACGTCCGACACTCGTTAATGTGTTCTCAGACATTGACTAACATTGGTCCGACTGCAATGAGATTTTGACTCGCATTGCAGTCGTCCGAGTTTCACGCCAGTGTATCCGAGCCCTTAGGGGGCAATCACTGTTTCACACAGGGCCCTGTAGATTTGGATTTCCTTTTCTTTAATAATAAAGACCTTCATTTATAAACAGCTTTATGTGTTTACTTTGTTGTCTTTGTCTAATGTTTAAATTAGTTTGGTGATCTGAAACATTTAAGTGTAACAAACAGGCAAAAGAGTAAAAAATCAGGAATGGGGAAACACTTTTCCACACTACTGTATTTGTATTTATTTCTGTTCGTAGCTAGGTAATTCTAAGAGAAAACACCTCCTTAAAGACTGGGCTTTATTAGTGCCATATTAAGGCTTCATACACCCAAATAGAGCAGAATTATGGTCTAAAATTGATGCGTTCCTGCAGCATCTCGAACAACATATGTGAGCTTATTCTTAAAATGTGTCATCCATACAGGTTTGATTTCATTACATTGTTCTCTGCAGGAACCCAGTGCTTTCATGCTGGTAATTTCTCTACATGACAGCAGGGTAAATGCTGCTACCTCGTCCTTGACAACATAATTTACTGCACCCCAATGAGCAACTGGCTATGAAGGGATTTGAGCAGTTGTTGTGCTTTTCTTCTAACCACCAATTCTGCTTTATTTGCTTGTAGCAGGAACACGAGTCTTATATTACAGTGATTAATCTAATTACTTAATGCAGGTACTCCAATACAAAAGCCAAAAATGGAAGATTTGATCAGATTTGTCTATGAGAAATATCACTTTGTCACGACGAGTGAGATATATGCCCGTAGAGTCAAATGCAGTTCACAACCCAAATACATCATAGTTTGACCCTTGGACCTCACAAGGATCACATGGCGACTTCCATCTATGGACATATAGGATCACAGCATGATTAATCCCAGGGTTTCTGGTTACCGTGGCAACTTCATACATCAGAGAAACCACTGATGTAAAATGCTTTGGGGGAAATACTGAAATTATATTAGTTACATTTTTATTGGTTTTCTGCGGGATATTAGTCTTTCAGCTATTATGTGTTTACAGTCTTAACTCCAGCAGAGAAAATATGAACAGAATTTAAAAAAAAGTGCATCACAATAGAATGTACATATTTAGCATAATGGACCCTTAATAGACCCTATTAGTTTATTAGTTCCTAATCAATGTTGCCTATATTCATATATCCAGTAGTGGCTTAGGCCGGCTTCACACCACGGTTCAACAATGCTTACGACTAAGGCTGGCAGCCCCGGACCTGATTTTACTGTAGTGCAGCCCTATGGGGCTGGATGGAGCCGGATGACAGCTATCTGCATCTGGTTTCCATCTGTCTGGGAGGATCCAGGGGAATTCGGATTTATCCCCGGAAAAATCTCCCCAAATTGGATCCTCCCGGATCCGGGGCAATCCGGCGCTCCCTAACATGGGAGTCTATGGGGCTGGATTGCCCCAATCCGGGAGGATCTGGGAACCGGACGCCGGCTGCTGAAGATCAGCGTGAGCTACGCTGAACTTCAGCACCAGGGAGCTGTCCCCTGTGAAGTGGTTCAGCACCATTTCGCAGGGGACAGCTGAGCTTGGCTGCAACCAGCTACAAACAGGATGGGAGGGCATATTTGCCCTCCGATTCTGTTTGTAAATCCGGGTCCGGGGCTGTCAGTTCACCATTACAGCCCCGGATCGGATTTAACTTGGTGCAAAGCCAGCCTTAGTCGTAAAACATTGTTGATTGGCAGAACTATGGTCCTGGTTCTAATCCCACCAAGGACAACATTTGCAGGAAGTTGCTATGTTCTTCTCATCTTTGCCTGGGTTTTCTACATGTACTCTGGTTTCTCTTAGGGTATGTGCACACGATCCAGAGACACTGCGCCATGGATGTTGTGCTTCCTCTCCTGGAAGCCGGTGATCTTTGTGGGCGAATACAGCTGCTCTGTGCCCATGGTTAGTGTTCGGGGTGCAGCATATTTTCCCTACATTCACCCGCCAAGATCGCTAATGACTCCACAGGAATAAGTTGACATGCTCACGGCCGGTAAACCGCCCCACATGTCAGTTCATGCTGCGGAGAAAACAAGCACAGTGGACACAGGATTTCTGTAAATCATCTCCATTGTGCTTTGACTGTACAACACAGCGTTACAAACACACTTCGTCCATATCCCTACAAGTACTGATTGTGGGAACACAGCCTTAAAGACCTACTGATAGGAAAATTAGATTGCGAGTCCCAATGGGGACACTGATTACAATGTCAGTTAAACAGGGCTGTGGAGTCGGAATCAGTGTCCATTTTGGTGGAGTGAGAGTTGGATTCAGGGAAATTGAGGAGTCGGATGTTTGGCTAACTGACAGCCATGATTATGGAGTCAGAGTCGGTGTCCATTTTGGTGGAGTTGGAGTCGGATGCATGGATATTGAGGAGTTGGATGTTTGGCTTACTGACTTCACAGCCTTACTGTTAAGTACTGAGTAATATGATTGTGCCATATATTCAAATAGAATATATTAATTAATTAAGAGGCATGGTCAAATCTTCTGACATTTCTGCCTTAGCAAATACCAATCCAAACTGAAAAAAAAATCTAGTGTATTCCTAAATTTTATAAGAATTGTATTATGTAATATCCCTGTTATGTCACCGGGGAAAGGACTTCTTATAGGTTGACTTTGTCCACTCAATGCAAACAATATCAAGACATGGTCATGACTCATTGACAAAGGAGAATGGTAATGCCAAGTTGTGAATTTACATAAAAATGTCCAGAGAAAATGCAGAGGAAAGGCAAAATGCATGGTTCTTAGCAAGTTTATGGGGGATACAAATATTTATTAAAGGGATCCTGTCACCCCCAAAACACCTGTAAACCTATTAAAACCTGTCCCTAGAGCATATTAACACTTTCCCTACACTGTTTTTACCTCCTAAATGCAGTAAGTGACATTGGATAAAAACGTTTTATAAGTTCCTGATTACTGATGATAATGAGTGACTATCTATTCATAGTCACTCATCAAGACAGCCCCTCTGCTTCATATCACGCCTGAATAGGCGTGATCTACTGCCCAGATTCAAAATCGCACCTCCCTGCTGTGCCCTGTGTCGTCCGAGGCTGCTGTGTGGCCGGGTGACGCGATCCGCGTCATTCGCGGCGCCTGGTGACGTATTTACACCGGCGCCGCGCTGTCGGCTTCAAAATGCGCACTGCGCATGCGCATTGGGCATGCGCAGTGCGCATTTTGAAGCCGACAGCGCGGCGCCGGTGTAAATACGTCACCAGGCGCCGCGAATGACGCGGATCGCGTCACCCGGCCACACAGCAGCCTCGGACGACACAGGGCACAGCAGGGAGGCGCGATTTTGAACATAGACTGACGAGCACGCCTGAATAGGCGTGATATGAAGCAGAGGGGCAGTCTTGATGAGTGACTATGAATAGATAGTCACTCATTATCATCAGTAATCAGGTACTTATAAAACGTTTTTATCCAATGTCACTTACTGCATTTAGGAGGTAAAAACAGTGTAGGGAAAGTGTTAATATGCTCTAGGGACAGGTTTTAATAGGTTTACAGGTGTTTTGGGGGTGACAGGATCCCTTTAAATCAGATATATCAAGACAGTTGACAGGTCAACTTCAAAAACAACTACAATTATACTATACCAAAAACAATACCACAGTGGACAGTAAAGGCACCGTCACACATGCCAAATTTGCTAGCAATTTAACTGGCAATTTACTGGTTGCAGTGAAATCATGGACACATTGTTCTATCTTGTTGACGTGTACAAATGTAACAATGTCTCCATGATTTCACTGCAACCAGCAAATTGCCAGTGAAATTGCTAGCAATATTGCCGCGTGTGACGGTACCTTAAATGAACAATGCCATCCAAATGCTGTCTCCTATTAACAATGACAGTCAAAGAATACGCATGAACAGTGCTAAATTACTGCTTGAGAGAGAAGTATTGGTTCTTCTTAGGGTACCTTTACATGCCTCTGATCTCTGAAATCAGGCGACCGTGGCGAGGCAACAGATCGCCGCCAAATTCCCCAATTACACCCCGCAATTGGGAGAGATTTTGATGGCGACTGTCGCAGGGCGACATATCACCTTCAATATTTCTCGCCGCGGTGGCGGCGTGTAAAGGTACCCTTAGGGTACCTTTACACACGGCTACATTTGTAGCTTGTCACCAGGTAACTTACTGGTTGCAGTGAAATCATGGATACATGGTTCTATCTTGTTGCTGTGTACAAATGGAATAATCTCGCCATGATTTCACTGCAACCAGTAAGTTACCTGGTGACAAGCTACAAATGTAGCCGTGTGTAAAGGTACCCTTAGGGTGCTTTCACCTCTGCGGTAAAGTGTAATTCCCGGCAAATCCGGCCGACTTGCAGCACCGATCCGGCAAGCCCCATTCATTCTCTATGGGGTTTGCGGTCAGGAGAAGCAAGTGCGGTATTGCCGAATCTGGAACTTGCGGTGCTTGCGGCACTGCTGGCAGTGTCTTTTTGACGCAGCCTTAAGTGCCAGATCTGTCAGATTCGGCAATACCGCACTTGCCGCACCTGACCGCGAGCCCCATAGAGAATGAATGGGGCTTGCGGCATTGGAGCCGCAAGTTGGCCATTACGCGGCAGTAGTGGCGACATCTGCTGGATCTGCCGGGAATTACACTTTACCACAGATGTGAAAGGGGCCTTAAAAATAATCTGTCAGCAGGTTACTGCTATGTAATCCATGGATAGCATGATGTAGGTGTTATAACACTGAATTCTAGGATGTTTCACTTGTCAGGGTGTGTGTTGTTGTTTCCATATAATTAGGGGTTTATCTCCAGTAGATTATCACTACATGAACTACATGGCTTGTGAGCCCCCGATCCAACCACACCACCTCCTCTGATAAGCAACTCACTGTAATATACAATCTACACACAAAGCTTTGGTATGGGTGTGGTTGACTACATCACTGAAATGAGGGTCTCTCTTCCTGTATTATGCTGCTTTCAGTTAAAATAGCAAAAACTTGATGACAGATTCCCTATAAAAATCCATCTGAGTGTGGATCATTACTGTTAAGGTGATGCTCCAGTACAAAATAGCTGCACATTAGCTATCTCATAATTAGCACCTATTAGATCAGAGGCCCCCCACTCTTTCTTTTCTTGAGAGCCACATTTCAACTCTGATACAGGGTCACTAGCCACATCCAAAGTCTCCTGAGTAGTGATGTCAAGCTCCTACTCCCCCCCATTTTTACCTTTGACAACTGAAAATATGTCTTATATTCTAGGTTCTTCAAAGTAGCCATCTTTTGCATTGATTACTGCTTTTCACACTCTTGGCATTATCTTGCTGAGCTTCAAGAGGTAGTCACCAAAAATGGTTTTCACTTCACAGGTGTGCCCTATCAGGTTTAATAAGTGGGATTTCTTGCCTTATCATGGGGTTGAGACCATCAGTTGTGTTGTGCAGAAGTCTGGTGGATACACAGCTGATAGTCCTACTGAATAGACTGTTAGAATTTGTATTATGGCAAGAAAAAAGCAGCTTAGGCCGGCTTCACACAACGGTGTGATCAAGTCCGGGGCTGCCCAGGCCAACCCTGACATCCCCGGACCTAATTATGACCCTGTGCAGCCTATGGGGCCAGGTGGAGCGGGATTGCAGCTATCTGCCATCCGGTTTCCATCTCTCTGGGAGAATCCAGGTGTGTCCGGGGAGAAAAATCTCCCCCAATTGGCTTCTCCCGGAACCTCTCAGATTCTCCCAGATCCGGGGCAATCCGGCGCTACCTAACATGGGAGTCTATGGTGCCGGATTGCACCGATCCGGGAGGATCCAGGAACCGGACACCGGCAGTTGCACGATGCTGTAATTTCAGAACCGCAGCAGGGATCTTGAAAAATCAGCAGCTGCGGCTGCAATTAGAGTGATCCGGCTGCACACCGGACCGCAGGGCATATTTGCCCTCCGGTTCTGTGTGCTGATCCGGTCCGGGGCTGTCATGGTTACCCCGGACAGCCCCAGACCTGATCACACCATGTTGTGAAGCCGCCAAGGTAAAGAAAAACGAGTGGCCATCATTACTTTAAGAAATGAAGGCTAGTCAGTCCAAAAAATTGGGAAAACTTTGAAAGTGTCCCCAAGTGCAGTTGCAAAAACCATCAAGCGCTACAAAGAAACTGGCTCACATCAGGACCGCCCCAGGAAAGGAAGACCAAGAGTCACCTCTGCTGCGGAGGATAAGTTCATCAAAGTCATCAGCCTCAGAAATCGCTGGTTAAAAGCAGTTCAGATTAGAGACCAGGTCAATGTCATACAGAGTTCTAGCAGCAGACACATCTCTACAATAACTGTTAAGAGGAGACTTTGTGCAGCAGGTCTTCCTGGTAAAATAGCTGCTAGGAAACCACTGCTAAAGACAGGCAACAAGCAGAAGAGACTTGTTTGGGCTAAAGAACACAAGGAATGGACACTAGACCCGTGGAAATCTGTGCTTTGGTCTGACCACCGTGTCTTTGTGCGACGCAGAAATGGTGAACGGATGGACTCTGCATGCCTGGTTCCCATTGTGAAGCATGGAGGAGGAGGTGTGATGGTGTGGGGGTGCTTTGCTGGTGACACTGTTGGGGATTTATTCAAAATTGAAGGGTTGAAAGCATACTGAACCAGCATGGCTACCACAGCATCTTGCAGTGGCATGCTATTCCATCTGGTTTGGGTTTAGTTGGACCATCATTTATTTTTCAACAGGACAATGACCCCAAACAAACCTCCAGGCTGTGTAAGGGCTATCAGACCAAGAAGGAGAGTGATGGGGTACTACGCCAGATGACCTGGCCTCCACAGTCACCAGACCTGAACCCAATCGAAATGGTTTGGGGTGAGCTGGACCGCAGAGTGAAGGCAAAAGGGCCAACAAGTGCTAAGCATCTCTGGGAACTCCTTCAAGACTGTTGGAAGACCATTTCCGGTGACTACCTCTTGAAGCTCATCAAGAGAATGGCAAGAGTGTGCAAAGCAGTAATCAAAGCAAAAGGTGGCTACTTTGAAGAACCTAGAATATAAGACATATTTTCAGTTGTTTCACACTTTTTTGTTAAGTATATAATTCCACATGTGTTAAAGGGATCCTGTCACCCCCAAAACACCTCTAAACCTATTAAAAGCTGTCCCTAGAGCATATTAACACTTTCCCTACACTCCTTTTACCTCCTAAATGCAGCAAGTGACATTGAAGAAAAACGTTTTTATAGTACCTCATTAGTGATGATAATGAGTGACTATGCTATTCATAGTCACTCATCCAGGCTGCCCCTCTTCTTCATATCACGCCTTAATAGGCGTGATGTACATGCCAGATTCAAATTGCCGCCTCCCTGCGCGCCTCCCCTCTCTCCCATAGCGTCCGGGCTGCAGTGTGGCTGGGTGACGCGATCCGCGTCATTCACGGCGCCGGGTGATGTATTTACACCGGCGCCGCGCTGTCAGCTTCAAAATGCGCACTGCGCATGCGCATGGGCATGCGCAGTGCGCATTTTGAAGCTGACAGCGCGGCACCGGTGTAAATACGTCACCCGGCGCCGAGAATGACGCGGATCGCGTCACCCAGCCACACTGCAGCCCGGACGCTATGGGAGAGAGGGGAGGCGCGCAGGGAGGCGGCAATTTGAATCTGGCATGTACATCACGCCTATTCAGGCGTGATATGAAGAAGAGGGGCAGCCTGGATGAGTGACTATGAATAGCATAGTCACTCATTATCATCACTAATGAGGTACTATAAAAACGTTTTTCTTCAATGTCACTTGCTGCATTTAGGAGGTAAAAGGAGTGTAGGGAAAGTGTTAATATGCTCTAGGGACAGCTTTTAATAGGTTTAGAGGTGTTTTGGGGGTGACAGGATCCCTTTAATTCATAGTTTTGATGCCTTCAGCGTGAATCTACAATTTTCATAGTCATGAAAATAAAGAAAACTCTTTGAATGATAAGGTGTGTCCAAACTTTTGGTCTGTACTGTTTCTACTGGTATTTATTAATGTTTGCAGTTTGTATTGTGAGATCTGGTAACTGAAAATTCATCTTCTGGAAAGAATTTTACTTTTCTATTCCATGGTTTATGAGTGACTTGTGCAAGTCCTATTGGAAAGTTCAATGGTGATATTAAGTCGGTTTAAACAGATACATATGATCATCTGCATAGAGTGATTTATTCCAGTGTTGTCATACTCGTGTAGTAATATACTGTATAATACAGGTTGGATACATGAAATGTTTACGCTTTATGGATTGGGGGAAAAAAAGTGGCCAAAAGACTTGAAAGAAAAGCTTCCTGCATTTCACAATACCTAATCAATCACCTATTGTGCAGATGCAATTGTCAGTACCTTCACTCTTTCCATTCCCCGCCACTGCTTCACATTCCCCTGGGCAGCCTATTATTCTCCCTTCAGAGCAATTGTCAGAGATATTGTTTCGCTTTGTAAATCTGAAAACAAATAAAGCTCAGCATTTTATACCTAGTACTAGATATGGCCTGGTATACGTGAGTCTCTACAACCTACCTAACTCTCAGAAATAAAAAAAATACATGGAAAGTGACTGACAAGCAGCTGAATTGCACCTATGTCAGCATTAATGCATTATATGTATCAGCATAGCGGCACTCTGAGCTAGGCTAACAAAATGGAAGCCAAGACTAGCCAAAAGAAGGAAGACCTGGACAAACAGCAAGGGCCACTAGACATAAAGGTCCCGTCACACGCGGCAAAATTGCTTGCAATTTCACTGGCAATTTGCTGGTTGCAGTGAAATCATGGACACATTGTTCCATTTGTACACAGCAACAAAATAGAACAATGTGTCCATGATTTCACTGCAACCAGCAAATTGCCTGTGAAATTGCTAGCAAAATTGTCACGTGTGACGGTACCTTAAGGGGCTTTGGGTGATCTGGTTAAAGACAGGGCTCGCTTTACTTCCCATAGTTGCTGTAGTCATTAATACATGTGAAATGACCCAGAGTATACATGTGTTGTTTTATAATCCAAGAGTAAGGCAGCAAAATCCAGCACCAGGGGTAGTAGCTCCAAAACCTTTATTTCAACACGATTAGAAGCAGGGATTACTGGAAAAAAGACATCTTTCAAAGCGGAATCACCATAGAGCTAGTTTATGTGTTTCCGAGCTGCTGGCCCTTAATCATAACCTACGATTAAAGGACCAAGCCTCATTTTTACAATTCTGACCAGTGTCACTTTATAAGGTTATAACTCTGAAATGCTTCAACATATCCCAGTGATTCCAAGACTGATTTTTCATGACATATTGGACTTCATGTTAGTAGTACATTTAGGATGATGTTTTTTGCATTTCTTTGACCAAATAGAGTGTTTACATGCAGTGACAGTTCAAAGCCATGACTGGTATAGCCGTCATTGGTCATTAAGGGGCAGTAGTCCAGAAACGCAAAAACCGGCTCTATGGTGATTCCGCTCTGAAAGATGCCTGTTTTTTCCTGTAATCCTTGCTTTTAATCATGTTGGAATAAAGTTGGAAACCTCAATGCCACTGGATATCTGAATCATGTAGCAATTTCAGATATCCAGTGGCATTGAGGTTCCATTGATGAAGAATGGCCCCACTATCTTTGTACCCCATATACCACACCATACCATCAATTTTTGTGTTCCAACAGTCTTGGAGGGATCTATCCACTGTGGGTTAGTGTCAGACCAATAGCGCTGGTTTTGTTTGTTAACTTCACCATTCACAAAAAAGTTTGCCTCATCACTCATCTGAAGGCAATTGTCCATACTGTGAAGATACGACATGTGCAGCATCTGAAACAACGGATACTGGAGGCCTGTGCTAGCATTTCTTCTGTGGTGTTGCTATCAGTGTGTCAAGAGTGGGAGAAGGGGGTTGCATTGACAATCCAACACAATGGGCAGCACTTTGAACACATTTTATAATTTTGTAAATAACTCATGAAAGAATAAAGTTACATTAAAACCAAGCACACTATTGTTTTTCTTATGAAATTCGCAATAAGTTTAATGTGCCACATGACCCTCTTCCCATTGAAAAAAATAAAGTTGGATCCAAAATGGCTGACTTCAAAATGGCCGCCATGGTCACCTCCCATCTGGAAAAGTTTTGCCCCTCCCATATATTAATGTGCCACAAACAGGAAGTTGATATCACCAACCATTCCCATTTTATTTACATATATCCATATAAATGACCCATCCTGTATACACTGTGTGCAGAATTATTAGGGAAGTTGTATTTTAGAGGATTATTTTTATTATTGATCAACAACTATGTTCTCAATCAACCCAAAAGACTCAAATATCAAAGCTTAATATTTTTGGAAGTTGGAGTGGGGATTTTTTAGATTTGGCTATCTTTTGAGGATATCTCTTTGTGCAGGTAACTATTATTGTGCAGAATTATTAGGCAACTTAATAAAAACCTAATATATTCCCATCTCACTAGTTTATTTTCACCAGGTAAATCAATATTACTGCACAAAATTTATTATAGCCAAAGTGTTAAGAGGTTAAAACTCAACATTTAATCATAACATATTTAAAAAGACTAGATTGTCTACACAAATACACACGTGCTCCTGGAGAATAGAGACTGAGAAAACTCCCTGATTCAGGGGAAGAAAGCCGGTGAGATCCTTCCTTTATAAAGGGGGCGGGGCTCTTTTTACTTCCCATATACAGGGGTACATATGCCAGCCTAATCAAGGATATATACGTGAAACAACCTTGGAACATCTGTAGGCTGACATATACTAGGTTGGGGTGGATCAGAACTAGAGGGAATATAACCCTTTTTGTTTAAATACCACAACCTGTCTACAAACTCCTAGAACAAATAGAGGGGTTTTTTAATTTTGTGATATGACACTTGAGCACGTGTGTATTTGTGTAGACAATCTAGTCTTTTTAAATATGTTATGATTAAATGTTGAGTTTTAACCTCTTAACACTTTGGCTATAAAAAATTGTTTAAACCCATTTTCCCGATAGAGAGGGTGAAATCCCCCGTAAGGGAGAAAATATATCCTGCTGAGTAACTGCACAAAATTTAGAAAAAAACATTTGACATGCAAAAAACCCCCCAAAAAAGTTAGTGACCAATATAGCCATCTTTCTTTATGATGACACTCAACAGCCTTTCATCCATAGATTCTGTCAGTTGCTTGATCTGTTTACGATCAACATTGCGTGCAGCAGCCACCACAGCCTCCCAGACACTGTTCCGAGAGGTGGACTGGTTTCCCTCCCTGTAGATCTCACATTTTAGGAAGGACCACAGGTTCTCTATGGGGTTCAGATCAGGTGAACAAGGGGGTCATGTCATAATTTTTTCCTCTTTTAGACCTTTACTGGCCAGCCACGCTGTGAAGTAGTTGGATGTATATGATGGAGCATTGTCCTGCATGAAAATCATGTTTTTCTTGAATGATACCGACTTCTTCCTGCACCACTGCTTGAAGAAGTTGTCTTCCAGAAACTGGCAGTAGGTCCGGGAGTTGAGCTTCACTCCATCCTCAACCCGAAAAGGTCCCACAAGTTCATCTTTGATGATACCAGCCCATACCAGTACCCCACCTCCACCTTGCTGGCGTCTGAGTCGGAGTGGAGCTCTCTATCCTTTACTGATCCAGCCTCTGGCCCATGCATCTGGCCAATCAAGAGTTACTCTCATTTCATTAGTCCATAAAACCTTTGAAAAATCAATCTTAAGATATTTATTAGCCCAGTCTTGACATTTTATCATATGTTTCTTGTTCAAATGTGGTCATTTTTCAGCCTTCCTTACCTTGGCCATGTCCCTGAGTATGACACCTTGTGCTTTTTGATACTCCAGTAATGTTGCAGCTCTGAAATATTGCAAAACTGGTGGCAAATGGCATCTTGGCAGCTTTACACTTGATTTTCCCCAATTCATGGGCAGTTACGTTGCACCTTTTTGCCCAACACACCTCTTGCGACCCTGTTGGCTATTTGCCATGAAACGCTTGATTGTTCGGTGATTACACTTCAAAAGTTTGGCAATTTCAAGAACGCTGCATTCCTCTGCAAGACATCTCACAACTTTGGACTTTTCAGTGTCCGTCAAATCTCTCTTCTGACCTATTTTGCCTAAGGAAAGGCATTTGCCTAATAATTAAGCACACCTTATATAGGGTGTTGATGTCATTATACCACACCCCTCCTCATTACAGAGATGCACATCACCTGATTTACTTAATTGGTAGTTGGCTCTCAATCCTATACAGCTTGGAGTAGGACAACATGTATAAAAAGTATCATGTGAACAAAATACTCATTTGCCTATTAATTCTGCACACAGTGTATATATATATATATATATATATATATATATATATTTATATGTGTATAATATATATATGTGTGTGTGTGTGTATACCGTATATTTTATATATTGAGATGCAGTGGCTCGCTACATTGCATTACAAGTGCAGGTGAGCCAAAAGACAGGGAGGAGCCTGGCCATTCTGATTCTTCACACACCTGGGTGTATCTCATGGGAATATAATCTCTGTGTTAATTGGGTTAGAGGTCTCTGTGCATTTGGGAGCAGGATCTGCCCTGGAATACATATGGCCAGGAGGCCAGATCTCATGCTTAGGAGAATGTGTCCTTGTAAGGCATGGGACCAGTTGGTGCCCTGGAAGTTATTAAATCCGGAGATCACATGGAGAGCCTGGTATGGCTCTGAAGAGTACCTGGGATGGATCTCTCTCTGGCTGTGGTTGGACAAGATCCTGGAAGGCAAAGACAGTGCTAGAAGCGGCCATTGTCCAGGAACACACATAAGATGGTTTGCGTGGAAGTGGCCAGAGTCCTGGAAGGCACGCGATGAGGAGACCATGGGGGGCGGAAGGTAGTGCATGTCAAAGACTATGTATATCATGTCAGGCTGGGTATACGCCATTGGGACAGACTCAGAGTCATATATTCTTCTTGACCTCTCTGCAGCTTTTGACACTGTCAACCACCATCTCCTATTCGTTATGCTGCACTCCATCAGTATAAAGGACACGGCTCTCTCCCGTTTCTCTTCTTATTTTTCTGACCGCTCTTTTGGTGTATCATTTGCTGGTTCCACTTCTTCTTCTCTTTCACTATTAGGGTCCCTGAGGGTTTGGTCCTTGGCCCTCTTTTTTTCTCTCTCTACATGGCCCCGATTGGACAGACATCAGCAGATTTGGCTTCCAGTACCATCTGTATGCTGATGACACACAACTAACACTTCTTGCCCTGACCTTACCCCCGCTGTACTAAAGAACACCAATGACTGTTTAACCGCAGTTTTCATTATCATGTTCACTCATTAAATCTAAAACTCAACCTTTCCAAAACTGTTTTAGTTAGTTAGGACACTGGAGCTCCCCTTTTTTGATGCATGTGATTTGCAGCTGTGTGCCTCGGGGAATTATCATGTTTACTTCCCCATAATATTTAAAACGAAACCTTGGCGTATATCTATGTATATTAGATTATACTACTGAGGCCCAGCACTAAATCTCTTTATATTGGCACAAATGCAAGCTCGCTAACATTGGTATAACCCTTTCCAAAACTGAACTCCTTCTGCTCCCACCCTCCACTAACCTCTATAAATCTGATATCTCCCTCTCAGTGTGTGGCACCATGATAACGCCTAGGCAGCAGGCTTGCTGTCTGGGTGTTATGTTTGACAAATATATACAATCTCTTTCCCGCTCTTGCTGCTTGCATCTGAAGAGCATCTCTAGAATCTTTCTCACCATGGAAACAACAAAAACTCTCACCATGACCCTGATCCATTCCCGTCTTGATTATTGTAATTCTTTATTAATTGGCCTCCCCATCACTACGTTTTCCCCTCTCCAGTCCATCCTTAATGCAGCAGCCAGGGTCACCTATTTGGCTAACCGTTACTCAGACACGCTCTATGCCCGTCATTGCATTGGCTGTCCATACATTATAGGATCCAATTAAATTGCTTGTTCTCACTCACAGAGCTCTTCACAGTTTAGCACCTTCCTACCTCTCTACCCTCCTCTCTGTCTATCACCTCACCCATGGTCTTCGATCTGGAAGTGACTTTAGACTAACAACTGCATTAAAGGGACTCTGTCTGGTCATTTTTCAGTATGATACTAATATCATCCTTGAATAGTGCCTGGGCAGCCCTTTTAAAAACATGTAAAATGATTATTGTACCATTTGTAGTTTCCTTGTTATAAGCATTTTCACACCCTGCAGGGAGCTGGTACATTAGTACATTTTACATACAATTAGTCCGGCTGCTGTATAAGTATTATTTAAATATCCATGCCTATCCAAGCTGGTGTTCTGTCCTTCTGTGCTGAGGAGGGGAAGGTGTTTTGTCCTGCACTGTGTAAAAGATTTCTGTCATATGTACATTGGTTTTCCTGCAGACATGTAATGTGTGTATCTGCTGAGCAAAATGATCAACTGTTCTTATAATCACATAGAAATATCTCAGACTGCACACACTACACACATCCCTCAGATACACACAATTCCATGAAAAGCTGCAGCTGAGAGCAAGAGCACACATTTCTCCCCCCTCCTTTCTGAACTGTCTTCAGTTACAGAACATAAAACCCAGAGGGCAGGGCAGTGATGCATGAATATTCATTCCTTGGGGAGTAACCAGCAGATAACTCACTGTGATTGACAGATGGAAGTAATCTTTTATTTTTACGATTACTGAGGATAGGAGAGAAGCATAAATAATAGAAATGCATGAATAGAGAGAGCTTAGTGAAAGGAATTAGACAATGATATTAGTTACATATGGATTTTTGACCTGACAGATTCCCTTTAATCTGAATTTCCCACTCCCAGCTCCAAGACTTCTCCCAAGCTGCACCAATTCTCTGGAATGCTCTACCCCAAGAAATTAGGACTATCCACAATTGACATAGTTTCAGGCGCTCCCTAAAAACACATCTTTTTAGGGCGGCCTATCATGTTCCCTAGTCAATGTAATTTAGAAATAGTCTGTTCACTCCACCAGGCTCATAAGCATTACAAATAATGGTTCATGCAGCTCTTAAAGGCCACTTTACACACACAGATATCTGTGTCCAACTTCTGAACAGACCTCTGGTTGCAGTGAAATCATGGACACATTGCTCCATTTTGTACACAGTCACAAAATGTAATAATGTGTCCATGATTTCACTGCAACCAGAGATGTGTTCAGAAGTTGGGCACAGATATCTGTGTGTGTAAAGTGGCCTTAATCTATTCCCCATTTCCTAAAGGTGGCTGGACCATCATTGTAAATAAGCACCTGTACATTGTGTCACCCCCACCTAATTGTAGATTGTAAGCTCTTAAGGTACCGTTACACAGTACAACATTGCTTGCAACTTCACTGGCGATTTGATGAGTCAGTGAAGTTGCAAGCAACATTTTAGTGCATCGTGCTGTGTAACAGCATGATCCAACTGCAATAAGTTGCTGGTGCAACATCAGTAGGTTGGAGTGCACGCACTTAAACCTGGTGATGTTGCTCCAGCGATAAGGCTGGATTGTGCAGTGTAACATCGTAATAGCGATGTTACCGGCATTCCAGCCTATACTGCAGCATTGGTGCAGATCGCTCGCTGGGTTGTTCCCAGTCCAGCGGGTGATGGCTCCGCCTGCATCGCCACGGCATCACCGGAAACATCTTGCCATGTGACAGCCAGCCTGCGATGTCGCAAGCAACCACGCTCCCACAGAATTGCATCCGACATCACAGGCAATGTTGTGCCGTGTAACGGTACCTTAATGAACAGGTCCGTCATTATTTTGCTTTAATTATTGTAATTTTTTGATAACTGATTGTATATGAACCTCTGCATTGTAAAGCGCTTCAGAATATGTTGGCGCTATATAAATAAAGAATAAAATTATTATATAATGTTCCGTTGAAGTAAATATTATGGCCTTTTTACGTTATGTGGTTTATGGTGTAATAAACCAATGGACTTTGTTCTTACAGAGGAACATGATTGTTTGCCTCAATCCTGCTACCTTTTGAGAATCCCCCAAGACGCTCAGTGAGCAAATCACTAATATACATATATATGTATAAATGCAGGTTTAGGAGGAAAACAATGGGGGGTTTCTTAAACCGCAAGACTAGCCGATCTTGTCTTATACTCACTATATACTGTATAATGTGCCCACCTGTAATTGATCCCTTTATATTCCCCATCAATGGCTGATCTCTGCATTTCTTTACAATCATTTGATGGCTTAAACCATCCATGTAGAAAAGAGACAGGGAATACCCATGAGACAAGCAATTACCAGTCTCATTAAAGCTCTCCAGTATAAAAGGCAGTGCAATTTCTTCAAAACAGTTCGCTACAAAATCATACAAATAATTCAATAAAAAAATGTAAATAGAACAAATAATCAATGTACAAAGCTTGCCACCCCCATGGTGACTGGGACACATGGTTCTAGTAATGAATATGACTTTGGATCGTTGCTATTTGATACTGAAATTAAACTGAATGTATTCATTTTTCTGCTTATAGCTTTCTTTTGCACAACTCTTTTCATATTAAATCTCCTTATCTTGTCTGCACTGGTTCTGCTCCACTACATGGAAGTAATACAACTTACAGCACAAATGTCTTAGCTGTGAAAATTGTACCAGACTTATAAGAAAAGTGTGCTTTAAAACAAGGGTTAAAGGGAACCTGTCAGGTCATTTAGGCCCCCAAACCTATCACTATCTGTCCCTGCAGCTTCCTACTACATCCTTACTCATCCCCTATCATCCCTAAATGTGTAGTATAAGGCCAGGGCCACACTTGCATCTGCAATCCAGTTACTGGATCCAGTTTATTCATTTTAAGATGTTGAAAATCGCATGCATTAACGCACCCATAGACTCCAATGCAAAAAACGCATTGCAAAAGTGTGCAAAAGTACAATCCGTTTAACTCACTGCGCTTTTGAGAAATCCATTTTTAATAGGGTCTGCAAAGTTTTTTGGTGCATTTTCAAAAACGCATGCTTTTTTTAACATGGGTGTCTTTGGAAAATGCATTTGTTAACGCATGGTACATATAGGTACGATGCGTTAACGGATCCGGCACCGGATGCGGTAAAAATGCCTCAAAAATGGCAATGGGATAAACTGGATCCGGTAATGCATCCAGTAAATGGATTCAACCCCTCAAGTGTGGCCCTAGCCTTACAAGACTTTATGATAAAAAAAACAAAAATAAATTGGTGTTACGAGGTTTCCGCTAAATACTAAATACAGTGCTTCTCACTACAGTTGGTTAAGGAGACCTATAACTTTGATGTCATGAAAGAAAACGCTATCACGTACATGGCACACAATGATGCACATCTGAAGATACTGTAAATGGCATGTCCGCCTTCAAGCTACACTTTACAGTAGAGTAGCTCTGTAAAAATATTACATTCCTTATCCTGTACGAATCTAGAATTCCAGTCTGTCCACAGCTGCAATCACCGATGTTATTGGATCAGCCAATGGACAATAGGATGCCCCTCAGACAGGTTCTAGGATGTAGTGGAATAGATTGCCATATTATACTGCATCCAATAAAAGTAGAGACTTGGGCTTTTACAGTTTGATGAAATGGGTACTAAGAACGTCCTGAGCAATTACTTACTCATCTTTTAATTACGAAAATTCATTACTGCCAAAAATGGTTTTTCCAGAGTTTTGGCACCGATAATTTTAGAACAAAGAATAAATTAAACTCAAGAAAAAGATAGGCATAGCATTTTCATTGGCAAAATGCATCAGATTTATTACTTATATAATGTGGCCACTTTTTAGGCTCTAAATATTTGTCTTATGCACAAGAAAGATAGAGAACCTAGTAGGCACCAAATCTAAGATGTGCCAAATCTACTAACCAGAGTGCACCCCTTGGATACATAGATTTGACACATCTTTGGACTACCCTGTCTAAATGATGGACATTACCAAATCTACTCCTGTAAATTTTTGCAAGATACATACATGTCAACTGTGTGTGCATGTGTATACAGTTGAAACCAGACACTATACAAAAGATTAAAAGACACATAGGCATGTTTATCTCACTTTCTGACATGAAATCAGAATAAAACTTTCCCCTTTTAGGTCAATTAGGATTACCATAATAATCAATATTTGCCAAATTCCAGAATAATGAGCGAAAGAGAGTGAGGGAGAGAATGTTTTAAGGCATTTTTATTACTTTATACAAAGTCACAAGTTTACATACATTTCATTATTATTTGGAATCATTGCGTCAAATATTCTAGGGTTAAGCTGGATGACTTGGGTCAAACATTTTGGATATCCTTCCACAAGCTTCCCACAATAGTTGGTAAGAATCCAGGGAAAAACGGTGTTATCCGGTCCGCGCTGCCAGGTTCATTCACATCAAAGAAAAGCCAATAATCGATATTTGATCCAAACCTTCCTTTATTCCTAGCCTTGTGACGTGAAAACCGTCACAAAAACCGGAAGGCTAGGAACACCCACTAATCAGTATATGAATGTCACTATATAAAGATCAGTTTTGTGGGGTGGATGTTTCCCTGATGAAGGTGCCAGGTGGGCACTGAAACGCGTAGGAGGAGAATAAAGGAAGGTTTGGATCAAATATCGATTATTGGCTTTTCTTTGATGTGAATGAACCTGGCAGCGCGGACCAGATAACACCGTTTTTCCCTGGATTCTTGGTACATCTCCACGTGCGTGGAGCCGGTGGGAGTCCTGCAGCAGCCATCAGGATATTACTCTATGAGCCTTCAAACCAGTTGTGGGGTACACAACTGGAATAGGTGAGTGAATTGCTTTTTTCACCACTTTACGTGTTAGTGTCGAGTGATAAGGGCACTATTGCGCCTCTTGTCCCCCCCCCTTTTTTTCTTGTCACAATAGTTGGTAGGAATTTGGGCCCATTCCTCCTGACAGAAATAGTGTAACTGAGCAATGTTTGTAGGTCGCCTTGCTCACACCTGCATTTTCAGCTTTGCCCATAAATTTTGAATAGGATTGAGATCAGGGCTTTGAATTGGCCACTCCAAAACACTGACTTTGTTATCCTTAAGCCACTTTGTAACCAGTTTGGCAGTAGGCTTCGGGTCATTGTCCATTTGTAAGATCAATTTCTGCCCATGCTTTAACTTCCTGGTTGATGTCTTGAGATGTTGCTTCAGTATTGCCACTTAATCTTCTTTCATCAAGATGTTATTTATTTTGTGAAGTTCACCAGTGTCTTCTGCAGCAAACAACCCCAAACCATGATGCTGCCACCCCCATGTTTCACAGTTGCAATGGTGTTCTTAGGCTTCCAAGCTTCTCCCTTTTACTTCCAAACTTAAGCATGGCATTATGGTCAAATAGTTCAATTTTACTTTTGTCAAACAAGAGGACATGTCCCAAAAAATGTAGGTCTTTGTTCCTGTGTGCACTTGTAAAAATTAATCTGGCTTTTTAAAGTTTTTTTTTTGAGTAATGGCTTCTTCCTGGCAGAGTGTCCTTTCAGCCCATTTTGATACAGTACTCGTTTCACTGTGGATAATGACACAGTCTTACTAGCTTCCACCATTATGTTGACTAGGTCTTTTGCTTTTATTTTTGGGTTGATATGCACATGTCAGACCAAAGCACGTTAATCTCTGGAATACAGAGCCCGTCTGCTTCCTGAGCGGTATGATGGCTGGATATTTTCATCTTGTTTGTACTTGTGTATAATTGTTAGTACAGTTGAACAAAGCACATTCAGGTATCTTGAAATTGCAGCCAAGGATAACCAGACTTGTATAAGTCCATAATTCTCTTCCTGATATCTTGGCTGATTTCTTTAGACTTTCCCATGGTGCCAAACAAAGTAGCAGTGTGTTTCAGATGTGCAGTAAAATACATCCACAGGTGCGTCTTCTAATTAACTCATGTATTGCCATTAACCTATCAGAAGCTTCCAAACACATGACATCATCATGTGGGCTGTCCCAAATTGTTTAAACGCATAGTAACCTTAGTGTATGTAAACTTGAGATTTTGCAAAAAAGTAATAAAAATGCCTTAAAACATCTCTATCAATATTCTGACAAACATAAATAATTATGGTAATCCTAACTGACGTAAAATTGGAAAGATTTATTCTGATTTCATTTTTTGCACCCCTGATGAAGGAGCTAGGACGGCACCAAAACGCGTTAGAATAAACCATCATTGCATCCAGACCCTGTGTGGTTCTCATTCTTTGGCAGCAGTGCAGATTGTAGAAGCAGCATCCTTTGGATCTCTGTATGTATGCCCCTTTGCACGTGGAAGTGCTGATCCAGCAGCAGCTGTACAGGCGCATACACTAGTTGGGTTTTCACAACTAGCCCAGGTGAGCATGTATAATCATAAATGCTTGATCATCTATAATGATAAGACCCATTGCACTTTTTCTGTCTCTCAATCTCCAGATATTCTGATTTCCTGTCAGATAGTGAGAAAAACATGCATATGTGTATGAAACCTCTTGGTTTAAAACGGTATTTTAAGTGGTGCTTAAGACACGTTATATAATAGACCTTACACTTGATGTGTCTCTCTCTCTCTCCTCATATATATATATATATATATATATATATATATATATATATATATATATATATATATACTGTACATATATACTGTATATATACATACACACACATTTATACAGCCTGAATGACCACGCTGACATCTCACCACCACCACCACAGCGGCCACCTCACCATCATCACCACCAGGGCTGCTGCAACCCCTGACCTTCTGTCTCCCCATTGTTCAGTGGAGTGTAATCCCACCAGGTCAGGGCCCTCTTCCCATTGTACTGGTCTGTCATTGTTAATTTATGTACTGCAAACTACACAAACTACATAACCTATATGTATCTTTGTATGCAACCCCTTCTCATGTACAACA
The DNA here is from genome assembly GCA_033576535.1 of Allobates femoralis. NCBI lineage: Eukaryota > Metazoa > Chordata > Amphibia > Anura > Aromobatidae > Allobates > Allobates femoralis. The sequence goes on from JARQOC010000001.1 coordinate 511,644,707, forward strand.
CCATGGATATAAATAAATAATAGTACAATATATATATACATATAATATAACATGTTAAAATATAAGGATTGAGTGATTTTTGCTATATGCTTTTCCACTCACTTTTACATGGAAAGCTCTCAACATGAATTGCAAACGAGGGTCATGGGACTGTGAGTTTGTCAGGTAAAAGGCAAATTGTGAATACTAAACAATATAATAAGAAAGCAATGGAAGCATTTGCAAGAATCATATTCTGGGAAAAAAGGCTCTTATAAGAAAATAGCCATGAGTCACCTCTTCTTCCTGCAATCAGTATTTCCCTGCTCTGGTTACAAGACACATTGAAGAGTTACTGTGATCATTGCTGATATTAACATCAGAGATATCTGCAAAGACTGCAAATGTAAAGAAGGTAAAAGGTGAGAACATTCAGAATTTGGTGTGTAACAGTCAAGGACGACACAGGGTAAGGAGGGAGACGTCTTCATTATGGGACCGGGACCATCATCAACATTGTCTTTGAATTTCTTACCCACGAAAATTAAAGTGGTATTCTCTATTTATCTGTTTATAGAGGACATTTAAGGAATTGTAACAGATTGTCACATACATGTCCACAGGGGTGGCTGGAGCCTCCATCCGGGTGGCAGATTGCCTGCCGCCCTGACTTGAGAACGCGGGGGGGGGTTGCTGTCAGGCTGACTTGAGAAGCGGGGGGGATGCTTGTCAGGCTGACTTAGGAGCGGGGGTCAGGGTGACTTGAAAGCGGGGGGGGGGTGCGTCAGCCCTTACCTGATCCGAGACCTCAGCGTCATTTACTATCGCCGTGCGGCGCAAAGCAACTCCCCGGCGGGCGTTCGGTCATGTGCCGGCGCAAACGATCCGCGGCGGGCCGTTTCGCGTCATGTGCCGGCCGCAAGCGACGCCCGCGGCCGCCCGTTTCTGTAGGGGCGGCCCTAGATGTGGACTATACCACCAGCCCGGGGCACTTGCCCCTGCCACCTGGGCCAGCCGCCCCTGCATGTCCAATCAATGCTGTCTTACTGCGAACCTGCATGTTCTCAATGTATAGAGAGGTGACTATTCATCTACAGCTCTCTACATTCATTTCTATGAGAGCACTGAACATTACCACAGTTATAGTTGCATAATTATCAGAATCCCTTGATCCATCCCAATGCTTATTATCAGTGGCGTAACTTGAAGCTTGCGGCCCCAACAGCTTCAACATGGCCCCCAATTGTTGCAAGTCTACAATAGAATTTTTTTCATATAGGCCAAATGGACTTTTTGGCTCCCTAGGCTCCAGTGCTTGTGTATGTTCTGCCACTATTATAGTTACGCCCTGCTTATTGTCCTGGTGTATGTCCTAACATTTTCTTTGCCATAAATCTTACTGTTGCAGAAATCTCTACCAGTGAGGGAGCATGGGTGGCATGAAATTTTGGACGTCCATGGTCATTATGTTAAGATGCGAGATCATCAGTCCATAGGGAATCTGCAATGAACAGATGGAAAGTGCTGCTCCTGTTAGCAGTGCCCTGCTGCTAGCTTCATGCAGAGTAAGGCAGCTCATTTCCTAATGACCGCAGTACCTATGCAGAGCATAGCAATAGAGATGACATGGTCATGGTTGCTGCATAGCAGAGTTAACAAAAATTCAGTATAATTATTATTTATTATTATTATATATTATACTCTAATAATGTCATCTTGGCCTCTGCTCACATAGAGCATAGCAGCATGGCAATGTCATGTCAACTGCTGAGCTCTGCATAGGCAGCAACACAAAAGACTGCATGACCATCTGTGTAGCTATCAGTGATTACAAGCTGAGAATGACGATTGTAGACAATACTCAATAGGGCAGTGGGCGCACTTTGAAGGCACACTGGGGTGGGCAATGACATTATACTCAATTGGGGAAATAAATACCGTAAACTCAGGGCACTTAACTATTTGTCTGCAGATCTGCCTATGATTGCTGTGCTCTTCATGTCAATTAATGATTATCATAGGGTCTCTCTGTGTTCTGCTTTGTGTCAGCTTTTATATCTGGGGAAAAAAAAGTTCAGAATGTCTAAGGGTACCATTACACGTCGCAATATCATTCCGATATTTCATACAATTTCACGGGAGCGCGCACGTTTTTGGCACTTGTCCAAGATCGCATGGGCAGATGTCACACAGGGAGATATCGGCAGGCAACGCAACTAGGCTGTTGTACGTAACTTTTGTGTGCTGGGTATGAGCAACCCAGCGTCCGAGCATTAACATTGTAGTGAATAGGGGAAGTTGTGTTCCACATCGTAGTTGCGCCGTCACACAGCACGATCATGCCACATCGCATATGCAACATTGTACAGTTGAAGAACATGCACAATCTTCTTGCAATATCATACCTACGATTTATTGCAGTCGCATCGCCCATTTACACACACAACGCACCAACGATATCAAGTGCAACGACCACACCATGTGATTTTTGTCGATTTGCATTGCGATATTGCAACGTGTAACGGTACCCTAAGTTTCTTCATTTCTAAAAAAATGTTGGTACATAATGGATTGCATAACTATCAATGGGGTCCCTCTGGTTAGACTATTCTGATTAAATCCATGAGCTTTTCAAAAAAAAAAAAATCAATTTATTGTGTGTACAGACATGCAGCGACATACAGTGACATACATACCACATTTTTTCATGTATTGTACCTTCAACCCTATACATTTCATTTTCCTGACTGGCAGTGGTTTTCATAGAAGTCGAGTAAAACCTAGGTAACATTATAATCTCCATCATAATCAAAAACTATCCATATAAAGCCATTAAAAAAACATGGTGAAGGTTGCTCTTTGTTAAAGGTCAGTAGGGTATTATAGAGCTGTTTTAAGGAAAATGTCAAGTGTATTTAATTTTATTTCAATTTATTAGACGTCAGATGTAGAAGAAAAATAGTGGGACACATAGGCAGACACAGACAGAAATGGGCCCCTGGGCAAGAACAATATATGGGGCCTTTGCAGAACAACAGTTCATCATAATGGACTATTCCACCTGATGTAGAGGTGGTTGTGGCCCCCTTAACTCTTGGGTCCCTGTTCAGCTGCCCAGGTTGCCCCTGGTGGAACATATTTATCAAGCTAAATGCCAAGATTCTGGTGTAATCTGTGTAATTTGTGTCTTTCAAAACTTATACAGTATTCACGTCAATCTTAATGAAGGAGCGTGCTGGAGGTAGATGTCTGATTCATGTAGCGGTGCATGATGTGATGAGTGGTGTACTCCTCCATGCTGTACGTGAGACATCTCACTCCAGTCAGATTCTAGACTCAGCTGCAAGTGGATCCTAGGCTGGTGGGTGGGACCCATTCCTGCACTTCCACACATTAGAATAAGAGTGGGAGGTTACCCAAGAGGGAGAAATATTCATGTGGCACCCCAGGGGTTAAGTCCACAGAAAAAACACCATGGGTTAACTCCCCACACAACACCTTACACCACTGCACTAGCACCTCTAGGCCAGAAAGGGGAGCTAAAGCAGCTCCTTTATATATTCTGGTCTGAGGAGGAAGTAGTTAGTTGAGAGTTAACAGTTAACAGTTCAGTTTAGTGCAGGGAGCACTAGGAGGAGGACCTATAAATGGGAGCAGTGCTGAGCTCCTGACAGGGACCACTGACTGCTTTCAGGCCTGAAGCCAGGGTCTGAGGAGAGGAGTACAAGAAACAGAGGAACATATCTGGGAGACTGAGTTACCTCATAACTCGCCCCAAAGGAGCGCAGTGACCGGATACTGGATCCGAATCTGTGACTGAAACACGCAGCACAGAAAACACGGGGTAGTGAAGGTTGTAGATCTACACTGTACCTCAGCGAAGCAACATGGCGGGGTCAGAAGCACACAGAAAGACTCAAGTTGCCTAGCAAAAGGGGGTACCTGTGAGAAGAAACAGGGCAGCAGCCTAGCTAAAGCGGCAGCAGGGCCACACGCACAGCAGAGCAGTGGGAATCTGAGGACCTGGACAGGGTGGGAGCAACCCAGCCCCGGTACAGACTCCGTGGACAGTACTCTACTGAATACCATCACCAGTAAAGCCTTGGAAAACTTCAAAACCGCGAGTGTGTGTGATCCATGTGCTCAAACCCTGCGTGCCCTCACAAACTGCCATCACCTCCACCACTATCCCTACTCAGCATCAATCATAGACTATTACTATCACTGCCCCGGGGAACCAAGCTCTACCCGCGGAGAGCCGTTACATCTCCAGCTGCCAAACATCATCCCCAGAGGTTCTGCAGCAGTGGTGGACCCCTCACTGACCACGTGGGTGGCGTCACGACAAACTCCCCTGTAAATATCCCCCCATCTATTGCGGAACCCGGAACATGGTCCGGACCAAGACTGCCGTGATATCCCCAGCAGTGCCCGGTCCGGTACCAAGTACCCTGTCCTAGTGGGCTCCACATTCACCTCTAGGGGAAACAGAGAGAGAGAGAACAGCCGGAACAGAGTTAGTGAGGAGAAGTGTGGAGCGAGGCGGAAGGTTAACCCGGACCTGCTCTACGCTGATCCGAAGGGAAGATGAGAGAGGATCCTGAGGGATCCTGAGAGAGGGTGCCTGACGCGGGAGTCTGGGCCCTAGAAAGAAAGGGGAACCCCAGCGTAGAGCGACCATACTCCAGGGAATTCCCCAGTCCACCACGGGAATGCCGAACCGAGGAAACGGCCAGAGTCCACCTCTGAATTCGTCAATCAGCTGCTGTGGTCTGTTCACCGGCTCTGGCACCCTGCCAGATTGAGCAGTCTGCCTCCTTCCTCACCACGAGGGAGGGGAGCCCCAAGTCTACCATTAAGTAGCCATTGGGTATAGACTCATCCTAGGCGGAGAAGAAAGGATACGGGTTCGTCAACTAAGGTATGCCACGGGTACCACCATACCACCTGGCATCCACTTGCTGCCACCTGTAGAGCTACCTGTTTCTTTAACAACTTTTGCTGAACTGTGGACTTGTATGCTGATGACTGTTTACAGTAAAGTACCTGGGAGAGAGTGACTTTGCCTCCGTGTCTTTCTGCTGCTGCAGAATTCGACCTGTTTGCTTACAGGAACGCTGCCCCGGAGGATCAGCTCCACATGTAGGGAGCTTCACTACCCTTGCCGCAATACCATTGCCCTCCGGAGGACTGTGGTAGCGCTGGTGACCCATCACCAGGTACTACAGGTGGCTTCACGTGACAACAACAAACTCTTATCCCCTGTACATAACCCCTTATTGATGTGTCACCCAGGCCATGGGCCCAGGTGCTGCCATCCGAGACATTCTCGTGAAAACACCCACCAAGCCTGATACCCGATACCCCAGGGCCTGGGGCTCGACACATGCGCTGGGAGTGGGGTTTAAATTCTGCGCCAATATCGCGTGGCAATATCGAACACCCATGATCAATCAGTAACGATTCAATATATCTGCACAAGTAACACCTCACCAGCGATCAGTAAGGTACCGTCACACTTGGTGATGCTCCAGCGATACCTACAGGTCATATCGTTGTCGGGATCGCTGGAGCTTTGTCAAGTGTGACGGCACCTTACTGATTGCGACGATCAGCGATCTCAGAGCGGCGGACTGGTTGCTGCTGCATGTCACACTGAGCGACATCGATGGCGCCGGTGAGGATACTTCCGTTGCGAGCGTCCGAGAGATGAACGGCTTGTGCCGGTCATCTCCCGGCTGCGTCGCCCTGACCTCCGAGCGGCACACTTGGCGACGCTCCAGCGATACCTATAGGTCGTATCGTTGTTGGGATCTTTGGAGCGTCGCCAAGTGTGACTCAGCGGCCAGGAGATGTCATCTCCCGGCTGCGTCGCCACTGACCTCTGATTCCGGCGGACAGGTGACGGTGAGCCCCTCAGTCACGCCTGGGCCCCGGCATTTTGACGGGTATGCCGGGTGCTGACGCCGGCCCTGCTCCACAGCACCGCGATTTTCTGCTGCCAAGCTGCCAGGGAGTAGTGGGCGGGGCCATCTGCGTCTAATTCTGTCTGTTTCTCTGATTGGTCGTGGCCGGCCGGGCGAACAATCGAACAATCAGCAATGCGGGATTTCCGTTACAGAGAGACAGACACGATAAAATGATTATATAATAGGATGAGGTTGCTTTATTGTCATGGTCATAAAAATGTCAACTCAATGATAGAGTCTACGTAAGGAGAAGGCTGCCTTCCCCCAGGAGGACATTACATATAGAGCAGTATATATATATTATATTGGTGTTCAGCCTCATCTAGGCCTCAACAGAGGTTACTCATTCAAACTCTCTATATTCCTCTTCATATTGTAAGGAGATGTGACTGGCATAACATATAAGTGGCTACAGAGGTCACAGGCCAGTCCAGGCTGATAAAGAAGCACCGAAAATAGGAGTATGCTTTATGTATTTTACTGTACGCTGGAAGGTTTGGAAAAATATATTCAGGTCCTTTATGATCAAATAAATGTTGTATTTTTTGCATTACCATATATCAATTTATTTTTTTCATTGGTGTAGCTGTGTAAAGCTTTGTTTGATGTTAGATAAATTACATTTTTTAGTCTGTGCATTTTCCATTATTCTGTTTTTGTGGCGTGGACATGACATTTCATGTTCAATAGCCTGTTACGTTATTCTTCACGTTGTTATGAACATGTGAATACCTAACTATAGGAGGTTTGGGGATTTTAATGAATATATTTTATACTAAATAATTGTGGAGGATTTTTATGTTATTTTTGTTTACTTTCTATTGTTTCATTACAGATTGCATTTTCTTAATTACATTAAAGGGAAAATGTCAGCAGGTTTTTGCCATACTATCTAAGAGCAGCATGATGTAAGGGCAAAGAAATAAATTCACTTACTGGGCTGCTTGCTACAATTTTGAAGAAATCCCTGTTTTACCAGCACAGAGCTACCGGTTCTCTGAATGATGAGTTCTTATTAACTTCACCCACACCACTGTGCATAGGCAGAAAGCTGCCAATCAGTGATGGGGGTGGGGTTTATGGAGCACATTAATATGGATGACTACCTGGCAGCAGGGTTACTAGTGCTAATCTCCTGTTGATAAAAAAAAGTGATTTTATCAAAACTATAGCAAGCAAACCAGTTAGGCGTCTTGCACACTAGTTGCGGTGCTACGGAGGAAATTGCGGCTGTCAGTGCGGAGTCTATTGCGGACGCTATTGCAGTCTATTGCGGATGCTATTGCAGATTGCATTGCAATTCATTCCAATTGGGATGCGGCAGTGCAGCGTCCGCACTGAAAATGGACATGCTGCGGACAGAATTCCGCACCGCAGCATGTCGCAATGCCGGCCGCAAGGGCACACTGTGCCATTGGGCCAGCATTGCCTGGTCTCATTGCGGAGTCCGCATGCGGCAGCCACAATGCCGCGCCGCCAGTGTGGAGCCGCCCTGAGTTATACATTGCTGGAATCAGTGTCTTCATCACTACATTATGTTGCTCTCAGATTTAGAGGCAAAATCCTGGTGACAGATTCCCATTAATGAGATTTCCCAGAACATCTCTGAAAAGGACATGCTGTCATCTCAGGCACAGCTGCTCAGTTATTAGCTGTAATATTGTCGACATAACACCAGTGCTGGAGACCATAACTAACACCACGAGCAGCGATGGAGGCTCCGCACTGGACCCGGGGAGGGTGAGTAAATCGCATTTCATGTTTTTAAAACAGGCTTTATGCCCCGTCACATCAGCGGTTTGCGCTGATCGCGGCAGTTGCGGTAAGTGTGCGGCAGGTGCAGCAAGTGCGGTTACGGCACTTGCGGCAGATGCGGCCGCGGGAAGACCGCGGCTGACCGCGTTTTTTTCGCGGCCGCAAGTGCCAAAACCGTAACTATATCGCACTTACCGCACCTGCCGCAAGCCCCGTAGACATTGCATGGGGCTTGCCGCAAGTGAACCGCAAGTGTGGCCGTTATGCGGTAATCGCGGCAGTTGCAGTTTTTTCACCGCAACTGCTGAGATCAGCGTAAAATGCTGATGTGAAAGGACCCTTAAAGGGGTTATCCGGGATTAAGGGGAAAAACAATTGTGCCTAAGCAATAGCAAGCATGTAGCTGCCACCCCACATCTGCCTGTTTTGCTCGGCGCCATTCACCGCCAACATGCAGCAGTCTAAGGCCACTCTTGTCAGTGATTTTGCTGCCTCCGCTGACGTCACGTCTACAGAGAAGCGTCTTCTCCACTCTGTCGACTTACGTCATATCCAAGGTCATACCTATTGATAGCCAGATCCCCCAATCAGGAAGCGGGGAGCCGGCTGAAATCAGCATGAGGTCGGCTGTCCAGCCCCTTCCACAGAGCAGAGCGGAAAAGAGGCTGCTGCTCTGTTTACCCCGCCACGCTATCCCCGGAAGGAGTGGTCTGTCATCGCTCTGTGTCTGCAGTGAATGCACTGAGAACAACAGGCAAGTAGGAGGCAACTACCTGCCTGTTAGTACTTAGGCACAATTTTTTGTAATCTCGGATATACCTTCTAAAAGGGGTTGTGCCACAAACAATTGTACATGTTAATTAATAGCTCTTAGAATAAAAATAAGTTCCACACTTGAATGTGTTACAAAAAAATGTTCCTGTCCTGAGATATTCTTATAAATGTGCTCCTGTGTAATGGATGTGTCTGACCATGCAGGAACAGGTTGGATATACCACAGCTCCTGGGCAGGGGAGGAAGTAAGAGAGTATACAGACATTATAGCCAGGGATCACAGCTGATGTTTTAAACAGGCAGGAACTTATTGGTGGTGATGGTATTTGTAGACGTAATATAAAGGATAGATGGATATGTCAACTCTATCAGCTCAAAAAACATAAAAAAACAACAAGTGTAAATCTAGTCTCCATTATAGATTTGTGTCATCGATTCAGGGAAATACTAAGAAATCGTTATTATTTTTTGCTAATTCTCAACTTAACGATTAAATAAAGCTTAAAGGAGCATTTATGGTGTATCTCAATACCATCAGCTCATATCTACTATGAATTCAGATCACACAGTGCCATAATGCTAGAAACCCAAGTAATCAACTATAATCTGCGGGAGAACTTGTTCAATCTCCCCTACAGGAGCGCCACAGGACAAATAACAAAGTACATCTTGCCCAAAGAAATGAATGTGCCATCCATATAATGCTTTGATGTGCTAGGACCTCCATAGGTAGACTCACTCTGTGTAGATGAACTTGGCTCTGGTTGATATTTGGAGTCACCATCCAATAACTTTCTAGTAGGATATTTGACAATTGCTCGACCAGTTGGATGACATTTTATTTTTATCTTGGTGTCCATAAAGTCAGATTTATCTACCTATAGTGTATATAATGATGCTATCATAACCAGCCTGCTCAGATAAGCCATACGTGCCTGACATAGCCCTACATGGAGGGGCAGGTTTGCATTTCTAGTAAGTGATAGAGTGAATGGATTTTGTTCCAATGATTTCCCCAGGGAACACGGGAAGATTGTCGACATTCTCCAGGAAAAAGGATCATCAAACAGGCAATTATGCTAAGTGTAAAGAACAATGTGTCTTTGTACATGCCTCCTGCCTCTTCATATCTAATAAGGATTTATTGTAGAAATTCTGATCCTACAAATCATTTTACTATTGAGAACAGATCAGAACTGGCATTAATAAGTACAAAAAACCCTTGCAAAACTGCAACATGTATACGTATATCGCCATGCCAGGTATATTATTATACACTTGTATATTTTTCTTATGTGTGAAATATTGATATTACGATATACACTGCATTAGTGACATCATTTATATTACCATATACTGTGTACATAGAAAATGTATATGTATTAATTATAATAATTGTACAGTGCCATCACATTGTGCGGACCTCTCCAAACAAAACATAAGGCAATAAAGAACATAACATAACATACTACTAAAACCAAAATCAATATACAACAGGTTCTAGGATACATCAGCAGTGATCCTTCCCCAGAAGAGCTTACGATCTAAAAAACAAGATATAGACCGGTTTACTTTTCAGCTTTACTGTGGATTTAGCTCATAACCTGCTGTGCCAAGAAGACAGTCCAGCTATGCTAAAAAGAGGATAACTTAGAGGATCCTGAGTCCCTACAGTAGCTAAGTTTGCAGGACCTTGACTTTAGGACCATCCTGAATCCGTACAGTATCTAAGTTTGCAGGACCATGTCTTTAGGACCATCCTGAGCCCCTACAGTATCTAAGTTTGCAGGACCTTGATTTTAGGACCATCCTGAGTCCCTACAGTATCTAAGTTTGCAGGATCTTGACTTTAGGACCATCCTGAGTCCCTACAGTATCTAAGTTTGCAGGACCTTGATTTTAGGACCATCCTGAGTCCCTACAGTATCTAAGTTTGCAGGACCTTGACTTTTGGACCATCCTGAATTCGTACAGTATCTAAGTTTGCAGGACCTTGATTTTAGGACCATTCTGATCCCCTACAGTATCTAAGTTTGCAGGACCTTGACTTTTGGACCATCCTGAGCCCCTACAATATCTAAGTTTGCAGGACCTTGATTTTAGGACTATTCTGAAGCCCTACAGTATCTAAGTTTGCAGGACCTTGACTTTAGGACCATCCTGAGCCTCTGCAGTATATAAGTTTGCAGGACCTTGATTTTAGGACTATTCTGAGTCCCTACAGTATCTAAGTTTGCAGGACCTTGATTTTAGGACTATTCTGAGGCCCTACAGTATCTAAGTTTGCAGGACCTTGACTTTTGGACCATCCTGAGCCCCTACAGTATCTAAGTTTGCAGGACCTTGACTTTTGGACCATCCTGAGCCCCTACAGTGTCTACGTTTGCAAGACCTTGACTTTTGGACCATCCTGAGCCCCTACAGTATCTAAGTTTGCAGGACCTTGACTTTAGGACCATTCTGTGTCCCTACAGTATCTAAGTTTGCAGGACCTTGACTTTTGGACCATCCTGAGCCCCTACAGTATCTAAGTTTGCAGGATCTTGACTTTGGACGATCCTGAGTCCCTACAGTATCTAAGTTTGCAGGACTTTGACTTTTGGACCATCCTGAGCCCCTACAGTATCTAAGTTTGCAGGACCTTGACTTTAGGACCATCCTGAGCCCCTACAGTATCTAAGTTTGCAGGACTTTGACTTTTGGACCATCCTGAGCCCCTACAGTATCTAAGTTTGCAGGATCTTGACTTTTGGACCATTCTGAGTCCCTACAGTATCTAAGTTTGCAGGACCTTGACTTTAGGACGATCCTGAGTCCCTACAGTATCTAAGTTTGCAGGACCTTGACTTTACTTGACCCACAAATGGAATTTTGCAACAAAGTCCTTCCCCCAACAAGTGCAACAATTACTGTATCTCCCCAATGACTCAACCACAATCCAATCATAAATAATCATGTCTGTAATGTAATACTACCACTGATACATTAGTAACTGCCTGATGCAGGATTGCTGCTCACAACCTGCAGTTGTCTCATGATGGGAATCCTGAGTGGTCGCAGACATTGATCCACAGTCCTGTAGATACTGAGCTCCCTGGTATTACATTTCCCTGCACAAATAGGCTTGAACATCAGATGCAGCCAGCATATTAACTTCTCTCTAACAAACAACCTATGTGCTGCATTACCAACAGCATGAAGCCCTGATCCATCACATGCAATGCTCTCACATGGACTGCAGCATACAGGTATAATGGGGGCATACAGCATAAATGGCTCAATCACAGAGGGTCTTACCTTAGCAAGGTGAAGCACCTCAAAAGTTAATTGTGGAATAGCTGCTCCATCTGATCCATGGAAGTGATGGGATTCAGTCTTGGACTTGTTGGATGAGGATGCAGCAATCAGCCCAAATGCAAAGCAATAATCAGAGTCCCCAATACACAGGAGCTGACCTGGCCAGAGGTGGGAAGGAGGGGTCCATACAAGACAAACACACCAAGAAAGAATGAAGAAGGCTTTGCAGGTCTCCCAGTGCCAAGTGCAATGAATGGGATAAGAATCTACAAGATGAATGGGGGCCAACTTTTCTACTGCAGCAGCCTGCTTGACTGTTTAACACATTTGCAGCTTTTCCTGCAGCTCAGCAGAGGGAAGAAGGAATAGATGTGTGTAATAAGGAGAGGCTGGATGAGGTGGGAGATAAGGGCAGCAGCCACTGCCAGGCTGACAGTAATTTACAGCCCCTGCACAGGAGAGGTAGAGAGACATGGAGGGAGGAGGATCCTTCTTGGTCTTAAAGAGAGCTGTGCTGCTGCAACTGATCTCATTCTCCTGCTCATTGTGAAGGAGATTGGGAGATATTTCACCCATGGATACAGAAATCCCTGTCATAGGAATAAGTGTTTTATGCCACTGCATTATGTATGGTGTGTGTAGATTGCATTGCTCTGTGATCAGGAGCAGATTCCTCAGTCTGGGCACGTCCCCCCTTTAGTATATGTCTATCCTGGCAATAAATTCATCATCCTCATGTATATTGTATAGAGGAGCTGCCCATTGTGCCATCTGCATGGAGAGGCTGGCTGTCAGGGTGACTGGCTCCGCTGCTGTCATTTCTCCAGTGCACTTTAGCGACACTTAAAATAGTTGTGATTGTACTTATCTAGGAGGCGATAATGTCTGTCGACTGCGCCTTTCCAATCCTTCTCTGGGAAATGAAAATGAGTATGGAAAGGTGGGCACCTTGCCATAAGGAGGAATTGATACCAGAGGTGTCCCGGAACAACATGTGGAATAGCATTGGCTTGGTGATTAGCTGTCACCCATAAATCTAACTGAAGGGTAATTGCACTAAGTACATTACATGTTTGTTTTATCAAAATTCATCTAACGACATCAGAGCGTCTGTGAAAAACCATGAAGAACAGGTGATGGCTAAACCGAAAAGCCTGTGATGGCCAACAGCAGGGGCGTAACTACAATAGGTACAGGGCAGGGGTCTCAAACTCGGTTGGGTTGGTGGGCCGCACGTAGAAAAAAATTGATATTGGGGGGCCGCATTGCTTGTAGGACTAAGGGTACCATTACACGTCGCAACATTGCATGCAATTTCACAGGCAATTTGCTGGTAGCAGTGAAATCATGGACACATTGTTCTATTTGTACACAGCAACAAAATAGAACAATGTGTCCATGATTTCACTGCAACCAGCAAATTGCCAGTGACATTGCATGCAATGTTGCGACGTGTAACGGTACCCTAAGTGACATTTTAGCAATACAAGAATTTTTTGCTCAATCTAGTAAAGTACAAATTCTGATCTTCTTGTAGGAATGTCCCCACCCTAATCCCCTTTATGTAGTAATGTCCCCATACTGGTCCCCATTGTATATTAAGGTCCCCCAAACGGGTCCCCATCTTGTAGTAATGTCCCCATCCTGGTCCCCTTCTTGAAGTAATGTTCCTCCCTGGTCCCTACGTGTAGTAGTGTTCCCATCCTATATTAATGACCCTCATCCTGGTCCTCATCATGTAGTAATGTCCCATCCTGATCGCCTTCTTGTAATAATGTCCCCATCCTAATCCCCTTCTTGTTGTAATGTCCCCATCCTGATCCCCTTCTTCTAGTAATGTCCCCATACTGGTCCCCATTGTATATTAATGTCCCCCATACTGCTTCCCGTCTGTTACTATTATACCCTTCCTGATCCTCTTCTAGTAATGTCCCCATACTGGTCCCCATTGTATATTAATGTCCCACATACTGCTCCCAATCTGGCACTAATGTCCCCTTCCTGGTCCCCTTCTTGAAGTAATGTTCCTCCCTGATCCGTATATGTATCAATGCCCTATCCTGGTTCCCATCCGATAATAATGACTCCCATCCTGATCCTCATCATGTTGTAATGTCCCCATCCTGATCCCCGTCTTGTAGTAATATCCCCCATCTTGCAGTAATGTCCCCATCCTGGTCCTCCTCTTGTAGTAATGTCCCCGTCCTGGTCTCCATCTTGTAGTAATGTCCCCGTCCTGGCCCTCCTCTTGTAGTAATGTCCCCGCCCTGGTCTCCATCTTGTAGTAATGTCCCCATCCTGTTCCTCCTCTTGTAGTAATGTCCCCGCCCTGGTCTCCGTCTTGTAGTAATGTCCCCATCCTGGTCCACCTCTTGTAGTAATGTCCCCGTCCTGGTCTCCATCTTGTAGTAATGTCCCCATCCTGGTCCTCCTCTTGTAGTAATGTCCCCGCCCTGGTCTCCGTCTTGTAGTAATGTCCCCATCCTGGTCCACCTCTTGTAGTAATGTCCCCGTCCTGGTCTCCATCTTGTATTAATGTCCCCATCCTGGTCCTCCTCTTGTAGTAATGTCCCCGCCCTGGTCTCCATCTTGTAGTAATGTCCCCATCCTGGTCCACCTCTTGTAGTAATGTCCCCGTCCTGGTCTCCATCTTGTAGTAATGTCCCCATCCTGGTCCACCTTTTGTAGTAATGTCCCCATCCTGGTCCTCCTCTTGTAGTAATGTCCCCGTCCTGGTCTCCATCTTGTAGTAATGTCCCCATCCTGGTCCACCTCTTGTAGTAATGTCCCCGTCCTGGTCTCCATCTTGTAGTAATGTCCCCATCCTGGTCCTCCTCTTGTAGTAATGTCCCCGCCCTGGTCTCCATCTTGTATTAATGTCCCCATCCTGGTCCTCCTCTTGTAGTAATGTCCCCTCCCTGGTCTCCATCTTGTAGTAATGTCCCCATCCTGGTCCACCTCTTGTAGTAATGTCCCAATCCTGGTCTCCATCTTGTAATGTCCCCATCCTGGTCCTCCTGTATCGTGGTAACCAGTTCATACAGCAGGCTGCCCACTGTCCGCTTATCCCGAGCGCACAGGGAAAAGCTGCTTGCAGCGTTTCCCTGTGCACTCTGGATAAGCGCACACTATGCAGGCTGCTGTATGAACTGGTTACCATGATACACATCGGGTAACCAGGGACAGCGTCTGCTGAAAGCGGCCGCATACACGCACCTGCGCTTCTCTGTCAAAACCTAAGTATTTAGCGCAGAAGCGCTAAATACTGAGAGCGCAGGTGTGTGGACAAGCCCATATATACACACCCGCACATTCACACACACTCAAATACATACACACATACATCCTCAGACATATTCACACAAACACATACACACTCACACATTGACACACTTACATAGGGCCATATTTGGAGTTCCTGCCGCCCTAGGCACTTTCAGTGGTCACTTTCCCCTCCCCCCCAGGCTGCTATCTTCGGCTGTAACAGCGCCTTACCTGACTCCACTCTTCTCATTCCGGCAGCTTCATCCTCTGTGGCTCCAAGTCTCCTGCTTGCCGGCAGCAGACGGCACCAGCTAGCACCCGGCAGCCGGCACCAGCCAGCACGTGGCACCAGCCTGTACACGGCAACCGACACCAGCCAGCACGCGGCACCAGCCTGCACCCAGCTGCCGGCATCAGCCGCCGGCGATGTGCCGCTCAGGCGGCACGGAAATACACTCACACATATTCATACACTCACACACATATACACACTGACATACAAATATACACGCACACACATATACACACTCACACATATACACACACACGCACACACTCAGGGACACATAATAATAATAATCTTTATTTATATAGTGTCAAAATATTCCGCAGCGCTTCACAATACAGAGGTTCATATTTAAACAATCATAAGAAACAGTTATCAGAAAATATAATACAATACAAAGAACAATACAATACAATACAATACAATACAATACAATACAAAGCATAATGCACTCCAATAATTAAAGCAAAATAATGACAGCCCTGCTCATAAGAGCTTACAATCTAACAATGAAAGTGGGGGTGATACAAAGTACAGGTGTGTATTTACAATGATGGTATAGTCAGCTTGAGGAGATGGGGAACAGATAGGAGCAGTATAGGTGGCCACCAACCATTATTTGTGATCCACTTGAGACTGGTGGAGCGGATAGGCTATATATAGATGAGTTTGGCTAGGGATCATGATAGGCCGCCCTAAAAAGATGTGTGCTTAGGGATCGCCTGAAACTAGGTAAGTTGTGGATACACCTAATTTCTGGTGGTAGAGAATTGGTGCAGCTCGGAAGAAGTCTTGGAGGTGGGAGTGGGATGTTCGGATTAATGCAGAAGTGAGTCTAAAGTCACTTCCAGAGTGAAGAGAATGGGTGGGGTGATAGACAGAGATGAGGGAGGAGATGTAGGGAGGCGCTGCACTGTGAAGAGCTTTGTGGGTGAGAACAAGCAGTTTGAATTGGATCCTATAGTGTATAGGCAGCCAGTGCAGTGATTGGCATAGAGCAGAAGCGTCAGAGTAACGGTTAGCTAGGTAAGTGATCCTGGCTGCTGCATTAAGGGTGGACTGGAGAGGGGAGAGTCTAGTGCGGGGGAGGCCAATTAAAGAGAATTACAATAGTCAAGGCGGGAGTGAATCAGGGCCACAGTGAGGGTTTTTGTGTTTTCTAAGGTGAGAAAGGGGAGAATTCTAGAGATGTTCTTCAGGTGCAAGCTGCAAGAGCGGATGAGAGATTGTATATGTATTTATGGGGTGAAGGAAAGATCAGAGTCAAACATAACACCCAGACAGCGAGCCTGCTGACTAGGCATTATTGTGGTGCCGCACACTGAGAGAGATATGTCATACTTAGGGAGGTTATTGGAGGGCGGGAGCAGAATAAGTTCAGTTTTGGAAAGGTTGAGTTTCAGGTAGAGAGCGGACATGATATTGGAAACTGCGGTTGGACAGTCATTGGTGTTCTGTATTAGAGCAGGAGTAAGGTCAGGGGAAGAAGTGTATAGTTGTGCATCATCAGCATACAGATGGTACTGGAAGCCAAATCTGCTGATGGTCTGTCCAATCTGGGCTGTGTAGAGTAAGAAGAGAAGAGGTCCAAGGACTGAACCCTGGGGACTCCAATAGTGAGAGGAAGAGGGGAGGAAGTGGAGCAAGCAAATGATACACTGAAAGAGTGGTCAGAAAGATAGGAAGAGAACCAGGAGAGAGCCGTGTCCTTGATGCTGATGGAGTGCAGCATGGATAGTAGGAGATGGTGGTCAATAGTGTCAAAGGCTGCAGAGAGATCAAGAAGGATAAGCAGAGAGTTGTCACCAATACGTCTTGCTGTCAGAAGGTCGTTGGTCACTTTGGTGAGGGCAGTTTCTGTAGAATGTAGATGGTGGAAACAGACTGTAATGGGTCAAGAAGAGAGTGAGTGGAGAGGAAATGGGTGAGGCAGGAGTAGATCAGGTGCTCCAGGAGTTTAGAGATGAAGGGGAGATTGGAAACTGGTTTGTAGTTGTTTGTGCTGGATGGGTCAAGAGAAGTTTTCTTTAATGATGGAGTAATAATAGAGTGATTGAGAGAGGAAGAGAATATGCCAGAAGAGAGGGAGAGATTGAAAAGTTTGGTTAGGGACACTCAGGGACACGTACACACACTCAGGGACACCCACAGGGACACATACACACACAGTGAAACACACACAGGGACACTTCTCACCAGTCTGTTGCTGCATTTTGGTGCCTCTCTCAGCTGCCTGCAGATGTCCAGATGCCGCCAATGCATGTAGAATGGCACCGCTCTCATCTCACTGCCTCAGATGCTGTAAGGCTAGGTTCACATTAGTGCCACGCATGCGCTAAAACCCAGCATTTTTTTCAAGTGCAAGAGTAGAAAACGCACCCATAGACTCCAATGTTAAAAATACATTGCAAAAGTGCAATGTGTTTGACACTAGGCATTAAGCAGTGTTTTTGGGGGCGTTTGCAAAAACAAATGTGATTTTTTAATATGGAAGTGTATGGGAAATGCATGCGTTAACGCATGGTGCATATATGTACCATGCATTAATGCATGCGCTAATGCTAGCTCTAAAAATGAAAAAAATGCCATAAAAATGGCAAGGGGAAAAACAACATCCTTTAAAGCATCCTTCCAACAGATGCAAGGTCCCAAATATAACCCTAGCCTAAGTGTACGGTGCAGCTGTCTCAGCCAATCACAGGCCAGGAGCCGCCCGGGCAGCCAATCACAGGCCAGAAATTGACGTCATGCGCCAACTGGCCTGTGATTGGCCGCCAGGCAGCTTCTGGTTTGTGATTGGCTGGGACAGGGGCGGGGGGCAGGGAGAATACAGTAGTGATGGACTGTATTCATCTGCAGCACCCGGGACAGCACTGGGCACCGGGCGTCTGCGGCACCTGGGACAGCGCTGGGCACCAGGTATCTGCGGCACCAGGGACAGCGCTGCGCACCGGGCATCTGCAGCACCAGGACAGAAATGGGGGAGCTGGAGGAGCCACAGCTGCATGCCCCGGTCTTCTGATCGGTGACATGTTGTTCTTTAAAAAAATAAAGGTTTGCCTTATTTTCGGGGGTGCCTTATATTTGCAGGCACACTAATCCCCCTTAGTATGTCTTATTTTCAAGGGGGGCCCTATTTTCGGGGAAACACGGTACTATGGCGGCATGGTGGCTCAGTGGTTAGCACTGTGCGTGGTGGCTCTGTGGTTAGCTGTATATGGTGGCTTAGTTCTTAGCACTGTATATAGTGGCTGTGGCTCCGTAGTTAGTGCAACAGCTTTGTAGCACTGGGATCTGAGGTTCAAATCCCACCAAGGATGACATCTGCAAAGAGTTTGTATGTTCTCACAGTGTTTGTGTGGGTTTGCTACCACACTCCAAAGACCAACTAATAGGATATATAAACTATTAGCCCCAATGGGGATAGTGTTGACAATGTTTGTAAAGCACTGTGGAGTTAATAGAATAATATCAATGAATAAATATTATGTCACAATACTAGAATCTGAGGATCTTCTATTTCGAGGTCAAGAGCTCTCTGATGCGATGTTGCTGCCTGTCTCGCTATCTTCCTCTTTTAATACTGCAGTGTGGTGGATAAGAGAGCATTAACTAATTAACAACAAGAAGCATAGTGTCTGTGTACTAACTGAACTGTTGACTCACCCCATACCATGTCCAGCAGACATTGTAGGATTATTACCGTATATACTCGCGTATAAGCCGAGTTTTTCAGCCCAAAAATTGGGCTGAAAAGTCCCCCCCCTCGGCTTATACGCGAGCCATGCAGGCCCCCTCAAAGTTTGGCGCCCTCACCTCACATGATGGCCCCCCCCGCATGCAGCGCTGCGCATATACATTACCAGGATATCAGCTGTCACCCTCCGGTGGCGGATCGCGGCTCCTGGGCTCCGGGCTCCATCTTCCTCTGTGTCTTCCTTCTTGTCACGTGACTGGCCGGCGTCGCGATGACGTCATCGCGATGAGCCCAGCGGCCACAAAGCAGGAAGACACAGAGGAAGATGGAGCCAGGAGCCCAGGAGCCGCGATCCGCCACCGGAGGGTGACAGCTGATATCCTGGTAATGTATATGCGCAGCGCTGCATGCGGGGGGGCCATCATGTGAGGTGGGGGCGCCAAACTATGAAGGGGGCCCTGCTGGAGCCCTGTATACTACCACTGGGGCTGTATATACTACTGGGGCTGCGTGTATACTACCACTGGGGCTGTATATACCACTGGGGCTGTATATACTACTGGGGCTGTGTGTATACTACCACTGCGGCTATATATACCACTGGGGCTGTATATACTACTGGGGCTGCGTGTATACTACCACTGGGGCTGTATATACCACTGGGGCTGCTGCTGTATATACCACTGGGGATGCTGCTGTATACTACCACTGAGGCTGCTGTATATACCTCTGGGGCTGCTGTATACCACACTGCTGGGGGCTGTATACCTGTGCTGGGGTCCACCCTCGGCTTATACACGAGTCAATAGATTTTCCCAGGTTTTAGGGGCAAAAGTAGGGGGGTCGGCTTATATATGGGTCGGCTTATACACGAGTATATACGGTATATGGATTTTAATATATTATATTATTATTACATTAATTATTATATTACAGTGAATAACAGCGCGATCCAAAGGGTTAACAGCACTGATCGGATTGCGGGAAGGGGGGTCATGAGTAAGATTGCTTACTCATTAAGGTCCACAAAGATCATCCTTGCTTAAGAACTGGCGAGTTCAAAGAAAAAAGGAATGTACGTAATTAGTAGCAGAATACGCACCTAGCTTATGTCTTGCCATGTCTGCAGGAGAACATCGCCATCTGCTGGTGAGGAAGAACAACCAGGAACCAAGTATCACAATAGGTGTTTCCTCAAGGGAAAAGTTTGGACAGGATGCCTGGACAAGTGACAGCTGTTGCACAGTTACAAAGTTTAAAAAGCCAGGATGGAGAAGGAGTTGGGAAGTAGGCGCAATGACTTGTAAGGACATGTGAACAGTGGAGTGAGCCTTTCACTGTCATTTTGTAGAGGTACCCATCTCTGGGAAGGCCTGAGTCTTACTATCTCCAGATTGAACATGAGGACCGAACAACTTATACCAAACAGTGTGCACGTGACATAACCTGAAGACCAAACACTGAAGACTGAACATCAACAATCAAACAAATTTGCCAGAGGAAGATCCAAATGAACTGAGTGGCTACAGCCTACCTAGACGTACGGTATGCAGTGAAAGGAGTTACCCACTAAAACTGGACTTGTGGCTTATTGGGTTGTACTGTAGTATCATTAGAGCTTGTGTTTTGATAGAATTATTTTTTTTACACAAGTAGGAGTGTGACTAAAATTGAGGTGACACTAATGCTTCCCGGACAGAGACACTGGGACAAAGTTGTCTTAATAATGTCTGTTATTTAGTGTTGTAAGAAACTAAGGATAGGAGTATTGCATCTGGAACCTGGATATCGCTTGCTGTGTATTAATTTATCTTTTTGTAAACATTTTTGCTCTTCCCGGATCAAACGTTACTATCACTACTACTTTGCTTGTGTAAAAATAAATTTTAGTTGCCACTAAGTCACCTTTACTGTTTTGTTTATTCTTCGAGACCTGTTTACATATGCAGCATATGTTGTACCTCAATAGTAAGATGTAACCAGCAAGATTCTATTGTGTAGCCATCAAGCTTGTGCCATTGAGAAACTGTAAGTGCTCTTTCCTGCTTTACTTTAAAAGAACTATATATATCTAATATATAAAGCTGAATGTGTGTATGTGTGTGTATGTGTGTGTGTGTGTGTATGTGTGTACATCCGGGATTGGCATCTACACCGTCGCAACTAAAGCCACAAAATTTTGCACAGTCACACATCTGGACCCGGAGAGCGTCATAGGCTATGTTGTGAGGCGAAATTTTAACCCTGCGCGTTCCAGTTCACCAAACAATTTTGCCCCTATCTATATAATGGGGAAAAAGTGAATGGAAAAGTGTTGGATGAAAATCGACAGCTGTCAACTACAGCTACAAAATTTTTCCTAGTCACACGTCTGGACCCCGGGAGCGTCATAGGCGATGTTGTGGGGCAAAATTTTAACCCCGCGCATTCCAATTCACCAAACAATTTTGTCCCTATCTACATAATGGGGAAAAGTGACAGTTACCAGTTGACAGTTGTGAATGAGAGGGGCTTAATGATAGCGCCAAAGACTAACAGCACATACCAGTATATAGTCACTAAGGTGGGGCCCCAACATCGCATATTCACAACGCACGGGGACATGTATACACACCACATGCACACAAAAAGTAACCGCAAGTGTATAGTCGCTAAAGTGCAGCCCCAACATTGGATACTCACCACACACCCGAACAAACACACACACACCACAAAGAGACACACACAGAGACACACACACACCCTATAGCGACACATGCACTCACCCCACAGACACACACACACCACAAAGAGACACACACAACACAGACACACAAACCACACAAGACCCCCCCCACAGGGACACACAGACATAGCCACCCTATAGGGACACATGCACTCACCCCACAGGGACACACACACACACACACACCACTAAGATACACACACAACACAGATACACACACACCACACAGACCCCCCCCACAGGGACACACACACATACACACCCTATAGGGACCCATGCACTCACCCCTCAGACAGACACACACACACACACACACACACCACAAAGAGACACACACAACAGAGAAACACACCACACAGACCCCCCCCACAGGGTCACACACACATACACACCCTATAGGGACACATACACCACACAGACAGACACAGATGTGCACAAATCACCTCACACAACTCACCTTACGTGTGCTATCTTTAATTTCCAAACATAAACATCTGATTAAAAACAGCCAATGTGCAACACATGTGCCATATAGGGAATTAAGGCAGATGTCAGTCACATGAGCTGTCTATTATGTGTATGTGTGAGGTAACATATACTGCCTGGCCGGGGGGAGGGTTTACTGTTGGCTGGAGATTTATTAGGCTGCCTATAGCAATCAATCACAGCTCAGCTTCTATTTTCCTACAGGTCATTAATATGACATATTCAAATTCTATTTTGTTATAGCTAACAGCAGTTACAGTTAGGGCCAGAAATATTTGGACAGTGACACAATTTTCGCGAGTTGGGCTCTGCATGCCACCACATTGGATTTGAAATGAAACCTCTACAACAGAATTCAAGTGCAGATTGTAACGTTTAATTTGAAGGGTTGAACAAAAATATCTGATAGAAAATGTAGGAATTGTACACATTTCTTTACAAACACTCCACATTTTAGGTCAAAAGTAATTGGACAAATAAACATAACCCAAACAAAATATTTTTATTTTCAATATTTTGTTGCGAATCCTTTGGAGACAATCACTGCCTTAAGTCTGGAACCCATGGACATCACCAAACGCTGGGTTTCCTCCTTCTTAATGCTTTGCCAGGCCTTTACAGCCGCAGCCTTCAGGTCTTGCTTGTTTGTGGGTCTTTCCGTCTTAAGTCTGGATTTGAGCAAGTGAAATGCATGCTCAATTGGGTTAAGATCTGGTGATTGACTTGGCCATTGCAGAATGTTCCACTTTTTTGCACTCATGAACTCCTGGGTTGCTTTGGCTGTATGCTTGGGGTCATTGTCCATCTGTACTATGAAGCGCCGTCCGATCAACTTTGCAGCATTTGGCTGAATCAGGGCTGAAAGTATATCCCGGTACACTTCAGAATTCATCCGGCTACTCTTGTCTGCTGTTATGTCATCAATAAACACAAGTGACCCAGTGCCATTGAAAGCCATGCATGCCCATGCCATCACGTTGCCTGCACCATGTTTTACAGGGGATGTGGTGTGCCTTGGATCATGTGCCGTTCCCTTTCTTCTCCAAACTTTTTTCTTCCCATCATTCTGGTACAGGTTGATCTTTGTCTCATCTGTCCATAGAATACTTTTCCAGAACTGAGCTGGCTTCTTGAGGTGTTTTTCAGCAAATTTACCGTATATACTCGTGTATAAGCCGACCCGTGTATAAGCCGACCCCCCTACTTTTGCCCCCAAAACCTGGGTAAATCTATTGACTCGTGTATAAGCCGAGGGTGGACCCCAGCACAGGTATACAGCCCCCAGCAGTGTGGTATATAGCAGCCCCAGAGGTATATACAGCAGCCCCAGTGGTAGTATACAGCAGCAGCCCCAGTGGTAGTATACATGCAGCCCCAGTAGTATATACAGCCCCAGTGGTAGTATATGCAGCCCCAGTGGTAGTATATACAGCCCCAGTGGTAGTATATACAGCCCCAGTGGTAGTATATGCAGCCCCAGTGGTAGTAAACAGCCCCAGTGGTAGTATATGCAGCCCCAGTGGTAGTATATACAGCCCCAGTGGTAGTATATGCAGCCCCAGTGGTAGTATATACAGCCCCAGTGGTAGTAAACAGCCCCAGTGGTAGTATATGCAGCCCCAGTGGTAGTAAACAGCCCCAGTGGTAGTATATGCAGCCCCAGTGGTAGTAAACAGCCCCAGTGGTAGTATATGCAGCCCCAGTGGTAGTATATGCAGCCCCAGTGGTAGTAAACAGCCCCAGTGGTAGTATATGCAGCCCCAGTGGTAGTATATGCAGCCCCAGTGGTAGTATATGCAGCCCCAGTGGTAGTATATACAGCCCCAGTGGTAGTAAACAGCCCCAGTGGTAGTATATGCAGCCCCAGTGGTAGTATATGCAGCCCCAGTGGTAGTAAACAGCCCCAGTGGTAGTATATGCAGCCCCAGTGGTAGTAAACAGCCCCAGTGGTAGTATATGCAGCCCCAGTGGTAGTATATACAGCCCCAGTGGTAGTATATGCAGCCCCAGTGGTAGTATATGCAGCCCCAGTGGTAGTAAACAGCCCCAGTGGTAGTATATGCAGCCCCAGTGGTAGTAAACAGCCCCAGTGGTAGTATATGCAGCCCCAGTGGTAGTAAACAGCCCCAGTGGTAGTATATGCAGCCCCAGTGGTAGTATATGCAGCCCCAGTGGTAGTATATACAGCCCCAGTGGTAGTAAACAGCCCCAGTGGTAGTATATGCAGCCCCAGTGGTAGTAAACAGCCCCAGTGGTAGTATATACAGCCCCAGTGGTAGTAAACAGCCCCAGTGGTAGTATATGCAGCCCCAGTGGTAGTAAACAGCCCCAGTGGTAGTAAACAGCCCCAGTGGTAGTATATGCAGCCCCAGTGGTAGTAAACAGCCCCAGTGGTAGTATATGCAGCCCCAGTGGTAGTAAACAGCCCCAGTGGTAGTAAACAGCCCCAGTGGTAGTCAACAGCCCCAGTGGTAGTATATGCAGCCCCAGTGGTAGTAAACAGCCCCAGTGGTAGTATATACAGCCCCAGTGGTAGTATATGCAGCCCCAGTGGTAGTATATGCAGCCCCAGTGGTAGTAAACAGCCCCAGTGGTAGTAAACAGCCCCAGTGGTAGTATATGCAGCCCCAGTGGTAGTAAACAGCCCCCCTCCTTATTATGGGTCCCCCAGCAGAAATAAGCAGCCACCCCCCTCCTTATCACGTCCCCCCCAGGCTGCGGCAGCTGTGAAAATAACAAACACTTTATACATCACCTTCCGACGCAGCTCCTCCGGTCCCGGCTCCTCCGCTCGCCGGCGTCTTCTTCTTCTTCTTGTGTCGGCTTCTGTGACCGCGCGCAGGAAATGACGTCATCTCCTGCGCCCGGTCACATGACACCGGCACCAGAAGGAAGAAGACGCCGGCGAGCGGAGGAGCCGGGACCGGAGGAGCAGCGTCGGAAGGTGATGTATAAAGTGTTTGTTATTTTCACAGCTGCCGCAGCCTGGGGGGGACGTGATAAGGAGGGGGGGGCTGTTTATTTCTGCTGGGGGACCCATATTAAGGAGGGGGGCTGTGTATTGCAATATGCACGGCATCCCCCCGCCGCTGATGGGCGGGGGGATGCCGTGCATATTCATTGCACTAATGAGGCGGCCCCACGTGACCGCCTGCGGTCACTGCGGCCCCCTCCTGCCTCCTCCAGCCACCGGTCACAGCCCCCCCCCACAGCATACCATATGACTCGTGTATAAGCCGAGGGGGGACTTTTCAGCCCAATTTTTGGGCTGAAAAACTTGGCTTATACACGAGTATATACGGTAACTCTGGCCTGTCTATTTTTGGAATTGATGAATGGTTTGCATCTAGATGTGAACCCTTTGTATTTACTGTCATGGAGTCTTCTCTTTACTGTTGACTTAGAGACAGATACACCTACTTCACTGAGAGTGTTCTGGACTTCAGTTGATGTTCTGAACGGGTTCTTCTTCACCAAATAAAGTATGCGGCGATCATCCACCACTGTTGTCATCCGTGGACGCCCAGGCCTTTTAGAGTTCCCAAGATCACCAGTCAATTCCTTTTTTCTCAGAATGTACCCAACTGTTGATTTTGCTACTCCAAGCATGTCTGCTATCTCTCTGATGGATTTTTTCTTTTTTTTCAGCCTCAGGATGTTCTGCGTCACCTCAATTGAGAGTTCCTTTGACCGCATGTTGTCTGGTCACAGCAACAGCTTCCAAATGCAAAACCACACACCTGGAATCCACCCCTGACCTTTTAACTACTTCATTGATTACAGGTTAACGAGGGAGACGCCTTCAGAGTTAATTGCAGCCCTTAGAGTCCATTGTCCAATTACTTTTGGTCCCTTGAAAAAGAGGAGGCTATGCATTACAGAGCTATGATTCCTAAACCCTTTCTCCGATTTGGATGTGGAAACTCTCATATTGCAGCTGGGAGTGGGCACTTTCAGCCCATATTATATATATAATTGTATTTCTGAACATGTTTTTGTAAACAGCTAAAATAACAAAACTTGTGTCACTGTCCAAATATTTCTGGCCCTAACTGTATTTATTAACCCGGGCATAGCCGGGTACTACAGCTAGTGCTAAATATATTGCAATCTGAGAGTCCTCAGAGGTTGATACCTTTTAATGTCTAACTGAAAAGATGGTAAGAAAAAGCAAGCTTACGAGACTCTTTGGTCTTCTTAAGCCTGATGAAGAGGCCATAGAGTCTTGAAAGCTTGCTATGTTTACCATCTTTTCAGTTAGCCATTAAAAGGTATCAACCACTGAGGACTCTCAGATTGCAATATGTTTTTCTATCTACTGGCTAACATCTTATATATAAAACCCGAAGGCCACTTCCGGTGGAATCTGGCCAACTTCCATGATGGCCTGTGCCCTGTGTCACAGACCGGAACCGGAAGTTCCAGACCCACGAGCGGTGAGCGCAAAGCGCTCACCGCTGTCAAACCTGCATAGCGGCTCGCAGTGGGCGCTAAAGAGCCACCACTCGCCGCTATCCCGCCACCGCCCCCCCCACACAGAGCCGTCTGCTCCCACCCACATCCGGGAACCGGCCCGCCCCGGCCCACTCTCCACCTCCATCAGGGACCACCATTCTGCCACCGGCCCCGCACACAGCCCCGCCGACAGCCCGGTGAGTGTTCTGCCCCCCAGCCTCCCCTCTCCTGTGCCCCCCAGCCTCCCCTCTCCTGTGCCCCCCAGCCTCCCCTTTCCTGTGCCCCCCAGCCACCCCTCTCCTGTGCCCCCCCAGCCTCCCCTCTCCTGTGCCCCCAGACTCCCCTCTCCTGTGCCCCTCCAGCCTCCCCTCTCCTCTGCCCTCCAGCCTCCCCTCTCCTGAGCCCTCCAGCCTCCGCTCTCCTCTGCCCCCAGCCTCCCCTCTCCTGTGCCCCCCCAGCCTCCCCTCTCCTGTGCCCCCCCCAGCCTCCCCTCTCCTGCGCCCCCCAGGCTCCCCTCTCCTGTGCCCCCCAGCCTCCGCTCTCCTCTGCCCCCAGCCTCCGCTCTCCTCTGGCCTCCAGCCTCCGCTCTCCTCTGGCCTCCAGCCTCCGCTGTCCTCTGCCTCCGCTCTCCCCTGCCTCCGCTCTCCTCTGCCCTCCAGCCTCCGCTCTCCTCTGCCCCCCAGCCTCCGCTTTCCTCTGCCCCCCAGCCTCCGCTCTCCTCTGGCCTCCAGCCTCCACTCTCCTCTGGCCTCCAGCCACCGCTGTCCTCTGCCTCCGCTCTTCTCCAGCCTCCGCTCTCCCCTGCCTTCGCTCTCCCCTGCCTCCGCTCTCCCAGCCTCCGCTCTCCCCTGCCTCCGCTCTCCCCTGCCTCTGCTCTCCCCTGCCTCCGCTCTCCTCTGCCTCCGCTCTCCTCTGCCCTCCAGCCTCCGCTCTCCTCTGCCCTCCAGCCTCTGCTCTCCTCTGCCCTCCAGTCTCCTTTGCCCTCCAGCCTCCGCTCTCCTCTGCCCTCCAGTCTCCTCTGCCCCCCAGCCTCCGCTTTCCTCTGCCCCCCAGCCTCCGCTCTCCTCTGGCCTCCAGCCTCCGCTGTCCTCTGCCTCCGCTCTTCTCCAGCCTCCGCTCTCCCCTGCCTCCGCTCTCCCCTGCCTCCGCTCTCCCCTGCCTCTGCTCTCCCCTGCCTCCGCTCTCCCCTGCCTCCTCTCTCCCCTGCCTCCCCTCTCCTCTGCCCCCCAGCCTCCCCTCTCCTGTGCCCCCCCAGCCTCCCCTCTACTGTGCCCCCCCAGCCTCCCCTCTCCTGTGCCCCCCACCCTCCCCTCTCCTGTGCCCCCCCCTGCCTCAGCTCTCCTCTGCCTTTGCTCTCCTCTGCCTCCGCTCTTCTCCAGCCTCCGCTCTCCTCTGCCTCCGCTCTTCTCCAGCCTCCGCTCTCCT
The DNA here is from genome assembly GCA_033576535.1 of Allobates femoralis. Lineage (NCBI taxonomy): Eukaryota > Metazoa > Chordata > Amphibia > Anura > Aromobatidae > Allobates > Allobates femoralis. The sequence continues at coordinate 511,672,819 of JARQOC010000001.1, forward strand.
CTGCCCTCCAGCCTCCACTCTCCTCTGCCTCCGCTCTTCTCCTGCCTCCGCTCAACTCAGATCTCCTCTGCCTCCGCTCTCCGCTGCCCTCCAGCCTCCGCTCTCCTCTGCCTCCAGCCTCCGCTCTCCCCTGCCTCTCTCTCCCTGCCTCCGCTCCCGCCTCCCTGCTCCTCTCCCTGCCTCCCTCTCCTCTGCCCCCCAGCCTCCCTCCCCTGTGCCCCCCAGCCTCCCCTCTCCTGTGCCCCCCCAGCCTCCCCTCTCCTGTGCCCCCCAGCCTCCCCTCTCCTGTGCCCCCCCGCCTCCAATCTCCTGTGCCCCCCAGCCTCCCCTCTCCTGTGCACCCCAGCCTCCACTCTCCTGTGCCCCCCCAGCCTCCCTCTCCTGTGCCCCCCAGCTCCCCTCTCCTGTGCCCTCAGCCTCCCCTCTCCTGTGCCCCCAGCCTCTCCTTTCCTGTGCCCCCAGCCTCCCCTCTCCTGTGCCCCCAGCCTCCCCTCTTCTGTGCTCCCCAGCCTCCCTCTCCTGTGCCTCCCAGCCTCCCCTCTCCTGTGCCCCCCCAGCCTCCGCTCTCCCCTGCCTCTGCTCTCCCCTGCCTCCGCTCTCCTCTGCCTCCGCTCTCCTCTGCCTCCGCTCTTCTCCAGCCTCCGCTCTCCTCTGCCTCCGCTCTTCTCCAGCCTCCGCTCTCCTCTGCCCTCCAGCCTCCGCTCTCCTCTGCCTCCGCTTTCTCCAGCCTCCGCTCGCCTCCGCTCTCCTCTGCCTCCGCTCTCCTCTGCCTCCGCTCTTCTCTGCCTCCGCTCTTTTCTGCCTCCGTTCTCCTCTATTTCCGCTCTCCCCTGCCTCCGTTCTCCCCTGCTTCCGCTCTCCCCTGCCTCTGTTCTCCCCTGCCTCCGCTCTTCCCTGCCCTCCAGCCTCCGCTCTCCCCTGCCTCCCCACTCCCCTGCCTCACCTCTCCTCTGCCCCCCAGCCTCCCCTCTCCTTTGCCCCCCCAGCCTCTCCCTCTCCTGTGCCCCTCAGCCTCCCCTCTCCTGCCCCCCCAGCCTCCCCTTTCCTGTGCCCCCCAGCCTCCCCTTTCCTGTGCCCCCCAGCCTCCCCTTTCCTGTGCCCCCAGCCTCCCCTCTCCTGTGCCCCCCAGCCACCCTTTCCTGTGCCCCCAGCCTCCACTTTCCTGTGCCCACCAGCTCCCCTCTCCTGTGCCCCCCCCAGCCTCCGCTCTCCCCTGCCTCCGCTCACCCCTGCCTCCGCTCTCCCAGCCTCCGCTCCTCTGCCTCCGCTCTCCTCTGCCTCCGCTCTTCTCTAGCCTCCGCTCTCCTCTGCCTCCGCTCTTCTCCAGCCTCCGCTCTCCTCTGCCCTCCTGCCTCCGCTCTCCCCTGCCTCCGCTCTCCCCTGCCTCCGCTCTCTCCTGCCTCCGCTCTCCCCTGCCTCCGCTCTCCTCTGCCCTCCAGCCTCCGCTATCCTCTGCCCTCCAGCCTCCGCTCTCCTCTGCCCTACAGTCTCCGCTCTCCCCTGCCTCCGCTCTCCCCTGCCTCCGCTCTCCCCTGCCTTCGCTCTCCCCTGCCTCCCCTTTCCTGTGCCCCCCAGCCTCCCCTTTCCTGTGCCCCCCAGCCTCCCCTCTCCTGTGCCCCCAGCCTCCCCTCTTCTGTGCCCCCCAGCCTCCCCTCTCCTGTGCCCCCCAGCCTCCCCTCTCCTGTGCCCCCCCAGCCTCTGCTCTCCCCTGCCTCCGCTCTCCCCTGCCTCCGCTCTCCCCTGCCTCCGCTCTCCTCTGCCTCCACTCTCCTCTGCCTCCGCTCTTCTCCAGCCTTCGCTTTCCTCTGCCTCTGCTCTTCTCCAGCCTCCGCTCTCCTCTGCCCTCCAGCCTCCGCTCTCCTCTGCCTCCGCTCTTCTCCAGCCTCCGCTCGCCTCCGCTCTCCTCTGCCTCCGCTCTCCTCTGCCTCCGCTCTCCTCTATTTCCGCTCTCCCCTGCCTCCGCTCTCCCCTGCCTCCGCTCTCCCCTGCCTCCCCTCTCCCCTGCTTCCCCTCTCCCCTGCCCTCCAGCCTCCGCTCTCCCCTGCCTCCGCTCTTCCCTGCCTCCGCTCTCCCCTGCCTCCGCTTTCCTCTGCCTCCGCTCTTCTCCAGCCTCCGCTCTCCTCTGCCTCCGCTCTTCTCCAGCCTCCACTCTCCTCTGCCCTCCAGCCTCCGCTCTCCTCTGCCTCCGCTCTTCTCTCCTGCCTCCGCTCGCCTCCGCTCTCCTTTGCCTCCGCTCTCCTCTGCCTCCGCTCTCCCCTGCCTCCGCTCTCCCCTGCCTCCGCTCTCCCCTGCCCTCCAGCCTCCGCTCTCCTCTGCCTCCGCTCTCCCCTGCCTCCGCTCTCCCCTGCCTCTGCTCTCCCTTGCCTCCGCTCTCCCCTGCCTCCGCTCTCCCCTGCCTCTGCTCTCCCCTGCCTCTGCTCTCCCCTGCCTCCGCTCTCCCCTGCCTCCACTCTCCCCTGCCTCCACTCTCCCCTGCCTCCGCTCTCCCCTGACCCCTCCCTCGTCTAAACCCTCCCAGTTTCTGCCTCCTCCCTCCTCTGCCCCCTCCAGCCTCTGCCCCCTCCAGCCTGTGCTGCACTCACTGCTGACCACTGAGCCACCGCACTCACTGCTGACCACTGAGCCACCGCACTCACTGCTGACCACTGAGCCACCGTACTCACTGCTGACCACTGAGCCACCGCACTCACTGCTGACCACTGAGCCACCGCACTCACTGCTGACCACTGAGCCACCGCACTCACTGCTGATCACTGAGCCACCGCACTCACTGCTGACCACTGAGCTACCGCACTCACTGCTGACCACTGAGCCACCGCACTCACTGCTGACCACTGAGCCACCCCACTCACTGCTGACCACTGAGCCACTCCACTCACTGCTGACCACTGAGCCACCCCACTCACTGCTGACCACTGAGCCACCACACTCACTGCTGACCACTGAGCCACCCCACTCACTGCTGACCACTGAGCCACTCCACTCACTGCTGACCACTGAGCCACCCCACTCACTGCTGACCACTGAGCCACCGCACTCACTGCTGACCACTGAGCCACCGCACTCACTGCTGACCACTGAGCCACCGCACTCACTGCTAACCACTGAGCCACCGCACTCACTGCTAACCACTGAGCCACCGTATATTCTGCTAACCACTGAGCCGCCTGTATACACACAATTAATTTCACAGCACTCCCCTATTACTAAATAAACTTTATATAGATTCTAGACTACCCGATTCTTTAGAATCGGGCCACCATCTAGTGGTATAAATATTCTTTATATATATGCTAACACTTCCACAGTTGTGTTTGTCAGTGTCCCTATTTTAAGCTGCGAGCTGTGATTTGGGTCAAAGGGTCCCACACACAGTGGCATAACATAGGCCCCAATGTAAAAGTTCCAATGGGACCTCCAATTATTGTATTTCTTTAGTAGCATTCGTCTTTTTCGATAAGCAAAAAGGACTTTTGGGACCCCCTAGGCTCCAGGGTCCGGGTGAGATTGCAACCCCTGCACCTATTGTAGTTACGCCCCTGTCAACTCCAGTTCTCATCCACAGGATAATTAATTCAATGGATTTATTAATTTGCTCCACATCCCATGTAGAACATTACTTCAATATATTGACTGCAAATGATTGTTTTGTTTTGAACATAGACTTGCTTTGTTGTGGACATAGACAGATTTGCGCTTTTATTCCTCGGTGATCAGTGTCAAGAAGTCAAGAAATAATTGCACAAGTAAATAATCAATTTGAAAGAAAACAACATAGTCTATACTGTATTTGCAGCTTAGAACTGGCTTACTAAGCAGCTGCAAAAATATCAATGCTCAAATATACAGTATTATGGGAATCAGACTAGCAGGAAGCTCAAAGGAATTTATATTCCCTATGGCCTTCAATTTCACCTGTCAGCAGGCGAGGGCTTTACTTCATAGAGAAATATTAGAAATACCCTTGAATAAACCTAGAGTAAAATTTGTGACCATTCTATAAACGTTCTTCTAGAATCTAGTTGATGAAAATGAACAAGCAAAAAAATAGTTTGTCAGGTAAAACTTAAGAACAAGCAATCATTTTACCCAACCGGTTTTAGATTGTCATCATGTGAATTGAGTTGGCCGATTACAAATGACTTTTCTTTCAAAGAATAATCTTAGAAAGATTGTTTATTCGTTTCCCAGTGTCATTGATCATGTATGGCCAGGTTCAATGACCATAATGGACATATCAACTAAAATTTGAATAGCTGTGTCATCCAGTGGAGGCTTAGTGGTCACAATGCTTTTATTTCTTGTCACGCTGGGGAAGAAAGAATGGGGCATAATGGGATGGAGGTATGTTTTTTTGGATGCCGGTAGGATTAAAGAAATAGAGCACCCTGCCTCAAACCATCCTTCTTCTGCTGTCATTACTAACAGCAGCATTTATGGGAGAAACAGCCAAGATTGGTGCTAGCAGTGATCACTGCCAATGTAGTCGAGCGCCAGCTTTTTAATGGGGAAAAAAAAAAATATATGTTTGGGTGCCTCAGGTACTAGGCTAGTACCACACTGAACCGGTGCCCCACGTTAAATGGATACAATTACAGCAGAGTCCAATCTTCTGTAACGCACAACGTTAACGTAGGGGGCTGCATGCGAATGCTGCTCCATAGTTACCCGCTGTTTTCCATGGATGCAGCCACACAGGAAGCTCCAGGAACTGCGCTTTTGCCGGGAACACAGGAAAACGTTGTCAGCAAGAGTTTTTTATCTGGGATTTTTAACAACATTTGGGGTCTACAGTTTGAGCCCCACATGAATACTTCTACAATTAATTTTCTTGATCTTACTATTTTTACTGAGGGAGAGTCCATTTTAACAAAGACATATTTTAAGAATATTGATAGGAACAGTTATATCCATTATACGAGTGGACATTATAACAAATGGATAAAAAACATTCCTTTGAATCAATTCAAAAGAATCAAGAAAAATTGTACTAGAGAGGCTGATTTTGAGGAACAATCGAAAATTCTCATGGACCGTTTTAAACACAGAAAATATCCCAGAAGATTGATAAAAAACGCACAGAATCTCAGTAAAGGTATTAAACAGGACAATTTGTTGGAAAAACATGACAAACCTACCATAAATAATGATTTTGGCTATAATTTTATTTCAAGGTACAATAAATACCACAAGAACATCAGAAAGGTTTTAGACACACATTGGCATATCCTACAAAGGGATCCGGTTCTGGAGAATATCCTTCCCCCAAAACCAAAGATAACTTTCCGGAGAGCTCTTAATGTAAAAGGGATTATTGCACCTAGTCGTTTACACAAGAATCAGTCACGGAATATGGATGATGATGTGCTGAATGCTAAGGTGACAAAGTGTGGCAAGAAGAATTGCCTGTGTTGTAAAACAATACATGAGACAAATAAATTCTGCTCTACTACCACTGGTGAAACCTTCCCTATAAGACAGAACATGGATTGTGGTACCAGATATCTAATTTATTTAATTGAGTGTCCCTGTAGGTTACAGTATGTTGGGAGGACAACACAGACACTACATGCTAGATTGAACAAGCATAGGTCCAATATCAAGAAGGGTTTCAGGCAACATGGAGTGTCTTGGCACTATGAAAAATATCATGACAGAGACTACACAAAGATGAAAATCTTACCCATTGAACATGTCTCTGAACACATAGTCAATAGATTTGAAACCCTGAAAAAGAAAGAAAAATACTGGATATACAGACTTAACTCCCTTAAACCCAGGGGATTGAATCTTGTTACAGAATTAATTTAATCCTCATCCTATGCTTTTCTACGCTTTCCTATGACAAATACATTAAAAGAACTACTCTGCTGCCACCTAGAGACAAACAGTTGCACTATAGAGGACCAACGTATGTTTAACATGGGTAGTCATAGTTACTGCATCCAGAATATCGCCATGTTGTGGATCTTTTAAATATTACACCTTTTAAAAATCTATGCAGTTTCTTCATTATTTTTTATGTGCTTTTATCTGCAGATTCTAGTAATTTTTAGTAACTTTTAGTAATTTTTAGTACTCTTTAGTAATTTTTAGGGATTATATTTTAGCAAAAAGCTTTTAACATATGTTTTATATACATTTCTATTTTTTAACATATGTAATCTGGTTTTTAGTGGTATTGAACCAGCATTTTGTGGGCTTTGTTCCTGCTGTGTCTGGAGAGATACCTTTTGAGCCATTGAGGCTGATAGTTTGTTGATTGAATCTTAGATTATCTTCTTCTTAACAAAAACTGAATAAAATTTATTGCTTTTAATCTTTTTTTCGTTTTTACCATCTTATGGACCCTCATATGTCTCTTTTTTTTTTTTTTTTTTGCTCCTCTTATGGCCTGAATGCAATAATTTTGAGCTAACAGCTTCCCATAAAATCACATATGCACCCTATTTCTCCCAAGAATAATTGTCTCAATCTAAATAGGCTGTGGGATCATTCCCTTGACTACCAGATGGAACCTGAGGAATTTCTTTTCTTTTCCCAAGTTCAATCCTGATGATTGATAGTGTATAATACATTCTTTATTTTTTTATTTCTGTTTGTCAGTTTTTTGATGGAATATGACAATACACATTGCATCTGATAAAATTACATGTTTTACATGTTTTTAGCAATGATCTCTATCTCTGGGCCGGGAGTGGTTTGATCTCATGACGTCACTGATGACAAATACATGTTTTTTTTCTTTTGGGGGAGGGATTTTATATCAGTAACTGCATATAAAAGGGTCTGCTGTTATGCCATGTAACATGCCCTGAGGAAGGTGCTGGGACAGCACCGAAACGCGTTGGTGTGATGAAATAAAGAACTTTTGATGGTAATAACCTCTTGTGGATTCCTTGGATAAAGAGCAGCAGCGCGGACCGTGGATACCATTCCAGTTTTATCTTAAGTGGAGAATTCTGGAATTCCTCAATGTCTGGGTACGCTGTTGATAATAGAGGCCAGTGCTTCCATTTGATGCCGTGTAAACCCAAATTATAGGGGTGATATGTATTAATGAAGCCCCTTCGTGCTTTCTCAAGTCAGTGCGTTGTGTGAGATTTGGTAACTAGTGATGGGCGAGTCCTAAATTACTCGGAATCGCTTGACTCTAGCGAGTCCGAGCCCGGGACTCGCTACTCGTTGCGAGTCTAGCGAGTCAAATGTTAATGAATGGGGAAGCGAGTAATAGAGAGTAGTGTGCGATTTACAAATCACAGATGTGTCTCGGAAGCTTCAGCCTGAAGCAATCCTAGTTTTGTCAGAGACTCTGTGCATCATCCTCTGGCGCTGAACCCCGCCCTTCCAGCGGCCCTGGTGGCGGTGGCACACTGGGTAATAAAGGGGTTAATACCAGCTTTGTTATACAAGCTGGTATTAAGCCCGAGATTCTTAATGTCAGGCCACGTTTGACCCGGCCACTAAGAATCTCCAATAAAGGGTTAAAAAAAACACAACACAGAGAAAATTTTTAATTAGAAATAAAAAAAAAAGCCATTAGGGACTCCATCTTTAATTAAAAAAATCCTCTTCCGTCCGACGTAATCCAAAACGCGATGTCCTCTCTGCTACATCCCCTGTGCATAGATATAGATGTCTATGCACAGGGAATGAGCAGACTGAGAACAATCGCAGCTCTGCTACATCATCTCTGTGAGCAGGCAGGCTCTAGGACCCTGGAGCTGCGGCAGCCTGCACAGAGCAGACAGCCGGACTTAGCTCGCAAAGTTTCCCTGCGATTACTCGCACAGTAACGAGTCCAATGCAAGTCAATGGCAATCCTAGTTTTGTCAGAGTCTCTGACAAAACTAGGATTGCCATTGATTTGCATTGGACTCGTTGCTGTGCGAGTAATCGCTGGGAAACTCGCAGAGTACCGAGTCCTGCGAGTCCCTTACTACTCGCCGAGTAACGAGTCCTAGCGAGTAGATTCGCCCATCCCTATTGGTAACGCCAAATGAGGGGGATAGCCCCTAGCAAGGAACTTATTTCCATATCTACATTGAATATTATCCGTTTTAGACACTATTCGATGCACTTGTACATGTTGGGATTTGGGTAGGTCTTTTTTTAAGTGTTGAGGATGGCAACTCGTATAGTGAAGAAGGCTGTTCTGGTCTGTGGGTTTCGAGTACAAGTCTGTAGACAAACCTCCTTGCGGATCAATCATGACCAAGGTATCCAGAAAACTGATTTGAGCCATGTCCATGTTCATTGTGAATCTAAGGTGTGGAAGTAGTTATTAAGGGATGAATCTTCCCCTTCCTTATCAAAAACACATTGTCTATGTAGAGCCGACATATTAACACTTGTGAAAAGAGGGGATTTGTGAATACATACTTCGTCTCAAAATTAGCCATAAAAATTTTGGCATATGGCGGCGCTACATTACTGCCCTTTCAACTGGATATAAAATTGGTCTTGAAATAAAAAGTAGTTCTTTGTAAGTATCATATTTAAAAGATCCTTACAAAACACCTTTTTCATTTGCGAAAATTCCATATATTGATCCATAAACCAAGTCACAGCAGAGATACCTGCCTCATGATCGATGCTGGTGAATAAGCTCGTCACATCCATGGTGACCAACTTACAACCCGCTGGAATAGGCTGTATTTCCTTGAGAATTTCTAAAAAGTGATTTGCGTGTTTTATGTGTGAAGGGATTCGGGGAATCAATGGTGATAAGATTTTTTCTACCGTATTGGCTAATGGGGACAGAGCCGAATCCGTAGAGGCTACAATTGGCCTGCCTGGCAGTTGTTGTATATTTTTGTGGATTTTAGGGAGTGTGTAAAACGCCGGAATGATTGGGTGGTGATTGACTAAATATTCAGTGAGTCGTTGAACTATAATGCCAAGTTTGTGGTAATAAGATACCTTCTCTGTTATTAGAGACATAACAGAGGAGGTAGGGTCCTGTGGGCACTGGGATACCAACAGGATGGCGGATTACTGCTGTTCTATTCAAAGTGATTGCCCTAGCACAATTTACTGTAAGGAATCTTTAATCTCGGTTTTGCAAGGTACAGTGCTGTACAAATTGATTGGGACAAAGCATTTTTTAAGTAAAATCGTAAGTTGGGGTTACCAGTCAGTGATTCAAACCAGTTTTAACTGCTTTGAACAGGTGTGAGTGTACAACCTTGAGTAACAAAATGTGGTTTGACTGGTTTCAGTCAGAAAATAACAGCTAGCTGCCCCCTCAGCTTGTTTCTGTGAGGAGTGGTTTAGTGTACTTTTACTCTCAGTGTGATGTGTGCCTGTAAAAATGGATGTTACTCCATGGAAGAGGTCTAGAATTATTACTCTTAATGAACATACAAGTCTGACTGTAAGAGAAATCGCTGATATCCCCAGTATATAAAAAGAGAGTCTATAAACAATGTCTTGATTATGTGCTCTTTAAATTTATATCTGAGTGTAAGAGAAATCGCTTCCACCGATGGTATTGGAAAATCTACCGTTTCAAGAATAATTCGCACACACAATGAAACTGGATCATTTTCTCAAAAACTAAAAGGGAAATGTGGAAGAAAAAGGAAAACGACACCAAGAACTGATACAACACATCCGAAATAGTAAAACTAATGCAAGAAAAACAAGTAAAGACTTTCTTTGTCCCAATTAATTTGCACAGCACTGTATCTCAGTAAGTAAACATTGTATCAATGACAACCTTTTCTGCATGTTTAATTCTTATTCTGTGATGTAATTTCTTCATAAATAAAATAAATCTACATATATGAATTTGTTTTAATAACCAAGAAGTCAAAAATGATAATGTTTAGCAGACATCAGTCATAATGTTCGATCGGTTGTATGCATATACATGGGTATAATACTTATCATTAACCAGAGCTGATGGAAGCAAAATAAGGGCAGGTTTAGAATCAGCGACAAAAACTGACCTAGAAACAGGTTAAGGGTATGGACACACGTCAGAGTGAAAAAACGCTCCGATTCACTGATGCAAGAGTCGGATGAGTGTGATCCTAGTTTTGCTCAGTGTGGCTTGCGAGTGCTTTCCGAGTGCAATCAGTTTTTTCCTCAGCAGCTAGTTACTGTATAATCATTTACAGGTGCATTTCCTACAGTTGTCTGAGCTACAGAATGGTAATGTAGCAATTAAAACTAGCATCAGACTCGGATGGTGCGAGTGCTTTCCGAGTGCAATCCGAGTTTTTTGTCAGACCCATAGACTTGCATTGGCGAGTCTCGTTCGTGACTCGCATAGAATCGCAACATGTTGCGATTGACTCGCAATCCGAGAATCGGATGCGGAAAAAGCGTATGAGACTCGGACATTAGTTAACATTGGTCCGAGAGCAATGCGATTGTTCCGCACAGTAAACTCGGACGAGTTTCACTGATGTGTGTCCGAGCCCTAAATATCTCAAGCAGCAATTTTCTTGTTCCCCAGTGATACAGCTAACACCTGCTGCTGATGAAACTTGTTCTTCTTGTGAGTTGGGTTCATCATGGCACTGTACACATAGGGTGGTTCCAGGGAACACATTTGCCCACTGTAGATGTGAAGTGACCGGCAGTAAGGCCGCGGGTGTGTGTCTATGATCTGCTTCAACAAAATCCCCATACTTGGATTTAACGGGAGGAAACATTTCTTTACTATTAAACATGGTGATAACACATTCAACTGGTTTAGCTGCACACATAGGGAAGGTTGAATACCCTGATATTCAGCTCCGGATGCACGGCAAAAAAAAAAATAAAAAACCAGGACTGGCAATCTCTTTCCCTAGCTTTCCCTCGATGTACGTTACCAGTCTATAACAGCAGAAGGTGTAGCTCCCACGTCGCAGGCCTGGGGTCTAACGGTGGCGATTCCAGGGGAAGCGATGAAGGGGGGTTTCCTCAGTCCTCTCCACAGGTATCGGTTTATAGTCTCTCAGTGCGAGGAAAAAAGAAAGGAAAAAAATATATAGATTTCGAAGATGGCTCCCTTGTGTCCGTCACAGTCTCTGAATATGCTCTAGGAGTGCGATGCTCCGCAGTCAGGTTAGGCTCATGGTAATAATGTTCTGCAGCCTGGGGGTTGCCGCAACGGCTTTCGCGGCGTGATCTTTCCAGAAAGGTGTCGCAAGGAAGCCCTCTCTCGAGAAACACCCACAGGCAGGTCTGTCCTGGTCGAGCTCCGTCTCCTTCTGTCTTTCCCGCACTTTTTCCTCCTGAGCACACGGCTGTTGTGGGAGGGGATCAGCAGTCGGTGTCATTATCTCTGCAGCAATTTCAGCACTTGTCCACAAGGGGGCAGTATCGGACTGTGTAATGTCCACTTCAGTGTCCATTTCAATAATAATACAGTCAGGGCTACCCACTCCGTTACAGATGTACAGCAGATGTCAGGAAGGACTAACATAGAAAAAAAACATTAAAAATGCCTATGTATATTTAACATAAAACATTATTTAAACAATAGCTTATTTTCTGATGATACATCTGTCTTTCAGTTTTTTCGCTTACAACATATAGGCTTCATACTGGGGGGCCGATCTGTCACATGGCAAAAACCAACGACACCCAATAGATGTCATTAACCCCTTTACAACCTTGCATTTTTCCATTTTTTGCACTTTGTTTTTTTCTCCTCTAATTCCAACCTTTTTTATTATTTTTCCATCAATATAGACATATTAATGGCAGTTAATTGCGGGACAAGTTGTACTCTTGAATGAAATAATTTATTTTACCATATAGTGTATTTAAAAACAGCAACATTCCAAGTGTGGTGAAATTCCAAGAAAAGTGAAATCACACAATTGTTGTTTTTTTTTTTTATATTCACTATGTTCACTATAAAACTGAAGTGTCGGTATGATGCCTCTGGACGGTACGAGTTTGTAGATACCAAACATGTATACTTTTATTTTTATCTAAGTGGTGAAAAAGAATTCAGAAGCTTGTCAAAAAAAGAATTGCACTTTTGGGGCATTTTCCGTGACCCATATCGTTCTCATTTTTCGGGATCTGGGGCTGTGTGATGGCATATTTTTTTGCATCTTGAGCCGACGTTTCTCGAGATACCATTTTTGGGTGGATACGCTGTTTTGATCGCCCATCATTGCATTTTAGAACAATGATGTGGGGACCAAAAAATGTAATTTTGGCAGTTTGACTTTTTTCCCGTTACATAGTTTACCGATCTGATTAATTTATGTTATATTTTGGTAGATCGGGTATTTCTGAATGTGGTGAAACCTAATATGTGTATTTTTTTATAGTTTTATTTCCAATGAGGCAAAAGGGGGGTGATTTGAACTTTTAGTTTTTTTGTTTTTTTTTAAACCTTTATTTTCACACATTTTCTTTATTTTCCTTTGCCCCTTAAGGGCATTTCAATACAGCAGTGTCTGATTGCTTCTGTTGTTCAGTGCAATGATTCAGTATCCATCTGCACTGCAGCAAAGATCACTTTCTGTGAGTGACGCTGCTCAGGCATCACATGCAAGAAGTGAGTCATGACAGTATCAGCTGACCCCATGCTCTCATGGCATCTTCGTGATCGTGTCATGAGGTCGCTGATGGCAGTGGGTTAACTATGGGTGTACATGGTTACGTGGGTTAACCATGGGTGTACACGTAAATGGGTTAACTATGGGTGTACATAGAAATGATGGGCACCTCACACAAAAAAATATTTAGGGGGTCACTGAAGAGCATATTTCACAACTATGAAGACTTTACAAAGTAATTTTCTTCCTATTGAAGCACATTAGTGGTATCCCTTTTTATGACCCCCATAAAGTACAGTATAATACAAAAAGTGGCCACCAAAACACAGTATGATACTCCCACAGTAATTCCTACACAGCACAATTTGATGACCATACATTTTCCCCTTTGCAAAGTATGATATCCCACAATGACTCCAACACAGTGTGATGGCCCCAACACCCTCCAGACAGTATAAGCCTTCCCCATGCACTATCATTTCCCTTACATAACCCTCTACACAATTTGATGGCCCCTCCACATTCTATAATGTCCCACACACAGTATAATAGCCTCACTAGCCCTCTAAACAGTATAATGGCCCCCAAACCACCCTTCAAACAGTACAACAGGCCACACATAGCCCTGCAAAATGTATAATGGACCCATACAGCTTTCTAAATAGTATAATGCCTGACATATAGCCTTGCAAACTGTAGAATGACCTCCTTTGATTTTTTAAGTATCAATATCCTTGTTCCCCCAGTGCTTCAGTCTTTGGTACATGTATTCTGCACTGCTTGACAGAGTGGGTGCGATATAGTGATGTTATTGTGCCCGCTGAAACATCAGAGCTCAGATGCAAAGGGGGAATGATGGAGGAGGGAGCTGGGGGCTCCCTTTTCCATCATTGCTTTCAACTGTATCAACGCAAGGCAGGGGGAGCCCTGGCACACCAAGTCATGGGCCCAATAGTGGCTCCATGTTCTTCCACTATTAGCGATGTGCCCCACTGCCACTAACACTAGTATGATCCATCAAGTTTCAATCCTTTCTTCTGACATTTTACCATAATAAGTAGCTGCAGTTTGTTTTTTGACTGTTACTGAAATCTTTGATAATAACTTTGAACAAATCCTTCAATGCAGATCTAAATAAAGTCTAACATTCCTTTTCTTTCCTGCCATCTACACTAAGCTATCCTCTATGAGCAAAATAAGTATTTAACCTGTCATATTAATTTTGAGGAACCCATATTCTGTAATTAAATCAGTCCTCATGCAGCACAGTGAATGCTGTCTGACTTGTCTGGGTGATTCATGATAAGGCACAGATAAGATCAGCCTTACAGGGAATCTTTAATCAAAAAATCAACCTATTGTTTATATCAGGTTTTTGCCTCGAGTGTATAAAAAAAATTGGAATTTATTATTTTTTAAATCGAAATTGGAGTTAAATTAAGTATAAATTGAGCAATTTTCACTCTGTTCACTGGAGCTATTTCATTTCTAACTTCCCTTTGATTCTGGAAATTCACATATAGATTAGTAGCAATAGATTTACTCAGATCCCATCTTTAGCGTTGAAGCATCTAATTACCATGTGCAAACTTCATAATGAAGGAAGAGGGAGAAGGGTGAGCTGTGACATCACATAATGTGATTGGTTAATCCTGTGTGTAAGGAGGTGTTATCTGTCATTTTATTCAGGTCTATGATGAGAATGAGACTGCACAAAAACCTTTTAAAAGGAACAAGAAATATAAATCTAAAATTGCCAAAGTACGGTAAGTATGAAAATTGCAAGATTTCTTCTTTTTTAATAGAGATTTTGATATGAAAAAAATACACTGACAAACATAAAAAATACATTTAACAGAAAATTCATTTAGCCCCTTAATGCATCATTCCAGTTCAATTCATTTGTATGTATATGTATGTATTCATATAGATTTTAGACAATTCAGACAACAAAGGGGTTAAACAATAAATAATTTTCTAATTATACATTTCCCTTGGTGACAGGTTCAATTTAAAAGGCTTATCCTGGTCTTTAACTTTGTTGACATACAATAGGATAGGTCATCAATGTCTGATAGATAGGGGTGCGCCATCTGGCACTCCCGCCGATCAGCTGCTCCTGGTGCCGGAGCTGCACAGCTCCATTGATAGAATAGTTGCTGCCTCCAGGTACTGCACATCCATTTCCTATTGATTCGAATAGGGGGAAGATAAGCAGTACCCAGCTGCGGACACTATACCATTGATGGAGATGTGCAGCTCCACAACTAAGGCTGGCTTCACATCACAATTTTTGCATATCTGTGGTGATCCTTGAATTTCAAGGATCACACGGACAGGCACGAATTTGTGTCAACAGATGCCACTGGATCCGTGTTTTCCACGTGTTTTTACGGATCTGATTTTTTGATGGATCCAAGGTACATAGACTTCCATGTTATGTAACTCGGAACGCAACAGATCAGTTACGGATCCGTGGTGTCCGATTTGAGTCACGGAGACCAAAATCGTAGCAGGCTACGATTTTGGCTCTGTGACTAAATCAGACAGCAACGGATGGTGCTAAAATCAGATGCCAATAGCGACACATCCGATCTGTTGCCCATAGGAATACAAGGGAGGCAAAATCCGTGTGTATCCATTTTGAAACAGATACACATGGATGCAGAAACATCGTGATGTGAAGGCAGCCTAAGGAGTTCCAGATGGTGGCGGCACCAGGAACAGCTGATTGTTTTGAGCTGCCTGGTGTCGCACCCCCACCGATCAGACATTAATGTCCTATCCTTGTGATAGGTCAACAACGTTAGCGTTAAGGACAACCCCGCTAAAGTGAATGTTTTTGATCATGCTCAAAGTTTTGTTATTTTAGAATAAGTGTATCCCTAGTTCATTGCTTCCATATTTTCCTTTTTCCCCATAACTATGGAATTCACCTACCTATTGTGCACATCTATGGAATTTATATAAAGTAATTTTAACACAGCAATGAAAACATATGGTGATATAGCACCGCCTATTTTCTCCAAATAAAATAAATGTTTTTCGATTGGGCAATGGGGTTTGTATATGCAGGGGTAACTCACCTGAACTATAAGCTGAGCAAATAGTAATGGTCCTGCAACAAAAACATTCTGAATCCCTACAATTGCAAACATATTAAGATTTTCTAGCTTAAAGTTGCCTTCATGGGACTAATTTAATTTATTTTTCCTTTTTCCTATACTTTTTTTACAGATAAAACAAAAAATTGAAAATTTCTCTTCTACCATAAGGTTATTTTTAAGTAACTGCTTAATTGGGAGTGATGTGTCTAATGGCCGCTTTACACGTCGCGATATCGCAACACAACATCAATAAAAAGTCACGTGGTGTGGCCGTTGCAGTTGATATTGTTTGTGCGTTGTGTCGTGTAAATGGGCAATGCGACACGAAAACAACCTAACTACGATAATGCAAGAAGATTGCGCAAGCCCTTCAGCCGTACGATATTGTATATGCGATGTGGCATGATCGTGCAGTGTGACAGCGCAACTACGATTAGGAGCGCAACTTCCCCTATTCACTCCAATGTTAAATGGTCGTTCCCTGGGTTGCTCATACAGAGCGTATAAAAGGGGCGTACTATATCGTAGTTGCGTTGCCTGCCGATATCTCCCTGTGTGACATCTACTATGCGATCTTGGACAAGTGCCAAAAACGTGCGCCCTCCCGTGAAATCGTATGCAATATCAGAACGATATCGCGACATGTAAAGTGGCCCTAAGACTATGTTCACACTGGACGTTTTTGATCCATTTTTGGTGCTGCATTTTTTTTTTAAACTGCACAAATGCTCAAATTACTTACCCTCCCCAGTGATCCCACAGTGAGCTCTGGTGATGTGTTCCTTCTGGGCATCTGCAGGACCTGCATATACGGTACTGAGAGGAGCTGGCTCCGTGTGACCCAGGATGAGAGTCACATGGGCAGGTGCTATCAGTACTCACAGGTCCTGCCGGCGCCAGAAAGGAAGACATCACCGGGGCTCACCTTGGAATCACTGAGGAGAGTAAGAAATTGTGTGTGTGTCTCTGTCTGTGTTGCTCTGTCTGTCTGTGTCCCCTGAAAACAGAGCAAAAAAGCAACACAAATGGATGCGATTTTGATGCTTTTAAGAGTATCAATTTTTGGTGAATTTTCTGCAAAAAACAGAGCATTTTGTGAATGAGACCTAACACCTCATTAAGACGTCCATGTTGCATGGATAGAAACATAGTGCGGCTCACATGTCTTTGTTGGTCCTCAGACTGCCGCATGTCCGTGCAAATATCACAGGGACATGTCTGTTTTTTTTTCCAGCAACATGTAAGAAAGGTGCCATTACAAGTCTATGGGTCCATGGAAAATACAAACAGCACCTAGATGGCATCAGTGTACAGCCCATCTGCTGTTCATGTTAACATTGTAGTGGATAGGAGAATCTTTGTCATTCACTTATTTATTTAGTTATTTATCCATATATGAAAAACACTAATGGACAAATTGACCCACTCGCCAAACACTAATGTCACAAGTATTCAAAACATGATGACACATGTACCATTCTTTGCATATGTGAAAAACACTGATGACCATTTGGGGCTCCTTCAGATTCCATCTTCTTATAGATCCGGATATCTACCATCATAGAAATATAAGAATAAAATGGTGAAAACATCTGGTTTCCATTGCGGTATTTCACTCACTTTGCTTGCTTCACAAGGTAGACACAGGGACACTTTACATTTAAAAGTCCAGATGGTTTATTCAACTCACATAAACCACACTCCTCGTAACAAAACATGAGCCTTCCTTTGTCTTTACTGGAAACAAAAGCATTCAGTTGCACAGAACGTTTCATTCGTGGGTATGCCTGCATAGGTTCAGATACAGTTCTCTGCAGAAATATCCCAATCTTCACTCACTGACCCCAATCAGTACACAGAAGCCCCTTCACTGAGGTTAGGTTCCTTCAGGAAATATGGCAGCCTTCACCCTCTAACTAACAAACATACAAACAGACACACAATATGGTATGAGGATCACCTATGGGTGAAGGTATGTGGATAGTTAGATACGCCCGTCTCTCCAGCTATCTGGAAACCTGGAACTTGGAATGCCTTTTCAAGCCTCATGGCACTACAGGTATCAGAATAGACATCCAGTTTTACAACCACCTCAGTGATACATACCGGCCATTCACAATGTACCCAGTTGCCATGTTACACCATTTTCTGACTACAAATGATGTCAATGAGAAAATATACCGCAATAAGAAATAGTAGTTTTGTCTTATTTGTGGCTTCACGTACCTTTTTCCTGTATATTGAATTTCTTATTCTGTTGAAATTGTTACATCTATGCTCACTTTAATTGGATTTCAGTGAGAACATTTCCACCTACCCATCTCCTCCTCCTCTCCTGCTATTCTTCATTATCATCATTATCTGATTTGCACTACTGTTACCTGATGGACCTGTAGCACAATGACATTTAGTAATCCTCCAGCATACTTTATCTTCATATGCTTCTTTTTAGTATGCTTGATCTGCTAACATTAGGGTTCATGCGCGCGGCTTTGACTGCAGAGGAGAATCATCCTTTTATTGTTACAAGCCATCAAATGGTACACACGGCCTGTCAATCAATAGTTTCCCAATCTTAATGCCGTGTAGCTTAAGGCTTTCGAATAAAGGAAGAGGAAAGTGCGGTAAATTGCGAATAAGTTCACTTTAAATGGGTTATTTAAATTTCTTTTAATGATGTGCTTAAAATCAGCTATTCGCTTATCTCTACTTTTCTTTACTGCTTGCTAAAAAACTGCACTTGCTGCATCAGCTCTGTGTGACAGCGCTGCTGTCTTTTCAAATGGCTTCTTCATTCATCTGAGCTTAAGAGGGCGGCAGAGCTGCTGCTCTAGTGAGAAAGTCTCATTCCCTTAAAATATATATATATAGTTGCAGAAGGAGTCATAAAGAATCCTCCATGCTTTTGGAATATAACTTTCAAAATCTGATTTATTTTTTTTAATTTCACTTTGGATTCACACACTGTGTATTATGCTGAATTGTAAGAAAGAATTGTGATGCAATCCATGTTGTGTGAATGCATTCCTGGTAATGAATTTCATAAATATTTCAGTCCAAGGCTTGGTAGAGTATTTCCTATAGGAAATCTTATGTATAAATGTACGGTGGCGCACATGTCACATGCTCAAACACTTAGCGAAATTCAAAGAAAACAATTTTCACATTTGTCCATTGTTATTTTACATAACAAAGGAGTACCAAAGGTTGGTGAGCCCTGTGAATATCTGGTCTTAAAGTTTAACTGTAGTTTACATTTTTATTTAGTAATAATGTAGAGCAAGTGATTATAACAAAGTTTCAAATATATTTCATAAGTGAAATCGGGAAGAAAACCTGTCATAAACCTTCCAGAAGATGTCCCCACTAGTATGTTATGAAACCGGACATATGCTGGATGGTAGGAAAAGCTGTCTTCAGCTCAACACATGAATATGGCCATATATGGGGGGGGCCTGTACAGCTGATCAGTGTGTCAGTTTACCTCAGGCAAAGGTAGATCCAGGCTGTCAGTGTGGCACCCCAGGGTTAATGTGCCACAGTAACACCACAAAGGGTTAACTCCCCACACAACCCACAACACTACGCTAGCGCCTCTAGGCCAGAAGAGGGAGCTCAAGCAGCTCCCTTATATATTCTGGTGTCAAGAGGAAGTGGGGAAGAGCAGAGTGGTGGGAGGAGCTAATGTTGTTTACCTCAGAGTGGCAGTGACAGTTAGTCAGTTGGAGTTAGTTCAGTTCCTGGGAGGACTGAGGAAGAAAGACTGGTGGTGTAAAGGGGCTGCCTTAGGCCTCTCCACAGCCTGCTACCAACTTCCAGGCCTAGCTAGGGTCTGAGGGAAGAAGCAAGAGAAACAGGAGAACACATCTGGGAGACTGAGTTACCTCATAACTCGCGGAGGAGCGCACAGACTGGATACTGGATCCAAAACTGTGACTGACACAGCACAGTAAACACCGGACTAGTGGAGGTTATATATCTACACTGTACCTCAGTGGAGCAACACGGCGGGGTCAGAAATACAGAGGAAAGACTCAAGTTGCCTAGCAAAGGGGGTACCTGTGAGGAGAGACAGGCCAGCAGCCTAGCTGAAGCGGCAGCAGGGCCTCACACACACAGCGCAGGAGAGGGAAGCTGAGGAACCGAACAGGGTGGGAGCAACCCGGCCCCGGTACAGACTCCGTGGACAGTACTCTACTAACAACATCATCTGCAGTAAAGACTTGGAAAACTTCAAAACTGTGAGTGTGTGTGATTCTTGTGCTCAAACCCTGCATGCCCTCACAAACTACCATCATCTCCACTACTACCCCTATCCTACAACATCCATAGCACTATCTATAGACTATTACTACCACTGCCCCGGGGAATCAAGCTCTACCCGCGGAGAGCCATTACATCTCCAGCTGCCAAACATCATCCTTGGAGGTTCTGCAGCAGCGGTGGTCCCCTAACTGACCACAACCCGTGGGTGACGTCACGAACGACAAACTCCCCTGTAAATATCCCCCCATTTATTGTGGAACCCGGGACACGGTCTGGACCAAGACCGCCGTGATATCCTCAGCAGTACCCTGGTCCGGAACCGAGTACCCCGTCCGAGTGGGCTCCACATTAGCACACACAGATCACAGCTCACATATCACAGACCCGAGAAGCTGCGTTTTGGATGCAGCTCCTCCGGACCTGAGAGAACCCGCAGGTGCACGCAGGGAGAATGCAGCCGCCATGTACCCACCATGTGCAGTGGGTGCAAAGTGGCTTCTTCCTGTGGCCACCCGATGAGAGCCGCTTCTGACTCCGTAGGATGAAATGAACATGCTGTGGATTAGCGGAGGAGTGGACCCTCGCATCGCAGCTGTCAAAATGCTGTGGTCAGGAGCAACACAGTAAGGATGGGATTTCTTGATATCCCATACACTATGCTTCTACTGTAAAATGCAGCATTTTGGACACAGCAGCAAGATGCTGCGTCCAAAACACGACGTTCACTGATCGTGTGCACGCACCCTTATTATCTGATAAGATCACAGCTGTGATCTGTGTGTGCTGTGGAAAATTGTGCAAGAATCTGCATGGAATACCACAGCAACAAATCTGCAGCGACACATTAGCAAATTTTGGAATGGATTTGCTGATGATATCTCTGTGGAATACAGCAGCATGTAGTAAAAAAAAAAAATACTCCTCTGCTAACCCTTTGGGAACTTCCTTGATTGATCCCTTGCTTTGTCCTTGTACCCTCTGCAAGCTAAGCTCCGAAGAGCCGGGTCTTCTCCCCTCTGTACCAGTCTGTCACAGTTTGTTCATTTTAATTTATATCTGTATTTTGTATGTAATCCATTTTCATGTACAGCATAAATTATTGTTAATAATAATAAAATTAATAATTATAATCTAATATATAAAACTGAGTGTGTGTGTGTGTGTGTATGTTTAGCACCCCACTCCACATATCCATGGCCACTTTTGCACAGCCCTGTTCACCCCACACAGCCATGCCCACTTTGTGTAGCCCTGCCTACTCAACATAGCCACTTCCACACAACATAGCCATGCCCACTTCACAGCTGTATCTCCACATATCCCCACTTCCTCCAAATAGCCCGGCCCCGGGACTATGCCAAGGGGTGGAGGTATGAAGGGGTGGGGCTATACATAGGGGTGGGGCTATGTGTATGGACAGAGTTGTGAAGGTGCGGGGCTTTGATACATACACACATACATAGATTACCGTTTATGGGCAATATTGCCATATATGTGTAATATATGGGTGATATTACCATATATGAGTATTGTGACCATATATAGGCATTATGCCTGGGCAATGCCGGACTCTACAGCTAGTAATAATAATATTAATAAGGCTACAGTCCCACACAGCATTTTGGCTGCATTCTGTGAGGATCCGTTTTTGGTGCAACCTTGTGTGCGTGAATGCTGCTGCGCTATTTGCTCACCTTCCTGCGCTCCGACTGTGACCAACAATGATGTTCTCTCATCCCCGGAGGCTTCAGTAATCTTTAGCTCTAGGACCCTGCGCAAGTGACTGAGTGATGTCACTCGGTCACATGGTGCAGTGCCAGGTCCTCCCGCAGGTCCTGCGGCTTCCCGGAATGAGAACATCACTGGAGATCATTGTAGGAGCATGGGGAGGTGAGTGAAAGTGCAACAGATAAGTGCAAAAATAATTGACATAATTATTTTTTATGGATTCGTTCTTGAACCCAGGAACGGATCCGTAAAAAGCGCAGTATCTGAATGCAAATTTGTGAAATGCATTGACTTGACTGTTACAGACAACTTCACTGCATTTTACTGCAGTAAAGGCCGGGTAACACATAACGATGTGCCAGCAACCCGACCAACGATCAGGATCGCTGGCACATCGCTATGTGATCGCTGGTGAGCTGTCAGACAGGCAGACTCACCAGCGAACACCCAGTACTGCGCTGACATCTGACGGTGGTTATAATCATTCAGGGTCTCGGGCACAGACTGGGGATCGCTGGTCGTTTCCCCTGTCACACATGCTGATGCATGCGTGATAGCGGGAGACCAGCGACCGAAAAATAGTCCTGGCCATTCCGCAGCGAGGTCGCTCCAACGTCACAAAACCTTTTACGTTGCAGCGATATCGTTATCAATGTCACTGCGTGTAACCCAGCCTTAAGGAACGCATGAAAAACGGTGCAATGTGCACTGTGTGTATGTAGCCTAAGTAAATAATAATAATAATAATAATAATAATAAAAATAATAACAAAATTGAAATGTAATAGATGCTAAGATATCACAGGAAATTGAATAAGACAAAAATAGGCAGGGCAACAGTCAAAAAGTCAGGACCCCTGAGTATAGTAATTCTGTATTTTTAAATTTGGGGAAACTGCTTTTTTGTGGATTTTGCTTTGGAGCTGTTTCTTGTAAAGTCCACAAAAATTTCTGTTTCTAGGTGATTTTGATTTTCATACTAAGCAAAAAAATTCCATATGGTAGGTCAATTTATGCACAGGAAATTTAGCATGTGGACGAGCTCTTTTCAAACCTCTGTGAGGGTGTACAAGTAATGCAACCTGCAATATCTTCTCCTACCCACCAGGGGAGCTCTAGCATGGAGAGTATAAAAATCTTCACCATGCTAGAAGTAGAAAGCAAGAGCCAGGAGTGTGTGGCCGGGTGGTGGCGGGCTGTCCTGTTGCTGGTCTTCAATTGCAAAACTAACTGATGTTGAGTGTTGAATAGGTATTGGACAGTGATGTTTTAACCCCATGAAGAAGCAACAGGGTACTACCAAAGGGAGGGGCGTTGTGAGAAGGATTTTCCCCTAAAGGTTGCAGTAGTTGTTGAGAAAACAATCTGATTTTGGCGACTCAGTCACTAAAAAATGTTGCATTTTCTTTTCTTACCTGGAGTGTGATGGGACTATTGTGGATCCTTTGTCTTCCCTTATGGAGTTGTATCTGTAACCGTAAGTCCCTGAGCTCGGGCCCCGCCTATATGTTTATTGTTAGTATTAGTGTCATATGCTGTGTTGAACTGAGATATGTTTCTGTGGTAATTTTTTTTTAGACACCCGGATATTAGAATTACTATGCTGTATATATGTGTTGTGGATATGGTAACTGAGTTAAGTTTGCAAGTCAGAGTGCCGTCACAGAGACTTGTTCTTTTACGCATGCACCAATTTACCCCTGCCCTATAGTGCAAAGACATCATGGTTCCAGAGTTTTCCAGGGTTAGGTAAAAGTGTTGCTGTTGATCTTGGTACATTTGAAGAAGCCTTTGGCGCGGCACTCATATCCGGTTCACTCAACTGGGTGTATGTTCATATATATGGTACTTGGTAAAGTGTAGGCGGAATTTGTCTTGAATCAAATCCCTTATTTCAGCTACCCTTGAGTAAATTTTCAGTGAAACACATCTACTGGCTATGTGTGGCCCATTTTTTATCAAACTCTTTGGTCCTCACACCTCAAAAAAAATCTGTAGATATTTTATCTTTTTTGATTGTAGTCTTAGGCTAGGGTCACACTTTGAAAGTCAATTGCAGTGACCGCATCCAGATCCGAATGCGGTCACCGCAATTGCCTTCACACACATTTTTGTAGAAAAATATGTGCTG
Source organism: Allobates femoralis (assembly GCA_033576535.1). NCBI lineage: Eukaryota > Metazoa > Chordata > Amphibia > Anura > Aromobatidae > Allobates > Allobates femoralis. The sequence continues at coordinate 511,696,565 of JARQOC010000001.1, forward strand.
TAAATCGCAATCCTCAATGATGATACTGTACTGTAAAATGCTAACGCAAAGTGCGTAGCCTAGTGGTCCTGAAGCTGGGTGCCGGCGGCTTGTAATATAATGAATGAATGAAAGCCGACAATAGCGGCGATGGGGTTAAAAGCTAAGTTAACCCCTGACATGCCGTCCTGAGTGGACAGCATGTCTCTAGGGGGGGTGCACACCCCCTAGAGACATGTTGCCCACATGCATTCTTATTATTAAACCCTTTGTTCATCCCTGCGGTAGCAGGGATGAACGAAGCCGCCGGCTGACGCAGGTATTCCCATGTGCCTTGCGGCAGCCGCATGGGCTCCCATAGGAGCCTATTATAACAAATCTGCTGTGGCAGGGAAACCGCTCCTAAAACTGCAGCCTGCATGATTTTTCACGCAGGATGCAAATCCGGATGCGGTAACCGGATTGCATGTTATGCAATCCGGTTGTTATAATGTGCTGCGGTTCCTGATCCGGTTTTGAGCATTTTTACTGCTCAAATCCGGGTCAGGATCTGCATAGCCCTGCCGCAGATGTGACCCTAGCCTTAGTGTTACTGATTTTGAGTACCAAATTCTCTGTATAGACAAAGATTAAAACATTAAATGTAATATAACATCTGCTAACAGAGGGATGGTCTGTCTTTGCATCATTTTGATGGCAAAAATAATGCAGCCTGTAGTACTTTAAATGCTACAAAAAATAGTGAAATCATTGGGGTCTTTCAGGATCTCTATTGATATCCTCTTCAAAAAGAAGAGGCTATTACAGCATTGATGACCAACATATGCAATACTTTAAAGTGCACCTGTCAACAAAAGTGCACAAAAACTTTAATATGATGTAATTGGGATTCCTGTAACCCCATTATATCCCCAGACATCCCCCTGCACTTCAGAAATAGTTTTATTCTGTCTTGTGCCATATGCTAATTTCTTCTTTGTGTCATATGGGGTTTGCACATTGCTGTCAGCACTGCCCCGCTCCATGCAAACACAGTCCCTCCTGAGTGTGTTCAAGTAAGTGATGTCGCTATGCCATCCACACAATTCCCAAGTCTCGTGCCTGCACAATGGTGCCTCACTGTGCCCTATTGAAGAGCAGCGATTACACTGCGCAGGTGCTAGATGTCGGGCACAGCGCATCTGATGCAAGATTATAGTCTGACTGCCTATGTCTGGAATCACTTGTTGTTCAATAGGGCACAGTGAGGCGCCACTGAGCAGATGTGAGACTTTGGAATTGTGTGGATGATATAGTGACATCATTCACCTGCATAAAGTCAGGAGGGGCAGCGTTTGCATGGAGGGGGGGGCCTTACGCAATGGGCACAGCCCCATATGGCAACATGGAAAGAATTAAACTCGTTTTCTAAGGTATACAGGGGACGTCTGGGGTATAAAGGGTTTACAGGAACCCCAATTACATCATGTTAAAGGTGGAGGGCAGGATTTACAACCCCCAAAACTGGTGACAGGTGCACATTAAGTTTAAAAAATTTCTTAAATAGTTTTTAATATTTTGGTAAGACATTTTTAGTGTTAAACAGTTTTGTATCTCTGCAACCTTGGCTATCTATATTATGATTGTCATAGTCACTTTTATTAGGACAATAGTATATAATTTGTTTTGGCAAAAAAAAAACACAGCTGAATTTGGCATAGGCTCTTCTCTGTGTCATGATTAAAAGAGCTATTATACTTATTATGGTATTATCATTACATTGACTTCCAAGTCATCATCAGCAGAGTAATTCTGAGTCAGCATTTGTGGAATAAACAAGCCGTGAAATGCATACCTCTGTCGCTTATTACTGAAACACTGAAACAGAATAGTAATCAATAAAATATAAGTTCCTGCTATGTTTCTGAGATGACCCTCCAGCAATCAGCATAGCAAGCTTGGCTAATGACTAGAAGATATTTGTAGATTTCTCTAAATGTAATCCACAATGTACACATTCCAATGAAAACTAGGAAAACCATTGCTTTTGGCTGGTAGATAGAGATAGATAGATAGATAGATAGATAGATAGATAGATAGATAGATAGATAGATAGCTCGAGTCAAAAGTTTGGACACACCTGCTCATGCAGTGGTCCTTGTTCTAATTGGATTGTGCACACTTAAGACTCATGGCCACTTTACACGTCCCAACATCGTTTCGATATTGTATACAATGGCACGGGAGCGCGCACTATTTTGGATGAAATCCAAGATCGCATAGGAGATGTCACACAGGGAGATATCGGCAGGCAACACAACTGCGATGTCTACGCCCCCTCGTACGCGCGAACCAGGGAACGACCATTTAACATGAGAGTGAATAGGGGAAGTTGCTCTCCCAGTCAGTGTTGGGCTGTCACACAGAACGATCCTGCCAGATCGTCCATCCAATATCGGGCAGTTGGAGAGCCTGCACAATTATTCCCCGATATCGTTTTGGCATCGTTCTTGCGTCGCATTGCACATTTACACTATACAACGCACGAACTATATCGGGGCCAACGCACGAACCACGTGACTTTTTGTCGTAGTTGGACGACAATATCGGGGCGTGTAAAGTGGCCGTCAGAATGAAGGCAACAAAACCACAAAGGCGCACATATGGAAACAAAGAGTAAGACAACTTGGAAAAACAAACTAGAATATGTGTTACACTTAGATTCTTTGAAGTACCTCCTTTTAATTCTGATGACAGCTTTACACATCTCTTCAACTCACCCCAAACCATTTCAATTGGGTTGAGGTCAGAATAGTTTTTGTTATCTGATGCAGCACACTCTTTGTCCTCCTTGGACACATAGGTCTTTACATAGCCTGGAATTGTGTTTTGGGTTGTTTTCCTGTTGACAATATACATCATGGTTCCTACTAAGTGAAAACCAAATTGGGTGGCTTATCATTGATTCTGTGGTAGCCATGCTGGGTATATAGTGAATTTCAAATTACCAGCAGTGTTACCAGCAAAGCACGCCTACACCATCACACCTCCGCTCCATGCATCTCGGCCGACATCCCACCTTTAGAAACCATCTGTTCACTTTGTCTGCATCTCACAAAGATATGATTGTTGATAAAAATAAACCTCACATTGTAATTCATCAAACCACAGTAAAGATTTCCACTACTTTAATGTCCTGTCCATGTGTCACTTAGGTGTTCAAGTATTATCTTTTTTTGCAGTTGTGAACAGGGCCTTCTTCGCAGCAATAAAATTATAAAGACCTGTGTATCTCTGCATTAGTTTTTTCTTATCTACTGCTTAAATTAAAATTGACATTGATTGTTGAACCCAGTGGAGGTTTTGCTCCCTGAACTGAACTAACCATGTTGTCTTTGGCCAGAGGTTAACTGCAATGGTCTTTATGTTGAGTAATCATTCCATCTGTACACCCTCTTAATGATGTAATCCTCTGTGTATTTTTGAAATTTCTACTTTTCTTTGCTTTCCTGTAAAGTTTTGCTTTGATCCTGGATAGTGGAATCAGTTTGATCTGTAGACTTATCCAGTATGTAACAGATAGACTTGTAGATAGTTGAGATTATTTTTATTAATATTTATTTATTTATTTATTTATTTATTTAGAGGGCACTATTAATTCCATGGTGCTGCAAACCAGTTAGATGATATTGGGAGCTTAGTTCAGAGATATATCAGGGAGACAGATTGTAGGCAGATTTGTAAGTCAATGTTAGAATTTTGAATTGGGTACATTGGGGAAGTGGGAGCCAGTGAAGAGATTTGCAAAGGGGAGAAGCAGAAGAGTAGCAAGGAGAGAGATGGATTATTCGGGCAGTAGAGTTAAGGACAGACTAGAGAGGGGCAAGAGTGTTAGTAGTGAGACGTTAGAGGACGATGTTGCAGTAACAAAGGAGGTAGATGATGAGGGCATGTACTAGTGATTTAGTACATTGAGGTTTGAGGAAAGGATGGATTTTAGAAATATTTTTAAGTTGGAGGCGGTAGGAGGTGGCGAGAGCTTGGATGTATGGCTTGAAGGACCGGGCAGAGTCAAGGATTACTCTAATGCAGCAAACTTCAGGTACAGGATAAAGCATGATGTCATTTATTGTGATAGACATTTCAGGTAAGGAGGATACGTGAGATGTGGGAAAGATGATGAGATCACTCTTGTTTACGTTAAGTTTAAGGAAGAAAGAGGAAAAGAGGAGAATATACCGTAGTTGACAGATACTATAGGATTCTGGACAGTAGAGAGGTGATGTCTGGGCCAGAGAGCTAGATCTGAGCGTCATCAGCATATAGATGGTACTGGAAGCCATGGGACTTTATAAATTGTAAAAATAAATAGTAACCTGATGAAGGCCAGTAGCCTTTGAAAAGTGTTGCAGGTATTTCCTTGCAGAGTTGTTTGCTCTCTGGGCATAAACGTACATCACTTGTTCCTATCCACTTTGCATGGTTGATTGCTGGCCATGCCATTGGCCACAGTCTCAACCACCCAACTTGCCCCTATTCTTTGCTCGCTCGCTATAGCTGCATGCTTCTGAGTCATTGATATCCCAGCAGAGTCAGCGTCCTGCAGTGTCCCGCAGTGCTTCACAGTCTCCCTGGCTCTGGCTCCATGCTAATCCATGCTACTCATCAAGGAAACAATATCTATAGGTAAGTACTTGCAGACAATCTTCTTTTCTTTGGTATAGCAGTGAGGGTCATTTATATATATATATATATATATATATATATATATATATATAAAAATAAAATATATATGAAAGGATCACAATGAATCCGGTAAGGCCTATTGTTAAGTCCGCTAGAGGTACCGTATGTTTTCAGATATTTAGAAGCTTTATGTTCATGTGCTGCATATAATACTTCAACAAAGTTGGTACACATGTTTAGCAGGAATGGAAACCCTAAAGAGATTCTAATCAATTGTTGTACTCCTGTTATGTAAAAGGTTATCACTTACCAGGGAACTATGTTTACTATTTAAGAATTAATACTCTGATATATAGGTCTACCACCCACAAACTGATGGCTTAGTAAAAAGACTTAATAAAACCCTTAAAAACATGTTGAGAAAAGTGGTTGAGAAAAGTGGCAAAGTTTTGAACTGTGTATTTAAAGTGTAACCACCATTTAAATTTTTATTTACTAATAATTTAGAGCAAGTGATTATAATAAACTTTCAAATATACTGCATAAGTGAAATCTTGAAGAAAACATTTTACAAACCTTCCACAAAGCTGTCCCCACTAGGCTGTATCTGAAGCAGACATATGCTCATTATCAGTGAGATCCATCTTCAAGCCCCACACACTGAATACAGCCATATAACCATATAATAGTAGGGGCGGGGCCTACACAGTGTTTTCAGCTGATCAGTGTATCAGATTATGTCAAGCAAAGGATGTTCCAGGCTTTCAGCACAGACCTGATGTGATCTTATCTCCTGCATTCACATCAGCTGCTTTGTGTTATCAGTGAACAGCAGTGTGGAGGCCATCAGCTGTTAGCACGAGCAGAGTGATCTAAATGCAGGAGATAAAATCATAGGAACCTATGCAGTGCTGACAACTAGATGAGCCTCCTTTTGTCTGAGGTAACTGCAGTTACACTGATCTCCTGTACCCAATCACACTGTGTAGGCCCCGTCCACCCTCTCTCATATGTTAGGTTTAGAAACACCATAAGAGGGACATCTTCTAGAAGGTTTTTGAAAGGTTTTCTTCCAGATTTCTCTTATGAAGTATATTTGAATGCCTATTAAAATCACTTGCTCTACAATATCATTAAATAAAAATTTAAACAGCAGTTACACTTTAATTATTTCATATTTGCTATTAGAGAAGCACAACATTCCTTCACTTGCGAGAATTTTTACTGAGAAATAACAATATTTTTCTCAAACATTCTTCCTTTTACTCATGCAAACCAACATGATATCGTCACAGACCATAACATCAAAGTAAAGGAAATGTCATTTCTCGCCACAAAAGCAAGACAGGTAATCTAAAGGAGATTTAAAAGATGGTCGATTTTGAAGTAACAGAAGAGTCAATATGATCGAGCGTAATACTTTTAATGCCTGAGAAAGATGGGTCAGTCAGGTTCAGAAATTATTATCATCATTTAAGTTTGTGTTGAAGTTTGATGTTTACCCAATGTCAAGAGTAGATGGATAATAGAGAAGCAGGGTAATGTTGGATACATAAGATTGCTTGATTTCAATAAAGGTACCTTCACACGCGGCAATATTGCTAGGCAATTTCTAATATTGCTAAGGCGGCCGTCACACGCTTCAATTTAATGCACGATATCGCTTAAGCGATATGCCTTTTGATCGCTTAAGCGATATCGTTTGTGCATCGCTACGTGCGATCAAGCGATTTTACAATGTAAAATCGCTTGATCGTAGATTTGTGAGCAGGAGCTCATATCAAGCGATAAACGCTTGATCAATCTGCCTCATCATGGTGTGTGACACCACGAAGAACGATCTCCCAGCGGCAGAGCCTATGCTGGGAGATGGTATCTATGGTAAACTTCGGGTTACTAAGCGCCGCGCGGCGCCTAGTAACCCGATGTGTACCATAGTTACCAGCGATCTCGCTGGTCCACATCGCTGGTGAGTCTGTCTGTGTGACAGCTCACCAGCAATGTGAACGATATTTTTAGCGATCGCGCGTGCACGTGATCGCTAACAATATCGCTATCGATATTGAAGCGTGTGACGGCCGCCATACACATACCTACTTAGTTGTTTCTGTGTTATACAATTCTACTGCTATCGCTAATGGTACGTTTACACGCAGCTACAGGTAACAGGTTTTCCACAGGTAACTTACTGGCTGCAGTGAAATCATGGAGACATAGTTCTATCTTGTTGCTGTGTACAAATGGAACCATGTCTCCATGATTTCACTGCAGCCAGTAAGTTACCTGTGGAAAACCTGTTACCTGTAGCTGCGTGTAAAGGTACCATTAGTTTTAAACACACCTATTTTTATTTAATTTCATAACCTAAAACATTACCAACATAGTTCAACTTATATATAATTGCACATGTTCTAGAATCACAAGATGCAATAGAATCTGGCCCCCGTCTAGTGTTTGTAATAAACATGGATACATTAACATACATGGTTAGTACAACAATATTCATACATAAAGATACACAAAGGAGGTGGCTGTATTCATCACACCACCTTGAACAGAAATCGGTTTGGATAAAGGAACAAGAGAAATGTGGCGCCCCGCAACGAGTGCGTCACAAGGGAGTATTGCAGCCGCAATATTCTCTGACACAGCAGTCATACAGTTAACTCTGAGATCCAACCCTACATGCAACACCTAGAACAGAGGACCAATCATAGGTCCTAGGGGGTGGAGTGTTAGGGTAGAGTAGCAGAACACAATAATCTAGACCAGTCTGAACAGAATAGCCTGGGATCTAGAGGAGGACCTAGAACACAGAGCTTAGAGAGGAGCGGGGGCTCCGCACCCCGTGCGGGCCCCTGGGCCGTCACCGGTCGGGTGTCAGCACCTGAGGCCTTAACTACCGGGACTGGGCATATCTACACGGGTTCCCAAAAGACTCCCGTGCCCACAACCTACAGCCGGTTCACTGGTACCGAAGCTGGCAGCAGTTCACCTCTGCTACGCGAACTAGAAGAGTGGAGGAGCAGCTTTACAGGAGCACCCCACCACCAGCCAGTTTCCAGTCGTCTAACCAGCGGTGTACCCACTGAGGGATCCAAGGCTCCCCAAAGAATCCAGAACGTACATCATGGATAGGGCATTGAAGCAGCCTCCCCGTACCCGACCTGGTATTCCTGGGCGACGCTGGCAAAAACAAGTTAGGTAGAATGGAGGAACACTTGCGGATCTCTGAGGGACACTATCACTGCTGAGTCCACCCGGTCTACTACTCAACCACTGTATGCCATGTATTGCCTACTGGTTACAGTAAAGACCCGTTATAGAGACTTTCTGTGTCTGTGCTTCCTTATGAACTGTCCGTCCGCACTCAAAGGTAACCGCAGCTGCCGCACAACATCTTGAGCAGCTCCAGCCTCCGGGATCACCGCTCAGCCTGTGGGGAGCGTAACATCTTGCTGCTGTCCATCCCCGGAAGGTTCCGCAGCGTCGGTAGTCCTTACCGAATCTACTCATAGGTGGCGTCACGAATAAATTAAAAATCCCTTTAATCTGTTCCACCAAGACGTCTTCAAACACTTTTGATCTGCACTACACCGGGCCCCACTACCGGCAGGCGCGGTCCACCCGTGACAAGGAGGAAGGAAGCATCGCCTGTATCAACCGGAGTCAGCCGGCCACGGTGAGTCAGAAACAAGAGCTGAAAAGCAAATTCATTATTTTAATTGATACCAATGTTTGAATAAAAGTGCAAAAAGGCAGTGGCACAGAGCAGAATTTGGTGGAAATGTACAATAAATTCATGGGTTGACAAATGACAAAATTGGGGAATACATAGACTTGAACAGAGGTCTGTGAATCACATAATAATTAGAGATGAGCGATGTTCGATTCGAATAGTTCGCCAATCTCAAATTCGAGTTGATTTTGGCCCTATTCGAATCATTCGCCGAATTCGAACAATTCGGTTCAAATTCGGCGAATTTCGAACATGTTCGATTTTGGTTCGAAAATGCGGCAGATGCGGTCAGAAAACCGCATCTGCCGCATTTTCAGCCAAAATAAACATTCCCTAAAAGAAAGAAAGTGTTAAAAATAAAAAAATAATCAATGCTCACCTGTTCGCGGTCCACCGAAGCCTCCGGCAAGGTCCCGTGGCTTCTAGGACCTGTGGTGACGTCATGTTCTCGCGGGAACTACGGTCACATGACCGGAGTTCTGCGAGAACATGACGTCACCACAGGTCCTAGAAGCACAGGACCTTGCCGGAAAGCTTAAAATAGATATTTTTATGTTTCGGACACTTTCTTTAAGTAAAAGAAAGTGTCCGAAACATAAAAATATCTATTTTAAGCTTTCCGGCAAGGTCATATTGCTAATAGGACCTGTGGTGACGTCATGTTCTCGCGGGAACTCCGGTCACGTGCATAATATACAACGTTGGCCGTGGAACAAGATATATGATGGTGAATATTATAAGTGCGAGAGCCATCAGAGGTAGAGAAGGAGCCGGAATGGAGGACATTGCTGCACGCCATGCATTGGCCACATGGAAAGCAGCCCAAGGATGGACCTCATGACCCAAAGGGGTTCAGGACCTGTGGAACGTAATGGCTTCGAACCAGTACATCCTGCAAATTAGGAGCTCTGCGGGCTGTCATTAGAGGGTATTCCAAAAAGGGACTTGCCAAGGGCTTGGTCCGATTTCAGAATGGGGGGGTTAGTACACACATTTACAGTCAGAGGACTAGAATGACCAAGTAAGGACATGTCCACACTAATTAAATTATCAGACCCTCAGGAGTGTAATGAGTACACAGGAAGGGCTGAATACACACTATAGGAGCAGCACTTGTAAAATGCAGTAAAATATAACCCACCATATCCACCATCACAACCTCTCCCTCCTTTCAATAAGTGAGCATGCCATGAGGTCTACATAGACCTTTGGCGACCTCACTTTAGTCCACATTGCTTAATTGTCAATAAGTCCTAGCATAATGGCAAGGTAGGTCAGCCTGAAGGAATCTATGGTTCTTCTTGTCGAGTGTCTGCTCCCACAAAATAGGACTGTAACTCTCCAAGGTTGTTTCCAAGGAGGATATCTGCAGGAAGTCCTTCCATAAGTCCTATGCATCAGAGTGTTTCTCCATAACCATAATTCAAATACACCCAAGCTCGCTGTATACATTTGCAAGTATCCTCAAGATAATGGGGATTCCTGGGCACCGGTGAATTGCCTCAGGTCGGGCCACTTAGGGTTGAGCAATAGTCAGGAAAGCTCCCGTGACTCTGAAATCTCGACACTTTGAATCCATCAATTAATACATCCTGCAGGTGGTGTTGCCATTGCTCAGAATAGCTTGGGGACAAAGGCCTGAGACTGTACACTCCAGTAGGGGGATCAATGGGGTAGGGGTCATTGGTCCAGTCTGGGGGGGTGGTGGTAACTCCTCAGGTGTGATGCAGTGCTCATGATGCACCAAATGAGGTGGTGGTGTGCTTGGCTCCCTCTTGAGTCCTTGAGGTACAACCAGATTGTAGGTGGCCACAGTCATAATATTTCCTCTCTGTGATTCGCCAAGGTTGTGGTTAGAACTGTTGGGGCTCGGGATTGCCAGGTGTAGTCATCTACCTGCGGCTGGGTAATGGGGCAGATATAATTGGAGAGGGCCAGGATGCGCGGGCAGGCTGTGGTTTATAGTGCACAAGATTCACCGGATGAGGTCAGGGTGCATGGGGCTTCCTCCAAGTCCTTGAGGGACAACTATCTTGCAGGTGCCCAGGTTTCCCACACACATAACATCTTCTTTCTGTGATTCCCCCTGGTCGTGGTCAGAACTGTTGAGGCCTGTAATAGGGTGGAGTGGTTGTTATCAGTCTGTGGCTGGGTGGAGGGGCAAATATAACCACAGTGGGCCAGGGTGCAGGGGCAGGCTGTGATTTGTCATCTATTAGCCTCCTCCACTGTGGTCGGATACTAAGGGCCTCATCGGCCAGGGCTGCAGCTCTATCCAATGTGGGCAGCATGCGTTCCCGGATTCCAAAAATTTTGGAGGGGCACTTAACAAGAAATTGTACTATAAGAAATACCTGTACAATTTCTTCCACAGTGAAGGCATTTTCCATTTCCAGCCATCTCCGACATACCTGGGACATTTTATGGGCATACATCCTAAATGATCCCACCCGAGTCTGGGTGATAGCATGGTAATCCAAGGTAGTCCGTTTTACAAAGTTATAATCTCAGTTCCGCTGTGAGCCAATAGTTTGATAAGCCTCCACCACACTTCAGGAGTCCCACTAATAAACGCATTCAGTCAGAGTGGGGCACCTTCATCACGGCACACTGCTGCTCAAAGTCCTTGAAGAACCCATCCACATCTCTGGAAGTCTCATCAAATGGATTGAAGTCTGTCCTTGTGATCTGTGCAGGCTCCTGGATCATTGGGTTTACACTTCAAATCTCATTACTCCCTCTTTCAAACGCCATTGATTCTTGTCTCCATTGTGCTCGGCGAACAGCCTCCTCCTTATAAACCTGAGAGACGTTTGGGCACAGAACTGCCATCTCTTCTTTGTATCACAGCAACGACTGGCTTTTTGGGGTGGGTGTCACTGACTCCAGCGCTTGTCTGTTAAACATCTGGGAGGAGATGGATGGGTTAGCACCCATCAGTAGATCAATTAAAGCCTCTTTAGTCAGTCATTGGTAGTTCAGGCCCAGGCCTCTGGCTCTCTCCTGTAGACTGGATACAATCCAATATCTGTACTCAATCTGCTGGTGGATCTCCATTGGGCTGCGCTCTGTTGATAACACCGCTTGCCACCAGTTATCATGGGGTCCTTCTCCATGATCCCACAATCAAGACAGCGAGAGATTGGCAAACAGCCCAAGAACCTTTATTGCTTGAAAAATATAAAACTCCATAAAACAATCCATCAGAATACTGTATATCCAGGTAATCCAGGTGGCTCTTCCATGCCTCTGGAGAGCTCACCTCGGCTTCAGCATCTTAGACAAAAGACTGAGAACACACTGCCTCTCCTTCCCCCAACCACCTCCCATATGCCAAACCAGGTCTATTAACACACTCTTGGGGGGTAGTACACACATTTACAGAAAGAGAACTAGAATGACCAAGTAAGGACATGTCCACGTTAATTCAATTATCAGACTCACAGGAGTGTAATGAGTACACAGGAAGGGGGAAGGGGGACAGTACACGAACAGTACTTGTAAAATACTGTAAAATATAATCCACTTTATCCACCATCACAGGAGGATATCTAGAAGATAGAACATGGAGAACAGAAAAGCAAGTAGGATTAAATAAGGATGATGCAAGAACAGACAGTAATAAAGAAAATAGGATTTTAACCAAAAGGATAACATTTTGATCTACATTTGGCTGTCATAAAAAAACATTCTAAATACTGGGATGTGTTTAAAAGAGATAAAAAATGTGCTAACATCTTTAAAGACTCAGTGTCACAAGTCTGTGACAGCTTTTGTATTGTTTTTCATTAGGTTTTAATTTCTTCAGTACCAGGAAGGATTTAGTGGCGTTTCTTTGCTGGTAGCACTATAGGGGCTTTGTGCAGAGTGTGTCCACCCCCACTACTCTTTATATAGTCATCTGTTTCTCCAGCTGGCGTCAGGGATAGCTCATTCTGACTTCTATGAGCCTGGAGTGTGGATGTGTGTGTGTGTGTGAGCCACTGCTGTGAAGATCAGCTGACCTGGAGCCGTTCACCCTGCTGCTGTAGGGAGTTTAGCAGCAAATTTTCAGTAGTGTATTTTTGTGTTTTCCATATTCCCTTAGGTCGGGAGAGGGGTAATTTCTGGGTATCTCAGGAATTAGGGTTACGCTGGTGGCTCAGACATAGCCATCTTCAGGCGTACCACTGAAATAAGGGACAGTGCAGGGTCTGAGTTTAAAGGGATCCTGTCACCTCCAAAACGTGTCCTAAGCTAGCAAAACATGTCCCTGCAGCATCCCATCACTAATCTCACAATCATTTTGTCTCCTAAAAGCATCCTGTGAAAGTGCATAAAAACGTTTTAATACTCACTTATTAGTAATTATAATTAGCAGGGGCCATATTCTTTAGACACCAGGGCGGGCTGTTTTGCAGCCTGGAGGATCAAGCCTCTCTCTCTCTGTGCTGCTGTGAAACTGAAACTGAAGGCAGGACTAATGATTTGCATTCTGTGAGTGATAGAGAGGGGGGAGGGCAATGCCTGCACATCACAGCAGAACACACAGAGACAGGGTGGATCCTGGAGCTGCAAAACAGCCCGCCTTGGTGACTAAAAATATAGCCCCTGCTAATTATAATAACTAATGAGTGAGTATTAAAACGTTTTTCTCCACTTTTACAGGATGCTTTTAGGAGACAAAAGGAGTGTGAGATTAGTGATGGGAGGCTGCAGGGACATGTTTTGCTAGCTTAGGAGGCGTTCTGGAGGTGACAGGATCCCTTTAAGGGACAGATTAGGGGCCCCTTCCCTTGGAGTTTGTGTTTAACTCTGTGTCTCCCTTGGGATTCCATAACAATGGCAATATTTATATACCAGAAAGGCAAATCAGTGGAAATTAAATTACGGCAGATTTGCAGACTCCAAAAAAATCAAAACAAACTGTGAAACATTTCCCTGTTTCACCTAGAAGGGGGCAGACAAGGGCGCAATAGGGTCTTATCTTCTTTGATTTAAGGCCAATATTCAGTGTGATACTGTTCACCTTATCTGGTTGTGTGATCACACCTCATCACTACTATACTATAAGACCAGGGTCACACATACCATCTGTTTTTGGGCTAAATCCATTTTTGGGAACATTTTGGGCTTTTTTTTTTCAAAGTCCAAAAACAGATGCCCGTTAAGGCATGTGCATGTGCATTTTTCAAAAAATGCATCCGTTTTTATGCAGCAGCCCAAAAACGCTGCTAACAGCGTTTTAGGGGTCCTTTCAAAAACGCATTTTTTTTTTAACATTGGGTCCTAAGGGAGACGCATGCTTTAACGCATGCATTTTTTGAGAAGAAATGACTAAGTCCCAAAAATAAAAAAAAAACCTCCAGGACCTCAGGGGACACTATTAGCACCCTTAGAAAAATGGATTCCATTTTCTAAGGGCTTAAAAAAGCGGATTTGTATGTGTGACCCTGGCCTAATACTGTTATTATTACATACTTTTTTCTCCCTTTACACAGAGTGTGACACATAGTATTGTTTCATTTTAATTCTATTTATCATTTATCTATTATTGGTGATTGGTTTATATCTGCACATTTTTATTATATTTAACTGTTCTATCTGTTTTTTATCTTTTTTTCTAAAAAAAGTTCTAATTTTTCTTTGATCTTTTTTCATTTTAACCCTTGAAATTCTTCTCATCGGTTCTGCTTCAGCCATTGAGACTTCACGTACTTATCCAGGATGATTATGATTTAAGCCATGAATGACAAAGGCTTGATTTATGTTGGGGGTTTCTTAATCTAATTTGATATTTTGTTTTTGTGGATTTTGATAGTTTTTTCCTATCTATGAATTCTTATATACCGTATATACTCGTGTATAAGCCGAGTTTTTCAGCCCAAAATTTGGGCTGAAAAGTCCCCCCCTCGGCTTATACACGGGTCTATACGGTATATAGGCTGCTGTGGTGGGGGCTGTGGAGGCTGGAGGAGGCGGGGGGAGGCTGCTGTATGAGCGGCCCCGTCACGTGGGGCCGCTCATTATATATGCACTGCTTCCCCCTGTCAATCAGCGGCAGGGGGAAGCAGTTCATATAAGCCCCCCAAAAGCTGGCACTGTCCCCCCTTGTAAGGCCCCCCCCCGCTGCTTATACATTACCATTCCGGTGTTCTGATCGGCGCCGCTCCTCGGTGCGTCTTCATCCTCCCGTCCGCACTGGCTGCATCCGGGATCTCCGGCTGTCGCAGCGATATGACGTCATCGCGCGACCGCCGGAGATTCCGGATGCAGCCAGCGTGGACGGGAGGATGAAGACGCACCGAGGAGCGGCGCCAATCAGAACACCGGAATGGTAATGTATAAGCAGCGGGGGCAGGGGCCTTACAAGGGGGGACAGTGCCAGCTTTTGGGGGCTGTTGGTACCCCCTGGGGGCTGCTGGGTACCCCCTGGGGGCTGTTGGTACCCCTGGGGGCTGTTGGTACCCCCTGGGGGCTGTTGGTACCCCCAGGGGGCTGTTGGTACCCCCTGGGGGCTGTTGGTACCCCAGGGGGCTGCTGGTACCCCCAGGGGGCTGCTGGGTACCCCCAGGGGGCTGTTGGTACCCCCAGGGGGCTGCTGGGTACCCCCTGGGGGCTGTTGGTACCCCCAGGGGGCTGCTGGGTACCCCCTGGGGGCTGTTGGTACCCCAGGGGGCTGTTGGTACCCCCAGGGGGCTGCTGGGTACCCCCTGGGGGCTGCTATATGTACCCCTGGGGGCCTGCTGTATACCACTGGGGCTGCTGTATACTACCACTGGGGCTGCTGGGGCTCCTGTATACTACCACTGGGGCTGCTGGGGCTCCTGTATACTACCACTGGGGCTGCTGGGGCTCCTGTATACTACCACTGGGGCTCCTGTATACTACCACTGGGGCTGCTGGGGAATCTGTATACTACCACTGGGGCTGCTGGGGAATCTGTATACTACCACTGGGTCTGCTGGGGAATCTGTATACTACCACTGGGGCTGCTGGGGAATCTGTATACTACCACTGGGGCTGCTGGGGAATCTGTATACTACCACTGGGGCTGCTGGGGAATCTGTATACTACCACTGGGGCTGCTGGGGAATCTGTATACTACCACTGGGGCTGCTGGGGAATCTGTATACTACCACTGGGGCTGCTGGGGAATCTGTATACTACCACTGGGGCTGTTGGGGAATCTGTATACTACCACTGGGGCTGCTGGGGAATCTGTATACTACCACTGGGGCTGCTGGGGAATCTGTATACTACCACTGGGGCTGCTGTATACTACCACTGGGGAGGCCTGTATACCACACTGCTGGGGGCTGTATACCTGTGCTGGGGTCCACCCTCGGCTTATACACGAGTCAATAGGTTTTTCCAGATTTTTGGGGCAAAAGTAGGGGGGTCGGCTTATACACGGGTCGGCTTATACACGAGTATATACGGTAGGTATTCTACATAGGCTTTTTACATGTAGCTTTTATATAAGTTTCTATAGGTTTTTAGATAAAGTTTGATAGGGTTAAATAAAATTGTTTACATTTTAACCTAATAAAATATATAAAAATATAAATAGAAATGGGGATATTTGAGATAAAATGGTATTTTTATGGGACTGTTAAATGGAAAATTCGAACTTGTCCATAAAATTTGTATTCCTATATAGTACTGTCAGTCTGGTCTAATGGTATATTATACCAGCTAGTAGGATGTGTGGGGTCCAGCATATTCACTTGTTTTTTAAGTTCAAGTACCCAGTGATGCGATGTTAGGCTCCTTTCACATCAGTGGTTTACGCTGATGTGTGGCAGATCCAGCAGGTGGTGCCGCATCTGCCGGATCTGCCGCCTAATGGCCGACTTGCGGCCCGGGTCTGGCAAGCCCCATGCATTGTCTATGGGGCTTGTGGTCCGGTGCGGCAATTGCGGTTCTGCCGCATGCAGCAGATGCGGCACTTACGGCCGCGAAAAAAAAACCTCTGCAAGCGGCGTTTTTTTTTATAGCAAGTTCCAGATCTGCTGCATCTGGCAGAACCACACTTGCTGCACATGAACGCAAGCCCCATAAGCAATGCATGGGGCTTGCCGGATCCAGGCCGCAAGTCGGCCGTTAGGCGGCAGATCCGGCATATGTGGCACCACCTGCTGGATCTGCCACACTTCAGCGTAAACCGCTGATGTGAAAGGGCCCTTAGAGTATTTCAGCCTCATGTTTCTATTTATAGATTTTAACTTTTATATTATATGTATTTGATTGGTAATGTTTCTAACACAATCAATTCTGTTTCAGGTTCAAATTTATTTATTGTATATATAGCCCTCATGTGATCAGATTTCATTTCTGATGTCAGTGTATCCTCCCCTGACACGTCATGAACATGTGAGCTCCCCCACAAGTGACCCCATTTTGGAAACTAGACTACCCCCCAGGGAACATATCTAGATGCATAGTGAGCACTTTGAACCCCCAGGTGCTTCACAAATTGTTCTGTAAAAATGAAAAAGTACTTTTTTTCCACAATTTTTTTTTTTTCATTCATTTGTGAAGCACTTGGGGGTTCAATATGCTCACTACCCATCTAGATAAGTTCCCTGGGGGATCTAGTTTCCAAAATGGGGTCATTTGTGGGGGAGCTCCAAAGTTTAGGCACACAGGGGCTCACCAAACGCGACATGGTGTCAGTTTACAATTTGAGCTGATTTCCAGTCAAATTGTTAGCGGACACCATGTCGCGTTTGGAGAGCCCCTGTGTGCTAAACATTGGAGCTCCCCACAAATGACCCCATTTTGGAAACTAGGCCCCCCAGGGAACTTATCTAGATGGGTGGTGAGCATTTTGAACGCCCCGGTGCTTCAAAAATTGATCTGTAAAAATGAAAAAAGAAAATGTTTGTGGAAATAAAAGTACTTTTTCATTTTTACGGATGAATTTGTGAAGCACCTGGGGTTTAAAAGTGCTCACTACCCATCTAGATAAGTTCCCTGGGGGCTCTAGTTTCCAAATGGGGTCACCTGTGGCGAAGCTTTAATGTTTAGGCACACAGGGGCTCACCAAACGACATGGTGGCCGCTAACGATTTGAATGGAAAATCAGCTTAAATTCTTAGCAGATGCCATGTCGCGTTTGGAGAGCCCTGTGTGCCTAAAAATTGGAGCTCCCCCACAAGTGACCCCATTTTATAAACTAGACCCCCAGGGAACTTATCTAGATGAGTGGTGAGCATTTTGAACCCCCAGGTGCTTCACAAATTCATCCATAAAAATGAAAAAGTATTTTTTTTTTCCACAAAAAATTTCTTTTTTTTCATTTTTACAGATTAATTTGTGAAGCACTGGGGCATTCAAAATGCTCACCACCCATCTAGATAAGTTTCCTGGGGGGTCTAGTTTCCAAAATGGGGTTTCTTGTGGGGGAGCTCCAATGTTTAGGCCATAGGGGCTCTCTAAACGCGACATGGTGTCCGCTACCAATTTGAGCTGATTTTCCATTCAAATTGTTAGTGGACAAAATGTCACGTTTGGAGAGCCCCTGTGTGCCTAAACATTGGAGCTCCCCCACAAGTGACCCCATTTTTGAAACTAGACCCCCAAGGAACTTATCTAGATGCATAGTGAGCTCTTTGAACCCCAGGTGCTTCACAAATTGACCGTAAAATTGAAAAAGTACTTTTTTTTTCACAAAGAAATTATGTTTTCATTTTTGCGGATCAAAAATGAAAAAATAATTTCTTTGTGGAAAAAAAAGTACTTTGTCATTTTTACGGTCAATTTGTAAAGCACCTGCGGGTTCAAAGTGCTCACTATGCATCCCGATCATTGCGTGGCCCACCCCCTGGGCCATAGGTCGGGAACGCACCGACTTTCAAGGCCCAAACGGTGGGCCAAAGGTCGGGAAGGGGTTAAAGGCTTTTATCTTTACAACCCAAAAATAAAAATTGTTTAGGTCATTTTTCAGTTCTCCAAACTATTGACCCAAAGTTTAAACTTTTCCTTTCACCATTTGTCCACCATCATAGGTGCTCCACAATTGTTTTGCATATCATATGTGGAGCCAAAGACATCCTTCTTATCCTGGTCTCCAAGCTTTACTCCAAAATAAGCCAGGTATACCTGATATACAAAATCTGTGTTGTTTTTTCTTTGTTTTTAAACCATGTGCTCTCCACAGATGTAGCAGAATACTTCAGGATGTTGATTAAGGCTCTTTCTTGATGAAGTCATAATTTTTACATGTATTTATATACTGATTAAGACACAACTGTTGGGGTATAAAATAAGACTGGGTTGAAAAACATTTACTGTAGCCGACTTCTTTCTCAGCAAACTCCCAGTAGACGTCTGGCTTATATAGCATTGTTGGCCTACAAATTGAAATACAAAATAGTTGTATGGGATATTTCAATACCTAAGACACTGTTAAAGTGTCAAAAGAAAAGCTAAAAGCTATTTCATTTTTTTTCCACACACAAGTCACATTGAGGGAGTGCATTATTTTCATGGATGACCATTATCCCAAAAACTAGAACAAATTCAGCTAAAGTAATATGATTTCTTAATTCAGCACCATAAAAGTACCTTAAATCCATTCGAAAACCTTGCCACCTGAATATTTTTTGTAGACCTGTGTAATATTAAGTTGGTGAATGTAATATTTGATTACATATCTAGTGCACATACTTTATACAGCTGTATCATTGCAAGACTTTCATTGCATTTGTGATTACCCCTTAGGAGTAGTGAGTAGTACATTAACTTTCACAGTCTATCGATATACACTGCGAAAGTGAAATAAAAGTTAATAAAAGGTGTTAAAAATAAAAAAATAACATACTCACCTATCCGAGGCTGTCCCAGGACCCGAAAAGAACACATTGATGACCTGCCAGGACCTTAAGTCTGATGGCCATTTAGATGGCCGGTAGCGATCAGGTGGTGTGTGACGTCACACACCACCTGATCGCTATCGGCCATCTAAATGGCCATCAGACTTAAGGTCCTGGCAGGCCATTGATGTGTTAGAACATCGATGGCCTGCCAGGACCTTAAGTCTGATGGCCATTTAGATGGCCAGTAGCCGTCACACACCACCTGATTGCTACCGGCCATCTAAATGGCCATCAGACTTAAGGTCCTGGCAGGCCATAGATGGTGTTAGAACATCGATGGCTTGCAAGGACCTTAAGTCTCATGATCAATGAGATGGCCGGTAGCGATCAGGTGGTGAGTGAACGGCTACTGGTCCATCTAAATGGCCATCAGACTTAAGGTCCTACTCGCTCATCCCTAGTTAATATACCAATGGAATAAGATTATATTTTGCACCTAATCATCTAAAGTAAAATGTTTTAGGTGCAATTATATTTGTATTGTGCACCTTTTTTCTGAATGCCAGACCATTTTCGTGTTTATATTTCTTGGAGAAAGACAATTGTTACACTGGAAGGAATATTTACAGTTAATGCCACCTTGCATTCAATCACAATTTATATAGAATTTTCTTTAGTTCTAATAGGAGGTTTATAATTTGAAGCACAGCAATAAATTAATAATAAAAAAATCAAACCTGATTAATATCTTTAGAATCATGAATCAAGGCCTGAGAAGAAATGTACTTAAGATGTTGACTATGTATACTGCATAGCCTGTGTCCTTGCAGTGTTTTTTCAGCCTTGCACATTTTTGTGACATTTGAAATGGATGAACACTGGAGGCAACACTATGTCCAAAATGATTCTATTGGACTCATAGTGAATGGCTAGGTTAGGGCTTTGTTGGGTTTCAATAAAGTGTTTGATTTTCTTAACCAAAAGAGAATGTTAAGAGGAACTTTCTTCTAGTTGTATATCTAGTTGTATGCACTAGTTGCTACTAAATGTGCCTTCCTCTGTAACATAGATTGGACTATAAATAGTATATATAGGTGATATTTTGCTGATCACTGTGGGACGCACAAATGGGAAATCTATTGATCCCCAGACTTGGTCTGTGAAGTGCCCTGTTTGAATGAGCTGATGGTATTGCATATTTACCACTGCTCAAATTCATTGTTTATAGAGCTGTCAGAGATAGCCGAGTACTTCAGTCCCATAGAAAATAAATTAGAATGTTGAATTGTTCACTCCTATTGAAAAGCAAAATCATACCGACAAGAATTATTTCAGTACTTTTCCACCTTTAGTGTCACCTATACTCGTATATGTAGAAATTTAATGAGACACAAACTGAAATAATTTTTAGGGGAAAATAAAAATAAGAAAACTACAATAAAATGGTTACATAAGTGTGAAGACCCCTTTTTAAATGGGAATATGCTTGTGTTAAGAATTAGCCAATCACAATTAAACTTATGTTAAATAGTAGTCGGTATGCAGCTGCCATTATTTAGAGTGATACTGATTAACCCAATATAAAGTTTAGTTGTTCGGAGGCTTTAGATATATCATGGGACTTTGAGAAGACTGCCATCAAGAAGTGACTTAAACATGGCAAAACAATGACGTTACCTAGCACTGGTTGTCACTGAAAATTGATAAAAGACAAGAAGAAATTTAGTCTGGGATGGTGCCACAAGGTCTACAGCAAGATTAAATAGCCTACAGGAATTTGTGGCAAATACTGGTTGTGTACTGTATGTGACAACAATCTCCTATATTCTTTATATGTCTGGCCTGTAGGGTAAGATGGCATGAGAGTCTTTTTTTACAAAGAAAAACATCTATGCTCAGATATGGCCATAATTTTAGACTTTTTTTGGCTCAAAGACAAAACTGTGCATCACCAAAACAACACCATACACACAGTGAAGCATGGTGAAGACACAATTATACATCTGTATATAAATTAAGAACAGTTTCACATATCAGCCAATTTTGCAACGAAACCTTCAGACCTCTGCTAAAAAGCTGAAGATGAAGAGTAATTTCACCTTTCAGTACAACAACAACCCTAAGCATATCTCCAAATAAACAATAAAATAGCTTTTTCAGAAGGAAATCCTCATTTAGGTATGGCCAAGCAAGAGTCCAGGTCTGAATCCTATTGAAACTATGTGGGTAATCTGTAGAGAATTGAACATCGCAGACATCCTAGAAATCTGACAGGTTTGAAGCGATAGTGCAAGGAAAGAATCAGCAAAGATAGCCAATTCTAGATTTGCTATGCGGATAGGTTATGGTTACACAGCTGTGTTGGCAGCCTTTAGCGGGACTCCGCTAAATACTTAGATTTTCTCAGTGAAGCGGAGGTCCATCATCCCCACCGCTTCCTGGTGACACAGCCCCTGGTTACCCGATGTTGATCATGGTAACCAGTTCACACATCAGACTGCCTAGTGTCCACTTAAGCCGAGCGGACAGGGACTGGACACTCTGGAGCCCCATTCATGGGATCAATGGATAGGTAATAACTTGTGCTTATAAACAAAGGAAATCCAATTTCAATTGCCAAAATGTTACAACAGAGTTGTGCACGCTATGTCCATTTCTTGACCTATAAATCTTTAACAAAAGAACTAAAAAAGATGACAAAATGTAGGTTTCTTAGGATTCCAATTTTGGACTATGGTGAGAGAAAAAAAATGTTTCACGTAATGGATTATTATAATTTTTAGTAAAGATTAACAAAGTGATTCAGTGCAAATTATATTCATATCAAATATTAAGGAATTTGCTGAACCTAGTGAGCTTGAAGGATCTGCTTCACACAAATCTCCTAAAATAGCTGCGACCATTATACAAATTGTAGAAGTTGGTATTAGGAAAAGAAAACTCAGATTACTTTGGGTGCACCCCGGTGTTCCCGATAATACCTTGCAAGCTTTCCTATCGCATGGTATATGAGCAGCCAATCAGGAGGGCCTGTCATAAAATGTATAAAAGCAGAAACAGGGAATGAAGCAACAATGTTGTGATAAATCTGGATGGTGAAAGGACATCACTGCTTATAGCTGAGTCATACAAATAGAGAGAGAAAGCCCTGAGGGTACCTTTATACGCCGCTACTGGCGGGTGGATACAACCGGATACATACGAGAAATGTATCTTGCATCGGCAATATACCCCGTAGTAGCGGCGTGTGAAGACGGTAGTAGTACTGCCACCCGGCAGTAGCGGCACCTGTTTCCGAGCACTGCCCTGAAACAGGTGGCTACACAGCCGATTGTAGCGACCTGTATCGGCGTGTAAGGAAGCAACAGAAGGGATGTCTGGACACCAGCCTATGTACCTGGTATGTAGCTGGGGCGTGACACAGGCTCCGGGTTACCGCGCCCCATCAGCGATCATTGGAGGAAGCTCCTGCATTACGATTGGTAGACGCTGCATAGGGAGGCATATTTAAGGAGCTGACCAGTCACACTACACAATTGCTCGAGCGTCATGTATTAAACAGCCTCCTGCGATGCCTGCCCAATCATGATGTTCTTGCTTTGTCCTATCAGCGTACGGACGTCTCGTAATCCACAATTGTGGCACGCCTATGTGTTGTCCCTGCTGCACCAGGTCCGCCCATATTAGCTTGTTGTAGCGGTGTGTAAATGAGGTAAGGTGCTCGGCAGAAGGTAACTTGAGACACCCGGCGGTGTATCTAGAGATAGATGTAACCTACTGTAGCGCACCTTGTTGCGGCGTGTAAAGATGGTGCGATTACCGTTTGCAACCGTTTGTGCGTGCTCGTGCACGTGAAGTAGCTGGTTGTATCCACCCGCCAGTAGCGGCGTGTAAAGGTACCCTGAGACACATTTTACAGATTGTGTTATAGCACATTAGTAAAGAAGATTAGAGTGAAAAGTAAAGAGAATAATACAAGGTTCATTTGCTAGAGAAAGAGAGATGGGAGAGATGGCAGTGATTCATCAGTGCTGCTGGCCTGCTGCATCTCAAATACTTTCAATTACACAGTTGTAGCGACCACCCACCAGTCGCTGTCAATGTGTTGATCTATTGTCAAGTATTTTTCCTATGTCATATATTGCAATGACTTTTGTGGATTCATATTGTGTTTATTTGTGAAAAATATTAATAAAAACGTTTTGAATGGAATACAGTAATGCTATGAATGAATCTGACCACAAATTGATAGTGAGCCAACTATTTTTTAATACCTTCCCAACAAATGACATAGATTGATTTCACGCAAGGTATGGGCCATAACAGTCGCAAACCCCACAGTACAGTAAATAGCCTGGGAGAACCCAACTGTCAGCTTCACGGAAGAGGGAAATATACCCAAGGCTATGTCACTCCCAGCCTTCACCCGTACTGGGCCTATCAGGGATTTTACCGTGACTGTGGCACGTGGGTCTCCTAAGTATATAATCTTATATCCATCTCTCACACTAATTACAATGAATTACGAGTGTCCCTTTTCTCCCCTAATATCCCTTGTCACAGCTAACAAATTGAACAACAACAATGGGTATACATTACGCTGTTTTCCTTATGCGTACCCTCGGAGCAGACTCCCTGAATGAATACTCCCGCACTCCACCACAATAAGCAATGCTGTAGAAATGAACTTGCTGCTTTAATGTTGGACCGCTAGGTTTAAAAAAGCCTTTCCTCGGTCACAAAGTCCTATGGTTCATACAGATGCAAATCAAGACTAATAAACAGTCTTGATAAAATCTGTACACACTAAACTGCTCTGCAGTCCTT
This sequence comes from Allobates femoralis, assembly GCA_033576535.1. Taxonomy (NCBI): domain Eukaryota; kingdom Metazoa; phylum Chordata; class Amphibia; order Anura; family Aromobatidae; genus Allobates; species Allobates femoralis. The sequence continues at coordinate 511,720,577 of JARQOC010000001.1, forward strand.
GTGATGAGGTTTCCCTTGAGATGTTTCAAACCCTAACTACCTTTCCCTACCTGACTAGTTTAATTATGACCGGTCACACAGCCAGATTTACTCACAGGAGACCTATGGGTCCCTTTCGGCCACTCTGGACTCCTTCTTCAACCGTCTCCTTCTTCCACTGTCACTTCTCTCTTTACTTCCTAATGTGCAGGGTATTGCAGCAGATTAGGTACTAGCCACTCACATATAGTTGTCTCATGACCCCTAGTGGCCAGACTAAGTTACTGTAGTAGAAATCAGTTCAATTAAAGGACAAAAGCAGTATTAACACTATAACACTTGCAGATATCAACCTGCTACACACTAAAGAAAACCTTTTCCATGAACGCCTTACAAAGTGTGTCTGCCACAAACTACCGTACTAATTTTCTTGCACACCTGTTATATTACTCTAATTTGAACAAATAATAATGGGCTGCTCTCTCTTGAGGATGGGCTAGGAAGTATTAATGAGAAAAGTTATGGCAGAGAGAATCCATATAGATGAGGCACAGCACTCCAGTCTTTGTATTTTGCATTCAAATAATCTTTATCTCTAGCTGCAATGTAAATTCCAAACTTTTCATAAGGAAATATAAGCTTTGTTATCATTCAGTGAACTGTGACAAAATGTGACGTTTTGGCTTCTCTTGAGTCTTGGACTCACAGTCACTAAAACAAATGAATAATTATACTAACAGACAATAATGCATGAATTACACAAACCATAAATACCATGTGAAGAGTAACGATTCGATTCAATGGAAAAATTATATGATGAGAATTTTTAATTTCAGGTAATGACAATGCTATCTAGAGAACCAAGGTCCCTGAATTGTATTACATATGAAATATAAAGTAATGCTTGGTTTGTAACATTACCCAAGAGATATCTTCCATGCACATGTTACAGAGAGTGCTATTACATGATTATTAAAAAGTAAAATATTCATATACAATACGTAAATAAGGTCCTGTCTTTATATCAATGAATTAATCAATTATAAGACTAATATCGTGAAGAGGGTCTATGAAGGGCCCATAAAGCAGATACAATTTGATAGATATCTAAGCCACATACAATAAGCAAGACCTGTAGGGGGAAAAATGTCATGTAATTACATATACACACACACACATATATATATATATATATATATATAATTAGAAACAAATTTCTTGCAGCACACAGCTACTACCAATGATGTTCAAATGCTATAAGCTATATGTATTTGAGGAAAAAGTTTAAAAACTTACGTTTTTTTCAAAAAACTCAAAAATCTTATCTTTTTATTTCTGAAGTTCTTAGTACACATATTGGCCAATGTCTGCTTGCTCATCAACTACGACAAAGTGACTTCAGGCATGATGAGTCCTATCGCTGACATCCCTGTCCTCCTTGTCCACCCCCCACTTCTTAGTGGGCAGACTCCATCTAGACCCTCCATCACCTGTAGGTAATGAGGGTGCACATTGCAGCAAGGAGCCTGCAACTCCATATGATAAATAACAAGAAAAAAACTGCACAGCACTCACAGACTAGTGTGAACTGGTGCTAGCAAAGACGCAGGGTCAAATAATTAGAAAACATTTCTTGCAGCACACAGCTTCAGAAATAAAAAGATAAGATTTTTTAGTTTTTTGAAAAAAACGTAAGTTTTTAAACTTTTTCCTCAAATACATATAGCTTATAGCATTTGTACATCATTGGTAGTAGCTGTGTGCTGCAAGAAATTTTTTTTCTAATTATTTGACCCTGCGTCTTTGCTAGCACCAGTTCACACTAGTCTGTGAGTGCTGTGCAGTTTTTTTCTTGTTATATATATATATATATATATATATATATATATATATATATATATTTATTTATGCATGCCCATATTGGCATCCTCTAGCATACAGTTTGATGGTTCAGTATGGTACAGACCAATCTTAGCACAGCCTGTATTGACTGGGGAAAGTCTATGACGCAATGCCACACACATAGATATGGGAATGCTTGGTACTCTGCAATGTCAACAAAGAATTAAAAACCTTCCTGAGAAACTGAGTGGGACTATGGAGGACAACATTGGAAGTCAACTCAGGTCAACTGGCACAAGTGTCCATCAAATGCAACATATACCAAAGTGATGCACTGTCCCCACTGCTGTTCTGAATAGGCTTGAACCCCTAAATACAGTCTGGCTATGGATACAAGTTAAAAGGTGGAAGCACCATCAGCCACCTCCTCTACATGGATGACATCAAGCTGTATGCGAAAAATGAATGAGACATCAGTTCACTGATCCACCTGACATGGATCTACAGTGAAGGCATCTGGATGTCCTTCTGACTGGAGATGTGTGGTCGGTTGGTAATAAAGAGAGGCAACATAGTTAAGAATGATGGAGCAGAACTTTTCTTCAGGTGGCAGGTGCAGGTGGCTGACATGAAGAAATCCTACCAATGGCTGAAGAAATGTGGACTCCAAGACAGCACACAGGCACTAATGATAGCAGCACAAGAACAGGCGCTAAGTACCAGATCCATAGAAGCAGAAATCTACCACACAAGACAAGAGCCAAGGTGCAAACTATGCCAAAAAACCTCAGAAACAGTCCAACACATAGTTGCCAAATGTAAAATGCAAGCAAGAACAGCATATGCCAAACGCCACAACCAAGTAGCAAGAATTGTATAAGGGAACAGTACAGCGTATGGGCTAAGTCCAGGTGGGAGACCCCAGAGAAAGTGGTGGAGAATGAAAAGCTGAAAACCTGTGGACTTCAAAATCCAGATGGCTAAGCAGGTTTTGGCTAACCAATTAGATATTGTGCTACTAGTCAAGGATCAGAAGACAACAATGATAACACAGGTCAACAAAAAAAAATTTTTTTTCTGGTGCCCAAAATATTTTAATGAATTTGGGGTATTTTTGGGGTGCTGATTCTGAATATGCTATCAGTTTTGCCAGATTGGCTCAAGTTTTTGAGATTTTTGGTATCTTATTTATAGCACTTGTTGGTAAATGCGACGCATCATCTCATTAATTTCTTTGGATTAGTACTTGAACTGAGCAGTTCTCAATATAGTTTTGTGTTAATTAGTGTTCTAAAAGTTTGTTCATAGCTTGATTTTTGCACTAACTTTATGTTTGTTGTCTGTTGTCCAGTGAAAAGCATGAACTCATCAAGAAGAAGTTGTCTTAACGATCCAGACTCATTCTGTTACATTTGTGGTGAATATACACTGACAAAACATAGAAGAAACATAACAGACTTCGTTAAAAAAGTAGCAAAAAAACGTCTTTTTTGTTACACATTTTACGAAAAATCTCAAAAACTTGAGCCAATCTGGCAAAACTGATGACATATTCAGAATCAGCACCCCAAAGTTACCCTAAATTCAATGAAATATCTTTGGCACCAAAAATGCTGTTGACCAGTGTAATAGATGTTGAAGTGTCAAATGTCAGTAACATCAAAAAGAAGGAATATGAGAAGGTGGAGAAATACCAGAAGATCTGGATGGTGAAGGCAACAGTGATTTCAGTGATGATAGGAGCACTTGGACCAGCGACCCCCAAGTTGAAAAACTGGCTACAACAGATCCCAGGAGCAACATCTGAACTCTGTCCAGAAAAGAGCAGTGCTGGAAACAAGTAAGATGCTGCGCAGAACCCGCAAACTCCTGGGACTATGGTAGAGGACCTGAGAATGAGGAAGGAAAAAAGAACCACTCCACAGGGGGTTGCGAAGATAGATGTTTTCTACATATACATCTGGTGAAATAAATTATTGAACGTATCAAACATTTTCTAAGTTAATATATTTCCGAAGATGCTATTGACATGAATTTATCACCAAATGTCGATAACAACCCATCCAATTCACACAGACAAGAGTATCAAACAATAGATGTCCATAAACTAAGTTATGTGTAATAATGAGAAATGACACAGGGAAAAATATTGAACACAAGAAGAAAGAGAGGTGCAAAAAGCCAAGGACAGACATGGCAACAGTAGAAATCTATCAGTAATTAGAAAGCAATAGTGCAACTTAGTGAACAAAATATTAAATTTTTAACTGGTTCAATTGATGGCCTATAAAAAGGTGTTGCATTACCAAAGTGCCACACAAGAAATATTTTATGAAAGATAAAACAGTGAGCTGTTTCAAGACCTTTGAAATCTTATTTTTGTGAAACATACTGATGACATTGGTTATAGAAGATTTTCTAAACTACTAAAGTTTCCAATGAGAGGTTTTGGGGCCTTAATCTAGAAGTGGAAAAAACATAATTTCACCATAAACAGCATAGACATGCTTGTGGGTGTGAGCTGAAGTGGACCCACTGGACCCCAGGGGGGCCCGGACTCACCCTGACACAGTGGTTAACTAAGCACCTATTGGGTGCCAAAGCCCCTGATTGTAAGGTTGGGCTTTGCTGCTGATAGACACAAGTGCTACACCCAGGGCAGTGTCCGGGACTGTGGTAGCTGTACAGAAATGGATGACAGCAGGACAGAAGCATAGCCAGGAAAAAGAAGTGTACTAGGACACAGGCAACGCAGACACAGGATCTCAGACAGGACAGGAATGGGAACACGAACTCAGCTTGTAAAGGACCACAGGCAGAGTGGGTGCTGCAAAACAGGAAGAGCTGGTGCAGGAACACAGGCAAGGCTTAAGTAGGTACACTGGTAGGACACCTGAGACACTGGACTCTGGGCAGGGGCGGACCTTGAACCCAGGGGGCCCTGGTGCAGCTATGGAGCGGGATGGGGTTGCTGGCGGCCGTCAGTGAGGAGCGGGGGGGGAATATGGTGCTGGCGGACGTTTGTTTATTACTGGAGCGGCTCTCCTACCTGCTGAGCCGCGCTGTGTGCATTCCTGGGAGTCGGAGCACAGTGGAGAGGAGGGGCGGGATCAGGCAAGGGAAGCGGGAAGCTTCCTGCTTCCCTTGCCTGACCCTCCTCTCCTCTGACATCGGATTACGGGGGTCGGCTGGGGGCCCCCTGCAGGCTTGTGGGGCCCCTAGCCGGTCGGGGCCCCGGTGCAGCTGAACCAGTTGCACAATGGTAGGTCCGCCCCGGTCTCTGGGTACACCGGACTATGAATAATCTGAACCCAGGGAGGACACCAGACTTTGGGACAGTGGCAAGATTGGTCCAGGAACATAGACAGGAACACAGGCTGGACTGGGTTAGGAACACAGCAGGCACAGAATTAGCAAATGGCAGGACTGGTGCAGGATACAGGCAGACCACAGTAACAGGATTGACCAATATGTCAATGCTAGGCTAGGAAACTAATCTGCTGCTCAGGACACACCCAACAAAGGAATGAGCTTTATGTCCCTGGTGCCTCGCAGTGATAGGCTGGGGACACCTATTCAACGTGCACGTGCTGCCCCTTTAAGAAGCAGGAAATTTGTGCATGCGCTCCCTGGGCTGGAGGCCAGGAAATATCACCTGGCATGTACAGGCCCTGGGGCCCTGGGACCCGGCAGAATCTGCAGGTCAAGACACATGTGGACAGCTGTGAAAGAGAGCTGAGGATCTCACAATATGTGTGTGACAATGCAGGTGACAAAGGAACACATGTGAATGGCCATGAGGGAGAGCAGGAGATGGTGCAGTATGTGCACACCTACAAAGATAAGTAGGCTGCCAAAAATGTAACAGCATCGGTATCCCTGCTGGGTGAAGGGAGAGGAGAGTGCAGGAACATCGGTAATAACAATCACCGGAAAGCCAACATATATAGGGATAGGAATGTCGGAGTTACAAGAAAAAAACAAAGCTAAAGTATAGGAGTAGCCCCGTCACACTAATATCATGAAAATTAGAGTCTTTGCTACGACAGTTTTTTGTTGTGATTTTATTTTTGTGAACAAGGTGGTGTTACAATCCAACGTTTCAGCTCTACATCTCGAGCTTTCATCAGGGATATGACTTGGTCCTTGGTTTCGGGGTGTATGTATAGGTGGTATAGGTTTACTTATGTGGTCCAGCTAGGGTGAGATCATCCCTGTCAAGGGTAGTCCTGCTGGTCCGGACTCAACTGAAGTTACAGACGTCACAGGAGAGAATGAGGGGTTAGTGTATTAGCACAGGTGGAGTACTTTAGGCTAGAAGGATAAATGAGAAGGAGACCTCAGGTGTGTATCGCTGGAGCGGTACCTTTAGTGATCACGATGTATAGGGTCAGCACGTGACTCCTGTCCTTGTGTCCTAAGTCTGGTCAGGTGTAGAGGAGGCCGGGAGTGAAAAAAAATGATCAGAAGAGTTGCCTAAAAGCCAAGGACCATCAGCAGCGAGCTTAAGAAAAACCTAGAATCAGCAGGTAAAATTGTTTAATAAAAAATAAGTCATGAACTCAACCACAATGGCCTGTATGCACGATCACAATTGCTTGAAAAAGAAAGCATGTTCAAGAACGTTTAAAGTTTGTTCAACAACATTGAGACAAACCTGTGCAATAATGTGAGAATATAGTCTGGACAGATGAGACCAAAATGTAACTGTTTGAAACAATAAGGCTAGGGTCACACTAGCTTTGTGGCCTCCATCAGGGGGGATCCGCCAAAAAGCAGGATTCCTGTAGCATTAGTGTAACACTGCCTTAATGCTGCCAATCCTCCATAGCGCATGCAAACACCGGCATAAAAGTGCGGGAGTTTGAAATCTCGTGCTATTTCATAGTACACAGGAAAACTCTCCTTGTCGAGTTTGAAGGACAAAAGGTACTGCATATTATTACAAAGATACCATAAGAACAGTGTAATTTAGAGATGGGAACGTCATGGTATGCAGCTGTTTTTCAGTATAATAATAACAATAAAACTTTATTTGTATAGCGCCAACGTATTCCGCAGACCTTTACAGTACAGTGGTACGTATAAGAATAATATACGATACAGAATGGTAGGTAATACAGAACAGTATATGGCACTGGTAAACTTCATGTTGAAGGAAGGTTGAATAAACAAATGTACCAAGTGATTCTTGATTAAAAAAAAAATCTGCCATCTACAAGGGAATGAAGATAAAATGAGGGTGGACATTTCAGCAAGACACAGTGTGTGTTGTGTTTTATTGACCTGCGCTGGAGGAGCCATACTTTTGCTCCCTAATAACAGACTGCCTGCCAGCATCGCTATCTGATGAGCCGCCTCCCTATGAGAATCTCTATTCATCCATCACTGCCCCGGGGACATCGCCCCACCTACAGGGAGCGTTTCCAACAAAGCTGCGTCATCATCACCCCGGAGGTCTGCCAGCAGTGCCGGTATGATTACCGGATACTGTAGGTGGTGTCACAAATTCTTTTTATTTTATTTTTAACCCCTTTTTTCAGCGACCACCAGGGCCACGGGAGCGGGCAACAGGCCCTGTGACATCCCCAACAAAATCAACATCCGTGACCGAGTACTCCACGGCCCTTGGGTGGGTTATAAACATCAAAGGATATGACACCAACTTCTTGGCTATAGTCAGACACCAGGACTGCAGCCTTCACCATGTGGACTGGCACGGGTACCTGCTGGAGCAAACTTCCTCCTCCATGAATTGTAATATTTATTTATTAATAATAGCAATAATAATAGTACCGTATATACTCGTGTATAAGCCGAGTTTTTCAGCCCAAAAATTGAGCTGAAAAGTCCCCCCCTCGGCTTATACACGGGTCATACGGTATGCTGTGGGGGGGGGAGCTGTGACCGGGGGCTGGAGGAGGCAGGAGGGGGCCGCGGTGACCACAGGCGGTCACGTGGGGCCGCCTCATTAGTGCAATGAATATGCACGGCATCCCCCCGTCCATCAGCGGAGGGGGGATGCCGTGCATATTGCACTACACAGCCCCCTCTCCTTAATATGCGTCCCCCAGTATTAATAAACAGCCCCCCCCTCCTTATCATGGCCCCCCCCGGCTGCGGCAGCTGTGAAAATAACAAACACTTTATACATCACCTTCCGACGCAGCTCTCCGCTCCTCCGGTCCTCAGCGTCTCCGCTCGCGGCTTCTTCTTCCTTGTTGTGCCGGTGTCATGTGACCGGGCGCAGGAGATGACGTCATTTCCTGCGCGCGGTCACAAGCCGGCACATCAAGGAAGAAGAAGCCGCGAGCGGAGACGCTGAGGACCGGAGGAGCGGAGAGCTGCGTCGGAAGGTGATGTATAAAGTGTTTGTTATTTTCACAGCTGCCGCAGCCGGGGGGTGACATGATAAGGAGGGGGGGCTGTTTATTACTATTGGGGGATGCATATTAAGGAGGGGGGGCTGTGTACTACCACTGGGCCTCCTGGATACTACACTGGGGCTGTATATACCTCTGGGGCTGCTGTATACTACCACTGGGGCTGTATATACCACTGGGGCTGCTATATACTACCACTGGGGCTGTATATACCTGTGGGGCTGCTGTCTACTACCACTGGGGCTGTATATACCTGTGGGGCTGCTGTATACTACCACTGGGGCTGTATATACCTGTGGGGCTGCTGTATACTACCACTGGGGCTGTATATACCTGTGGGGCTGCTGTATACTACCACTGGGGCTGTATATACCTGTGGGGCTGCTGTATACTACCACTGGGGCTGTATATACCTGTGGGGCTGCTGTATACTACCACTGGGGCTGTATATACCTGTGGGGCTGCTGTATACTACCACTGGGGCTGCTGTATATACCTTTGGGGCTGCTGTATACTACCTCTGGGGCTGCTGTATACTACCTCTGGGGCTGCTGTATACTACCTCTGGGGCTGCTGTATACTACCTGTGGGGATGCTGTATACTACCACTGGGGCTGTATATACCTCTGGGGATGCTGTATACTACCACTGGGGCTGTATATACCTCTGGGGCTGCTGTATACTAACTACTGGAGCTGCTGCTGTATATACCACTGGGGCTGCTGCTGTATACTACCACTGGGGAGGCTGCTGTATACTACCATTGGGGGGCCTGTATACCACACTGCTGGGGGCTGTATACCTGTGCTGGAGTCCACCCTCGGCTTATACACGAGTCAATAGGTTTTCCCAGGTTTTGGGGGCAAAAGTAGGGGGGTCGGCTTATACACGGGTCGGCTTATACACGAGTATATACGGTAATAATCTTTATTTATATAGCCCCAACATATTCTGCAGCGCTTCACAATTCAGAGGTTCATATTCAAATAGTCATAAGAAACAGTTATCAGAAAATATAATGCAATACAAAATGGAAAACAATACAAAATATAATACAATACAAATACAATAATTAAAGCAAAATAGTGACAGTCCTGCTCATAAGCGCTTACAATCTAACAATGAGGTGGGGGTGACACAAAGTACAGGTGTTGATTTACAATGATAGTATAGTATACTATAATATAGTCAATTTGAGGAAATGGGGAACAGCATACAGTTGTGGCCAAAAGTATTGACACCCATGCAATTCTGTCAGATAATACTCAGTTTCTTCCTGAAAATGATTGCAATTACAAATTCTTTGGTATTATTATCTTCATTTAAATTGTCTTCAATGAAAAAACACAAAAAGAATTGTCCTAAAGCCAAATTGGATCTAATTCCACAGTAAACATAAAAAAGGGGGTGGACAAAAGTATTGGCACTGTTAAAAAAATCATGTGATGCTTCTCTAATTTGTGTAATTAACAGCACCTGTAACTTACCTGTGGCACCTAACAGATGTTGGCAATAACTAAATCACACTTGCAGCCAGTTGACATGGATTAAAGTTGACTCAACCTCTGTCCTGTGTCCTTGTGTGTACCACATTAAGCATGGAGAAAAGAAAGAAGACCAAAGAACTGTCTGAGCACTTGGGAAACCAAATTGTGAGGAAGCATAGAGCAATCTCAAGGCTACAAGTTCATCTCCAAAGACCTAAATGTTCCTGTGTCTACCGTGCGCAGTGTGATCAAGAAGTTTAAAGTCCATGGCACTGTGGCTAACCTCCCTAGATGTGGACGGAAAAGAAAAATTGCCGAGAGATTTCAACGCAAGATTGTGCGGGTGGTGGATAAAGAACCTCGACTAACATCCAAACAAGTTCAAGCTGCCCTGCAGTCCGAGGGTACAGCAGTGTCAACTCGTACTATCCATCGACGTCTGAATGAAAACGGAGTGTATGGTAGGATACCCAGGAAGACCCCACTTCTTACCTGGAGACATAAAATAGCAAGGCTGGAGGTTGCCAAAACTTACCTGAGAAAGCCTAAAACGTTTTGGAAGAATGTTCTCTGGTCAGATGAGACAAAAGTAGAGCTTTTTGGGCAAAGGCATCAACATAGAGTATACAGGAGAAAAAAAGAGGCATTCAAAGAAAAGAACACGGTCCCTACAGTCAAACATGGCGGAGGTTCCCTGATGTTATGGGGTTGCTTTGCTGCCTCTGACACTGGACTGCTTGACCATGTGCATGGCATTATGAAGTCTGAAGACTACCAACAAATTTTGCAGCATAATGTAGGGCACAGTGTGAGAAAGCTGGGTCTCCCTCAGAGGTCATGGGTCTTCCAGCAGGACAATGACCCAAAACACACTTCAAAAAGCACTAGAAAATGGTTTGAGAGAAAGTACTGGAGACTTCTAAGGTGGCCAGCAATAGCCTTGCTCACACTCACCTGCGTTTTTGGCACTTTCTGCGTTTTTCTGCAGTTTTTCAAAAACGCAGGTGCGTTAACGCAGGGTGCATTTGAGTGTACATGCGTTTTTCAGCTTCACTTGAGTTTTTTTCCCCAGTCCAAAAAACCCTGCATGCAGCGTTTTTTGGGTGCTGGAAAAAAAACGCAGTGGTTGTTTCCAAAAACACATGCGTTTTTTTTTAACATGGTGTCCTATGGGAAACGCATACGTTAACACAGGGCACATATAGGCACCTGCGTTAACGCATGCGTTTCCCATAGGGTCCCATGTTAAAAAAACGCATGCGTTTCTATGACATGGGGCCCTATGGGAAACGCATGCGTTTTTAAATGGCGCATTTAGGCACCCTGCGTTAACGCTAGCGTTTTTGCCTGCGTTTTTGGCCAAAAAATGACTAAGTCCAAAAAAGTGTCAAATCCTTTCAGACACACAAGGGACACTTTTAGAAAAACGCAGGTGTTTTTTTTCCTGCTTAAAAAAACGCAAATTGAGTGTGAACAAGGCCAATGAGTCCAGACCTAAATTCCATAGAACACCTGTGGCGAGATCTAAAAATGGCAGTTTGGAGAAGGCACCCTTCAAATATCAGGGACCTGGAGCAGTTTGCCAAAGAAGAATGGTCTACAATTCCAGCAGAGCATTGTAAGAAACTCATTGATAATTACCGGAAGCAGTTGATCGCAGTTATTTTGGCTAAAGGTTGTGCAACCAAGTATTAGGCTGAGGGTGCCAATACTTTTGTCCGGCCCATTTTTGGAGTTTTGTGTGAAATGATCAATGTTTTGCTTTTTGCTTCATTCTCTTTTGTGTTTTTTCATGGAAGACAAATTAAATGAAGATAATAATACCAAAGAATTTGTGATTGCAATCATTTTCAGGAAGAAACTGAGCATTATCTGACAGAATTGCAGGGGTGTCAATACTTTTGGCCATGACAGTAAGTGGCCACCAACCATTATTTACATTACATTTTACAAAAAAGGGTCCGCTCACCTGACTTCTCTCTCCGGTTTTCCTCCCTCTCAGCATGGACTCCAGCGGGCCTGTAGCTGCATTCAAATCACTTCCAAGAATTGTCCAGCGAGTTGAGGAAAATTGCACCTTGAGTTCTTTATAAAATTTCTATTTATTGGTATTCAGGTAAAAACAGGTTTCCTACCACGTAAAAACACACAGGTCAGTTTATCATGTCTTCAGGCAACATGTTTCGGCTAGCTTGTAGCCTAAAGGGTACTTTACACACTGCAACATCGCTACCAGAGTGACATCGCTGAAACATCACAGGTTTTGTGATGTAACAGCGACCTCTCCAGCGATGTCGCTATGTGTGACATGCTTCAGCGATCAAGCCCCCGCTGTGAGGTTGCTGATCGCTACAAACCATTTTTTGGTCCTTGATCTCCGCTGGTCAGCACGCATCACTGTGTGTGACAGTGAGAGACCAACAATCGGCGACCTCCCAGCCAATGCCCAGCGCCACACATTAGACGCTGGGCACTGGTAACCAGGGTAAACACTGTGTTTACCCTGGTTACCAGTGTCCTCCCACTTAGCCCAGCCTGTAAGTGGGAGGACGCTGGTAATCAGGGTAAACACCGGGTAACTAAGCAGAGCGCGCTGCTTAGTTACCCGCTGTTTACCCTGGTTACCAGCGATGCTGCTGCTGACTGTCCCTGGTGAGTCTGCCTGTTTGACAGCTCACCAGCGACTGCATAGAGACTTTCTAGCGATCCCGGCCAGGTCGGATCGCTTGTGGGATCGCTGGAAAGTCTCAGCGTGTAAAGGGGCCTTTACTCATGATCTGCAGATCATGAGTAAGGCTACAAGCTAGCCAAAATATGTTGCCTGAATACATGATAAACTGACCTGTGTCTTTTTACGTGTTAAGAAACCTGTTTTTACCTGAATACCAATAAATGGAAATTTTATAAAGAACTCAAGGTGCAATTTTCCTCAACTCGCTGGACAATTCTTGGAAGTGACCAACCATTATTTGTGATGCATTTGAGACTGGTGGAGCGGATAGGCTTTGTTTAAATGACTTTGACCAGGGATCACCTAAAACTATGGAAGTTGTGGATAGATCTAATTTCTTAGGGTAGAGCATTCCAGAGAATCGGTACATCTTAGGAAAAGTCTTGGAGACAGGAGTAAGAGAGTGTGGGTTCTCTATACCCGGCGCCCTCTGCTGGTACAAGGGACTATTTCAAGCTGATGGGTGTGGACACCAACCAGAAACACATGAGGAGAGGAAATCAATGCTTTTAGCAGCAAAACTGACTTTAACCCTTGCAACACCAAAAAAGCAACGTTCTTCAAAAATAAATGTGTCTCACCTAGCAAATGAGACTCATGTCCAAAACCTGTCACAAGTCTTTGAGGCACGAGAGATTATGGTAACTGCTAATCTGTAAACGGACTGTTTCAGCTTTTACATTAGGCTTTAGTAGCTTCACGTTATTGTATGTACATGGGCACATTGCATAGACGGAAGACTGGTGGGGAAGCACCTATAAATCTTTGTCCTTAGGCTGCCTTCACATTAGCGTTTGGCGCCGCAGCGTATGCTGCGTTCCCATACGCATTCAAGCGCATGCGCACTGCGTTCCTATGTTTAACATAGGAACGCATAGTGCCTGCGTTTGGCAGCGTTTGCTGCGTTTGGGTGCGGATGCGGACCATATCTGCTCCTTCCGGTGTCCCGCGTCCGCACCCGGGACGCAGCATGTCGCGTCTCTGGTGTGGGCGAGAGTGTGTGATCTGTACGCAGGCATCCGCCTGCGCACAGATCACTAATGGCGGGCAATGAGAGCGCACGGCAATCTGCAAGCATCTGAAGACCGCCGTGCGCTCCATTATAAACATAGGGGCCGCGGTCTGCATGCAGATGCTTGCAGATGCATCTGCAAAACGCTGCAGATGCATCTGCAAGTCTGAAGGCAGCCTTAGGGTACCTTTACACGCCGCTACGGCAGGATGGATGCATCCCGCTACAGGCTACAAATGTAGCTTGTAGCGCCAATATAGCCCGTCGTAGCGGCGTCTGAAGACGTGACGATACAGCCGGCAACAGATACATCTGTTTACGACCTCTGCTTGAAAACAGAGAGCTACAAAGCCGATGGTAGCAAGATGCATCGGCGTGTAAAGACGTTACGGAAGGGAACTCTGGACACCCTGCGATGTAGCTGCAATGTAGCTAAGGCGTGACCCTGGCTCCGTGTTACCGCGCCCCATGTGCGATCATTGGTGGAAGCTGCTGCATGACGACTGGTAGTCGCTGCATAGGGAGGCATATTTAAGGAGCTGACGAGTCACACTACACAATCGCTCGAGCGTGCTGTATTACTCAGCCTCCTGCGTTGCCTGCCCAATCAGGATGTTTTTGCTTTGTCCTATCAGCGTACGGACGGCTCGTAATCCACAATTGTGGCACGCCTATGTGCTGGCCCTGCTTCCCAGGTCCGCCCATAGTAGCTGGTTATAGCGGTGTGTAAATGAGCTACAGATGGCTACTTGAGACACCCGGCGATGTATCTAGCTATAGATGTCACGTAGCGTAGCGCACCTTATGGCGGCGTGTAAAGGTGATGCGTTGAGTGTTTGTAACCGTTTGAGCGTGCTCGTGCACGTGAAGTAGCGGGATGCATCCATCCTGCCGTAGCGGCGTGTAAAGGTACCCTTAGTGAGACAAAATCTAGTTACTACACTAAGCTGATACACATTCATCTTTCTGCTTTATATGACCAAGCTATATAATCCTGTAAATTAATATATAAATCCAGGTCTGTGTCAGAATTTAATATAGTAACTTAACAAAAATCCTATTTACACAAGGTCTCCATCACATTATGTGGTAATGGACACTTTGGCTTGTACAGATTGGAGTCTCTTGTATTTCTTCACAGTAAAATTAGATCTCCATGAAAGAGAACACCACATTACTTTATTAATAAGGTTAACTTCACAATATGAGTGCATCTTATAGAATGTGCACAAATTGGCAGCGACATGGGTAAGTCACGCAGTGCTGTCATTCTCTTTGTCATTGCTGAAAATTGCCTTCTTTAAAAGAGCTACAAGCCTTATGTATGAGTCACTCTATGTAATCCTTATAGCTACAGAAAAAGCATTACATATGTTTTCTATGACTTGTATGTCAAAGTGTTACTTGAAGATCTGCAGAAATATGGGAAGCCAGTTACGAAGATTTGTTTATATTACACTGCTCAGCTCAAGAGCTAACTTTATAAAGGCATCAGAACTATAGTGTCCTTACAGGTCTTGTAAACAATTGTCATGTTAATGGGGTTGTATAGTTAGAAACCAACCCCATTAATGAACAAACATCCTTATAGTATTTTTACATAATAAATAATATTAATAACCAAAATCATTATTTATAGTAAATTAGAAAATTTTGTATAATATGAATCTGAATCTAATATTCTATAATAATGAATAAAGAAAAATAATTTGTAGTCAAGTCATAGCCTTAGTTTCTACAGCAGAATATACCATCTACAATAAAATTAGCAGTCATGAAAAATCATTTTTGGCATTTTTTTGAGTTATATTCCTTCTACCATTAAACATGTGTTGATATTGTGTATTTTAGGGCCTATAAGTCATATTTCATACAGAGTTGGCTGAGCACTCCTCGCTTCAATCTAAAGGCTTATGCAGTCGTCCGTTCAATTTGATTCAATTTTGGATTACAATGCAATGACTGGCCCAACCCTGCCAACCCAATCACCATTCTCAGGTCAGGAGAACGCTGGCACTTCCCGAATTCGGCGATGTGGAAACCACATCACATGTGCATAGTGGCGTGTGACTGGGCGATTTTACGGCGAAATCAGGCGATATCCACCAGGTGATATCAGCGCATTGTGGCATGTGACAGGGTGAAAGTGATGTAGAAAGTGAGCTCAGACATTCTGGAATCAATACTATCCTCACTACATTAACCCCTCTCATGCCCACCTGAGTGGACAGCATGTCTCTAGGGGTGGTGGGCACCTGCTAGAGACATGTTGCCTACAGCTATTATTAACATTTAACCCTTTGTTCATCCCTGAAGCAGCAGAGATGAACAAAGTACCGTATTTTTCGCTTTTTAAGACGCACTTTTGAGAAATACACAGTCCAATAATAATAAATTCCCAGAGCCCTGGAAAAGTAATCTCCAAAAAACAAGTCCAATTCTTGTTGGTGCAGTACTGCTATTAAAGAGTCCATAGAGATGTAACTGCACTATAAATAATAGTTCATTAAGTGGTAGCAGGGCACATAATGTTTATGTGACAAAGGGCTTGTGAAACTGGAGCAAAGTCAGGAACTAAACACATACAGCTGCAAACAGAAGAATAGCTAAGACTAAAGTAATTACTGGAGACTAAAGGTACCGTCACACGCCTTCATATCACCGGCGAGAACGCTGGCACTTCCCGAATTCGGCGATGTGGAAACCACATCACATGTGCATAGTGGCGTGTGACTGGGCGATTTTATGACGAGAAATCGCCGGTAGAGCATCGCCTGATTGCAATGCCATGCAATGAAATCAGGCGATATCCACCAGGTGATATCAGCGCATTGTGGCATGTGACAGGGTGAAAGTGATGTAGAAAGTGAGCTCAGACATTCTGGAATCAATACTATCCTCACTACATTAACCCCTCTCATGCCCACCTGAGTGGACAGCATGTCTCTAGGGGTGGTGGGCACCTGCTAGAGACATGTTGCCTACAGCTATTATTAACATTTAACCCTTTGTTCATCCCTGAAGCAGCAGGGATGAACAAAGTACCGTATTTTTCGCTTTTTAAGACGCACTTTTGAGAAATGCACAGTCCAATAATAATAAACTCCCAGAGCCCTGGAAAAGTAATCTCAAAAAACAAGTCCAATTCTTGTTGGTGCAGTACTGCTATTAAAGAGTCCATAGAGGTGTAACTGCACTATAAATAATAGTTCATTTAGTGGTAGCAGGGCACAAAATGTTTATGTGACAAAGGGCTTGTGAAACTGGAGCAAAGTCAGAAACTAAACACATACAGCTGCATACAGGAGAATAGCTAAGACTAAAGTGATTACTGGAGACTAAAGGTACCGTCACACGCCTTCATATCACCGGCGAGAACGCTGGCACTTCCCGAATTCGGCGATGTGGAAACCACATCACATGTGCATAGTGGCGTGTGACTGGGCGATTTTACGACGAGAAATCGCCGGTGGAGCATCGCCTGATTGCAATGCCATGCAATGAAATCAGGCGATATCCACCAGGTGATATCAGCGCATTGTGGCATGTGACAGGGTGAAAGTGATGTAGAAAGCGAGCTCAGACATTCTGGAATCAATACTATCCTCACTACATTAACCCCTCTCATGCCCACCTGAGTGGACAGCATGTCTCTAGGGGTGGTGGGCACCTGCTAGAGACATGTTGCCTACAGCTATTATTAACATTTAACCCTTTGTTCATCCCTGAAGCAGCAGGGATGAACAAAGTACAGTATTTTTCGCTTTTTAAGACGCACTTTTGTTCCCCAAATTTTGGGGGAAAGTGGGGGGTGCGTCTTAAAAAACGAACATACGGTGCAGGGGAGAGTGGGGGCAGCTCTGGAGTGTGTCCCGGGGCTGGGGAGGGCTGGCTGCGGGCTGTAGGAGGCAGCGGCAGGGCACGTGACCCCCGCTCATTAACTCATTTAATATTCACTGCACTGCCGCTGTCCATCACCTCGGTGCTGAAGCTAGCACCGAGGTATGGACAGGGGAGCAGGGCATATTAGATGTTCCTGCAGTCCCCCCATCCTGGATATGGCCCCCCTTGCTGCTGAGCAGAAAATAACAAACATTTTATACTTACCTCTCCAGCGCTTGCCTCAGTCTTCAGTGCCTTTCTCCCTGAGTGCAGAAATCTCCCTCCGAGGTCCCAGAGAAGTCGGTCATGTGATCGGGTGCACACTGATGACATCACTGCACTGCAGTCATCAGTGAGCCCCCGATCACATGACCGGCTTCTCTGGGACCTCGGAGGGAGATTTCTGCAGTCAGGGAGAAAGGCACTGAAGACTGAGGCAAGCGCTGGAGAGGTAAGTATAAAATGTTTGTTATTTTCTGCCCAGCAGCAAAGGGGGCCATGTACCAGCCCTGGGGGGCATGTGCCAGCCCTGGGGGGCATGTGCCAGCCCAGGGGGAAGTGTGCCTGCCCAGGGGGAAGTGTGCCTGCCCAGGGGGAAGTGTGGCTGCCCAGGGGGATGTGTGCCTGCCCAGGGGGATGTGTGCCTGCCCTGGGGGGCATGTGCCAGCCCTGGGGGACAAGTGCCAGCCCTGGGGGGCATGTGCCTGCCCAGGGGGGCATGTGCCTGCCCAGGGGGAAGTGTGCCTGCCCAGGGAAATGTGTGCCTGCCCAGGGGGATGTGTGCCTGCCCTGGGGGACAAGTGCCAGCCCTGGGGGGCATGTGCCAGCTCTGGGGTGGAGGTGCCAGCCCTGGGGGGCATGTGCCAGCCCTGGGGGGCATGTACCTGCCCAGGGGGAAGTGTGCCTGCCCAGGGGGACAAGTGCCAGCCCTGGGGGACAAGTGCCAGCCTGGGGGGCATGTGCCAGCCCTGGGGGGCATGTGCCAGCTCTGGGGCAGAGGTGCCAGCCCTGGGGGGCATGTGCCAGCTCTGGGGCGGAGGTGCCAGCCCTGGGGAGCATGTGCCAGCCCTGGGGGACAAGTGCCACCCCTGGGGGGCATGTACCTGCCCAGGGGGAAGTGTGCCTGCCCAGGGGGATGTGTGCCTGCCCTGGGGGACAAGTGCCAGCCCTGGTGGGCATGTGCCAGCTCTGGGGTGGAGGTGCCAGCCCTGGGGGGCATGTGCCAGCTCTGGGGCAGAGGTGCCAGCCCTGGGGGGCATGTACCTGCCCAGGGGGAAGTGTGCCTGCCCAGGGGGAAGTGTGCCTGCCCTGGGGGGCATGTGCCAGCCCTGGGGGGCTTGTGCCAGCTCTGGGGCGGAGGTGCCAGCTCTGGGGGGCATGTGCCAGCTCTGGGGCGGAGGTGCCAGCCCTGGGGGGCATGTGCCAGCCCTGGAGGGCATGTACCTGCCCAGGGGGATGTGTGCCTGCCCAGGGGGATGTGTGTCTGCCCTGGGGGGCATGTGCCAGCCCTGGGGGACAAGTGCCAGCCCTGGGGGGCATGTGCCAGCTCTGGGGCGGAGGTGCCAGCCCTGGGGGGCATGTGCCAGCTTTGGGGCGGAGGTGCCAGCCCTGGGGGACAAGTGCCAGCCCTGGGGGACAAGTGCCAGCCCTGGGGGATGTGTGCCTGCCCAGGGGGATGTGTGTCTGCCCTGGGGGGCATGTGCCAGCCCTGGGGGACAAGTGCTAGCCCTGGGGGGCATGTGCCACCTCTGGGGCGGAGGTGCCAGCCCTGGGGGGCATGTGCCAGCTTTGGGGCGGAGGTGCCAGCCCTGGGGGACAAGTGCCAGCCCTGGGGGACAAGTGCCAGCCCTGGGGGAAGTGTGCCTGCCCAGGGGGAAGTGTTCCTGCCCAGGGGGATGTGTGCCTGCCCTGAGGGACATGTACCAGCCCTGGGGGGCATGTGCCAGCCCTGGGGTATGCTTAAGAGCCCTGGGGGAATGTGCCAGCCCTTGGGGGCATGTGCCATCCCTAGTGGATGTGTGAGAGCCCTGGGGGGCATGTGCCAGCCCTGGGGGACGTATGCCAGCCCTGGGGAACGTGTGCCAGCCATAACCAGAATAAGGGGGCCATATCTAGGATGGGGGAGCTATATCCCAGGATGAGGACCATGTACCAGGAAGAGGGGGCTATAAGAGACATATACCCCATATGATTTGTAAGACGGTCACTGACATTATAAGACAGACCCCATTTAACATTAAAAATTATTTTTTTCTCTTTTCCTTCACCAAATTTGGGGGTGCGTCTTATAATCAGGTGCGTCTTATAAAGCGAAAAATACGGTATACGGCTGCCGCAGGCATTCACATGTGCCTTGCGGCAGCCGCATGGGCTCTCATAGGAGCCCATTATAGCAATCCTCGCTGCGGTTTCCTAACCGCTGCGAAAACTGCAGCCTGCAAGATTTTTACTGCAGGCTGCTGATCCGCAAGCGGTAACTGGATTGCATGTAGTGCAATTGGTTACTATAATGGGCTCCTATGGGAAGCGGTTCCTGATCCAGTTTTGAGCTTTTTAACAGCTCAAAACCGGATCAGGATTTCTAAAATCTGCCGCAAGTGTAACCCCTGCCATAGTCAAGCTGTAATGTGCTGTAGGATTACTCTGGGATCTACTTGCAATTGGGAGCACAGACTACGCACAGAAATCAAAGTTTTAAAGGTGAGCAGGTCTATATTTATCACATGTAGCAGATATAAAGGGATGTCCAGCAAAGGAGAAAATTCATCAACAGGTAACTCGGAAAGTCTCTGGAAAAGATTCTTAGCAACATAATATACCACAAAAGTCACTGGAGATAATTCTCACTAGGAGAAACCAAAAGAGAAATACACAGTCCAATAATAATAAACTCCCAGAGCCCTGGAAAAGTAATCTCCAAAAAACAAGTCCAATTCTTGTTGGTGCAGTACTGCTATTAAAGAGTCCATAGAGGTGTAACTGCACTATAAATAATAGTTCATTTAGTGGTAGCAGGGCACATAATGTTTATGTGACAAAGGGCTTGTGAAACTGGAGCAAAGTCAGGAACTAAACACATACAGCTGCAAGCAGGAGAATAGCTAAGACTAAAGTGATTACTGGAGACTAAAGGTACCGTCACACGCCTTCATATCACCGGCGAGAACGCTGGCACTTCCCCGAATTCGGCGATGTGGAAACCACATCACATGTGCGTAGTGGCGTGTGACTGGGCGATTTTACGACGAGAAATCGCCGGTGGAGCGTCGCCTGATTGCAATGCCATGCAATGAAATCAGGCGATATCCACTAGGTGATATCAGCGCATTGTGGCATGTGACAGGGTGAAAGTGATGTAGAAAGCGAGCTCAGACATTCTGGAATCAATCCCGTAGGCGTGCCTGAGTGTGCTGTTTTCCACGCCCCGTCTGCAGCGATTGGTGGCTTCTCCTGCGTTCCCATTGGCTACCCGTGGCAAAGGTGCCATATTTGATGATCTGTGCATTCTTCACCAGTCTCATCTTCTTCTGAATCACAAGTGTCAGGAAAGGCATTCAAACTACGAGCGTCATGGACTAGTGCATCAGAATTGTACTGCGTGTATGGCACGTCCTGACTAAATGCTAAATCGTCCGATATTGATGATTGGTGAATGATTTCAGACACACAAATATATGTCTTCCATTTGCTATGCATGTCTGTCACCCTGTGGTTCCTTCTTTAGTTAGTTTGGTGACGCCACGGCATACCTGAAAGGCTCACCACTCTGTTGCGACTAAAGTTGTCTGGGTCCTCAAGTCTCCTCGGTGTAACCAGCGTGCGTTATGACATCATGTCGTTGTTGGACGTTCTGCCCTGCCTTCCAGGTGCTGTCCCTTCCCCTGCAGAGATAGCGATGGCGTCAGGACAGAGAGCTGCAGCATGGGGTGAGCCAGAGCTGCTCATCCTGATTGATATCCTGGACAGGCGGGATTATTAGTGCCACCATCGGCACCAGCACCCATGTCTCCACAAGCAGGCCATCCTGCGCAAAGTAAAGAGGGCCCTGCTGAGGAGACTGGGTGTGGACCGAACCACCCATCAGATCCAGAAGAAGGTGGCAGACTTGAAATTCAAGTGTCCAGGGCGCATTGTCAACATCTGGGCACGGATTAGGAGGCTGCGTGATGAGTAATTGTGATACACACATACCTCATCCCAACACCAAGCAAACATGTAGCACCACATGGAAGTGTAGCCTGTTAGATAGGTACCCTGAGTAGATGATATTGATGCCTCATCCCTCACCATTTGCAGGGTGTGCAAAATGCAACATCAAGGTGCAGAGTACACTACTATGTGTTGGCATTGTTGATGTCAACATTGCAGTTTTAACAGTAGCCAACACATATAGCTATGTAATAAGGCTGAAGTATTATTACATCCTAGTCTTATATATCCTAATAAGATTCCTGGTCCTCCTTTAGCGCTCCTACAGACCGCTTTCTTGTGCTGCTTTCTAATCGTAAGTATGGTTATACATGCACAAAACATTGTTAAACTCTGACAAACATGTTCCTGATATTGTTCTTTTCCCCATACAGGACACCAAACCATACAGGATTTGGCTGATGCCCACCGTGAGGCGCAGGCCAATTTGGACAGAATGTGGGCCATCATCCAGCGTCTCACTGGTGGGCAGCCTGGATCTGGCCCTGCTGTTTTGCAACAGCCACTATAATTTGTTTTTTGTGTTGGTTTTCCTGCCCCCCCTGTGTGTTGAGTGTGTGGCATGTTGCCATGATATGTTTTTTTGTTGTATGTGTAGTTGTTTTAGTTTTTTTACAAAAGTGCTGTTTTAAATCCCACCAAGCCACAAAAGTGGAAAAAAAAATGTTTCTACTTGGTCCATTTAAAAAACAAAATGGGCCCCAAAATAAGGGAACTTAAAAAAAGTATATAGCCAATAAACTTATTGTGCTAAGCCCACTACAGTATTTTGTGTCTTTCCTATCCACACAGAGGTGCAGGATTTTGTACTCTACACATATTTGCGCGTACTACATCTGTCAGCCACAATCAAATGTATGCAGCCAGACATTAGCATAGAATGTGCTAACCTTACTTTAAAAACACGGATGGGCTGCAGGGAGGCACCCCATCAATGTATGTAGCCCAAAACAACATTACTCACAAATATATGTTACAAATTACAGATAAGCAGCAGCAGCATTACCATGCCAGTGTGCTAGGTCAACACAAACATTGTACATATGAAAGCAAGACTATGGAACAGTGAAAAGTGTGCACTCAACTCACCTGACGGTCCAACATGCTAAGTGATGTGGCCCTACAATCACCAAAACAATAACATAGGAGCCTAGTGTGTGAGCCTTCACCCCAACACACAGATTAGGTAGGAAACACCTATAGGATAGTGCCTGCAGCTGCTTCCAAAAATAACACATGAATACAACCACCAAGGGGTAATCAGGCACAACAATAATCAGTAGACGTACCTCCTGTGACGGCGCCGTGGCTTCGGATGTGGCCACTGTTGCCTCCTCAAACACCATGTTGCCCCGCATTCTCTAAGGGACAACCTGGTCCAGAGTGAAAGTGAGGAGGTCATAATACCACAATTGTGGCACATATACTTCCTCACTTCCCATCCTAGACCGCTGGGACCTCTGGACTCGGTTGTACTTTTATTTGAATATGGTGCGCAGGTGTTTGATTTTGGCTTTGACCTTGTTCTTGTCCCACCTCTCCCCAGGGTGGTGCTTTTGGGAGAGGAAGACAGGGTGGCCATAAGCCACATCCTTCACCTGGTTGTTCTTGTAATCCTGGGAATGCATCCGCCACAGGCCTTCATGGTCCTTGTATATAGCCAGGAAGGCCCGGACAACTCCAGATTGTCCCCCATCTGCAACATAACCACAGCCCACCTCACAAGCACACATACATGTACGTATGATGTCATGATGTTACAATATTAAAGGGCACATGACGCAAACAGATCAAGAGCATTGCATAATTTGGGCACATGAGTGCACAGAAGCCTGAAATTAATTAATGTGTATTCATATGCTCACCCCAGCACAGGACAACATCCAGATGTAGTTATGTGAAAGGCTGGTAGATGGAGCAATCGTGATCGGGCTTTGTTGGTAGACATGTATTAGCATGGCCACTATGTAGGCACAGCAAAAGAGTAGTAAAACACTATTTTCTTGTGTATAAGTACATAACAGGTTGGGGAGGTGTTTGCCCCCCACGGTCAGAAATGCGGCACAAAATACACTGGCCTGGTGTACTATGTAGGGCCACATTATGTGTCACACATTACATTGAGGGGCGTACCTTGCCTACATAAACCTCACAAACAACATCCCTACAATGCTACATTGACTACAGCGTGCAATAAACCATGACATATAAGGCAGTAGGTAGTGGTACCAGGAAACACTCAGTAATGTACAGATGAACAAGGCATGCACATCGCTATACCTACTCTCTGAGCAGAAGAGTGTGCTTGAAGAGACGCTACCACGCTCTCGCATGTGAGTTGTGGAATCACAAGTGAAAAGGGCCGCCAACCAATCATAACGCACCAGAGTCAGCAAATCACAGGAGTCAGGGGGGGAACGCCGAGGCAGGTGCATGTATTGGTGACGCCAGTGCGCTGTGATTTGTTTCTTACAATATAAAAACCTGCAACGCCAGAGCAAGGTCAAGCTAGCTGTCCAGAGTCATTGGGTAAGTAATGCTGTTCAGGTGTGCCTTCTACGATGGCTGAGTGTGGTTTGTGTTCAGACAAAGTTTTTTTGGACAATTCTACTGTGTTGGTCAGCAGAACAGCACCTCCATGTGCGTGTACATACTCTGAATGTATGACATTGTTGTGCTGTGTTGGACCAAGTTTATGCATGGTTACACAATGGAGGATGCACCCTCATCATGGACCCTCCATTTTGTAGTGTGAATTTTGGAATGTGTACCCAAGTTGCCTCTTTGCAGTAGTTTTGCAGGGATATACAGTTATCGTGGATTTATCCAGACTTGCACACACAAAATGGATGTGTTGTGCTTATGCTGATACCTTCAATGTGTCTGGAGGTCTGGAGGCTTGGTAATGTGTGACGGAGAGAATCCTGCCTTTTCAACACTACATGGATGTATTGTGGTCATGCTGACTCCTGCAGTGTGTCATGAAGTCTTCACATGGCTCAGTTCCGACCCCATGCATGTGTTACGTGTTGCCTGATATGGTTTGGGGGGGGCTACAAATGTCAATTAAGGGGTTATCTTGGTTGGGTTGTTGTAGTCCTTCTTGGAGTACGGAGACAAAAAGCTAAATGCGACCAAAAACAACAGTACACTGCAGTAAAAGTATTAAAATGCAAGTGCAGTATAAAAAATAGTATAACAAATACAGGGTACTTAGTCCATACGTTTTTTTGCGCAAAAAAAGTTACTTCAAGCCACGTCACTAACTTCAAAGTGTACCCATCTCTGACGCGGTCCTAACTGTTGTATTAAAAACCTGACTAGTGTGTATACTTACTAGTAAGCAGGAGCCAGCAAGACCAGTGTCTGAAATGGACTGAAGGCGACGAGGCTATATGTGTGCAGGGCCCAGAGAGGGGCGGGAGACTCCATCTCTTGCATGGCAAGAGGCAATTAATTAGAAAACAAATGAGTCCTGCACACAGAGAGAACAAGTCTGTAGGAACATGTTCACACCGCCAGCATATTTGGAGACAAAAAGCTAAATGCGACCAAAAACAACAGTACACTGCAGTAAAAGTATTAAAATGCAAGTGCAGTATAAAAAATAGTATAACAAATACAGGGTACTTAGTCCATACGTTTTTTTGCGCAAAAAAAGTTACTTCAAGCCACGTCACTAACTTCAAAGTGTACCCATCTCTGACGCGGTCCTAACTGTTGTATTAAAAACCTGACTAGTGTGTATACTTACTAGTAAGCAGGAGCCAGCAAGACCAGTGTCTGAAATGGACTGAAGGCGACGAGGCTATATGTGTGCAGGGCCCAGAGAGGGGCGGGAGACTCCATCTCTTGCATTCTTGGAGTACGTAGACATGATGGGCTAAGATATGGGTTGGTTCAGAGCAAAAATGTATGGTGGGGATGTCCATGTAGTTAATGAGGAATGTGATGTGTGTAAATATACTATTTACTATTTTACTATGTATGTATGTAGGCAAAACAAGCTTGTACAATTAAGTCATAATGGTGTTAATTTGACAGCAGGATGGGCAGAGGATGGGAGCCATGTTGTAGCTACATTTATGCGTTACAGGTGTGTAGGGAAGTAGTTAGTCTGGCTTTTTGGTCGGTGTTCACATGTTTGTTGGCTCATACTTTTGTTTTTATTTTTTTCCAGGGGTTGGTTGGTGAGCTTATCATGGAAACTGAACAGATCCTTCTCATGGCTTTTGTCTTGTTGGAGGAGGACTTTTGGCCGGAGGATAGAGCTGAGAAATTGCGGGTTTATAGAACACGGTGTGTGTGGTCTTGGGAGTGGCTTCTGCAAAGAGACAACCTGAGCCACATGCGCATGTTCCATCAGCTGGAGGACAAGAATCCACATGACTTTTGGAACTACCTCCATATGACCGAGGACTCCTTCAAGTTCCTATTGGAACACATTCGGCCATGGATAGCCCATCAGGACACTGTGATGCGTCGAGCTGTGCCACTTAAAGACCGGTTGGCTGTTACTTTGAGGTTCCTGAAAACAGGTCGTTCGATGACGGACCTGCAATACTCTGCAGCAGTCTCGCGGCCACTGCTGAGCCACCTCATACCTGAGACATGTGAGGCCATCTGGAGTTGCCTGCTGCCATTCTTCATGTGTTTCCCAACAACCCCCGCAGAATGGATGCACATTGCCAGTGGTTTTGCGGATCGGTGGCAATTTCCAAACTGCGGTGGGGCATTGGATGGTAAGCACGTGAGGATCACGCAACCCTCCAACAAGGGGTCCATTTATTACAACTGTAAAGGGAATTTTTGCATGGTCCTCCTGGCCCTGGTCGATGCTCACTATGAGTTCCTCTACGTGGATGTTGGCATGAACGGCCGTGTCTCAGATGGGGGTGTGTTTGGACACAGCTCCGTTGGCCAAGAAGTGAGGAGAGGTGCTCTCAACTTGCCCTCAAATGATGTCATGACTGGTCATCTCAACTTTGCGTTTGTGGGGGATGAAGCATTTCCACTTCATGCTCACCTACTTCGGCCATATTCCCAGAGGACTGTTACTTCTGAGCAATGCATTTTGAATTACAGGCTATCCCGGGCTCGCCGTGTAGTTGAAAATTCGTTCAGGATCATGGCCAATAGATTTTGCTTGTTTCATACGCCTTTGAATATGAAACTGGAATCTACAGAAATAGTAGTGCTGGTATGCTGTGCACTGCATAACTTCCTGTGCCGTAGGGATACTGCATCATAATCGCCGGCAAGTTATGTGCATTCTGTGGACTCCACAACAGAGGAAGTCTGTCCCGGGGCGTGGCATGCACCTGACCCTGGTCTGGCGCCACTCCAGCCGGTGAGCCAGGGTCTGAGTCCGCAGGATGCCAGGAGCAGAAGGGACAACTACTGCTCCTACTTCAATGGCCCTGGGGCAGTGGCCTGGCAGCAACAATAGGTGTAGGGTGGTTTGGGTTGTCAGGCACCACCAGCAGGAGGAGGGTGTAGTCACCAGTGTGGCTGCACCAGAAGGAGTGTGTATGTTTTTTTTTGGCTTAAAATATTTTCCTTAATTTGGGTTTTGTTTTGAATTTAAATGTACCGTATATACTCATGTATAAGCCGACCCGTGTATAAACCGACCCCCCTACTTTTGCCCCCAAAATCTGGGAAAACCTATTGACTCGTGTATAAGCCGAGGGTGGACCCCAGCACAGGTATACAGCCCCTAGCAGTGTGGTATACAGCAGCCTCCCCAGTGGTATATACAGGCCCCAGCAGTGTTACAGCAGCCTCCCCAGTGGTATATACAGCAGCAGCCCCAGTGGTATTATACAGCAGCCCCAGTGGTAGTATACAGGTATATACAGCAGCCCCAGTGGTAGTATACAGCAGCCCCAGTGGTAGTATACAGCAGCCCCAGCAGCCCCAGAGGTATATACAGCAGCCCCAGTGGTAGTATACAGGGCCCCAGTGGTGTATACAGGGCCCCAGTGCTGTATACAGGGCCCCAGTGGTGTATAAAGGCCCCAGTGGTGTATACAGGGCGGGCCCCAGTTGTGTATACAGGGCGGGCCCCAGTGGTGTATACAGGGCTGGCTCCAGTGGTGTATACAGGGGCCCCCCTTCCCCCTTGCTGTCAGCCACCTGTAAAGAACTAGATCGTTATACTTATCCCTGTCCTGTCGCCGCCGCTCTCCGACACCGCGCGCTCCTCCGTCTTCTTCCTGCTGTGACTGGCGCACAGACAATGACGTCATTGCCTGCGCCCGCCAGTCACAGCAGGAAGAAGACGGAGGAGCGCGCGGTGTCGGAGAGCGGCGGCGGCGACGACAGGACAGGGATAAGTATAACGATCTATTTCTTTACAGGTGGCTGACAGCAAGGGGGAAGGGGGGCCCCTGTATACACCACTAATGGTATATGACTCGTGTATAAGCCGAGGGGGATACTTTTCAGCACATTTTTTGTGCTGAAAAACTCGGCTTATACACGAGTATATATGTAGGGATGGGCGAATCTACTCGCTAGGACTCGTTACTCGGCGAGTAGTAAGGGACTCGCAGGACTCGGTACTCTGCGAGTTTCCCAGTGATTACTCGCACGAGTCCAATGCAAATCAATATCAATCCTAGTTTTGTCAGAAACGCTGACAAAACTAGGATTGCCATTGTTTGCATTAGACTCGTGCGAGTAATCACTGGCTACTTTGCCAGTGATAGCAGGGAAACTCGCAATGTAACTGCTGTTTCTTTGCGAGCCGAGTCCAGCTGTCTTCTCTGTGCAGCTCCAGGGTCCTAGAGCCCGCCTGCTGCCTGATGTAGCAGTGCTGAGATTGTTCTCAGTCTGCTCATTCCCTGTGTACAGACATGAATGTCTGTGCACAGAGATGATGTAGCAGTGCTGAGATTGTTCTCAGTCTGCTCATTCCCTGTGTACAGACATGAATGTCTGTGCACAGAGATGATGTAGCAGTGCTGAGATTGTTTTCAGTCTGCTCATTCCCTGTGTACAGACATGAATGTCTGTGCACAGAGATGATGTAGCAGAGCTGAGACTGTTCTCAGTCTGCTTATTCCCTGTGCATAGACATCTATATTTATGCACAGGAGATGTAGCAGAGAGGACATCGCGTTTTGGACTGCGTCGGACGGAAGAGGATTTTTTTAATTAAAGATGGAGTCCCTAATGGCTTTTTTTTTTATTTTGTAATAAAAAATTTTCCTTGTGTTGTGTTTTTTTTAAAACAATTTAATAGAAATTCATGGCGGTCATGTCTAATATTGGCGTGACCGCCATACATTTCGGGCTTAGGGCCAGCTGATAATACAAAGCTGGCCCTAACCTCTTTATTACCCAGCGTGCCACCGCTACCAGGGCCGCTGGAAGAGCGGGGTTCAGCGCCAGAGGATGGCGCTTCAATGAACGCGCCATCTTCTGGGGCGGCTGCGGGCTGCAATTTGCAGCGGGGGGTGCCGAGAAAGCTTGGGCATCCCTGCGCTGCGGATTCCAGCCCCCAGCTGCTTAGCTGTACCTGGCTAGACATAGAAATTGCGTGGAGCCCCACGCATTTTTTTTTATTATTTCATGAATTTCAGAGTCAAAGTCTCAGAGTCAGAGTCTCAGAGTCAGAATCTCAGAATTTCATGAAATAATTTAAAAAAAATGTGTGGGGCTCCGCGCAATTTCTATGTCTAGCCAGGTACAGCTAAGCAGCTGGGGGCTGGAATCCGCAGCGCAGGGATGCCCAAGCTTTCTGGGCACCCCCCGCTGCAAATTGCAGCCCGCAGCCGCCCCAGAAGATGGCGCGTTCATTGAAGCGCCATCCTCTGGCGCTGAACCCCGCTCTTCCAGCGGCCCTGGTAGTGATGGCACGCTGGGTAATAAAGAGGTTAGGGCCAGCTTTGTATTATCAGCTGGCCCTAAGCCCGAAATTTATGGCGGTCACGCCAATATTAGACATGACCACCATGAATTTCTATTAAATTGTTTTAAAAAAAACACAACACAAGGAAAATTTTTTATTAGAAATAAAAAAAAAAGCCATTAGGGACTCCATCTTTAATTAAAAAAATCCTCTTCCGTCCGACGCAGTCCAAAACGCGATGTCCTCTCTGCTACATCCCCTGTGCATAAATATAGATGTCTATGCACAGGGAATAAGCAGACTGAGAACAATCTCAGCTCTGCTACATCATCTCTGTGCACAGACATTCATGTCTGTACACAGGGAATGAGCAGACTGAGAACAATCTCAGCACTGCTACATCAGGCAGCAGGCAGGCTCTAGGACCCTGGAGCTGGCAGCCAGCAGAGAGGAGAAAGCAGGACTCTTATCTGTGCGAGTTTCCCAGCCAGCAATTACAGTTGCAAAGTAAACGAGTCCAATGCAAATAAATGACAAAACTAGGATTGCTTCAGGCTGAAGCTTCCGAGACACATCTGCGATTTGTAAATCTCACACTACTCGCTGTTACTCGCTTCCCCATTCATTAACATTGGACTCGCTAGACTCGCAACGAGTAGCGAGTCCTGTGCTCGGACTCGCTAGAGTCAAGCGATTCCGAGTAATTTAGGATTCGCCCATCACTATATATATGGTAATTGTTTGGTTTTATTTCCCTTTACTATTTTTCTTATGGATATAATTTGAGCTCACATTTGTATTATTTGTGTGATATTAACAGTTGTGTTTTTGATGTGTATGTAATTTTTATATATTTGTTTGTGCACAAAATTAAAACCTCAAAAAAACGATCATAACTACCTGTGTCTTTTAACTACAGAGCAGTTGCACATAGCATTATGCTGTGCAGAGAGGTATGTGAGACCACAATGGTCTTTATGGGTCCCTGCAGCATTGTCTGCAAATGTCCTGTACACAGGTCCAGGCCTTTGGCCCACACTGTATTCTGTGACTGTGTCCTCCTGTCCATATTAAATGGCATTACACACGGGTATGTGTCCACACACATGGACAATTGTATTGTGTTTGGGGAGGACGGAGGTAAACATCAGTATCCGCACATCACCAACAGATGCACACATAGCCATTCATAGTGTAATCCACTGAGCAACAGACGAGCCGTCCTGTGTGGCACTTTGGCGATGCCAAAGTGTCTTGCAGAAGCCGCAACACATGACATGAGCGTGGAGTAGCCAGATAGTAGAAAGGGCAAATGTGTCATGTAGTGGGCAGACTTCTAGACAAGGCTGACCAATGGTAACGCAGTTGTGTAGGCCAATCGGAGTGGTAGGGGCGCATTGTAACATATTCTGGCATGCCTGTCTCCTCACCGTGGTCAAACTCTACGCCCACATCACTGATGTGGTTGTGGTGTCTGATGTGGAGATGTGTGAAGGGAAGATCGCTTCCGGTCTTCTGCAGGAGATTTCTGGAACGCAGGATCGACGGAGATCGCACGAAAGATCGATACGTGTCACTGCTCCACGGCTTTCACAAAAAATTTTCCGAAACGTGCGCGCTCACGTCAAATCGCCAGTGATATGGAAGCCATATCGCGGCGTTTGATGGTACCTTAAGCCAGTAGCTGGAATATCCGGAGCGAATCAGCAGGAAATGGAGCACACTTGGAAAGCACAGAAAGTCAGGAATTCAAACTGAATACTCACGCACAGGTGGATGGTAGGCAGAGGTTTATAAAGGTAGAGGGGAGGATCACATGATCAGGAGTGAAGCAGTGGACGCCATTTTGTAAAGGGGCAAATTGCACAGAATGTCAATAGAGATCCAAAGTCCTAACACAAGCTCTTCTGCACCAAACTCGCCCAACCATGCCTTTATGGACCCTTTCATATTTTAAGTAATTGGCTTTTTATTCGGTTAAATATTTATGCAAGTCGCCATATAATGTGTTAACAGCGCGTTAAAAATCTATTATAAGGGGAAAACACTAAAACTTTCTACAGTATATACATTTGGCTACCCATGCTGTAAATGGGTTAAACAACACATTTTACAGTTTGCAAATTACATCGACTAAGATCAAGTAAAATAGTTGATCTCATTAGGATTACTTCAGTGATTTTGCTAATAAACTTAAGAAGATTGCTAGATGCACATACAGAAAAGATTGATGATAGAATTTATTTACACAGAAATTGGGCTCAATATATTTAATTAGCATTTTGTTTTCATCAATGTTATATGTAGTTTACGATCTCCAAATACATTGAAATTTTCTGCAATTCTGATTTTTGAGCAAGTGAGTCAAGGGCTGCCACCATAACCTGATCTGTACATTTTATTGTTTTAATGCATCTAAAATATTCCGATTTTCTGACTTGCATCATAATTTATTATAGTAGCATAAAGTAAATAATCACCATAATCTTTATGGATGATGAGCAAAAACTACTTTTTTTTACTTTTTTCCAAGAGCCATAACTTTACTGCACCATGTACTGAAAAATAACTCCAAGTGGGATGAAATTGGGAAAATATTGCAATTCTGCCATTGTTCTTTGAGGGCTTTTTTTCATGGAGTTCATTATGCAGTATAAATGACCTGGCAACAAGATTCTACAGGTCAGTACAATTATAATGATGCTAAACTTGTAAAGTTTTTTAAATATTTATTTTCGTAGTGTAAAAAAAAAATTACAATTTAAAGGTTGAGAAGTTTTTATCTTTCTGTTGACAGAGATGTGATGTGGCTTGTTCTTTGGTTATTGATCTGCAGCTTTCATTGATACCATTTTGAGGTATGTACAACATATTGATCATTTTTAATTATTTTTTTGGAAAAAGCCTTATGACTGAAAAAGCTAATCTGACATTTATATTTTTTGTTTTTGGCAATCGATTATATGTTTTATATGTTATTTGAAGGGAAAGTCTTTTATGAATGTAGGGGTTCCAATTAGGACCATATCTTTATTTATATATTTTAAAACTGGGATAAAGGGATAAGTTAAGCTTATATACAGTTAGGGCCAGAAATATTTGGACAGTGACACAATTTTCGCGAGTTGGGCTCTGCATGCCACCACATTGGATTTGAAATGAAACCTCTACAACAGAATTCAAGTGCAGATTGTAACGTTTAATTTGAAGGGTTGAACAAAAATATCTGATAGAAAATGTAGGAATTGTACACATTTCTTTACAAACACTCCACATTTTAGGAGGTCAAAAGTAATTGGACAAATAAACATAACCCAAACAAAATATTTTTATTTTCAATATTTTGTTGCGAATCCTTTGGAGGCAATCACTGCCTTAAGTCTGGAACCCATGGACATCACCAAACGCTG
The DNA here is from genome assembly GCA_033576535.1 of Allobates femoralis. NCBI lineage: Eukaryota > Metazoa > Chordata > Amphibia > Anura > Aromobatidae > Allobates > Allobates femoralis. The sequence goes on from JARQOC010000001.1 coordinate 511,753,370, forward strand.
GGTTTCCTCCTTCTTACTGCTTTGCCAGGCCTTTACAGCCGCAGCCTTCAGGTCTTGCTTGTTTGTGGGTCTTTCCGTCTTAAGTCTGGATTTGAGGAAGTGAAATGCATGTTCAATTGGGTTAAGATCTGGTGATTGACTTGGCCATTGCAGAATGTTCCACTTTTTTGCACTCATGAACTCCTGGGTAGCTTTGTCTGTATGCTTGGGGTCATTGTCCATCTGTACTATGAAGCGCCGTCCAATCAACTTTGCAGCATTTGGCTGAATCTGGGCTGAAAGTATATCCCGGTACACTTCAGAATTCATCCGGCTACTCTTGTCTGCTGTTATGTCATCAATAAACACAAGTGACCCAGTGCCATTGAAAGCCATGCATGCCCATGCCATCACGTTGCCTCCACCATGTTTTACAGAGGATGTGGTGTGCCTTGGATCATGTGCCGTTCCCTTTCTTCTCCAAACTTTTTTCTTCCCATCATTCTGGTACAGGTTGATCTTTGTCTCATCTGTCCATAGAATACTTTTCCAGAACTGAGCTGGCTTCTTGAGGTGTTTTTCAGCAAATTTAACTCTGGCCTGTCTATTTTTGGAATTGATGAATGGTTTGCATCTAGATGTGAACCCTTTGTATTTACTGTCATGGAGTCTTCTCTTTACTGTTGACTTAGAGACAGATACACCTACTTCACTGACAGTGTTCTGGACTTCAGTTGATGTTGTGAACGGGTTCTTCTTCACCAAATAAAGTATGCGGCGATCATCCACCACTGTTCTCATCCGTGGACGCCCAGGCCTTTTAGAGTTCCCAAGCTCACCAGTCAATTCCTTTTTTCTCAGAATGTTCCCAACTGTTGATTTTGCTACTCCAAGCATGTCTGCTATCTCTCTGATGGATTTTTTCTTTTTTTTCAGTCTCAGGATGTTCTGCTTCACCTCAATTGAGAGTTCCTTTGACCGCATGTTGTCTGGTCACAGCAACATCTTCCAAATGCAAAACCACACACCGGGAATCCACCCCTGACCTTTTAACTACTTCATTGATTACAGGTTAACGAGGGAGACGCCTTCAGAGTTAATTGCAGCCCTTAGAGTCCATTGTCCAATTACTTTTGGTCCCTTGAAAAAGAGGAGGCTATGCATTACAGAGCTATGATTCCTAAACCCTTTCTCCGATTTGGATGTGGAAACTCTCATATTGCAGCTGGGAGTGTGCACTTTCAGCCCATATTATATATATAATTGTATTTCTGAACATGTTTTTGTCAACAGCTAAAATAACAAAACTTGTGTCACTGTCCAAATATTTCTGGCCCTAACTGTATATATAACAAACATGCACATATATATATATACTTGTAATTCTTTTTTCTTTGCTTTATTTGTTAGTCTTCCTGAGAAACTTTACCTGGAGAGTTTCTATACAGTAGCTAAAATGTGGAGACGTAATCATCACACCAGCATTGTAATTGCGGCACTGAGCTACCCCATCTCACTGGCCGCTGTGGCCACATGGTCTACTGATGATGGTACACCCCTGGCTGCATGTATTCTCAGCAAATGCCTGAAGCGAGGACTGTCAATCAAATAAGAGGGGAGAGTGTGGACAGAGAAAACAAGAATGTGGGAAGGTGTATATAAATGTTTGGCCCCATCATGATGCACCAGCGTCCCTTTAAAAATATATCCTTACCTTCCATAGACTTTGAAATTTTGAATCTGTACAAAATCATTAATCTTTTAAAACACTTGAAACCTACTAGAAATATGTAATAGATAAAGGGGCTACTCTGAGACCTGCGCCTACAGAATCATGTGAATGGAGCTTAATTTCGTGTCACTGTCAGTGGAGATGTGGCTTTTCGATTGCCGCACATTTGATTCACTTCTTTGAGAATTCTGGCATTACATGAACAAGCTTGCCTATTTTCGAAATGCTCAATAAATGTGGATATATCATAAATATTTAAAGGGGACTGTCAATTTAAACCTATTAACATGGAGCCAGAGGTATAAAGATTGCTGTAGGGGAGGTGCAACTGAGACTGGGCCCATGCAGATATGAGGCTTGCTGATGCTAGAGACTATTTCAGCTGTATGTGTAACTATGGACACACATTCAGCTGAAATTTATTGCACTGCAGAGACCCTTGGTGTCCCTGCACTGCAGTACTCACTGCCAGCCAATCAGAAGCCAGCACAATAGTCATAGGCACATACCACTGACTTAATATGTCGCCCATAGCAGCTGCTATAGAAGAAGATGTGATGTGTCTTGGGAGCAGAGGATGGTCAGAAGATGAGAAGAATTTTTTTTTTAATGAGATGAAGAAGAATGGCCGAAAGGGGAACATTCTTACAGGATGGGTCCAGGAGGGGGCGCAATACACCAGAAAAGAGTATAAGACAGGAGACATTATTACTGGAAGAAAACTGGATGGGGACATTGTACCAGAATGTGGGACATTATTACTGGAAGGAGTCCAGTGATGGGGAACATATATTACTTTATGAGGCCCTTATTGAAGACATAAAACCAGGATGGGGGACATTATTATTTGAAAGCATTAGGATGGAGGACATTATACAAGGAGGGGGGCCAGGGTGGGGAAGCAAGCGCATAGCATGACGCGTGCTTCCGTGTCATGTGATGCGCTTGGAAATAGTGTGAGATTTCAAACACTGGCACTTATATACCGGTGCTTGAACTGCACTCGGGGTTCCGTCAGCCATAGGAATGAATTGGTAGCGTTAACTCAGTCTTACCTTTCCGTTAACACTGCTTTAATGCTGACAAAGTCTGTTTTAAACAGAACCCCTCTGAAGGTAGGACTAAACACTGGTGTGACCCTAGCTAACACAGCTCAATTTGCTGCTAAAATGTAAAGAGCGGGGCTAATTCAAGGTTTGTTATTACTCCCATTTTAATGGTTGACGAAAACGTGTGGAGATAAGATCTCACTCTATGTAATGTATATTTGCTGTTATAAATTTGAATTTACCCTTAGCTATTCTGTTCGTTAAAAACAACATAAAAAGGAAACATAATGCTTTTTTCCTATATAAATGGAGGTCGTTTTTAGAAGATCCGGAAAAATCTACTTAAGGAATTTAGTAAAGAGGATGTTACATTTCCATTACTCATATCATACTATTTCAGCTGCAAGTCATTCTAATAGTCATTGTATGCTGCTATAATATTATGAAAAATGATAACTGCTCCGTAAAACGATAGGATATTGCTTTTGGGGTATGTTATGTAGCAAACTCATTGAATTAGTGAAATAGCTATATGCAGTTCTGAAACTGATTAAAACAATATAATATCCTGCAAGTTGGTGTCATGTTTATTACACCAGGAGCACCCTGCTGTCTTGCTGATTTGAATGGAGATTGTGATATTGGAGCATCATAGCAGTAATATATAAAAGATAACAGGTAAATGTGTAGAAAAAAATGTATACTCTAAATCCAATCATCTATTATATACTTACCTTAAATTATCCCTCATCCACTTCTGTCTGGACGTCCCCGAATCCACCTCGCTGACTGGAAGTGCACCAGCCACCATATTGGAACATCCAAGTGATGGATGTTCCAATATGGCACCCGCTGGTGGTACCAGCTCCTTGGGCAGTACCACCAACGGGACACTGCTGGGACACCCCTGCCAGGACCCCTGTCACTGCCGGAACACCCCCACTGGTACACCCCCACCATACCCTGGACTGAAACACTCGTGCCGGGGCACCCCACCTGGGAAACCTGTGCTGGGACAACCCCGCCAGGACCCCTCTTCCACCACCACTCATCACCTGCCTTATCCTGCCTCCCCCAGCCGGACATCGGCCATGGAGCTGCCTGCACACCAATCTCTTTGCAGCCACAGCCACCATGAAATACCACGGCTTGCTGCCCATGGTGGAGATGGGTTGCGGGCACCCTCTAATGGCTACAGAGGGTGCTACTCCTCATCTTATTCATCAAGGCCACAAGCCATGGACTTTCCTGGTGACTGTGGCTACACGGCAGTGGGTGTGCAGGCAGTGCCGCAGCCAATGTCCGGTGAGAATCACACACACCACATATACATACACTCATACATGCACAGATATGCATGGACACACATATACATACACATACATACATGTACACAGACATGCATGTACTCACATATATACATACACATTCATGTGCAAAGATAGACATGCATACATGCACACATATACACACAGTATAATGTCCCTTCATGCACATACACACATGCAAACATGCACATACACACGCACACACACAAACATATGTACGTGCACATACACAATCACACACACAAACATAGGTACGCGCATACACAGACATACACACAGTATAATGTCCCCACACACAAGCACATACACACATGCATATACACATGCAAGCATGCACATACATACACACATGCGCACACATACACACACACAGATATACACATGCAGATACACACATGCACATACATACACACACATATACACAAATACGCATATGCATGTGCATACACACAGTATAATGTCCCCACACGCACATACACACAGGCATATACACACAAACATACATACGCATGTGCATACACGCACACACATACACACACATGCAAGTATGCACATACACACACATGCAAGCATGCAGATACACACACGCACAATCACACACACATACTCGTGCATACACACGCACATACACACATTCCCTGTCTGCTCAGCTTAAGCGGACAACAGGCAGCCTTATGTGTGACCTGGTTACCATGATCAACATCAGGTAACCAGGGGCTGCGTCTGCAGAAAGCGGCGGCGCTCACACATCTCCGCTTCACTGAAAAAAGCTAAGTATTTAGCGGAGACCCGCTAAATACTAGCAGCGGAGATGTGTGAACATGGCCTTAGGCTGCAATGCAAAACGCATTAAAAAATGAATGTCATTTTGCAAAAACGCAAATGCAGCCAAAAACGGGGGTTGCTTCTTCTAGGGCTGCGTTTGTAAAAATGTTTTTGCGTTTTTGCAAAATGACATGCGATTGCAATGCATTTAGCATTGCATCCAATGGGTGCGTTAATGCATTCATTTAGATGCATTTTTAGCGGTAAGAATGCATACAAAGCACACGCAGGCCAACGCAGCCCAGCCTTAGATGTGAACTGAGCCCGTATGTATAATGTCCATGCTGCAGAGCTGTGTGTATATATAATGTGCACGCTGCAGAGCTGTGTATGTATATAATGTGCACCCTTCAGGGCTATGTGTGTATATAATGTGCATACTATGAAGCTGTGTATGTATAATGTCCGTGCTGCAGAGCTGTGTGTGTATATAATGTGCATGCCGGAAAACTGTGTGTGTATAATGTGCATGCAGCAGAGTTGTGTGTGTATATAATGTGTATGCTGCAGAGCACTGTTGCATATAATGTGCTTGCTACAGAACTTTCTGTGTGCATTATTATTATTTATTTATATAGCACCATTAATTCCATGGTGCTGTACATGAGAAGGGGTTACATACAAAATACAGATGTAGGTTACAGTGAAAAATTAACAATGGCCTAGTTCACATCTATGCGCCTCTGCATTTGCCTGCACTGCGCCAACGCAGGTGCTATCACAGGCCAGCACAGGCAAGCGCATCGGTGCATAGATGCAGAGCCCTTGCGTTCGCTTGCACTCGTGCCGCCATTACCTGCTATGGGAGAACGCAGGAGACCACATCCTGGAAGCGCAAGTGTGCCAGATCCTCTGTCACAGCACATGCGCTAGTCCAGGCTCACCCAGAAACGTCACACTATACTCTTCCACTGTGTCCGGACTAGCACATGCGCTGTGACAGAGAAGCTGTCACACTTGCGCTTCCGGGATGCGGTCTCCTGCACTCACCCATAGCAGGTATGATGGTGCGAGCACAAGCAAGCGCAAGGGCTCTGCATCTATGCGCCAATACGCTTGCCTGCGCTGGCTTGTGATAGCACCTGCGCTTACACTTGCGCTAGCGCAAAGCAAGCAAATGCAGTGGCGCATAGATGTAAAATGGCCCTTCGCGTTTAGAACGCATCCGTTTAACGGATGTGCAAAATGCATGTTTTAAGCATGCATTTTTGTGATGTTTAGTCAATATTAATGCATGCAATTAAGGTGGGTGCAGCCCTATAAATTCAGGTGATTGTGATGGGCTGGGCTGTTGCCATTTTGTGGAGCTTACCTGTGCTGGTTGCATCAAGTGTACTGTGGTGATTCTTGCACTCCGACTGCATTACCATCATCGTCACCAGGCAGAAAGTCACCAGTCACAATTGTTAGTGCATGAGGTAAATTTATTGAGGCCATAATATGGGGCATTCCATCGCCTCTACACGCAATTACGATGTTTCACCCGCAAATCCAAGTGGTATGCCTGGATGTCTGTGCCCACAATTGATGTCCTGCTGGGGATGATTCAAGATGACATCAGACGGGAAAACACCCGATTTCGTGACAACATATCTCCCAATGAAAGCTTACTTGTGACCCTGAGGTATGTAGTTATTTATAACTAGACTAGCTGGGTGCCCGATGCACATGCATCGGGATTCTAGAAGGGCGAGTCTCTGACTCGCAATGGCCGCTTCGCGGCCAATGCTTCGCGCTGCTAAGGCGACTCGCCATGCCCGCTGTGCGGGCATAGCGAGTCGCCTTAGAACTGCTCGCAATGGCCGCTGCGCGGCCAATGCTTCGGGCGTATCCACATGACCACGCACGACTCGTAATGGCCGCTTCGCGGCCAATGCTTCGCGCGTATCCACATGACCACGCCGGGGGCAAAAAAGCCATTCGCAATTATTATATAATAGATGGGGGCCCGATTCTAAAGAATCGGGTAGTCTAGAATCCATATATAGTTTATTTACTAATAGTTACGGGAGTGCGGTGAAATGAATTGTGTGTATACAGGCGGCTTTGTGGGTAGCAGAGTATACAGGCGGCTCTGTGGGTAGCAGAGTATACGGTGGCTCAGTGGTTAGGACTGCGCGGTGGCTCAGTGGTTATCACTGCGCGGTGGCTCAGTAGTTAGCACAGTGCGGTGGCTCAGTGGTTAGCACAACGCGGTGGCTCAGTGGTTAGCACAGCGCGGTGGCTCAGAGGTTAGCACTGCACTGTGGCTCAGTGGTTAGCAGTGAGTGCAGTGAAAGTGGTCAGTGCGGTCAGCGCAGTGCTGTGGGCAGAGTGGTTAGTGAAGCGCCGTGGGCAGAGTGGTGAGCGCAGTGCTGTGGGCAAAGTGGTCAGCGCAGTGCCGTGGGCAGAGTGGTCAGCGCAGTGCCGTGGGCAGAGTGGTTAGCGCAGTGCCGTGGACAGAGCGGTCAGCGCACAAACACACACACACACACACACACACATATACACACACGCACACTCCGCTATACTTACCACCGGCCCTGCTCTTCCCCGCCACCTGGATCCTCATTCGACATGTCGCCGCCCCCGGACGACTGGATCCAATATGGCGTCCAGGAAGTCTCGCGAGACTTTCCGGACGCCATTTTGGACAAAGTATGTCGCCGCCCCCGGACGACTGGATCCAAGATGGCGTCCGGGAAGTCTCACGAGTCTTCCCGGACACCATATTGGATCCAGTAGTTCGGGGGCGGCGACATGTCGACTGAGCATCCAGGCGGCGGACGCAGGGCCGGTGGTAAGTATAGAGGAGTGTGTGTGTGTATGGACAAAGTGACGGAAGTGCCTTCGGCTTTTATATATTAGATGTAATATTATTGTGGCTATGCAAGTTCAAATTTTCCTTGTCAATGTGCTCATACTGAACCTGCTTATGCTGTGTCCAGGCCCTTTTTGTTTTTTGGTTCTTAGACGTCATTGAATGTGTACATATTAGTAAGGCTAGGGTCAGACTTGCGTGTGCACTTAGCCTGGCGCATCCGACAGAAACTTAGACAACTTCTGCCTCAGCACATAATGTTACCAGCAGGTAATGCTATGCTCTGCCTGGCTATTGATCTCTATGGCAACCGGACGCTGACCGCAGCGTCTCCAGGATATGCGTTTTGATGAGCGCACAGGAAACACAGTCTGCAGCGTTTATGTTGCGCTCGGACTAGCGCATGCGTGCTCAAGCAACCCCTCTTCACACTTATGCTTCCCGGTTGCGTTTGGATGCGCTCGCCCATACACTATAATGGCGGTGTTAGCACACATCGTTTCATTTGCGCTCCAATGCGCTTGGCTGCATTTGCACTACGCTACCACCTGCACTAACGCAATGAAGCCAAATGCACCGGAGTGCAGGTGTGAAACGGCCCATTCTATTATGCTGATAGCAATTACAGACTGTCCTATAGATTACACTGTGTTCCAAATTATTATGCAAATGTTCTTTTTTTCTGATTTTCCTAAATGGTCGGTGAAAATGACAGTCAGTGTAATAAAAATCATCACCCGTTAGAGTATACATCGAATTTTATTGAAGAAACCTCCCAATGGTAACAGTATAATCAGTATAATCTTCAAAATTAAAAAAAAACTCTAAATGCACTGTTCCAAATTATTATGCACGGTAGAGTTTCTAAACATTTGATATGTTTGAAAGAACTGAAAATGCTGATTCGCTGAATTTGCAGCATTAAGAGGTCACATTCACTGAAATAATTAGCTATTGAACTCCAAAACATCCTAATAGGCCAGGTTACATGTTAACATAGGAACCCTTCTTTGATATCACCTTCACAATTCTTGCATCTAATGAACTTGTGAGTTTCTGGAGAGTTTCTTCTAGTATTTCTTTGCATGGTGTCAGAATAGCCTCCCAGAGCTGCTGTTTTGATGTGAACTGCCTCCCACCCTCATAGATCTTTTGCTTGTTTATACTCCTAAGGTTCTCTATAGGGTTGAGGTCAGGGCAAGATGGTGGCCATACCATGAGTTTATCTCCTTTTATGCCGATAGCAGCCAATGGCACAGAGGTATTCTTTGTAGCATGAGATGGTGCATTGACATCCATGAGGATGATTTTGCTCCTAAAGGCACGTTTTTGCTTATTGTACCATGGAAGAAAGTTCTCAGTTGGAAACTCTATATACGTTGCAGAGGTCATTTTCACACCTTCAGGAACTTTAAAGGGGCCTACCAGCTGCTTCCCAATGATTCCAGCCCAAAACATGACTCCTCCACCTCCTTGCTGACGTCGCAGCCTTGTTGGGACATGGTGGCATCCACCAACAATCCACTATCTATTCATCTGGACCATCCAGGGTTGCTCGGCACTCATCAGTAAACAAGACTGTTTGAAAATTAGTCTTCATGTATATCTGGACCCACTACAACTGTTTCTACTTGTGAGCACTGTTTACGGGTGTCCGAATAGTAGGTTTATACCACAGCAAGCCTTTAAAGGATCCTACACCTTGAGGTTCGAGGGACTCCAGAGGCACCAGTAGCTTCAAATATCTGTTTGTTGATTTGTAAGGCCTTTTTAGCAGCTGCTCTCTTAATCTGATGAACTTGGCAGGCAGAAACCTTCCTCATTCTGCCTTTATCTGCACGACCACGTCTGTGCTCAGAATTAGCCACAAATCTCTTCACAGTACGATGATCACACTTAAGTTTTTGTGCAATATCAAATGTTTTCATCCCTTGTCCAAGGCATTGCACTATTTGTTGCTTTTCGGCAGCAGAGACATCCTTTTCTTTCCCATGTTACTTGAAAACTGTGGCCTGCGTAATATTGTGGAACACCCAGTTTTCCTTTTATAGGGCTCACCTGCCAAACTAATTATCACATGTATCTGAGATTGATTTCAGTGATCCAAAGAACTCTGACACAATCCCATCAATGGGTTTCATTGAAAAAAGATAAAACTAAAACCTTATGACACTTAAAACCAATTTGCATAATAATTTGGAACACAGTGTAATTGCTGTGGATATTGGTTCGGATGGGCATGTTCATGATGCGCAGGCCTTTCGTAACAGTGATATCTGGGTTTAATGTCCAACACATCCCTTGCAGTAAGCAATATGACTCATGGACTTCATATGTCTGATTGCCATTGTAACATGGGCCCAACTATTAACTTCAATTGTGTGTGTAAGGCTAGGGTCACACATAGAAATCCAATTTTGGAAGTGATTTCCATGACCAATCCGTTTGGTTTTTTTGGGTGCTCTTTGAGCCTCCTGTTCCTCTGAACGTTTTTGGACTTAGTCATTTTTTGACCGATATTCTTGAAAAAATGGATCCGTTTTTACAAAGGGCCCATGTTAAAATATTTATTTTTTTTTTAAAACGGACCCCAAAAACGTTGCTAGCAACGTTTTTGGCTCAAAAACATACCTAGCAATGTTTTCAGGTGCAGAAAAAAACGGATAGGGTGTTAATTACATCTAATCCATTTTTCTATCTGTTTTTGGACTTAGAAAAAAAAAATCCAAATTCTGAAGCCAAAAACGGACCAAGGGCTTATGTGTGACCCTAGCCTAACTCTATTTATATATATGTACATGTTACTTTTAGTTTAATATAGAAAAAGGACACATTTGTAACCAAAAAACTGTTTAATACTACCAACCGCGTCTTATGAATGTTACGTGCACATTTGTAGCTTGTGGCAAACAGAATAAAAATTACAATGTCGCATTGCAAAAAAACTAATTATTAGGTTGTTTAAACAACCAAAAACCTACAAACATGTTTAGGCCAACAAGGATAGGGGCCAATTAGTTTACAAAGGTCTGGAAGAAATGTTCTTGTGCCTCAATTTAACAAAACATGTGTACAATAGTTTGTACTACCACAAAAAAAAAGTGGGCCATGTGAAAGGGCCACCATATACCACCCTTGTAAAACAGAGATCTCCTCAACCCTGGTAAACAAAACAAATACCAAACATAGATGTGTGGCAAACTAAACAGTGTCACCTGAATCCAGGTTGGAAGGAAACTCTGTGCCACTGTCAGCAGCCTAAGGGCCCACAAACTCCTCCACAAGAGCATGAAATCTACCACGGAATTCAAGGTGTCGCTCTCATGGGATCTCATACGTCATCTGGAAGTACGAGGTGAAATACAATGGCCAGTCACTGCCAGAGTACAGGGCCAGCTTGTGTTGCAACTCCATCACTTTCATCTGGTATTTTTTTATCTCACCCCTCAGACTGGACTCAAGCTGTTCTACAGTGTTAATTAAAATTGACTCAGTTTGGTTGATTCTGCGACTGGTGTTTCTGGGGGTGCGCTGCTGCTTTATGTGCCTGGCCAGACTGCCAGTGATAGAGGTAGTTGGAGCCTGGCTCGGTCTCATACCATGTATGTCTTCCCGTACATCCACACTTGGTGGGGCAGAATGTGCCACAGATGCTGCAACGGTACTTTCGTCCTCATCACCTCCTTGGTCCTCTGCTTCACGCTGCGTAGTGCTGCTTGTGGTCCTGTATGTAAATGAAATGGGTACGGTATATTAGATTTTGTGTGTATTTATTGGAGTGTAAAAGATAGCTGCAAAAGTCTGACACAAATACGGCCAGGGTCACATCTGCGTTTTTATTATAGAATCCTGATCCGGTTTTGAGCTTTCAAAAAGCTCAAAACCGGACCAGGAAACGCTCCTCATAGGAGCCAATGCAAAACACCGGATGGCTTCACAAGCCATCCGGTGTCCGTCTCCGGCACTGCAGCCTGCGTTAAAAATCATGCAGGCTGCAGTTTTCGCAGCGGTTCTCTGTACCGCACTGCAGTAACCGGATGGCTCAGGATGTGTAATCCTGAGCCATCCGGCAACTGCATAGTTTGCGCATCCCGGCTATTGCCGGGATAAGCAAACTGTCCTATGAATATTAAAGAGTTAAATTTACTAACTAAAGGAATGTTTGAGGTCTCTAGGGGGGGGCTTAGACCCCCCTAGAGACCGGCCGCCCACTCCGGTGGCTTCTACTACAATTTCCCCCATGGCTCCGAGTATGCAAGTCCCCAAAACTCACTATACAGGGGTGCCTGCACCCCTCTTGTATAGTTATTCCTGTTTTTGGTAAAAATGATGTATTAAAGTATAGATTGTAGCTCATATTTACGTGATCTCGTCGGCAGTGTTGTGGGAAATCCATGGGCGGGGCTGTTTGCTGCAGCCTCCGCCCCCTCATTCATTATGGCCGCCCCCTCTGGGCTTCATCCAGTGTTGTGAGGGCGGCCGCTTCATGAAAGGGGCGGGGCTAACGGTGTGACACATCCTGAGCCATCCGGTTACTGCAGTGCGGTATTCAGCACACATTTTTGTGAAAAAATGTGTGTGCCCGGCATTGCGTTCACCGCATCCGGATACGGATGCGGTGAATGCAATTCAAGTTTCACATGTGACCCTAGCTTAAGGGTTGGACAATTTTTGCAAGAAAATATAATTCCTCATAGTACATATAGAGGGCAGGTTTGTCCGAATGGAGCCTTTCCTGTACTTCCATATTTTGACTGTAGTCCCTCACAAAATGGTCCTTCATGGACCTCCACCGTTTCAAAATGCGGATTCCTGGGAGTGTGAAAGAACCAAATAAAGTTCTAAGTAAATACATTACTACATGAGCCCTCCTGCATCATTATGAAGCTCAAAGTATGAGAAATGTTATGAGTGCACATGTACAGGTAAACAAATTACACGTACCTATATCTTTTTTGTCGGTGGATGAGAGGGACATGAAGTTTGGGTGCATTTTGGTGAATATCTTCTCCCAAACAAATTTTACATACATGTCACTGTGGCGGCTGTGTGTTTTACCCCACACACATGCATTTTTACGCACAAGCTCTATGAGCATGTTGTTATTGATGGACCAAGAAACTTCTGTACCTTTGGTCCTTGTTCTTTTGGTACAATGGTCTTGGGAGTCAAATTATATATTGTAGATTGGGGAAAACATACCAGTTACAAGGTGGGCACTTCAGGGCTGGTGTTTTGAAGAATCTGTTTTTTTTTTGTTTTGATGGTAACCTTAAACGTGGGAAAAAAAATAATAAATCTCGGACATTTTTCCCCACAAGTAAAAAGCAAAGGAAAGAGTGATCACATACATTTACCCTCCATCCCCCCAAACCACAAAAAAAATATATAAATACCTGTGCCCGGCTGGTTGTGGCAGTTGGCTTAGGCTAGGGTCACACATAAGCCCTTGGTCCGTTTTTGGCTTCATTTTTGTCATTTTTTTTTTCTAAGTCCAAAAACTGACAGAAAAACGGATTGGATGTAATAAACACCCTGTCCGTTTTTTTCTGGACCTCAAAACAATTCTCTGTCTGTTTTTGGCATCAGTTAAAAAATGCATGCGTTTTTTTTAACATGGGGCCCTATGGAAAACGCATGTGTTAACGCATGGCACATATAGGCAACTGCGTTAACGCATGCGTTAACGCATATGCGTTTTTAATGAAAAAAAATGAAAAAATGACTAAGTCAAAAAACGTTCAGGGTGCAGGAGGCTCAAAAAGCATAAAAAAAAACCCGGATTGGTCGTAGAAATCACTTCCAAAAACGGATTTCTATGTGTGACCCCAGCATTAGTCTGTCTGGCAGTCTTGGACACATGTTGCCCTCTAGTGGATGGGCCAGGATGTTCTGTTTACTAAGGAACTAAAGGGGACAAAAAAAAACCAAAAACATGACAACAGCAGTACCCAGCCTTCAGTATGGCAGACAACAAAGGCAACAATGGCTGGGGTGACCTGGCCCACATGTGTTTAATTGCAATGGTCTACAACACAGGAGCCCCATAATAAATATTTACTTAGTATGTCAGCTGCGTACTCACATTGTCATCACTATCCTGGGATTCAGTGTTTGAAGACTCCTGCATTTGCAACCACGGTCACTAAAGTTAAAGGTCTAGTTCACATCTGCGCTCCAGTGCGTTAGGCAGCATTGCGCTAGCACAGGTGGTAGTGCAGTGCAAGGTTATGGCGGCGTTAGTGCAATGCACGTCATTTGCTCTCCAATGCGCCTGGCTGCGCTTGCACTGTGCTACCACCTGCACTAGCGCAATGCTGCCACACGCACTGGAACGCAGATATGAAATGGCCCAAAGAAAAAAAAAAACATAAATACTACATACTGTAACCTCAACCATGAATACATAAATCCGAAACAAAACAGATACATAGCAGTTAACACTGATAACAATACCCATGACTTTGGCCACGTGAACAACCAGAATATCATTTATGGCATTTATAAGACACTAGCTGTACTACCCAGCTTCGCCCGGGTTAATAACTGCTGTTAACAAAATAGAATGTGATAACAAAAATGTATTCAGCACACAAAAACCACAAAACAAATCGATAGAAATGTAATTATTAAAAGGCAAAAACTAAGCTAATAGAAGCATTTCACAACATATATTTCAACACCACAGATATTCCACACAGATTTAACTAAATTGGCCAAGTAATGTGAAGTAATCTTCTACTCCTTATTCGAGAGCCTTTTGATAGACGACATTCTTAGTTCTTCCTTCAGGTGCAAAGGTGAACAGATGTTTGGCAGCTCCAACTCTTGAACAGGCCACATAAAGTTCACCATGAGAAAAGCATGGAGATTGTAAATCAATTCCAACTACTTCAAGGACTGTCCCTGAGCCTTGTTGATGGACATAGCAAATGCCAGTCGAACCGGAGACGTGAGACATTTAAAATCAAAAGGCAAATCAGATGGAATTAGAGGAATTGTTGGAATGAAAACATCTTCCCCTGTGGCACATCCTGTCAAAATGGTTGCCTTAATTACATGTGGAAACAGGTTCTTAATCAAGAGTCTTGTTCCATTACACAGCTTTGGTGGATCCAAATTTCTCAATAGCAGAATAGGTGCTCCAGGTTTTAGAAAGAGTTATGAGGAGGAAGTCCTTGTGGCTCTAAGGAATTGAGGAACTCAGTTGGATAAAATACTGCTTGAGCAGGGTCTATTACTGTATCCACTGACTTGTAGGTTGTGCACACACCTGGAAGGAGATTTAGAATTTGAAGATTAATCTTGTTGACGCTGTCATTTTTGGGAGCTAGAATAGCTCTTTCACACAGCCAGCCAGAATTTTTGAAGTGGAGTAGAATGTTTGGAAAAACCTTTGCTTTCAACTCCTCAATGGAAGTCACAATGCAACAAAAGTTGCTTGGGAAGGTGATCTGTCCAGTGGTTGAGTCTACTGGTGCCTTGCCATTTCCAATAGTCAACAGCTGGCTCGAAAACAGTCCAGCAGAAACATCGCCTGTCATGTAGACCCTCATGTTTGTATTCAGTGACATTTTCTTTACTTTTCTCCAAAGGTACGATGCTTTGAGACAGGCATTGAGTTCATCTGCAGGGGTTGATCTTGGGATAACAGGTAGTGTTTGGCGGAAGTCACCTGCCAAAACAACAACTACTCCTCCCATGATATATTTGTTGCTACGCAGGTCTTGCAGCAGTCTGTCCACTGCCTCCAGAGCCCTTTTGTGTGACATGGTGCATTCATCCCAAATGATGGCACTGCATTTTTGAAGCAATTTGGCCAGTCCTGATCCCTTAGCAATATTACACATGGGGCTTTTACTATGAGACAGGTTGAGTGGTAGTTTGAAGGTCGAATGTGCTGTCCTGCCACCTTTTAAAAGCGTAGCTGCAATTCCAGAAGATGCCACTGCAAGTGCAATCTTTTTTTGTAGTCGAACTTTTGTCAGGAGCAAGTTGATTAGAAATGTCTTTCCTGTTCCACCTGGAGCATCAAGGAAGACAATCCCACCTTTATTGGTTTCACTGAAACTTAAAATGTAGTCATAGGCATCCCTTTGATCTGGTACCAATATTGGCTTGTTCTGAGACACAAATGCTGTCAGTTCATCAATATTGTAGTTTGTTTCTATGAAAATCTCCCTACACATTTGAATGCCTTCAGGATTTCATATTGGAGCAGGCAAACCAAGCAACTGTAAGGCTTTTCCTGACATTGCTATGCACTGATCTTCAAGGAGCATTAACGTTTCATTGAACATTTCCTCAGTGAAGTTGATGAGTTGCTGAGGATTTTCCCTTCTAATCTGCATGAGGATGTCCTCACTGAGATCACTTTTGTACTTTGTCCAAATCTCAAGAGGATTTGAAATGCTACAGGTTGTTAGAATAATAGCAAAGAGGTGTCTTAGTCGCTTTGGAGTTTGTGTGGCTGCTGCTTCACTGAGGGTCATGTCCCAGTGTCCATCATTTTCCAGAAGTCCTTTTCTTTGGCAAGCTTCCCTGAATGATTCACACACATGGCCTCCGACGGTCTTCAGGTCAGAAAATGATGTAGGGCCTTTGACAACATGAAATAACATGCGCAGGTAGAAGCACTCTGCATTTGACGGGTGAACAGTGTAGACGCGACCAAGAGTATCAGTTGCTTTCACCCCTGGATAGCCTTCCATATCAAGCCCCCGTTTCCTCCGTTCCAGTGTAGTACTTTACACAGTGGAGGCATTCCAAGTGTAGTACTTTGGTAAATCACAGTAGAGAATTGTTTTTGCAAAAGGGTCTTGTTGACACAGCTCAAAAAATGCCAACAGGGTGGTCTTAGGTGCTGTTAGGAGCTGCTGCTGCAAGTTTGCTGGGTTAAAGTAAATTCTCTGTCCATTTTCCAAGTGCACACTCAGATGCACAACTGGTGGGTAACGGTCATGAATGGAGAATCCTAGTATTCTCCAAACAGCTTCATTGCTGCTTATGAACCTGCCCATCTGGAATGCCTCCACTTTATCAATAATAGGTCCATTTTTCTGAAGTTCAAAAACTGCTTGATCACTTCCTTTGTGGACATATTTGCAGATATACTTGATTGATTTCACAGAGTTGCAAGATTCGACACTTATGTGGACCTGGAAGATTTTTGAGAGCAAAGGGTTGTAAGGCACTACCCACCTGTTGTCAATTTCTATCTCTTGGAGTGATGATCCAACATGCATTTTCAGCTTTGCTGTGAAACCACCATCCCCTGGCATTCTTCTTCGGTAGACTGGATATCCATCTTTTCCTGTTTGGGTTTCTTGGACCAGGGATCTTGGGTAATGCTTTGAACCCCTGCCATCAATCATACAGGGAGAATTTTTGTTGAGACTCCCACACGGACCATGGATCATGTTTTTTGTGATGGTGTCAAACAGCAATGGGTCAATCTGAGGGTCTGGCAATTCGGCACTGATGATATTGTCAATTTCGGTAGGCTGTATTTTTTGTTTCAGCCAGATCAAGATGTGGGCGTGAGGAAGGACTCTTTTTTGCAATTCAACTGAATACATCCAGCACTGCATCTCACCATAAATATGTGATTTTGTGATGAGATTAGTCATTTTTGAAAGTTTCTGTTTGAAAACCCGAGCAATAAGGTCATGGCGATTCACTGTTTTTTTGCCCGGCAACAGGTGCACTCTAATTTCCTCCCAGGCAGGATTGCAAGTAAACGTGATGAAAAGATCTGGATGTCCATACTTTCTCACATAAGTCATTGCATCCTGTGTGTATTCATGCATGTGTCGCGGGCTTCCAGTGACAGTTGATGGAAGAATAACCATTTTCCCCAACTCTTTTGGATCAGCATCATTTGCAACAGCATCTCTAAGATGAATATATTCCTCTGCCCTGAGCTTCTTTTGATTTAGTCGGATATATAAAAGACGTTCACTCTCAATCTTTGCATATATGTCAACAATAAATTGGTGGAAGAGGTGTCTGCATTTCAAGATGTGATTTTCCTCTGCAAATCTTGTCATGATCCTATATGCATAGAAGTCCATGGCAGACACTTTTTTTTCCTGAAGGGTTGCCTGTTGTAGGATCTGTGTGAGGTATTCCAAAGTGATAGCCATCCTGTCCCTGCCAAAAGATGATTGGATATTGCAGAGCATCATAGGACCTGTGAGTTTCTGCTACTCGTTGCAAAGTATTGTTTCTTTTCTGAAGCACAATGTCACGGCTTTGAAAATCATTACCTACAATCAAGATGGCTACCTCATCAAATGTGGGAGCATTAAAACGTCGCTGATGTTCACCTTGTGGTGTTTTATCAGCTCGAATGACAACCTTGTAATCATCATTTGGCATGCATTCAAGTGCAGTCTTGAAAAGTTGAACATATGGATTGTTGGAGTGAAGGAACTGCTGCAAAATAGTGACAATATCAAGGCGAGTGTTAGGAATTAAAGAGCATCTCCGCTGAGCCTCTGCTTCTGCATTTCCCATGAAGAAGAGTTGAAGAAATTGAGCTTCTTCTCCTTGTAATGGAAGCAGTGACCCTATTGAGTGGTAAACCTGTCCTTGAACTTTAAATGTCGGCATAAATTCTGTTGTAAACATTTATTTTGTTGCGCCAAATGATGTCATTTGGAAGCAGGAGTTGTACTTCCTAATGTTGTCCAAGAAATGCTTTGATATTGTACTGGTGTCTGTCATCAGAGACTTCAGGGGATCTGGTGGAGACAGGAGAGGTGGAAGTTTTATCTTGCCATTTGCACAGCATAAACCTGGCGGTTCATCTTTCCATTTCAGGGCACTGCAGTACATGCAGACCACATCCATTTTTCCTATCTGAACTTTAGGATTATCCTGATAGTTTATGTCTGACTGGTAATAAAAGGCAGCATGTTTCAAATCTCCACCCATTTCCTGTGCCCTGGTGGAAGAAATTTCAATTCTCTTAGTGGCAAGTCGACCTTCTCTCTGCTGAGATGACTCATTGGCCCTTGAGGAAGCAGCTCTTGTTCTCTTGTCTGCAAGCCCCCTTCCCTCTCCTCAGAAAGTTCATTGGCCCTTGAGGGAGCAGCTCTTGTT
The DNA here is from genome assembly GCA_033576535.1 of Allobates femoralis. Taxonomy (NCBI): domain Eukaryota; kingdom Metazoa; phylum Chordata; class Amphibia; order Anura; family Aromobatidae; genus Allobates; species Allobates femoralis. Next base: position 511,772,189 of record JARQOC010000001.1, read on the forward strand.
TTCATGTCTGCAAGCCTCGCTTCCCTCTCCTCAGAAAGTTCATTGGCTCTTGAGGAAGCAGCTCTTGTTCTCTTGTCTGCAAGCCTCGCTTCCCTCTCCTCAGAAAGTTCATTGGCCCTTGAGGAAGCAGCTCTTGTTCTCTTGTCTGCAAGCCTCACTTCCCTCTCCTCAGAAAGTTCATTGGCCCTTGAGGAAGCAGCTCTTGTTCTCTTGTCTGCAAGCCTCACTTCCCTCTCCTCAGAAAGTTCATTGGCTCGTGAGGAAGCAGCTGCTGTTCTCATGTGTGTCAGCCTTGTTTCTCGGTCTTCACATTTTTCATTGGCCAGTAATGCAGCTTTTCTTTTCGCATCAGCTGACATTCGTGCTAAGGAACTCCTTTTCTTATGAGGCATTATTGTGGTAAAAATAGTCTGTAACTGGCAGTTTCTATATCCTCTCACATAGAGGTAATGTGACTGACATCAGCCTTTTCACCAACACACCCTAACTGACATCCTGTTACTTCACAGACATCCTATTACCTCATACAAGCTTTGTTTATACTGAGAATGTCCATTGTTATCTATATTAACCAATCAGAGCTCAGATTAACAGTAGCACAATAGAAGCTGAGCTGTGATTGGTTGCTATTGGCATCCTGATAAATCCCCAGGCAACAGGAAACCCTCCCCCCTGACAGTATATATTAGCTCACACATACACATAATAGACAGGTCATGTGACTGACAGCTGCCGTATTTCCTATATGGTACATTTGTTACTCTTGTAGTTTTGCTGCTTATTAATCAGATTTATATTTGTGAAGGATAATACCAGACTTGTGTGTGTTTTAGGGCGATTATGTGGCGAGTTTGGTGTATGTGTGGTGAAATGTGTGCTGAGGGTGGTATATGTGTTCAAGCACGTGGTAGTGTGAGGCGCATTTTGTGTGTGTGTTCATATCCCCATGTGTGGTGAGTATCCTATGTCGGGGCCCCACCTTAGCAACTGTATAGTATATACTCTTTGGCGCCATCGCTCTCATTTTTTAAGTCCCCCTTGTTCACATCTGGCAGCTGTCAATTTGCCTACAACACATTTCCTTTCACTTTTTCCCCATTATGTAGATCGGGGCAAAATTGTTTGGTGAACTGGAACGCTCAGGGTTAAAATTTCGCCTCACAACATAGCCTATGATGCTCTCGGGGTCCAGACGTGTGACTGTGCAAAATTTTGTGGCTGCAGTTGGCAGCTGTCGATTTTCCTCCAACACGTTTCCTTTCCCTTTTTCTCCATTATGGTACCTTTACACGCCGCGACGGCAGGCTGGATACATCCCGCTACAGGCTACAAATGTAGCTTGTAGCGCCAATGTAGCCCGTCATAGCGGCGTCTGAAGATGTGACGCTACAGCCGGCAACAGATACATCTGTTTCCTAGCTCTGCTCGAAAACTGATGGCTACATCGCCGATGGTAGCGAGCTGTATCGGCGTGTAAAGAAGCAACGGAAGGGAACTCTGGACACCCTGCGATGTAGCTGCAATGTAGCTAAGGCGTGACCCTGGCTCCGTGTTACCGCGCCCCATGTGCGATCATTGGTGGAAGCTGCTGCATGACGATTGGTAGTCGCTGCATAGGGAGGCATATTTAAAGGAGCTGACGAGTCACACTACACAATTGCTCGAGCGTGCTGTATTACTCAGCCTCCTGCGTTGCCTGCCCAATCAGGATGTTATTGCTTCGTCCTATCAGCGTACGGACGGCTCGTAATCCACAATTGTAGCACGCCTATGTGCTGGCCCTGCTGCACCAGGTACGCCCATAGTAGCTGGTTATAGCGGTGTGTAAATGAGCTACAGCTGGCTACTTGAGACACCCGGCGATGTAGCTAGCTATAGATGTAGCGTGGCGTAGCGCACCTTGTGGCGGCGTGTAAAGAGGGTGCGTTGACCGTTTGTAACCGTTTGAGCGTGCTCGTGCACGTGAAGTAGCGGGATGTATCCAGCCTGCCGTCGCGGCGTGTAAAGGTACCTTTATGTAGATAGGGGCAAAATTGTTTGGTGAACTGGAACACGCGGGGTTAAAATTTCATTTCACAACATAGCCTATGACGCTCTTGGGGTCCAGATGTGTGACTGTGCAAAATTTTGTAGCTTTACTTGCGACGGTGTAGATGCCAATCCCGGATATACACACACACACATATACATACACACATACACACACACATTCAGCTTTATATATTAGATTAGCAGCCTCATTGTCAATACAAATATTTGCTTAAACAAAGTACTAACAACAAGATTTGACCTGGGGGCATCACTGCCGGAGAAGGGATCATAATCAACGGAATCACTCATCTGTGCAGAAAACATAGCACAATACACAAACATGTGACGTCAACATATGTACTAAAACATAATTTCACAGTCGCAAATTATTGCAAAGATAAAAATCACAACTTATAGCCAAACTGTGTGGGAGTTATGCACAGGAGCTGTCCAGCACAAGTGCTTCATGGATTGCTAAATAGGCACAGACATCATGTGATGTGTGATGATGAGCAGGGCCGCCCCTTACTAACAAAATTTTGGGACCCCCCTGAGACTCCACCCCAACTCCACCTCCACCAAGCTCCACCTCCATCCAGGCTCCGTCTACGCCCACGCTCTGCCTACACCCCTCAAACCTTCCACATTTTCACTGCCCACTATTAGAGAATCTCCCCTTCTGCACCACGTCCTCTCCAATCACTCATTAATCTATTTCTATAAATTGTTCTTTAAAAGAGCTGAGGAGGGATGTGAACAATAAATGCCACATGAGGCAGAATAATACTGGTGCTGTTAATCATCACCTTGTACAGGGGTGGGGAAACTTTTTCCTGCTGGAGGGACATTTGGAAATTTCTACCATTATTCAGGGCCACACATCACCATGAAAATTATCCGGCTACATTTAATTAATTAACTCACCTAATTTGGTGGCTGCAGCTGCTTCTCCGTGTCCTGCAATATTCAGTGATATGTGATCTTCCAGGTTTGCGTTGGTCTGGAGCGCCATCGACTCTGTGATAATAAGTTTTGTAAATCAAATACATCACATAGGAGACTGCTATATATACAATATACAGGACAAAGAGAGCACATACAGCACTGCAGAGAGCTGGGGGGCACAGACTGGGGGTGAGCTGAGCTCTGCAGGAGCCACAGGGATGTATGATCTCTCCTGGGCCCCCACCCATTGAGGGGGTGACCTGAGTTCTGGAGCCAGGGGCCACAAGCTTCCAGAAAATGGCGGCGGATATCGATTATTTATTATTATCAGAGACTCTGGAAAAGAATGCTGCCGGCAAAGGCAGCCGATTCGGGACTATAGGAGTGGGACTGGCATCCGCAGGGGGCTACCACTGATACATACACCTTGTATGCACGCGGCTCTGCTCCATACACCTTGTATCCGCACGGCTCCGCTCCATACACCTCGTACACATGCGGCTCTGCTCCGTACATCTTGTACGCACACTGCTCCCCTCCGTACACCTCGTACACACACTGCTCCGTTCACATGCGGCTCTGCTTTGTACACCTCCTACACACATGGCTCCACCCTGTACACCGGATACACACACAGCTCAGCTCCGTACACCTCGTACACAAGCGGCTCCACCCTGTACACCCCGTACACACTCGGCACCACTCCATACACCTCGTACACACACTGCTCCACTCCGTTCACATGCGGCTCTGCTCCGTACACCTCGTACACACATGGCTCCACCCTGTACACCGGATACACCCACGCTCTGCCTACACCCCTCGAACATTCCACATTTTCACTGCCCACTATTAGAGAAACTCCCCTTCTGCACCACGTCCTCTCCAATCACACATTAATATATTTCTATACGTTGTTCTTTAATAGAGCTGTACACCTCGTACACACGCGACTCCGCTCCATACGTCTTGTATGCACACGGCTTTGCTCTGTACACCTCGTACGCACACTGCTCTCCTCCGTACACCTCGTACACACACTGCTCCCCTCCGTTCACATGCGGCTCTGCTCCGTACACCTCGTACACACATGGCTCTACCCTGTACACCAGATACACACTCGGCTCCGCTCCATGCTCCTCGTACACAAGCGGCTCCACCCTGTACACCCCGTACACACTCGGCTCCGCTCCGTACATCTCATATACACATGGCCCCGCTCCATACACCTCATACACACATGGCTCTGCTCTGTACTCCTTGTACACACTCGGCTCCGCTCCATAAACCTCATATACACGCGGCTCCGCTCCATACATCTCGTACACACGCGGCTCCGCTCCTTACACCTCGTACACACGCGGCTCTGCTCCATAGACCTTGTGCACACACAGCTTCACTTCGCACACCTAGTAGACAGGTGGCTCTGCTCCGTACACTCCACTCCGTACACCTTGTACAGACTCGGCTCTGCTACACCCACACTGTAAGTCCCTCCTGACCCCACAGATAGTTTACCTCATCCAGCATGGCTTGCTTCACTGAGGAGCTAATCATGTGACCCCTGACTCCTCCCCTCCATGTGACATCATGACAGGTCCTGTAAGCACAAAGCAGCTATGTAGTGTGCTTCTGCTCGGCAGGTGGAGAACAATAGAGGGGGGCGACCTTGGGCACTGCTGCAGGGGGGTCCTGGTGGCACCCCCATACTCGGGCCCCAGACTGCCACCGCTTCCGTTCAGCAACTGTCTTCGGCTTACCGCCGACGCTGCAGTCATGACCGGGCCCCCCTCTCCCTCAAGAAAATGGCCATGCCCCCTGCGGGGAAGCCTGACTGGAGGCAGACCCCCTGATGCCCTGATGGCAGGGATGATGATGAGGATCACATGTGGCCAATTAACCAATAGAAAAGCACACAGAAACGCACAGGAATAACGCAGACAAATGCACAGGTGCATAAAGGACAGATTTGTTCTTCTTAACAACTATCCGTTTCTCAAAGAATTCAATGTTAAATAATGCAATGAGTTGCCATTGCATTTCACAGAACGCACCTAAAAATGTTGCAGACTGCGTTTGGCCTTGTGGTGTGAAAAACGCATCATAAAAACGCAACACCTTTGTGACACAAAAATGGCTTGCGTTAGAATCTGTTTTTTCAATGGTAGTCTATGGGAGCGTTAACGCACCGTGTTCATATGCGCTGTACTGACAAAATTGCACTGCGTTCTAACACAGCAGAATGCTAGATGTGAAATGGCCCAATGACAAACTGGTACAGAGGGGAGAGGACCCTGCCTTTACAAGCTTACATTCTATAGGATGTTGGGGAGTCAACAGTGGGTTGGTGGTGGTGTGGCGGCTGCTGTAGGGGTGGTGTTGAGGTGACCACTTTGGTAGTGGGGGTGGAGTGCCAGCTCTGGTGGCAGAAGGGTCATTGCAGGTTGTAAGGTTTCCAGAAGAGATGCATTTTCAAGTTCTGTTTGAAGGATCCGAATGTGGTTGATAATTTGATGTCTTTGGGCACTGAATTCTAAAGGATGAGTGATATTCAGAAGTCTTTGAGGTGGTTGGGTGAGGAATGAGTAAGTGTGGAGGAGAGGAGGAGGGCCTTGGAGGACTGGAGATTACATGAGGGAAGATAGTAGATGATTAGTTCAGAGATATAGGGAGGGGACAGATTATGGACGGATTTGTAGGTCACGTTTTTGCTGCATTTAGGACGCATTGCTTTTTCAGGTGCGTTTTACCGAAAAATGCATTGAAATGCATGCAAGCAATGTTTCCCGTGCACTGGGTCAAAAACGCATACGTTCAAACGCAACCGCATTTTTCAATGCCTTTTTACCATGTTTGCATGCTTTTCCCCATACAAGTCCATCGGTGCATTAATGCATGCGTTTCAATGCATTTTTGGCAAAAACGCAGTGAAAAACGCATTGCTCCAAAATCTAAAGCACAACTCAGATGTGCACTTAGGCTAGGGCCACACTTACCAGGTGCCCCACGTTAATCGGATCCAGTTACTGCAAAGCCCAGCCTGCAGTAACGGCCAGCGTTAACGTCGGGGCTGCCTGCGAACGCCTTTGTAGTGCGCAAAGGAAAATGTCTGCAACGTTTTCCTGTGTGCTCTCCTAAAGCGCAGCTCCTGGGGCTTCCTGTGTGGCTGCATCCATGGTAAACATTGGGTTACCATGGAGCAGTTGCTGAAAGAGTAATACCAAACTAGGATAATTTTTCCCATAAAAACAACTTTATTGTACAAAATATATAAAAGGATCTGAACAGACAGCGACAAGAAAGAATCCCACAAAACAATTTATCATGAGTTTACAGCATCTTATGAGCCTAATTAGCCCTATGGCGAACCCTGCCTGTCAATGGGGGTAGATCACCGTAGACAATAGGGTGCCCCCATTCCACGGTGGCTGGCCCTTTTGCCACCCTGGTATAAACCAAAGACAAAATAAGTAGGGTAACAATTGAGCCCAACTTAACTCAAGGTACAGGTGCTGTAGTTCATTGGTAGAGTGAGATTCAATTAGATTAAAATTCTCTCCGCGAACTTTACGCGTTTCACCCCTAGTGATAGGAGGGGCTCATCAGAAGTATAGGGAGAAGTCTTCTTTGCCTGAAAAGACAACAATATAAGTATATGCAAACAAGCCAGGAATCCAATATCTTACAAAGGATACAAATGTTGGAAAATACCTCACGGATTGGTAATATATGCTTGTGGATGACACCACTTATGGTACCTTTATACGCCGCTACCGAAGGTAGCAACAGGTAGGCACCGCACGTGCACGCGCGCGTTTACAACGGTTCCTAATGGTACCTGATGCCGCAATTACACGCCGCCACAAGGTGCTCAACAGAAGGTATTTTCGTTACCCGGAAGTGTCGACGGGTGCCGCAGGTTACCTTCTGTGGAGTACCTTCCCTGATTTACACGCCGCTACAACAAGGGAATATGGGCGTACATATTGTGCGCCGTAACTACATAGGCATGACAGAGTAGTGTATTACGTGCCGCTCGTACGGTGATTGGACAATGCAAAAACATCATGATTGGCCGGCCAGCGTAGGGAGGCTGCCTAATACATGACGCTATAGCAAATGTGTATTGTGACTGGTCAGCTCGTTAAATATGCCGCCCTGTGCAGGGACAGCCAATGGGTACACAGTAGTCCCCACCAATGATAGCTGATGGGGCGTGGTATACATGACGCTCAAGCACGCCCCAGGTAACTCAAATACCATACTTGTGCCCCGATTACACGCCGCTACCATAGGGGTTATACCTGCTTGTTTTTGAGCACGGCTGAAAGACAGGTATCCAAAGAGACAGTAAGGTACAACCTGAATTACACGCCGCCACTTCGCGGTGTTTTGCAGGTAAAAGGTATAATTGTCTCCGATACCTGCCGGTTTCTACCTTTCGGTAGCGGCGTGTAAAGGTACCATAACAGTTTTCAGAGTCAGACACAGTACCTGAGGGGACCTTTCCATCTGGCCAATCAGGTGGCCGCTAGCGATCACGTGATTGTGACGTGGCGGCATCTGATTGGCCAGATCTCTCCCAGCCATCTGATTGGCAGGGAGAGTGAAAGGTCCTTTTCTATGCATAGATATCCATCGGCCGGTCCCGGTGCAGCCGTCGGTTAAGGTGAGTATCCGATTTTTTTTAATTTGTAACCACTTTTCTTCTCTTTTACAGGACTTTTGCAGTAGTACTCTGAATCGCTATACTCGCAACGAATACCGAGTACCGGGACCTACTTGTTGCGGGTATAGCGATTCTGAATACAACGGTACTCGCTCATCCCTAGTGGAGACTGATGATGAGACACAGTTGCCATCAGGTCAGCCTACAATATCAACTGGAAAGGAGAATGAGATGGAAGACGAGGTGGTCAATGATGAGTCCAATGATCTGACCTGGATCGTTGGCATGCATATCCATCACAGAGGAAGATGGATATGTAGCACCAACACAGGCACCAAGGGTTCATGGTTTGCCCAAAGTGAGAACTTGGTCAACTGTTCCAAAGAGCACCCCTGCTGTGGGCCAAATAAGGGCAAGGGGTTGTGTGGCGCCCCACCAAGCAGGCATCACAGAGGGGTACTGCACCCATAAAAGAGGTGCAGATACTCCAGCTGCAGGTGGATTCTAGGATGGTGGGTGGAACCCATTAACCAGCACTCCCACACTAGATTACAGGGTTGGTGGGTACCCGGGAGGGAACAAAACCACCTCCAGGGGGAACAAGGAGGTATTTTGCCTGTGGGCTTGTGGCCTTTGGGTCTTTGGCCCTTGGGTCCTTCGCCCTTAGGTTTTGCCTCTGAGTTTCGGGAGCCTGCTAGGTCACTCAGCTGAGGGACCAGGAGACATGGAAGTGGAGAGGGGTTAAGAAGGAAAGCTTCTCCAGGTGCAGACAGACTAAGGGAAAAGGAACTTGAGGAAGCTTATCCCAAATTGTTTACCGGGCACCGGAGCCCGCACCTGTGTGATACTATAGGACCACAGAGAATCTGGAGTCCCGTGTAGTCTACAATTCTCCCGGGCACCTGAGCAGACCAAAAGAGGGAACCAGGCACCACTGAAGGAGCAGGCAGCCAGCCAGCAGAGGGTTACCCGATGGTGGCAAGGGTGAGAGAAAGAGTGGAGGTCAGGCTGATTTCAAGTCACCGGGCTTCATACTACACTGGAAAGCATGAAAGAGCAGATGGGGTTAGAGAAAGAAGGCACACACCAAGGGTTCCACCATACCACCTGGGATCTACTTGAAGCCACCCGTAGATATCTGTTCTTGTAACATCTGAATGCTGAGCTGTAAACTGTAACTGATGCTGCTACAAGTTTCCAGTAAAGTACCCGGAGAGAAGTAAACTTGACTTTGCTGCATGTCCTTTGTGAATAAACTTGTTCCCCTACAGGAACACTGCCTCGGAGGTCCAGTCCTACCTGTGGAGGACTTTACTAAACTAGCCGCAGTACCATCTACCTCCGGCGAACTGTGGCGGCGTTGGTGGCATCTCACCAGAAACTACAGATGGCGTTACGACAACACTGTATATAATCCCCTGTACATATTACCCCTTTTTTGGAAGCTAGGCCCAGGACACGGGGTCAGGCGCGGCCATCATTCCCCGTGACACAGTTAACCCTTTGCAGCCTGACACCTGAGTACCCCAAAGCCTGGCACAACAGGTGTCCAGCTGCTGTGTGGAATTTTTTTCTAAATATCCTTCAGAGAAAAACATTGTAGCCTGTAGCATCTGCCATACTAAGTTGAGCAGAGGCCAGTGCAAAGGCAACCTTAGCAACACCAGTATGCGAAACCACATGGCAGCCAAGCACTCCAGTAGGTGGGTGGAGCACCAGGGCACCAAATCTGTGTCTGCGGGTCAAACCACTGCCATGTCGCCTGGGTTATGTCCTTCAGAATCTGCAATTCAGGAAGCTGACGTGCATGCATCCTGCCCAAAAGCTGCGGTTGCTCACACACAACAAACGTCAACCACATCCACTTCTTTGTCCAAGCAAATCATCCAATTGTCTGTGCCTGAGACCTTAGAAAGAAAGCATAAATACACAGCCACGCACCCACATGCACAAATACTAAACTTACATATTGTGAAAATAATAGCTGTGGAGATGTTGCTGTTTAGGCTTGTGGGAACACACTCTTTCCATGATCTCTTGGCTTTGGCTGCCCATGATACAGTGTTGTCAGCTGACACTTTTTTGCCCGGTGTGTCGTCCCTGCGTTACACAAGCACATTTTAAACAATCTGAACCGTGCTCTCATCAACTCCCATGTCCTTTGTGAATAAACTTGTTCCCCTACAGGAACACTGCCTCGGAGGTCCAGTCCTACCTGTGGAGGACTTTACTAAACTAGCCGCAGTACCATCTACCTCCGGCGGACTATGGCGGCGCTGGTGGTATCTCACCAGAAACTACAGGTGGCGTCACGACAAACTTGTATATAATACCCTGTAAATATCACCCCCTTTTTGGAAGATAGGCCCAGGGCATGGGGTCAGGTTATGTCCTTCAGAATCTGCAGTTCAGGAAGCTGACGTGCATGCATCCTGCCCAAGAGCTGCGGTTGCTCACACACAACAAACGTCAACCACATCCACTTCTTTGTCCAAGCAAATCATCCAATTGTCTGTGCCTGAGACCTTAGAGAGAAAGCATAAATACCCAGCCACGCACCCACATGCACAAATACTAAACTTACACATTGTGAAAATGATAGCTGTGGAGATGTTGCTGTTTAGGCTTGTGGGAACACACTCTTTCCATGATCTCTTGGATTTGGCTGCCAATGATACAGTGTTGTCAGCTGCCACTTTTTTGCCCGGTGTGCCGTCCCTGCATTACACAAGCACATTTTAAGCAATCTGAACCGTCCTCTCACCAACCCCAAACCGGGATGGTCCACCTAACAACAGACACCTGGATAAAACCTATAGATGAAATGAGTTTAATAGTGTAAAATGTGGTATAAATATCACTTTAATGAAATATAGAAAAGATTCTTTATATATAATATTTTAAAACCATACAAAGACAAAATTACTGTGAAAATCCCATCAGAGACCAAAACACCCCTCAATTTTGTTATAGGATATCAACCACATATTATTACATAAGCCTAATACAATTCATGCTAGTACACACTAATATATATTTCATGTTTCTCCTAATGACGTTGCCAGTATTTAATCAGTGATCAAAATAAAGTGCAAAGTGCAAGTGCAAAAAACACTCAAACTTAAAACGTGAAATTATGAAAAAAACCTGCACTAAAATGGTTACTATTTGATGAATTAAGTGCATAAGTGCAAAATAATTTTTTTATGAGAATTAAATGTGCAAAATAGTCTATATTACAGGTGATTCATACTGTGTATCAAACAAAATGATATTAATATTAATGAGAAGAAAGTATACTAATGTGCAAAAAATAGTGAACTTTACACTGGCGATATGTCTAAAATAAGGAGAATTCACAGTATATGTTTAAAATATATCTCATATGAATATCTCACCCTTCAAGGTTAGATCTAAAATCATGATTTTACATAGGGTCCTCTATGATGCAGGTGATAACAACAGAGTCAGTCTGCTCAAAGAGTTAAACTATACTCTTTCCTTTATATGTTATAAGGTAATATATGTAATAAAGGTAATGCTGAATCCCTATATTATCAATGCTCCACACCATATCACAATACTAATTGATAGTGACTTAACCTGAAGGGTTTGTATTATATTCAAAGGATCTATAGATATCACTATTATACTGTCCAAAACAACTCTGGTGCAATAATTGGTCCAGTGCTAGTATGATTGCATCCAGGCAGATGAACGGGTTAAACCACACTAATAGGTTAAATACATGAGGGGTCTGAATTCATACCGGTCCTATAGGGAGTGCTCACCCTTAACGCGTTTCACCACAGCTTCTTCAAGAAATGTAAGGCTGGCTTCACAAACAGCGTATTTCACCTTTTACGCAGTGCTATTTTGTAGATGCGTACATGCAGTGAAATGAAGTAAAACGTATTGATGTTAGCTGTCCCAGACAAAACACTGCATTTCACTGTTTCCCATTCACATGTTGCACTTTTTATGCATCCGCTTTTTTCATTTTTTACTGCACTTTCTACTCACTTCGCCGTGCTCCCACAGAGATCTCACCTCATTCCGACACTGTAGGACCTTAGACAACACTATGTGTCTGGGCAACGTCACCCGGTTACATGGTGCTGCGGGGTCCTAGAGGCCGCACTTACTACAGCCTAGCGGGGATGAGAGTAGATCTCTGTTGTTCACCGAGGGATCGTGACGAGGTAAGTAAAAGAGCAGGAAGAGAAGCGCCGCGACGTTCACACACAGAAAGCTGCATTCTGTGAGGATCCGTCTTGGTGCAGTTTTGCACCAAAAACGAATCCTCGCAAAAAGCAGAAATACCCTGTGTGTGAACGTGGCCATACAGTAATGTGCAACAATAATAAGAATAAACACTCTCTACAGGTATGTTTAGCTCCTTAGGTAACCATGCTCTTCAACATTTACATTTCAACACCAAGTAAGAAAAGTTGTGAAGTCGTGAAAATCATGGGACTGATAGATATGTTAATGATATGCAAAATGTCATGGTGATAGCCTGGGAAATTATACAGATATCCTACTGCTGCCACCAAATGTCACAGAGACAGCCGGAGAGATTATGCAGATAAGCTTCAGGGATGCGGTTTATAGATCAAGAGGAGCGAAGCTACTAAACTTTAAATATTTAATCCAAACAGTAGGCTGTGTTTATACAAAAATATAAAAGATATACAGTGTATACACATACATAACAATAAAGATAAAGAAAAGTACTTGAGCTGTGGTCACAGGTATGGCACAATTCTCTTTTTGGAGGGAAGTGCTTTGGTTGAAATGTGGGATAATTCTACATAGATGTGTAGCTTCCAGATTTAATTAAGGTTAAAACTCAAAATCTCTATTTATTAATCAACAGTTAGAAGAGGGCTGGTCAATGGGATACAGCTTGGGTCTCAAAAAGTATGAGATCCCCGATCTTTTGAAGGTCCTGGTGCCAGATATTCAAAACATATTTCTTATCATGATTGTAGCTTTTCATAGATAGGAAATATGGGCTATATAACTCCATCCATCAGGCTGATCTTAATTTAATCAGACAGTCAATGTCACGAGGTAGAAAGGGAAGTCAGGGGAACTGGGTCACCTAGACTGACCCTCAGGCTAAAGGGGCCCTAGCTGTAACTTACTCCAGAGTTACCTCTCATGGTGAGGATGTCTGGGCCAACACACTTGCCCTGATCCTGGCTAGCCCTCATCCAATACCCCTCTCCTCCCACCCAGGGGTTGGGCCAGGACAGGAGTGGTAAAACTGCATACAAATAAAACAACATGGAAATGATACATACTAACCGCAATATACAAAGGAGTATAAGACAATATGTGCACAGGAGGAAAATAAAGATGAAGGGGGAATAACCAAACGACAATGGACTCTCACAGCACACCAAATGTGCTTCAGAAGTTCACCAAAGCCTGGAGAGCCACAGCACATGGACCGATATTGCATAACCTATAGTCTGCATGTGAGAACAGATTCCCCCATCTTAAAAGGAAGGGAACAACTGTGATAGGTCTCCCAGAACATGTGATTCTGGAGGTAATCAGGAGTCATAGAGTTTAACTCCTGCTAACCCAATAACTAAAGAGCTGGTTGATGCCCAAGCCTGCCTGTGGAACTTAGAAGCATCAGAGAAACCTCAGTGTGGAGTGTCAGAATCTGAAGTGTGTACAGAGCCAGATGCTGCCATGACACTCTACGAATCTTGAGCAAAATGCCTTGTGACCGTTATATAAGAAATTTCATGTCATTCTTCTTGGAGTCATGAAGCTGAAAATGTGTTTACTAGAACTGTAGGACCTACACATGCCCAAAACCCAAATATTCATAACTGGGCTGTTTCCAAAGTATCTAGTTGCAGTCATTTGTTCTCAGGCAGAGCTGACTCCGGAGGTGATGTATTTGTCGTTTCTCACCCTCTGGTATATACAAAGCCCAATCTTTGCTCTGCTATCCAGCTGCAATATCAGTTCAATTACCTGTTCAAACAAGAGTACATTAACTGAACAGGTGGCAGATAATAGTGTCAAATATCAAAATTATGAGCAATGTTTTAATAGATTGGTCAATTTTTACATTATGACACAAATCATGAAAATGGTTTTTGAAAATTTCACCAATTTATTCAGTATTGAGTAGGAGCTCCTTGCACAGAAATACTCGCACCTATGCATATTATCAATGAGGTTACTAATGGTTGTCTGAGGTATTTCGAGATTCACCGAAGTAGGACATAAATTTAAAAAAACTCACCAAAATTTTGCCACTGACCTATGTGGCTGACACCCTATGGTAACCTTGTGTCTTTAAATACCACTAGTTTCCTCCCTGTCAGCATGGCCGGTCTCAGATGCCACAATTGCCCCCATGCTCTAGGTTGTAGGGAACTGAGCACCGGTGTTCAGACACATATGTTGCCTCTCAGAGGAGCCGACAGCCACCTGCTAGGTGCAATGGGTATTAGAAGTGGCAAAATTTTGGTGAGTTTGTCTGAGGTATTTAAGCACACAATTTATCAAGATTTGCTGCTGGAAGCAATGTTTGAAATTGCCAACCAGTGATATTCTGACACGGCCCCCCAGGACAGTGGGATACTAGGAACTGGGCTATAATACTGCTGGGAAGTCACAGGGGTAGAGCTCTGGCTCTGTGACCCTGGCAGTGTCAATAAAAAATTTCAGAGATTAAGGTTTTGGGGATAATGGTTGTGACGCCACCTACGGTGCTCGGCCAGGGATGGCTGATGCTGCAGTTCAGACCTCCGGGGCAGATGACGATGCAGCCCAATGTTATTGCTCCCCATAGGTAGAGCGGTACCCCGGGGCAGGTGTAAAAGTCAATGGTGTAGATGGTGGTGAAGTTGCAGTGCAGAGCAGGGGGCGCCGGAATAATTTGAGGACACAGCTGATGCAGTTCCACACTTTTACTCACGGGATTCAGGTGGTAAAATCTATCCAGGTGCTGTGTCCTACAAGCCAGGGGTCCAACCACTCCCAGGTAGATTGGAAAACACTTAGCCGCCACCCCGTTCTGTGTACCTTTTCCAGGTCATCTCTCTTGTGCTGGATCTCTCCCTCCTGCCCTGCACCTCACCCTTAGTGTCCTGCGCCAGTGGCCTCGGACCCTACTGGGCGATGTTCTCTCTGTCTCCTTTGGCCCTATCCGGCCAACTTTGCAGCAAATGACGTGGATCTGGCTGCTGCTTCCTGGAGATTTAGCAACCTCCGGTTAGCTAGCTTAGGCCTCAAGTCACCTCTACTTGTCTGGGCCCGGTGACCCTCTGCAGCCCTGGTCTCTCCACTTGCCTGCAATCGGCAATGGATGCGAGCCCCACAGGTGGATTTCTCACTTCCCGTGCCTCTGGGACTTCTTCCATCTCTTGAGCTCCTGGCTGGCTTCCTGTGTCTCTCTCTCTCAGGGACAAGGTCCTCCGGCTCCAGTCCCCTGGCACTCATTGTTCTTAGCTCCCTCACTGGAGCTCAACTCTCCTGCTCATTCCTCCTTCACTGCTCTCTTACTTCTCTCTAACTGAACTGATCTGAACTCCCACTTCCTGGAGTTCCCCTCTAAACTGTCCTGCTTTGACTGTCACTTCCTCTAAATGGCTCCCCTTCCTACAGTTCCACCCACCACCCTATCTTTGCCCCATCTCCAGCCTGGAATGGGGGTTTGAACAATTCCCCCATCTTTCTGGTCTGGAGTGACTAGTGGTGCATGCAGTATAAGTGGGTACCGGGTAGTGTCCCTTTTTTACCTGGGGTTGGGGATACCACACCACTGGCTAAGGTATAGTACCTCTGTGGTGATATGTACTCAATTGGAAAAATGTTCGGATATACTGCAGGCCACTAGTGGACACAGAAAGAAAATTGTCCCTGTGCAAAAACAATATTATTAACCCTTTGCAGTCCAAGAGCTCATCAAAATACACAATTCCACCTACTTTGGAAATAGAAATGGGTCGTCTTACCTCTTGGGCATCTGTGCTGTTGCATATGTTGCATCAATTATATATCTGCCCTTGATTCAGGCCATGTTAGCAAGTATAGGCCATAGAAGACACAGTAACACTGGCCACATGTGGTTTTGGGATTGCCATATTGAAAATGACTTCAGCGACACATTCTAAAATGGCCATAGCACTGGTTCCACAAATAAATTTAACAAAGAGTTGTTACTATTTCAAGGATGAAAACTAGAGGAGTCTGACTACTTTTCATTATGCCATCTAATGCCATAAACTGGGGAAAGGACCAGTTTGACATTCCCTTGTTAAGGCCTCTTTATGGTGTATCGGACATGGTCTTGTCAGTTCAGAAGACAAAGTATATTGCAAGTGAAATTAGATGTCAGGGACTTAAAGGGAACCTGACCCCTAAAAATTAGCCCCCAGTCTCTTAAAACCTGTCCCTGCACCATTCTTAGACATTTCTAGCCATCCCTTTGTGCTAAAAAAGTGTATTTGTGAAAGTTCATAAAACTAATTTTATTACCTGCACCCACTGTGGCTTCTCAGATTTTGAGAAGCCGCAAAAGGCGTTGCCTTGTGCTTCTCCCTGCCACCTGCACGCTAATTATTCACGCCCCGATGGGTATGCTAAGCAGCAGAGAGCCGCCTATGACGCGCTTAGCATCATACCGGCTATACAGCACATGTAATGTGACGCGGCGGCTCTCTGCTGATTACATACCCATCGGGGCGTGAATAATTAGCGTGCAGGCGGCAGGGAGAAGCACAAGGCAACGCCTTTTGCGGCTTCTCAAAATCTGAGAAGCCACAGTGGGTGCAGGTAATAAAGTCACTTTTATGAACTTTACAAATACACTTTTATAACACAAAGGGATGGCTAGAAATTCAGGACTACTATTGACATGCCAACAACACTACAGAGCTAGTTCAACTAGTAAAAATGGTTTAAAATTGGTTTATATTGGGTATAGGTTTAACATATATATGGCACAGTGCTTGTAGATTCAATTTGGTTTGGCTTTTCACATTGTCAATGCCTATGTGCTGCTTTTTCCTATTAATCATTCCCATAAGCTTTAAAAGTAGGAGGAGTACTGGGCAGCAGCTATTTCCTGAGGAAGAAGGCTTGTATTGGCCTTTGAAATGCGTTGAATCGCTTTTGGTCTATTGCAGGCTTCCATAGCTCTGTGTGACCATTTCCGTGCATTGGCGTCAACCGGTCTCTGCTGTGCCCAGCCTCCCTGCATGTCAGACTGGTATCCAGGGATGTTTTAACCAGGGCTCCTGGATACCAGTGTGCTCATTGGCACATACAGGGACATGGACTGATCATACCACATCTCCTGTGCTGAGATAATCTTATATATGTGTCCCTGCTATGTACTGTGTAATGGATGTGTCTGCACATACAGGGACATAGTCTGATCATACCACATATCCTGTGCTGAGATAATCTTATATATGTGTCCCTGCTATGTACTGTGTAATGGATGTGTCTGACCGTACAGGGATATGGTCTGATCATACCACATCTCCTGTGCTGAGATAATCTTATATATGTGCCCTGCTATGTGCTGTGTAATGGATGTGTCTGACTGTACAGGTACATGGTCTGATCATACTACATCTCCTGTGCTGAGATAATCTTATATATGTGTCCCTGCTATGTAGTGTGTAATGGATGTGTCTGACTGTACAGGGACATGTCTGATCATACCACATATCCTGTGCTGAGATAATCTTATATATGCCTCCCTGCTATGTACTGTGTAATGGCCATTTCTGACCGTACAGAGACATGGTCTGACCATAACACATCTCCTGGGCAGAGGTGGATGCAAAAGAGTATAAAAACATTACAGCATGGGATCACAGTTGTGAGGTAAAAAATTTGCCTGTCTTTTTTTTCAAAAACGATTTAATTCCACCTCTCAGCACTGTTTAGTACTCAGTCATGAGTGGGATTATGGGCGTGGGGAGCAATGAATAGCTGGCACATGTGTTCACCCCAGCCACCAGCTTAGTGCAGGGTTGATCCTGCTCTTGCCCCTCTGTGACCCGCTCCAACATCTCTCTCTACAACATGCCAGGTACATCCGACTAAAGGGTGCATCCTCCACTTTCCTCCCAAATTTAGGAAGAAAAAATGCATCCTATAGTCCGAAAAATACGTAATAATTCTGAAAAAGTTTAATAGGTAAAGAATTCTCAGAACAATCCTGATTCTTATTCTTGTATGGAAAATGAATGCTTGCTTGGAGATCTTCAATAAGTCGATTTATTAAAACTTTCACAAATTCATTGTGTTCTTGTCTTCTGTAACAATTTATTTGACTGACAGTAGAATTTGTAATAGTACTTTGGGAAAGTATCCATATTGGATGACTGCTTTCTACTCAAACCCCGCTGTGCCAAATTCTTGTTTATCATTTATTTTTCTTAGTTGTCCTAAAAGTAATTACAGTAAAATAAATTAGAACATTGGTGAATGGAAAATGATTGCAATGATTAATTAAATTATAAATAGTATATACAGATACGCGATCGCCTTGGAAATTGAACAGTAACATATGGCAAACAGTCTCATGGGTATATTTGTTCATTACATGTTGGTATTATAAGCAGCACTGAATAAATTTAAATATTAATTATTATAAACTTTCAGATGTTATGGAATAGTCTTGTATGTAGACAATCAGGTATCCTTAACTATAGCAAAGCCTCATTACAATAAGTACCTAAAAAGCTCATGTGGAGATAGTACATATGCATGTACCAAACGAACATATATATGTTATTTAACCCAAATATTTATAGCTGAAAATTACCGTACCATGATGAGTAATATTTCATATAGCACAATACAATCATTTTGTCACCAAATAATAACATTATATAATGCATGAATAATCACTCAAATAATACTGCCTTCAGTATCGGGTAATAATGCCAAACAATGGCAAAATAATACTCCCATACAGTGTCTATGTTATAAGGCTTTATTGCCACAGATTCACCAATAACATAAAGTATTGAAAGAACACTCTTAAATATCCCAGACAATTCTTCATAAAGTTCTCATATAAAATGGCAATTTAATTACTAAATAATACCAATATTAGCTGTAAAATAATTTCGGCATTGTCACAGACATCATTTAAAACTATAATAAAAAAAATAACAATAGCTGGTAGTTTTGAGTGATCACTGATAAATGGTGCCATCCTTGGCTTACAAGATTTGTAGAGAGGTGAAATGACATAATATGGTTGACATGTGTCTATTGGGTTCAACTGAGAAATGGTAGAGATATACTATGGTAGTAGGTGCAATCATAATGATTGAATCAATTGCCATAAAAGAGCAAATGTTCCCTCCCGATCCCAAGTGTAGATCAGCTGGACAAGAATTTTATATATTTACATAGTTATAAGAGAAACTAAGTGCACCCTCTTATAATAATAATAATAATAATACTATATAATATATTTATTCATTTATATAGCGCTATTAATTCCATAGCACTTTACATACATCAGTAATGCTGTCCCTCTTAGGCTGGCTTCACACCACGGCACATTCCGGTCTGGGGCTGTCAGGCATGAATCTGACAGCCGTGGACCGGATCAGCACACAGAACAGGAGGGCCAAATGTGCCCTCTGGTCCTGTGTGCAGCCGGACACAGCTGCAGCTGCTAATGAATCAGGACTGTGGCTCGCGGGGACCTGGCCCCGGTCCTGAAACAACAGCGGCGTGCAGTCGTCGGTATCTGGTTCCAGGATTCTCCCGGACCGAGCCAATCTGACTCCATAGGCTCCCATGCTAGGGAGTGCCAGATTGCCCCAGATCCGGGAGAATCCGGGCGAATCCGGGATACAGCATTTTGGGGAGATTTTTCTCCCTGGACACAAGCAACGTTTTTGTGTACGGTGAGAAAAATCAGATTTCTCCCGGAATCCCCCGGAGAGATGGAAACCGGATGGCATATAGCTGCCATCCGGCTACTATGGGGCCAAAAACTGGTCCGGGGCTGCCTGGTTTATCTGTCCGGGGCTGCCTGGACTGTGCTGTGGTGTGAAACCAGCCTTAGAGCTCACAATAAAAACGACCTATCAGTATGTCTTTGCAATGCAGGAGGAATCTGGAGTGCCTGGAGGAAACCCACACAAATACGGGGAGAACATACAAACTCCTTGCAGATGTTGTCCATGTTGTCCTTGGTGTTCTTGGTGGGAATTGAGCCCAGGACCTCGGGGCCTCAGTGCTGCTGTGCTAACCACTTGAGCCACCGTGCATAATCCACATTACACATCAAGACATAAACATCAGGTTGTTGGAAGATTTTTATCTGAACTTGTATTTACTCAATTTTAAAACAACAAAAATATCTAAGAAAATTGTAATGTGTCATCATTACATAAAAACTAAGTTTAAATGCCGAAGGAGTAGGTGAAAAAGGAAGTACACCCCATGAATGAATATTTTGTTGAACCATAGAAAAACTTTAACTTGGAGAAATTATTTTCTATATGACTTCAGTCTTTCACATCTTCCTGGAGATATTTAGGCCCACTTTTCTTTACAATGTGGCAAACAGAGGTTGTCCACAACTGAGAAAACCCCTTCTCAATCCTTATATTTCCCTCTTGTAAATTAATAATACTATTATATTGTACTCACCTTAGGTGTGGTCTCTATTGAAGCTTTTTTTCAACTGCCTCTCCCAAGGATCATGTGACATTATGTCACGCTATCTCTGCAGCCAATCAGCAACCATTTTCCTCTCTCTACCTTTGGTTGTATAACAAACATCTAGAGGAAGTGACAGAAAAGGAGCCTCCGGATGAATTTGATTTTTCCGAAGGAAAGGAGAGTGAAGCCAGTGCTGATTAGCTGCAGGGATAGCATGACATCATGTCACATGATCCTTGAGATAAGCAGTGCCAACAACTCTGGAATAGCACCAATACCTGAGATGGGCATAAGTGTTATTATAGTACAAGTGGAAATATACGGATTGTGAAGAGTTTGTCTGAGCAGTAGAAAACCCCCTTAAGTTAATGGAGGTTTGTGGGTATTTGTAAAGCATTTCTGGCGAATCCCAATTAATAAAAAGATCATTTTTTATTAATTGGGATTCGCCAGAAATTCTATACTATTGGAACTGTTAAGTTAAGGCAACTGGCTTGAGACCCGCACCTTTATTGGAGGGCTTATGAATATAACTTTCCCCTCATTAAAAGCCTGATGATAGGGAAATAGGGGAACAAAAATAAAAAGGGAATGGGTGGGCGGGTTTGTTTTTCTTCGTCTCCTCAGAGACATTGACTGAAAATTCCTGTGGGTGGGGCATAACTACTCCACTCTCCCGCACTTTTCAAACCAATCAGGTGCAAACTTATCAGACAAGCAGGACAGCCAATCACAGCCATCACCTGCTTCTGTTACCTCATAACAGGGACTCTTAACCCTTTACCATCCATCATGAGGATGCCTCATGAATATTAAGGCACCTATAATGATAAACACATGTTAGGAAGAAACAGACACCTCAGTATGCTACCAGACAACTCAATTGGGGGCCACAAGCCCATGCAGCCCCTACTCTAGGCGATTAAGGGGCTCAACAATATATCCATTATGGATGGGGGCACACTTGTGCTGGGGCCTGGAGTATTTGAAAATGCAATCATTCTGCACTATATATTTATGATGGAGGTGGGGCACACTTGTGCTGGGGCCTAGGGTATTTGAAAATGCAATCATGTCACTATATAATCATGATGGAGGGGAGCACACTTGTGCTGGGGCTTGGGGTATTTGCTTCATGTAATTTCAGTCCACTCTCCATATTGTATTCACAACTGTAAGGCCTCGTGCATACATTAAGGATTTGTTGAAGTTTTTTACCTCAGCATTTGAAAAGCTATGTTCACACAGGGTGTTTTTGCTGTGTTTCTTTTGCCTGTTTTTTTTTTCATTAGTTTAATGCAAATAGATACTAATAAAAAGCAACAGTTTGTTTGTTTTTTTTCCTGTCAAGAGATCAGGTTTTGCTTCATAAAAAGCACCCTGTGTGACCATTGCCTAAGATCTCGTGCACATGTTCTGTATTTGGTGAGTTTTTACCTCAGTATTTGTAAGGCCATGTACACACGTTCAGTATATTGGTGAGTTTTTACCTCTTTAGGCTACCTTCACATTACGATTTTTAGGGAGCCGATGCTGTCCGATATAAATCGGACAGCATCGGCTCCCTTCTGATGCCTGGAATCGGGTGCCAAATAGGCACCCGATTCCGGCATAAAATCGTTCCCTGCGGGGTGAAGAAAAGAAAAAAAAAAAAGGTTATTCTCACCTCACCATGGTAACCCGCGGTCACATGACTGTGACATCACCGCAGGTCCTATAAGGCAGAGGAAGCCCTCTGCTGACACCGGCAGCCTGCGGGAGCCACCGGGAGCCTCCAAGAAGATGGAAGAAGATGGCGGGGGCTCGTGGAGAGGTGAGAATAACATTTTTTTTTTTTTAACCCTTGTGCTCCTAGTTAGGAGCAGTTTTACTGTACTGAGCATGCTCAGTACAGTAAAACGGGGTCCGAGGAGACATCAGATGTTTCCTCGGACCCTTCTCCATAGGGCCCCATGTTATGGGGATTTGACCTAATCGGATGTGCACTAAATGCCATCCGATTTGGTCCGATCCGAATCTGTCAGATTTTATTTTCGGTGCAAAAATCGGAGCAAGCTCCGATTTTTGCACCGATAATAAAATCGGACAGAATCGGATCGGACCAAATCGGATGGCATTTAGTGCACATCCGATTCGGTCCGATGCCCATAGGGCTGCATGGGGCCAAATTCGGATCCGATGCTGTCCGATTTTGATCGGACAGCATCGGAAATCCGAATATCGTAATGTGAAAGCAGCCTTACTTGTAAGCCCTCATGCAGATGTTTAGTATTTGGTATTTTCTTTCTTTCAGAATTCACAAGGCCTCGTGCAGATGTTCATTTTTTTATGTCTTTATTTACGTCAAAACTATAGCTGTTTAAGTTTCCGCAGTGCATTTTTTCATTTGTTTTATGCAAATCCATGCTGATATAAAGCAACTTTTTAACAGCACCAGCAAAACCTATGAGATTCCAGACATCCAATTCACACACACCTGCTTTTTTTCTTGACTGTACTTAAACACAGCTTCATTTTAGCCTTTTTTTTTTTTTTTAAAGCAGAATGTAAATAAGGCCCCTTTCACATCAGTGTTTTTCGCTGATTACAGCAGATCCGGCAGATTTACTGCATCTGCCGCCTAACGGCCGCATTTGCGGCACACTTGTGGCAAGCCTTATGCATTGTCTATGGGACATGTGGCAAGAGCGGCAATTATGGTTTTGCCATGAGCCGGTAAATCCGGCAGTTGTGGCCGTGAAAAGAAATGCGGTCAGCAGCGTTTTATTTTGACGCCACAACTGCCGAATCTGCCGCGTTTAGCAGAATCACATTTGCCACACCCCACCGCAAGCCCCATAGACAATGTATGAGGCTTGACACAAATCAGCTGCAAGTGCGGCTGTTAGGCGGCAGATGCCGTAAATCTGCCGCATCTGCCACAATCAGCAAAAAATGTTGATGTGAAAGAGGCCTTATTTCAGCATTTTTGCTGCTTTTTTTTAACAATTTGAAGCAATAAAGACTGAAAAAAATGTACTGCTGCGTTTTTGGTTTGGTTTTGGTGCATTTTTGTGGCAAAAACACAGCTCATTTTACTCCGAAGAGATCAGTTTTGTTTTTTTTTAACTTAAGGGTAAATTTACTAGATCAATGGATGTTTTTCAGGTTATAGTTTCACTCGGCAACTATTTTTCGGAAATAATTTATTTATATTTCCAATCTTTTAACTAATTGATTTATTAATTTGGTGACTTTATTTTCTGAGGTATTGAGACTGGATTTTTTTTTTTTATGCCACCATCGCTGTGTAAAGCTTTTGAGTAGTGTGGGCTGTGCCTTGCTATACATGGTCTAGATCAGAGGTCCCCAACTCCAGGCCTTGTGGGCCGTCAACAGTGCAGGATTTCAGGATTTCCTTAGTATTGCACAGGTGTTAATGTGATCAAATGCACAGGTAATGATTCCAACCCCTGTGCAATACTAAGGAGATCCTGAAAATATGCACTATTGGCGGCCCTCGAGGCCTGGATTTGGGGACCCCTAATCTAGATTGATCTTGACCCGACATCTCACTGGAATGAAGAATTTTTGTGTTTATTGTTTCTGACATCGATTTTGAGTCACCAAGATAAAGGGACTATTTGTGGTATCCTTAGTTACAGGATGCTTGCTGGTGGAGGGATATCTAACCCTTCGAATATATCTGAATAAGCGTTGACAACTAATGCTGGAGACCATGTGATAGTTGCGCTCATTACAGACCTGTGGATCTAGTCAGGATCACAATGGTGTGGTCCTTTAGATCTGAGATTGATAGTCATACTTCAATAAGCAAGAAGAAGATGTGTAGCCAGGACTGAAGATAACTACAAGCAAGTGAGATCGGCGGGTCTAGACCGCTCTCAAGCAGCACAGACCAGCCGATTCTTTCTTTTTCCTTTTTTTAAATGTTTTACTTAGTTACTTATGGGTGATATCATAATTATATGCTTTTAGTTTAAAAGAGTAACTCTTGATTGGGTATAAGGGGGAGTTGTGAAGCATTGCCAGGATATAATATATTAAGATTAACAAAACATATTATAGCTTGTACTGCACTACGGCCTGTATTTTAATAGTGCTATAACTATAATAGTGAGATTTGGAGCCATACTTTAGACCCCTTTGCTCTTATCTGGTCTGTATGTCTAAGGGTCCTTTCACATCAGCGTTTTTCGCTGATCGCGGCAGTTGCGGTACAAAGACCGCAACTGCCGCGATTACTGCATAATGGCCGCGATCGTGGCACACTTGCGGCAAGCCCCATACAATGTCTATGGGGCTTGCAGTAAATGTGCGTTAGGTGCGGCAAGTGCGGTTTCGGCACTTGTGGCAGGTGCGGCCGCGAAAAAAACGCGGTATGGCCAGTTGTTTTGCGGCCACACCTGCCGCAAGTGCCGAAACTGCACTTGCCGCACCTACCGCAAGCCCCATAGACATTGTATGGGGCTTGCGGCAAGTGAACCGCAAGTGCGGCCGTTATGCGGTAATCGCGGCAGTTGCGCTTTTATACCCCCATATTTATTTTGCATCTAATAAGAGAACAAAAATCAGGAGTAGCCATTTTGATTAAGGACCATATTAAATTTGAGGAACTAGAAGTGATTAGAGAGTACTCTTTCCTGATGGCGGGAGTGACCCCAAGTCATTTGAGAGGTTTTATATGACAAGTTTTTGACTAGTGATGGGTGAACCCAAACTGTAAAATTCAAGGTCTGTGCACATATTCTGAGCATGGGTTTCCCTGGGAAACATGTGTTACAGTTCAGGTCCGGGTGCTGTAAAATAGAGCACATGGTTAATAAACATTGATCAAGATGCTTATTGGGTCCCATGGCGTGCACCTCCCGTTCTGCTGTGACAACCACAACTACTTCTGGGCCGCTCATTATCTTCCAGGATAGTCACTTCACTGGCTTCAACAGCCAATCACAGATGCCCTGGGACCTGGGCATCTGTGATTGGCTGTTTTGAGTAATCAGCAATCAGTCCACACATTCTACCAGGTGGGCCATTTATATGGATGCACCTAAATAAAATGGGAATGGTTGGTGATATCAACTTCCTGTTTGTGGCACATTAGTATATGGGAGGGGGAAAACTTTTCCAGATAGGTGGTGACCATAGTGGCCATTTTGAAGTCAGCAATTTTGGATCCAACTTTATTTTTTTCAATAGGAAGAGGGTCATCTGACATATCAAACTTATTGATAATTTTATTTTTTATAAGAAAAACAATGGTGTGCTTGGTTTTAATGTAACTTTATTCTTTCATGAGTTATTTACAAGTTACAAGTGGCCATTTTGAAGTCAGCAATTTTGGATCCAACTTTATTTTTTTCAATAGGAAGAGGGTCATCTGACATATCAAACTTATTGATAATTTTATAAGAAAAACAATGGTGTGCTTGGTTTTAATGTACCGTATTTTTCGCTTTATAGGACGCACCTGATTAAAAGACGCACCCCCAAATTTTGTGAAGGAAAAGAGAAAAAAAATTATTTTTAATGTTAAATGGGGTTCATCTTATAATGCCAGTGTCCGTCTTACAATCAGTTTATATGTACCCTATTCTGGTATATTTGTCTCCATTCTGGTATATGTGCCCCCTCCTAATTAAATGGTCCCCCACCTGGTATCCATGCCCCCATCCTGGTATGTGTCCACCTCCTAATATATGGTCCCCCACCTGGTATCCATGCCCCATCCAGGTATGTGGTACACCTCCTGATATATGGCCCCCCTTTTAATATATGGTCCCCTCCTGGAATCCATGCCCCAATCCTGGTTTATGTTCCCCCTCCTCATATATGTCCCAAAATGGGGGACACGCATCCTGCTACATAGCCCCCCAACTCTTACCGAGGGAGGTTTGTGGTGGTGCTTCGGGGCCATGGAGGTTGGGTCCTAAGCAGGAGCTGCGGGGGTGCCACAGATTTTGGGGGCTAAGGCAGGAGCTGCGGGTGTACCACGGAGGTTGGGAGCCAAGGCAGGAGCTGTGGGGTGTTGCGCCGTACTCCGGTGGGCGCCGCCATTATTATTTCCCAGCATGCATTGCCGGTCTGGCAATGCATGCTCTTGTGTCCAGAATTGTCCGCGAATCGCGGTCTGCGCATGCGCCGCGGCCATTTTATTGAAGACTGGAGAACATCGTACTGGAGTACATAGAAATGGCCGCGGCGCACGCGCAGACCCCCATCCGTGGCCATTTACAGACACAAGAGCATGCATTGCCAGACCGGCAATGCATGCTGGTAAATAATAATGGCGGCGCCCACCGGAGACCGGCGCATCACCCCCACAGCTTGTGCCTTGGCCCCCCACCTCCTTGGCCCCGTGACAACCGCATCAGGCACCTCCGATCCACCCCCCCACCCCACATCCCCCCTAGGTAATGTTTTTTTTTCTACATTTTTTTAACAGTTTTTTTTTTAACATTCTCTTTTTAAGACGCACCCCCGTTTTCCCCCCAGTTTGGGGGGAACAAAAGTGCGTCTTAAAAAGCGAAAAATACGATAACTTTATTCTTTCATGAGTTATTTACAAGTTTATGACCACTTAAAAAATGTGTTCAAAGTGCTGCCCATTGTGTTGGATTGTCAATGCAACCCTCTTCTCCCACTCTTGACACACTGATAGCAACACCACAGAAGAAATGATAGCACAGGCTTTCAGTATCCATTGTTTCAGATGCTGCACACCTCGTATCTTCACAGCATAGACAATTGCCTTCAGATGATGATGAGGAAAAATTTTTTGTGAATAATGATGTTAACAAACAAGACCACCGCTATTGGTCTGACACTAATGCACAGTGGATAGATCCCTCCAAGACTGTTGGAACACACAAATTGATGGTATGATGTGGTATATGGGGTACAAAGATAGTGAGGCCATTCTTCATCAATGGAAACCTCAATGCCACTGGATATCTGAATCATGTAGCAATTTCAGATATCAACCAGTATATGCATATCATACAGCTGCCGCAGGATCCATACTCCACGGTTTCACTGTGGCGGTCAATATAAATCCAAAGGATGGCATTTTTCGATCCGCGCAAGCCGTACATTGAAAAGGACCACAAAGGATCAAAGTGGTAATAGTGCAAACGACAGCATCCACAGGAAGTGGTCATATTTGCTATGTCCCGATGTGCTGAAGCTCATTGGGACATAGCATAAGTGATCCGACAGTGCAGCACTGTGGCGCCCTATGGGGCAGTGTAAAGCAAAGAAAAAATTAAATCAACCTTTTTTGCCCCATTCTAAATAAAACTATTAAAAAATAACAAAATACACACATTTGGTATCACTGCGTTCAGAAAAGCCTGATCTATTAAAATATAAAATCAATTAATCAGATCAGTAAACTCCATAACGGAAAAAAAGGCCAAACACTAAAATTAAATTTTTTGGTCGCCACAACATTGCAATAAAATGCGATATCGGATGATCAAAACATCACATCTTCCCAAAAATTGTATCAGTAGAAATGTCAGCTCAAGACGCAAAAAAATATTTATCACACAGCTCCAGATCCAGAAAAAAGAGGATGCTACGGTGCGGAACATGGCGACAAAAGCACAATTTTTTTTTATTCAAACTTCTGAATTTTTTTTCACCATTTAGATATCAGTAAAAGTATAAAAGTTTGGTATGTACGAACTTGTACCAACCCAAAGCATCATAGCAATATGTCAGTTTTACCATATAGTAAACATGGGGAACAAAAAGCCCAAAAAGCAAATGTGTAATTGCACTTTTTTTGCAATTTCACGGCACTTGGAATTGTTTTCCCATTTTCCTGTAAACTACATGGTAAAATAAATGATTTCTTGTAAAGGAACAACATTCCAAAAAAACAAGCAATATTTCTATATTGATGGAATAATAAAAAAAGTTATGTCTCCTGGAAGAAGGAGAGGGAAAAACAAAAACCGAAAAATGGAAAGTTGCCCGTGGGCAAAGGGGTTAAAAAAAAGTGCCAAAGCACTAACAGGCAGGAAGCTGCCACCAACCTGACTTGTGGCCGACACTAGTGTCCGCTGTTCAACTCCAGCACAGAGCGGACACTGATCTCTCCTGCCGGGGACATCATGACTGGGTAAACAGAGCAGAATGGAAGAGAAGAGGCTTCTTTTCCACTCTGCTCTGTGGAAGTGGGTGCATAGCCGACGTCATGCTGATTGACAGCCAGCTCGCTTCTACCTGATTGGGGGAGCCGGCTGTCAATCAGCCTGACATCATCTTTGCGCCCATCTACAGAGGGGAGGATTCCGCTCTCAGCAGTCGTGACGTCAGTGGAAGCTGAAAATTCACCGACAAGAGTGGTCTGTGCCCGCTCCATGTCGGTGGTGAGTTTTTTTTTATATCCCAAATATCCTCTTTAATAACATTCTGACACCTTGAGAGGTCTGTTTCCTTGAGGAAATGATCTCTAATCCTCCAAGCAGCCTCTGCCTTTCAGTCACAGGGGTCTTGCTGACAAGGTTTCAGTCACCACTCTGTGCATACTGAGCTGGGGCTGGAAATGTGCCCCCAGCAATGATTGGAAGCCAGCACATCATTGTATCAGTACAGAGCTGGCTGTCAGTCAGTGCTGGGGTGTGGCTATAGCCACTACCCACTATGCATAAAGTGGCTACTGACACCCCAAGCAGCATCTATGGCTGAAAGTCTGAGGCTGATGGGTGGAATAAAGATCATTTCCTCCTGGCAGTTTTTAGACTGGCCACTGAGCCTCTTGATAAATTGATGCTTCATGTTGTGTAGAGATTCATTCTCAGAATTTTTTCTTTTCACCAACAATGAAATCTAACTCAAAATTTAAAGCTAGAAGCAAATAACATAACAAATAGTTTCAGGTTCACAGAGCAAGCTCAAGATGCCAATATGCTATCTCCAGACTCAACTTCAGGTTCCTGTGGTGCTTAAAGCATATCTCACACATCTCTGTGCTGTGTGAATCCATGCACACATTGAAAAGTATATATACAAAAAACTACATCTTGATGCTATGGCAAAAAAAGCTAATTGTAGTGACACATACATTAACAAAAAATAATATACTATGGAAAGGTAACCGAATGTAACTTTCTAAAGTTGGAACTGTGAAGACCCAAAAATAATATTTTGTGGAGAAGCAACACATTTGCATTAAAGTTTAAGAGACAGATAACAGACAATGGCTTCAAGGTGAATTATACAATAAAAATCAAGTTGAAAAAGTTATTGTTGAAAATCTCAACTTTAAAAAAATATTTAAAAAAAATAAAGAAATTAATATGATTAAAAAGTTACACAAATAATAACCAACATTAAAGTTTTAAAGTATTCAATTTAGTTTTTTAAACTTTTGATTTCATCAAAAAGTTAACAAAAACTGTATGAATTTTAATAAATTATGTGAAATTGAAATTCAGCAAACGGAGAGACATATATTTATTACTGTGTCAAATAAAACTGAAAGAAAGCTTCCCCTTTTCAAAATTAAGTTGGATAGAATAGTTATAAAATGAGGATAAAAAACTGTTAATTTGATAAAATGATATTGTGGCCTCATAATTAAGTTTATAAACCAGTATTCATTGTGCAGATATAAATGATCTTGCCCCATTTTGCACATATCACCCCACAAACGTATCCCCTTGGGGCTCTATTTACCTCCCAGATTCCACTACAATCACCCTTCTGTAATTTCAATGCTCCTGGTTGGTCATGTGTAGTGCAGCCTCTACACGCCAGCATAACTCTGATCCACTACCACCTCGGACATGGAGTTAGGCTAGGGCAGTGTTTCCCAAACTCCAATCCTCATGGCCCCAAACAGGACACATTTTCAGGATTTCCTTAGGATTGGACAGGTAATGGAATCATTATCAAGACATCACCTGTGCAATACTAAGGAAATCCTGAAAACATAATCTGTTGGGGGCCATGAGGACTGGAGCCATGAGGACTGGAGTTTGGGAAACACACTTGCATCATGCATCGACTAAAAGCATGCATTTTTTAGATGTGCAAATGTGTAAAAAGTC
Source organism: Allobates femoralis (assembly GCA_033576535.1). NCBI lineage: Eukaryota > Metazoa > Chordata > Amphibia > Anura > Aromobatidae > Allobates > Allobates femoralis. The sequence goes on from JARQOC010000001.1 coordinate 511,802,579, forward strand.
ATGTGTTAACGCACCCATAGACTGCAATGCAAAAAACGCATTGTAAAAGTGCAATGCGTTTGACGCAATGTTTTTTAGTGCTTTTTCAAAAACACATGTGTTTTCTTAACATGGAAGTCTATGGGCAATGTATGCGTTAATGCATGGTACATGTATGTACCATGCTTTAATGCATGCGTTAATGGAAGAGTTAACGCATAATACATACATGTACCGCCATTGTGTTCAGCACAAACATGAGGGTTGAGCGGTTAATAAAGATGCAGTCCCTAAATGTACTTGTGGTTTATTTTTGTTTTTAATTGAACTATTAAAAAAAATTTGACATAGTTTTCGCCATTTTTTTGTATGCCAGCCAGGTACAGCAGGCAGGTACGAGTTGCCCCCAACCCCCAGCTGCCTAGTTGTACCCAGATGGAAACAAAAATATAGGGAAGCCCTTTTTTTAATTATTTCATGAATTTCATGAAATAATTAAAAAAAAAAAGCGATGTAGGCTTTGCCCTATTTTGGTGTCCAGCCAGGTACAGCTAGGCAGCTGGGGGCTGGAATTTGCAGCACAGGGTGGCCCAAGCTTTCTTACCCCACCTCCCCCCTGTGAATTGCAGTCCGCCACCACCCCAGAAAATGGCGTGTTCACTGGGTAATAATGGTTTAATCATAATCAGAGGTGGATTCATCCTACTGTATCCTAACCCGCCCTCATAGACTGTGAGCCCTTGTGGACAGGGTCCCTGCCCCTCCTGCACCTATACATCCTAATCGCCTAGATTTAGTGTACTTGTTCTTGTCTCCCTTATCCTCATGTAAAGCGCCATGGAACCTAATGGCGCTATATAAATAAATAATAATAATAATAAATAATAATAATTCTTTACTGTACGATCATAGTACATAAACTATAGTTCATAGACTACATAGTTCCATAGACTATGGAACTCTCTGCCATATGATGTAGTGCCCAACCTCCAGAATCATGTCAGGCCAGGGTCACACATGCAAATCCGCTTTTTTAAGCCCTTAGAAAAACGGATCAATTTTCCTAATGGTGCCAATAGTGTCCCCTGAGGTCCAGTAAGTTTTTTGGAATTTTTGGGACTTAGTCATTTTTTTCCAAAACACGCATGACGCATGGTAGTTATATGTGCCATGCGTTAATGCATGCGTCTCCCTTAGGGCCCCATGTTAAAAAATGTATGTGTTTTTCGAAAACACCCCAAAAATGCTGCTAGCAGCATTTTTGGGCTGCTGCATAAAAACATATGTGTTTTTTGAAAAACACACAGACACATGCGTTAACGCATATGCATTTTAGAACTTTGAAAAAAAATGTCCAAAATGTTCCCAAAAACAGATTTAGCCCAAAAACGGATGGTATGTGTGACCCTGGCCTTAGAGAGGGTGCTTAGTGTGGCCCATGGATTTGTCATCCGAAAACGGAGCAAATTATCTGCCGCAAACATAGAACACCTAACATTTGTGAAAATGAATCAGACTTTCATGTACCCGCAACGGATGTGAATGATATCATTAAATCTGGCGTAATAGCTGTCTGATGCTAAGTTCACATAAAACGCATTGCCCTGCATTTGGCTGCAATGCTTTTTGTACTGCATTAACGCTAAGGAACACTAGCGTTAATGCAGCTAAACGCATCCCATAGATTTATATGGGAGACACATTGCAAATGCAATGCTAAACGCAGTCATGGTAGAAACACATGCGTTTTTACCCAGCGCATAGGAAACATTGCAGGAAACCTTTCCTGAGCACTGGGTGAAAACGCATGTATTTTTAGCACGACTACATTTGGCATTGCGTTTGCAATCAGTTTTCCATATAAGTCTATGGGATGCGTTAGCACTAACATTTGATAGCGTTAACACAGCTGAAAAACGCATTGTGTACAAAACACAGCACAACCCTGATGTGAAAAAGCTGCTACCAGTGTAATGGACCAAAGTTTGCTAGCCAGGAATCTACACACTATCCATTATATCATCTATACTGTAGTACTGTAGCTGCTGGGGATACCATTGCTGGCCCTAACCTGTCAAGCATTTATCTCCTTGTTTACCACATCTTATCTCTCCACTGCTCCTGATGCATCTACTGCACAGCAACTCCAGGCACACACTTTGTGTCTACCAACTATGGCCAGGGTCACACATGCCCATGTGCTTTTTGAGTCCTTAGAAAAAGAAATCCGTTTTTCTAAGGGTGCCAATAGTGTCCCCTGAGGTCCTGGATGTTTTTGGGAAATGTTTGGACTTAGTTATTTTTTCACCAAAAATGCATATGTGTTAACGCATGGTGCCTATATGTACCATGCGTTAACGTTTGCGTCTCCCATGGGGCCCCATGTTAAAATAAAGCATGCATTTTTTAAAGCACCCAAAAAATGCTACTAGCAGCGTTTTTGGGATGCTGCACAATAATGCATGCATTTTTTGTACTTTGAAAAAAAATGAGAAAAATTATCCCAAAAACGGATGCTATGTGTGACTCTGGCCTATGTTTTATAATGGTTAATTATATTGATGCTCCCAGGTGTGCCAAAGCTGGTGCTAAACTGCCAGGCTTCTTCTTGCCTGCCCCATCTTAACTCTCTGTCATGCTGCTCCTGTGGCAGACACTGCACGGCCACATTTGCCAGATGCCTCCTGGCTGCCCACCATATTTCATTGTGCTCCATCAGGCCTGATGAAGGGACCTAAGACGTCTTGAAACCTGGCCTTATAACATCACTTATTTTATTTTTGTTAGCCATTAAGGGTATCACAACTACAAGATTATTATCTTGTTTCTCCCACTGAGAGCAATCAACCTCTCTCTCAGGAAACAGATACTTATGTGTTGGTAGGAGAGCTATTGTTATCCTGGAAATGACCAAGTTTACAAGATAGCTTATAGTAAGTAACAAAGTACTGTATTGTTTGTAAGCCTGGGTTCACATTGCATATTTTTTCCTGTCTGTGGGATCCTACTTTTTGTAGGACCCCACGGATAGAAATGGACACCACAGGGGGTGACCTATTCTGTGTCCGGGTCCGTGATTATCACGGATCCGGTCACAGTGAGGCACTTTCACTTACGCAATTAAATATAGTATAAAACAAAGAGTTAAAAATAAAAAAATCAGTATTCTCACCTATCGGCGATCCACTGCTGCCTCCAGCAAGGTCTGGGTGCTTATAGGACCTGCGGTGACGTCACAACCCGATCAGCTGATGGGGATACATGACTGCAGTTACCGCGGTAACTGCGGTCATGTGACACAATGACGCTGCCGGGTTGTGACATCACCGCAGGTCCTGTAAGCACCCAGACCTTGCTGGAGGCAGCGGTGGATCGCGAATAGGTGAGTATAGTGATTTTTCATTTTTAACTCTTATTTTTTTTACTTAATTTCACTTCTGCAATGTATATTATACATTGCAGAAGTGAAATTAGGAGGTTAGCAGCAATTTTAGTGTACTGAGCATGCTCAGTACACTAAAATCGGGTCTGAGGAACGATCAGCTATGTCCTCAGACCCGCGCTCATAGGCCCCCATGTTAAAGGCCACAGATCAGATCGGATTTGACCTAATTGCTATTCGATTTTGTGGGATCCGATTTTTTTCTGTGCCTAAAATTGGAGCAGTCTCTGATTTTGGGTACAGCGAAAAAACGGACACAAATCGGATCCCACAAAATCGGATGGCAATTAGGCCAGATCCGATCCGATCCGACCCCCGTAGGATAACATGGGGGCCAAATCAGATCCATGGCTGTCCGATTTACATCAGACAGTCACGGATTGAAGAAAATCGCTATGTGAAACCAGCCTAAGGTTGCGTTCACACACAGCATATTTTTTGCATTTATGCAGCGTAGAGCTTTTCAGCGCTGCGTAAATGCCGTGAACGCAACTCTGTTCACATGTTCTGTCTTTTTGCAGCGCAAAGTGCATCTGTAAAAAGGGTGAACATGTAAATTCTATCAGTTTTTTTAGGCGCACTTTTTACTCACCTAGCTGCCGTTCCCTCGGAGATCTCCTTCAAAACTGTACCATAGGACCTTGCACAAGAACTTAAACAGCACCCTGATTGGGCGATATCATCGATCACCTGTGCTGCAGGGTCCTAGAGCCCGCCCCTTACTGCGGACCCAGCAGGGAGCAAAACACATTGACAGTCTGCGGGGGAGCGTGGCGAGGTAAGTAAAAAGCGCAAATCCGTCCACATACAGGACAGTGTGTTCTGTGAGGATGCGCTCTTGGTGCTGTTTTACACCAAAAGTGCATCCTCATAAATAGGCTTTTCAAAGCTACTATGCTTCAGAATGGTATATTTGCATGTGATGATCTATTTTGTTCATTGATAGGTTAGTAATTTGTTCTTTAAAATAATTCTAGAAAATGTAACCCTAACTTTCTGCTGGGATTTATGTAAATTTAGAGCAGTCAATCTGAAAAGGTAAAGAGGAAGGGAGGAGATGAGCACTGAAACCTATGATACTCAAGGAGGTGTGTCTAAGATTACCGTGGATCCTTGTAGGCACTGCAGCTAAATAATAGTCATAGATCAACTTACAAGCAACAAGCAGTGAAAAAATAAATAAAAGGAAGTAATCATCCCTTAGGGTACCTTTACACGCCGCGACGGCAGGCTGGATACATCGCGCTACAGGCTACAAATGTAGCTTGTAGCGTCAATGTAGCCCGTCGTAGCGGCGTCTGAAGACGTGACGCTACAGCCGGCGACAGATACATCTGTTTATGGGCTCTGCTCGAAAACAGATGGCTATATCGCCGATGGTAGCGAGCTGTATCGGCGTGTAAAGAAGCAACGGAAGGGAACTCTGGACACCCGGGGCTTTAGCTGCAATGTAGCTAAGGCGTGACCTCGGCTCCATGTTACCGCGCCCCATGTGCGATCATTGGTGGAAGATGGTGCATGACGATTGGTAGTCGCTGCATAGGGAGGCATATTTAAGGAGCTGACGAGTCACACTACACAATCGCTCGAGCGTGCTGTATTACTCAGCCTCCTGCGATGCCTGCCCAATCAGGATGTTATTGCTTCGTCCTATCAGCGTACGGAAGTCTTGTAATCCACAATTGGAGCACGCCTATGTGCTGTCCCTGCTGCACCAGGTCCGCCCATAGTAGCTGGTTGTAGCGGTGTGTAAATGAGCAACAGCTGGCTACTTGAGACACCCGGCGATGTAGCTAGCTATAGATGTAGCGTGGCGTAGCGAACCTTGTGGCGGCGTGTAAAGAGGGTGCGTTGACCGTTTGTAGCCGTTTGAGCGTGCTCGTGCACGTGAAGTAGCGCGATGTATCCAGCCTGCCGTGGCGGCGTGTAAAGGTACCCTCACTGGTTGTGTTTAACATTTTATAATCAGAATCACAACTGAATATTTTCATTAGAATATTTTTTTCATTGCCTGTTAACATAAAAACAAACAATAAAAGTTAAAACAGAACATTCCAATTTTTTTAAATTATTTTTGTCAAAATTCTTTAATTATAATAAGATGACGAAGTTTCATGAGAACAGCTAGACCTATAGTACTGTATGTGTTGTTGCCTGAAGCTGTTTTCATCATGGAAATAGTATTTCTTGCTCAAAAACCAGAGCAGTAACATCACTGCATGCAGAGAGGTCACTTCTAAAGCCTCATGAGCGGCATTTCTATTTTCACAAAACAATGTTACTTATCCCTTGCCAACATATCATCATACCACTAAATCTTTTCTTACGCCCTGGGTATACCAGCTGTTAAAATACTTTATAACACATTTGAGAAGGAAAAGAGATTTTGAAGTCAGTACATTAATATTGTATTTAATAAGTTCCCTTGACAAACAGCAGGTTCACTTTTATCCTCTCGATGGTCTTATAAGTGTTCCCCATGATAAAAAGGGTCATGTGTACATCCGATTGTGATCTTTTCGCTAATGATCTATAGTACCTCCATTCAAAATCGAATGACAAAAGGCAAAATAAATGACATTTATCTTCAAATGTTGTTTTCCTGTGGGAGGGAAAAAGCAAATTATATTTCAAGTCAACAGTAAAACCATTTCTAAAATACATCTTATCTTCTGCACATTGGTAGTCTTCTCTGATGAACGTGCATCCAGTGTACTGAAATTCATTACAATATAGAGATCTCCCTAAAGACATTTTATCTTTCAGGTTTGTAATATGAAAGGAAAAATTGTGTTCAGAATTAATTACCCGACAAGTGTTGTCTTTTCTTGACAAATATAAAGATTTATCATTTCTTATGTTTGTTTTAATAGCCACTCCATGTGGTAAAAGGCCTTAAGCTTCTAGGAGGAAATAGGAACTATAGAGGAACTCAAGTTTTTTTTATATGGAAACTCCAAATAACCTCTTCAAAGAGAAACTGGAACTCTAGTGCAACCTACCGGATATAGCAAAAGTCCCCATTGACGCTTTAAGAAGCCTTGCCACATGACAGGATAAGAGGCCAAACCAGAAACTACAATTGTGAACTTGTTTTAAATTCTATGTAACCCTGGAAGTACTGGGTACATCATGAAAACGTACACCTTCACAAACAGTGACGTATGCAGTTCGTCATGCTTTCATGCGATTGGCGCGGCTGCTGTGACAGCGATTGCATGAAAGCTACGGTGGATTCTAGGAACAGGAGAGCTGTACTTATCACCTTGGGGGATGACACTGTGATTGGCTGTTATTGGCTGTTAAATTCTGAACACCCAAGCTTAGCAGTTTCAAGGATTCAAGCAATGAAATTGCCTGAATCCTTGATGTCCAGCTATGATCAGTGCTATGACAACACTCATTGTAGGCTGGAGCTAGGTAACTATAGACTCAATCTAGTAAAGGTACCGTTGCATGGCACGACGTTACAACGATGTCTGCAATAATCTCGTTGGTGCGCGGTCGTTTTTGACATCTTTTCAACATCGCTGGTGAGATGTCACACGTCTAGATATCTGAATCAGGTTATGACGGCATCACCACTTTAAGCGTAGGTGCAGGCAGAAAATAATGTACTTACAATTAAGGTCATCTGCCGCGACACTACTATATATGATAAATGAAATAAATGGAATAATGAGTGGCACTGGAAACATGAGGATCAAGTGAATATATGAATTGCAGTAACTGCTCTAAGGTAAAAATGGAGATCTTAGTTCCCGTTAATGGCCACTAGCGGTTAAGCTTGGCATCCACTTACAAGGAGCTCTCCACTGCCAAGTCCTAACACTATGCCCTAGTGAATTGTGAATGTGAATTGGTTTATATGCCAAAGATTTAATTGGGAATGATGAAAAGGTGTGTGTAGGGCTCTGACAGTGTTGTCCATGTGTGGACACCAAACTAAGGAAAGGGGGGGAAGGGAAAATAATATAGTGGGAGCTCAGTCAAAAATAAGCAATATATGAATCAGGTTATGACGGCATCACCACTTTAAGCGTAGGTGCAGGCAGAAAATAATGTACTTACAATTAAGGTCATCTGCCGCGACACTACTATATATGATAAATGAAATAAATGGAATAATGAGTGGCACTGGAAACATGAGGATCAAGTGAATATATGAATTGCAGTAACTGCTCTAAGGTAAAAATGGAGATCTTAGTTCCCGTTAATGGCCACTAGCGGTTAAGCTTGGCATCCACTTACAAGGAGCTCTCCACTGCCAAGTCCTAACACTATGCCCTAGTGAATTGTGTTTTTACCTTAGAGCAGTTACTGCAATTCATATATTCACTTGATCCTCATGTTTCCAGTGCCACTCATTATTCCATTTATTTCATTTATCATATATAGTAGTGTCGCGGCAGATGACCTTAATTGTAAGTACATTATTTTCTGCCTGCACCTACGCTTAAAGTGGTGATGCCGTCATAACCTGATTCATATATTGCTTATTTTGACTGAGCTCCCACTATATTATTTTCCCTTCCCCCCCTTTCCTTAGTTTGGTGTCCAACAATGGACAACACTGTCAGAGCCCTACACACACCTTTTCATCATTCCAATTAAATCTTGGCATATAAACAATTCACATTCACAATTCACTAGGGATAGTGTTAGGACTTGCAGTGGAGAGCTCCTTGTAAGTGGATGCAAGCTTAACGCTATGCCATTACGGGAACTAAGATCTCCATTTTTACCTTAGAGCAGTTACTGCAATTCATATATTCACTTGATCCTCATGTTCCAGTGCCACTCATTATTCCATTTATTTCATTTATCATATATAGTAGTGTCGCGGCAGATGACCTTAATTGTAAGTACATTATTTTCTGCCTGCACCTACGCTTAAAGTGGTGATGCCGTCATAACCTGATTCATATATTGCTTATTTTTGACTGAGCTCCCACTATATTATTTTCCCTTCCCCCCCTTTCCTTAGTTTGGTGTCCACACATGGACAACACTGTCAGAGCCCTACACACACCTTTTCATCATTCCCAATTAAATCTTTGGCATATAAACCAATTCACATTCACAATTCACTAGGGCATAGTGTTAGGACTTGGCAGTGGAGAGCTCCTTGTAAGTGGATGCCAAGCTTAACCGCTAGTGGCCATTAACGGGAACTAAGATCTCCATTTTTACCTTAGAGCAGTTACTGCAATTCATATATTCACTTGATCCTCATGTTTCCAGTGCCACTCATTATTCCATTTATTTCATTTATCATATATAGTAGTGTCGCGGCAGATGACCTTAATTGTAAGTACATTATTTTCTGCCTGCACCTACGCTTAAAGTGGTGATGCCGTCATAACCTGATTCATATATTGCTTATTTTTGACTGAGCTCCCACTATATTATTTTCCCTTCCCCCCCTTTCCTTAGTTTGGTGTCCACACATGGACAACACTGTCAGAGCCCTACACACACCTTTTCATCATTCCCAATTAAATCTTTGGCATATAAACCAATTCACATTCACAATTCACTAGGGCATAGTGTTAGGACTTGGCAGTGGAGAGCTCCTTGTAAGTGGATGCCAAGCTTAACCGCTAGTGGCCATTAACGGGAACTAAGATCTCCATTTTTACCTTAGAGCAGTTACTGCAATTCATATATTCACTTGATCCTCATGTTTCCAGTGCCACTCATTATTCCATTTATTTCATTTATCATATATAGTAGTGTCGCGGCAGATGACCTTAATTGTAAGTACATTATTTTCTGCCTGCACCTACGCTTAAAGTGGTGATGCCGTCATAACCTGATTCATATATTGCTTATTTTTGACTGAGCTCCCACTATATTATTTTCCCTTCCCCCCCTTTCCTTAGTTTGGTGTCCACACATGGACAACACTGTCAGAGCCCTACACACACCTTTTCATCATTCCCAATTAAATCTTTGGCATATAAACCAATTCACATTCACAATTCACTAGGGCATAGTGTTAGGACTTGGCAGTGGAGAGCTCCTTGTAAGTGGATGCCAAGCTTAACCGCTAGTGGCCATTAACGGGAACTAAGATCTCCATTTTTACCTTAGAGCAGTTACTGCAATTCATATATTCACTTGATCCTCATGTTTCCAGTGCCACTCATTATTCCATTTATTTCATTTATCATATATAGTAGTGTCGCGGCAGATGACCTTAATTGTAAGTACATTATTTTCTGCCTGCACCTACGCTTAAAGTGGTGATGCCGTCATAACCTGATTCATATATTGCTTATTTTTGACTGAGCTCCCACTATATTATTTTCCCTTCCCCCCCTTTCCTTAGTTTGGTGTCCACACATGGACAACACTGTCAGAGCCCTACACACACCTTTTCATCATTCCCAATTAAATCTTTGGCATATAAACCAATTCACATTCACAATTCACTAGGGCATAGTGTTAGGACTTGGCAGTGGAGAGCTCCTTGTAAGTGGATGCCAAGCTTAACCGCTAGTGGCCATTAACGGGAACTAAGATCTCCATTTTTACCTTAGAGCAGTTACTGCAATTCATATATTCACTTGATCCTCATGTTTCCAGTGCCACTCATTATTCCATTTATTTCATTTAACGTCTAGATATCGTGAACAACTCACCAACGATGTTGTGAGTAGGCATTGTTCGCCAAACCCGCGTACGAACCCTGCTCATTGCTGTGAATGGGCGAAGTCGTCCATGACATCATTAATGCAGTGTCACACAGAATGATACAGCAGGTTGATGGAGTTGAGATCGTTAGGTTTACCAACATGTTGGTAAACCTGTCAACTCTGACCCAACGATTTATCATTGCAAATTGCCAGAGTCCCATGACGTATCAGCGATGTTGTTCACGATGTCGTGCTGTGTAACGAGGCCTTTAGAGACATGAAGAGAAAGGTCACTTAGATTTCTTTTGCCACACGCGATTTTTGCTAGTGACACTACTGCTCCTGCTCCTTGCTGCTCCTGCTTCTCTTTGAAGAAAGAAGAGAGATTCTATTTTCCTGTCTTGGCCTCTTGCTTTTATGTTAGCTCCTTTTCTTTGTCTCTCTCCCCCTTTTCGCTCCCAGCTCCTTCCACATCCTAATCTTCTTCCATCAAGCACTGATTAGGACTTGATTATTCTATTTTTGGTCATTTTTTTGAGCCACCTCCATGCTCACTTTTAGCCGTACATTTTTTTTTCTCTCTTTTTCTCTTCACCTTTTTGCACCACCTCCGTGTGAGTGTCCTGAAGCCGTTGAGCGCTGATCAGTCACCCATATCGCCAATTACTGTCCATGCTCACTTTTCACCGGAATGTTTGCTAATTTTTTCCCTGTCTTTTTCTCTCCCTGTTTTTGTCTCTCCTCCCTGTGTGTGTCCTGAAGTCCCTGAGTGCTAATCAGTGACCCACATTACCAATCGGTGTCCATGCTCACTTTGAGCCAGGACTGTTTCCTTTTTTCTGTCCATTTTTCTATCTCCCTTTTTCACCACATCCGTGTGTTCTTCCTGCAATCACCAAGTGCTGATCAGTGACCCACATTGCTAATTGGCATCTGTACTCAGTTTTGGCAAAGACTTTGTTCCTGTGCATGATTCCTCGATTTGGCTCCACACTTGTGCGTGCATCTTGCAGCTGCCAAGTGCTGATCAGTGATCCACATCACTCATCAGCATTCATTCTCAGTTTTGTCCAGGACTGTTTTTTTCTGTGCATGATCCCCCCCATTTGGTACCCCAGCTGTGCGTGCACCCTTCAGCCACCGAGCACTGATCAGTGATCCACATCACTGATCAGCATTCCTGGTCAGTTTTGTCCAGGACTGTTTTTTCTTTGCATGATGAGCCCTGTTTAGCACCACACCTATGTGTGCATCCTGCAGCCGTTGAATCGTTGATCAGTAATTCACTTAAATGATCAGCATATGTGCTTGGCCAGGACTCTTTTTTTTAATATTTTTGTACATGATTCCCCCATTTAGCACCACACCCGTTTAACCGTTGAAACTGATCGGTGACACCAAATCACTAATTGGCATCCAGTCATTGGAAAAAAAAAGAAAACTAATAATTGAATAAAAATTATATAGAGTAGTTGATAGGCTAGAATAGAGACACTAAAAATATATTGTAGTATTGGCCGTTTACTACTATATTTTTATTACATTTTAAGAATGTACCTTAGTATTCACTATTTACTATCATATTTTGTATTTCTTTACTGAATTTTAGTTACGATTAGCATCAGATAATTGCTGGCATTCAGTAATTTATTTTTACTGACGTCCATTTAGTAATTGTAATGGGAACATTTTGGAGTACTCATACTACAGTTTTTTCTACTACACAGAATTCCATTTAGTCTAGTTGTAGTCGCTTGGTAATTGTTTTTACTGTCATCCATTTAGTTAGTTTTTATTTTACCAAATTTTGATATGGTCCTTGTTATCTTATTCTTTCTGAGTTTTTTTCTTCTCTTCTTTTTTTCTCTCTCTCTTTCTTTTTTATACTAATAAAGGTCTATGCCATCACTCACACAAACACACACACCTGAAGGTGGTTAGGGTGGTATCAAACTAGCGGTGTTCTGGCCTCCAGCGTAATGCAGCCGAATCTGGACACTACCGGGTGCATGCCGCATCCGGTTTGTCTCTATTGAAATTCAGTGGGGACTCAAGCACATGAGGTGGCATGTGGTTGCATCCGGTTTCTGTGACAGAAACTGTTTTTTTGACACAATATGTTGCGTTTTTTGGGGTCGGCAAAAAAACGCCACTAACTAGATCAAGTAGGATCCAACATAAATTAAAAATGAAAGTTAATCGTTTTACCGAATCAGGCAGGATCCAGCATGCTTACTGAACATGCAGGTCTCACTAGAAAGGGTGTGATAACCACGAAAGGAAGGCAGGGATGGATGCCATAGGATTGCTACTTCAAACCAATTTGAAGCTCATTAACATAACAAAATGAAAATATATAAATGCATATTTTCCACTTGAACATGACAGTATTAGGTCAGACAGGGATGATTGGAATAGTACTATGATGTTGCAGGGACAGATCGTGATAGCTTGGGGGCATAAAGTAGCTGACAGGTTCCCTTTAATATTTTTTTTTTTACAGCAAGCAAATGTTGATGTTGACAGCTTTCTATTTGGACAGGAACCAATTGGAATTTGTAGTTGATCACTTTATTTGTACCACTGTTATGTATTGTTTCTTGGTTCTAGGATTTTTTTTAAAGTGGGTTAAAGGGATCAGTCAATTTGTTTTCTTAGTACAACGTTCCTCTCAAACTATTCAGCACATCAAATCCAGCTATACCTTTACCTATCCAATTCATTTCTCTGTTACTGAGAAATTGGCATTTGAATCAATATACAATGAGACTAAAGTGCTTTGGACAGGTGGAAGCACTTCCTAAGCCTCAACTCCTTAGGTCCTTTGCTTGAAATCACAAAGCAATCATTCAAGCAGAAGACAGCACTTGGTGGGTGTAGTGCGGGAGAGAAAAATACTCTAATTCATCAAAGTGATTACACTAGATTTCTCACTTTGATAAGTCACAAATTGTTTGTGCAATGTATAGTTGCACGAAAAATTTACAGCTTCACGAAATGTTGCTTACCCAACTTCATGGTGAGCTGTGGCATACCCTATGCCAGAAAATTTACTCCAGTCCCTATCTGGAGTAAGAATTGTGTCAAGATGCCCGGTACTTGTTAGATGCTTTTGATTTATTAAGAACCATTTGCAATTAATTAGGAACATCTGAATCTTATACACCTCCTCCTCAAGACAAGCATTGTACACGTTGGTCTTGATGAATCGGGATCACAGTGCTTTCACATATCCAAGGCACTTGAGCCTTACGTATATATCAATTCTAACATTAATTACTTGCTGATAGATCTAACTTTCTTAAGAGACAGATTTAAGATTCTCTGTGCCATTAGAGATAATCATGGTTTTAAATAAATGTAAAGTTGGTTATACTGGATGTTGTATGTGGGTTATTCAGATTACTACAATTAACATGGTTGGTGTCTTCAGGGCAGGAGCATATGGCATAGTACACTCCGTCACCTCCTTTCCTCTTTAACTAGGATCGTCCTTGATCATAAACACCTTTAAGACACCAAATGGCACCACCAACATATGTCACCTTTATTTACATTAGCACATTAACTGTCTCTAGTCCAGTCTCAGGTAACTTGGTCTCTGAGGTGGGGTCATCTTTACCCTAATACCCCTTGATTGGGAGCCCAGAACACAGAGTACAGTTCTTTTCTTTTAAAGGGATCCTGTCACCTCCAAAACGCCTCCTAAGCTACCAAAACATGTCCCTGCAGCATCCTATCACAAATCTCACACTCCTTTTGTCTCCAAAAAGCATCCTGTGAAAGTGGATAAAAACATTTTAATACTCACTCATTAGGCATTATAATTAGCAGGGGCTATATTCTTTAGACCCTAGGGCGTGTTGTTTTGCAGCCTGAATGATCCACCCGCTCTCTGTCTGTGCTCCTGTGATGTGGAGTTGAAGGCAGGACTAATGATTTGCATTCTGTGAGTGATAGAGAGGGGGGAGGGTAAAGCCTGCACAAGCAGAGCACACAGACAGAGAGAGGATGGATCCTGGAGCCTGGAAAACAACATGCCCTAAGGGCAAAAAAATATAGCCCCTGCTAATTATAATCACTAATGAGTAAGTATTAAAGCGTTTTTATGCACTGTCACAGGATGATTTTAGGAGACAAAAGGAGTATGAGATTAGTGATGGGATGCTGCAGGGACATGTTTTGGTAGCTTAGGAGGCATTGTGGAGGTGGCTGGATGCCTTTAAGTTGATCATAGTGACCCTAGTCGCACTCAGTTGGGATCCTAGAACCAAGAATTCAATGTTTCTACAAATATTTGGGCCTGTAGGTCAACAGGTAATAAAGGAGATAAGAGGCGCAATGAGTATACCTGGTAATGTAAATCAACCTAACTATTGTAATGGCACTCACCTTATAGGGTTGTGCAGTCCTTGCACAACCCAGGTGTAGACGTTGGTGGTGGGGAGCTTTCCTCCTTCTAGGCTCTGATGGCCGCCGGATCCTCTGTTCTCAGTGTGGCGCCGCTGTTTCCTGGCCCCAGCCGCGATCACGTGACCGGCCCAGCCGGAAATATGTCACCACAGGTCCTAGAGAGTCAGCTCTGTTTCCCGGCAACCGCAGGTCCTTTTCAATGTTAACCCGCCAAGCTGCTCCAGCCGCTGAACCTCAAAGAAGGGCTTCAAATGGAAATTAAACAATTCCATCTGAGGAAGACGGATTGCCGTGGAAACACGTTGTGGGATATTGAGGAAGATTAAAGCTAAGTTATAAACCATAATAAGAATCCTGTCCCTCCTTTAGCGCTCCTACAGACCACTTGTTTGTTTAATTTCCTGTAGGTCAACAGAAGCCTAGAGCCCATATCTTCTCACATGCAGGAGTCCTTGTCCTGAACAAGGCAATGATATTGGGAGCTCAGGTTCCATGTGAGTATTTCACGGGCATATTCCTTAAACATTGCAATAACATCCAAGCTCTACCCCTCCCATCTTCAACAGTCCCTCTGCCCAACTTGGTGAATTCTGCAAGGTCTATATGTCTCTCCTCTACGCGCAACAAGGTATCACACCGCGGACTAGGTAGTACAGTAAGTGACAGTGGTGCACAGACCAACAGTGTCCGGCGTAATGCACACAACAACAGACTTGGGAAACACTGAGGGGACAAATACAATGAAGGGAACGGGGGAAAAGAAACCTGCACTCACCTGCGCCAGTGCCCTGATCTCCCTATTGTCCTTATATAGGTTCTTTTACTCCATCACTGAGGAGGATACCTAGTCCCTCGCCGACCCTGATGTTAACCCTAAATAGAGAGATTGCCGGTGGGTGCATAAGTCCCAACCACCACACTAATAACAACAAGAGGGGAAGGAGAGACAGACAGAGAGATGATAAAAACTTCACTCCTGCTTCCACTCTCCTAGGCAGAAGATGGCTTGGCAATGGTCAGCTTCTCCAGAGTACCTCATCACCTCAAGTAGCTAGGCCAGAAATGGAGTTTAATCACCAGCAAGGAATGCTGGATCATGTGACCATATAAAGGAGATGGGAGTGATCATAAAGTAGCCACACCTGTGAAGGGAACTAAGAAGCATTGCAGCAACAGAAACCGACATTAATTCCTACACTTCCAAAGGAAAGAAACACATTAAAATAGAAGTCTCAATACAGGAATGAGACAGAGGTCCTAAACCTGTCACAAGTCTCCTAAGTAAGAGAGACTATCGTGACAATACCCCCCCTTTAATGAGGGTACTTAGGACCCTCAAGACTGTATTCAGTCTAGATAACACCTACAGAAGAACGCCTCGACCTACCTGCGTTCATAGTAACCCCCTATCCCTCAAGGTGATCACCTGCACAGCGAGGTAAAAATGTTGTAAACGTTGACTCTACAACACATCTTTTCAGCCATGACTTGTGAAACATGTTATGGGTACCAGTAACTGAGGGTAGATCTAGATGGAAAGCCAAAGGGTTAACCATGTCTATGACCTGATACGGACCGACAAACCTAGAGCCCTTGAGCTCCCGAAGCACACTTCAACTTAATGAAATTAGTGGATACCCATACACAGTCATTCATATGCAGGTCAGGACCTGAATGTTTATTACCAAGCATGAGTCTTTTGGAACGTGAACATCCCCTTGAAGGACCGAAAACTGAGGTGTCACCCCGGACGCTACAACTTCTACCCTCAGAACAAGAAAATTCTGAAGGGACAACCACCCCGACTCCACCACCTCTCCTGGGGGGACACACAGGTCTAGAAAGGACCTGCACAGAGGGAGAAATTGTGCATCTTCTCTCCTGATGCACCTTATTCACATCAACTGAAAAAGAGGGAGGTACAGAGGAAATGTATACACCCAGGTTGCCTTCCTCAAAATGACCTAGAAGGGCAGCTTTTCAGATGGTAAATTGGAAGTAGACACCTCTGACAGAACTGACTTAGGAACTGTACATTCAGGAGCTGGGTCCCCAGTATGGACAACTCCTCTCACAGAACTCTGGGGGAGAGACTGAGGCCTAGCATAATCCTTAAGAGCGGGAATGGTATCATTTATTTGTCCCAGAGTGATATGACAAATATAAGAGGACAAAATGGTGGAAATATACATGCCCAGGTCGCCATCATCTACACATCCTGGGGAGATGGCTTTTTAGATGTTTGCCTTGGTAAGTATGGACAAACCCCAAGGAAGTGACCCTTAAGCCCACAGTAGAAACACACCCCCAGCCCACGGTGAACTACAGGTAACCTAACATGAGGGAACACTCATCCACCTGTACCTGTGGGACCTCCTCCATAGGGAGAACAACAGGAGGCTAGGTCTGTGTGGATCTCTCCCTGAGACGTCTATCCACTCTGATAGCAATGGACATTGTGACCTCTAGCGACTTTGGATCAGAGTCATGGAACCCTGGAGCCTACTAGACAACCCATGACAGAAATGACAAAAATAACTTCATGCCTGCTGCCACTCTCCAATGGTCAGCTTCTTCAGAGTACTTCCTTCACCTCAGGCCCCTAGGCCAGGAATGGAGTTCAATCACCAGCAAAGAATGCTGGATCATGTAACCATTTAAAGGAGATGGGAGTGATCACAAAGTATCTCCACCTGGGATAAGATCTAAGGAGCATTGCAGCAACAGAAACTGATATTAACTCCTATACTGCCAAAGGCTGAAACACATTCAATATGAAGTCTTAATACAGGAATGAGACACACGTCTCAAACCTGTCACAAGTCTCCAAAGTAAAAGAGACTATCGTGACACAAGGGTCCATCATGGCAGTTCCCAGTACACATGGGAAAGAGTCCTGAATACAAGGGTCAAAATCCATGGGGGCAAACAAGGGGCAACATTCACAGTTGGATTGGGAATTGGGGCACAGTTCATGGCAAAGGGACAACTCTTCATGACAGTTCAACTTGACCCAGGTTACTTCAATGGGATATGCCAGGCAAGGGTTTGGAGCTCCAACCACCACCTGCAACATGCCATATTGCTCTTCGACTTTGTCTCTGCTGGTCTCATTCCCCTATAAGTGTCCCATGCTTGAGCTCCGCCCATGATAAGTTTGTTTCTCCCAGTTCATCATCTCATTTTCTCAGTATCTCTGCTTGTTCCAGGTTTGCACAAACCAACGGGCAGGTATTCTACTTCCAGCATGCCATCCGAGGGTGGGCAACGCTCACCATGGATCGCCTTCTCCAGACACAGCATCCCCTCTGGAAAACCTACTTTTTTCTGAGATTATGACCTTTGGGTTTTCATTGGCTGTAAGCCATAATCATGAACATTAGCAGAGTTAAACACTTGAAATAGATCACTCTGTTAGTAATGACTCTATATAATTTATGTGTTTCACTTTATGTATTGAATTACTGAAATAAACATTTTAATGATATTCTAATTCATTGAGATGCACCTCTGTATATATATAATCATACACTACCGTTCAAAAGTTTGGGGTCATTTAGAAATGTCCTTATTTTTGAAAGAAAAAAAAGCAATTCAATGAAGCTAACATTATATGAATCAGAAATATACTGTATACATTGTTAATTTGGTAAATGACTATTCTAGCTGCAAATGTCTGGTTTTTAATGCAATATCTACATAGGTGTATAGAGGCTCATTTCCAACAACCACCACTCCTGTGTTTTAATGGTACATTGTGTTTGCTAACTGTGTAACAAGGCTAATGGATGTTTAGAAAACCCTAGAAAACCCTTGTACAATAATGATAATAATAATAATAATAATCTTTATTTACTGTATGTAGCACCAACATATTCCTCAGCGCTTTACAATACAGTGGTTTGTGTATGAACAGTCATTGGTAACAATGAAAAATATACAATAAGTAAAGTAAAGATCAATGAAAAAAATACAATACACTAAGAAGAGAATCAATGTAAAAGTAGAATAATTAAAGAAGAGAAACAATGTAAATAATACAGTACAGTAATTAGATACAATACAATAAGCATAGAATCAGTGTAACAAGTACAAGACAATAATTAAAGCAAAAATAAAGGTTACCCTGCTCAAAAGAGCGTACAATCTACAACGAGAAAGGGGTTACACAAAGTACAGGGGTTTATTACAATGATGGCCCAGGCATCTTGTGGAAGTGGGGTTAGAAATAAGTTACATGAGTGGTTAAGATAATCTGTGTAGAGCTTTTTATGTTTGGTGGAGTTTGAAGATAAGTTATGTCCATAGAGATAGTGAAAGGGCTATATACAGTACAGAGGACTTCTAGTAGGGAGTATGATAGGCCGCCTTAACAAGATGTGTTTTTTAGGGAGCGTCTGAAGCTATGCAAGTTGCGGATAGTCTTGATTTCTTGGCGTAGAGCACTCAAGAGAATTGGTGCAGCTCGGGAGAAGTCTTGGAGCCAGGAGTGGGAGGATCAGATTAGTGCAGATGTTAGTTGAAGGTCATTTGTAGAACGTAGAGAATGGGTGGGGTGATAGACAGAGATGAGGGAGGAAATGTAGGGAAATGCTGCACTGTGAAGAGTTTTGTGGGTGAGAACAAGCAGTTTGAATTGGATCTTGTAGTGATAGGCAGCCAGTGCAATGACTGGCACAGAGCAGAAGCATCTAAGTAACAATTGTCCAGAAGGGTGATCCTGACTGCTGCATTAAGGATGGACTGAAGAGGGAATGTTTAGAGAGGGGAAGGTCGATTAATAGAGAATTGCAGTAGTCAAGGCGGGAATGGATTAGGTCCACGGTGAGGGTTTTTGTTGTTTCCATGGTGAGAAAGGGGGGACTCTAGAGATGTTCTTCAGGTGCAAGCAGAGATTGTATATAGGAGGTAACACTCAGATAGCGAACCTGCTGCCTAGGCGTTATCGTGGTGCCGCACACTGAGAGATGTCAAATTTAGGAAGGTTAGTGGAGGGCGGGAGCAGAAGAAATTCAGTTTTAGAAAGGTGAGGTTTCAGATAGAAAGCAGACATGATATTGGAAACTGCAGCTAGACAGTCATTGGTGTTATTTAATACCACAGGTGTAAGGTCAGTGGCTGAAGTGTATAATTGTGTGTCATCAGCATAAAGATGGCACTGGAAGCCAAATCTTCTGATGGTTTGTCCAAATTCGGGGCCGTGTAGAGAGAGAAGAGGGCCAAGGACTGAACCCTGAGGGTCTTCAATAGTGAGAGGAAGAGGGGAGGAAGTGGAGCCACTGAATGATACACTGAAAGAGCGGTCATAAAGATAGGAAGAGAAACAGGAAAGAGCAGCGTCCTTTATGCCAATAGAGTGCAGCATAGAGAGTAGGAGATGGTGATCAACAGTGTCAAAAGCTGCAGAGAGTTCAAGAAGGATAAGCAGAGAGTGGTCACCATTATGTTTTGCCATCAGAAGGTCATTAGTCACTTTGATGAGGGCAGTTTCTGTAGAGTGTAGGGGGCGGAAGCCAGACTGTAATGGATGTAGAAGAGAGTGAGTGGAGAGGTAATGGGTGAGGCGGATATAGACCAGGCACTCCAAGAGTTTAGAGATGAAGGAGAGGTTGGAGACTGGTCTGTAGTTATTTGTGCAGGATGGGTCGAGAGAAGATTTCTTTAATAATGGAGTAATGATAGATCGTTTGAAGAAGGAGGGGAAGATGCTAATGTGGCACCCCATGGGTTAATGTGCCACAATAACAGCACATGGGTTCTCTCCCCCACTACACACTGACGAACACTAGCACCTCTGAGCCAGAAGGGGGAGCACCACCTGCTTCTTTATATACTTCTGCTCATGAGGGAGAGCTCAGACCGTACAGCACGGTGTAGTGCTGTGAAGAGCACACTGAGAGCAGAGTTAGCTCAGTGCAGACCTAGCAAGGGTCAGAGGAACAGGAGAACTACAGACAGAGGAACACGTCTGGGAGCTGGAGTGATACCTTCACTTGCCCCAGAAGAGCGCACGGAACGGACACCGGATCCGGTACTGTGTCTGGCACCCACAGCACAGTGAATCCAGGAACAGCGGGATCTCTAGATGCCCTAGTACCAGAGCGAAGCAACACGGAGGGGTCAGCACAGCACAGAGGACTCAAGTTGCCTAGCCAAGTGGTACCAGCAGAATACAGAGAGACGTGAGGAATCCCAGCAGCTCAGCTAATAGCAGCAGCCAGGACACACACACAGCGCAGCATAAGGACGCTGACGACCCCGGACAGGGTTGGGAGAGAGTTTATCCCCATTACAGACTCCGTGGACTATAATCTGCACTAACATCAGCAGTAAAGCTTTGGAAAACAGCAAAACTGTGAGTCTGTGTATTGATTGCGACCTTTGCTCCAGATTCAGCACAGAGAGCTTCCCCCTGCTACAAGCCTGTCAGCTCTGCAGCATCAGGAGAAGAAGAGAATTGCATCAGTGTCTACCAAATGTAAGTGTGTGTCATCTAACCCTTCTCCACCATCTATAACCCCAATAGACTTTTACCCTTACTGCCCGGGGGATACAGTTCTTCCCACTGGAACTATACCATCTCCGCTGCCACTCCATCACCCCCGGAGGTTCTGCAGCAGTGGCGGCCCCATCACTGGCCGTACCAAGTGGGTGGCGTCACCCGTGACAAATCCCCTTGTAAATAATTCCCCTTCATTGCCGAGCCAGGGACACGGTCCGGACCAAGCCACCTGTGACATCCCCGGCACCGTCCGGTCCGGTACCGAGTACCCCAGCCCCGTGGGGCCCAACACTAGAAGAGAGGGAGAGATTGAAGATTTTGGTTAGGTGAGTTGTGACGACCGGAGAGAGGGACTGGAGTAGGTGTGAGGGAATGGGGTCAGTGGTACATGTAGTGGGACGAGAGGAAGAGAGGGTCCTGGAGACTTCTTCTTCGGTGACTGGGTCAAATATGGAGGGCGAGCCAGAGGAAATGTGGGGAAGAATGGGAGTAGCAGTGCTTGGAGGCTGGGAGCTGTTTTCCTGGCGGATATTGTCTATTTTCTCCAAAAAGTAAGAAGCCAGATCATCAGCACAGGAGTCGGTGATGGGGGCCTGCACTTTAGGACTGAGGAGAGAGTGAAAGGTGTCAAAGAGTTTTTTTTTTGATTGTTGGATAGTGAGGAGATCAGGGTGGTGATGTAGGTTTGTTTGGCAAGGCAAAGGGCAGAGTTGTAGGTTTTTAACATGAATTTATAATGGATAAAGTTTTCTGGTGTGCGGGTTTTCCTCCATAGGCGTTCAGCACTCCTAGAGCATCGCTGGAGGAATCGAGTTTGTGATGTGAGCCAAGGCTGTTTTATTCTATTTTTGGAGGTTCTGAGGGTGGAGGGCACTATTTGGTCCAGGGTGCTTCTGAGAGTGTCATTGTAGGGATTCACCGCCAGATTCAGACAGGAGAAGGAGGGATTGGGTACAGTGATGAGTGTAGAGAGTCTGTGAGTGTTTGAGGGTTAATGGCCTGTAGATTCCTGGATGTATGATAGGTAGGGGTGTGCTGCAGTGGGCGAGGGTTTGTGAGTGTGAAGGAGAGAATGTTGTGGTCAGAGAGGGGAAGAGGCAAGTTATCTAAGTACAAGTATGTTAGCACAGCTGAACACTGTTTGGCTGATTAGAGAAGCAATAAAATTTACCTTCATTTGAGATAGTTGAAAATCTGGAGCATTACATTTGTTTGTTCTATGAAACTCTCAAAATGTCCAGAAAAAGAGAACGTTTATGTGAAACTCGAAAATCTATTCTTGTTCTTAGAAATGAAGGCTATTCCATGCGAGATGTTGCAAAGAAACTGAAGATTTCCTACAATGGTGTGTACTACTCCCTTCATGCGAGAGCAAAAAAGGCTCTAACCAGAGTAGAAAGAGAAGTGGGAGGTCCCGCTGCACAGCTGAGCTACAAGACAAGTACATTAGCGTCTCTAGTTTGAGAAATCAAAACTAGAAAAGTGAGAGAGAAGCGCAATATGGTCTTATCATTGATAAAAAGGTGGACTAAATTTAATTAGTCACTCACCTAGAGGGGATGCGTAGCACACAACCAACGTCAGGACAAAAGGTAATAGCTGCTGCAAGGATCCATACCACAACGGTCAATGTAGTTCAAAATTGCAGAGGGTGGATAGTGTATACGGACCTGCGCTGCATAGACCAGAAATATCATGCGGTGTTCATCATTATAATGTTTAGTCCCAACTCCCGAAGGAATTGGGACAAAACACTATAATGATGAACACCGCCTGATCTTTCTGGTCTATGCAGCGCAGGTCCGTATACACCGTCCACCCTCTGCAATTTTGAACTAGATCGAGAAATCGACACCTCATAGCTCCTCTACTAGAAGCTTCATTAAATAGTACCTGCAAAACGCCAGTGTCAACGTCTACAGTTAAGAGATGACTCCGGGATGCTGGCCTTCAGGGAAGAGTGGCAAAGAAAAAGCCATATCTGAGACTGGCAAATAAAAGGAAAAGATTAATATTGGCAAAAGAACACAGACATTAGATAGAGGAAGATTGAAAAAAAGTTTGATGGACAGAGGAATCAAAGTTTGAGGTGTTTAGATCACACAGAAGAACATTCAAAGGGTTAACAGAAAGTGCTGGGTTTCATAGATCCACCGCGCTGACCTCCAGTGAAGACAAACAGAGTGATGTATAAAACTCTGTTTAATGGGTAATTTGCCTACCGGTTTCGTGATTTCAGTTATCACTTCATCAGGGCAAGATGCCCTGGTGAAGTGATAACTGAAATCACGAAACCGGTAGGCAAATTACCCATTAAACAGAGTTTTATACATCACTCTGTTTGTCTTCACTGGAGGTCAGCGCGGTGGATCTATGAAACCCAGCACTTTCTGTTAACCCTTTGGATCGTTACTTTTGCTGGGCACCTGCTGCGACCATAAGAGAGAGCGGAGTTAGTTGGTTGTGACTTGCACAACCAAATCAGGTGAGTCCTTCCACTAAAGGGGGGCACTGAGGATAATTGTACAAAAGGAAATTACTCTATGTGCGCTCCATTTCCCTTTTTATTACAGAAGAACATTGTGAGACACAGACCAACTGAAAAGATTCTGGAAGATTGCCTGATGAGTTGGGCCAGCAGGGAAGGAGTTACTCGGATACCGGGACGGTGGCTTCGGTGGGAGATCATGGCTGGTCGGGTCCTGGTTCCATGCCCTGGGCACTCAATTAGCTGATGGGGGTGTGATGATTGGGAAAACGTGACGCCACCTGTGGTACCTGATAATGTGGCCCAGGAGGAGCTTTACCTCAGGGCAGCGGGGTCGATGAGAGGAGTTGTAGTCCTTGGCTCTGTGGTGCTGTAGGAACCTCCCAGGCGATGAATAATTGATGCAGAGACCAGATTAGCGCAAATAGTTCTTTACTGGTACCAGGTGGATAATGTACACGGTACAGTCTGATTCACTGGGGGTTGTAGCCGCAGATTTTGGATGCTTTACCAGAGTCTGTCAGAGGTGTCTCTGCAATAACTTTCTTGGTCTGGTTTTGCTTTAGCTCTCTTGTCAACCACACTAAAGAGCCCGATCGCCGGTCCCCAGGTCTGTTACTAAAAGGTACTTCTGACCCCTTTCTGGTATGGATGGGAGCGATGAGAAGACACTTATTAATGTGGGATTTAGCCTTGTGGTGCTGTGGCTCCTACTTTAGGCCCACAGCCTGTCGGTCTGCAGTTTGGGATAAACCGTTAACTAACTGCTTCGGTTCCGGTTTACCGGTGTTGACTTGGACTCTCCTGCCAGCTGCAACCAGTTCTGGAGTGTCCCCTTCTTTGTCTGGGTCACTTCTCTCCTTAGAAGTGCCCTCCTGTCACGACCACAGGGTCCCCTGCGCTCGTCCACTCTGCTCTTCTGTCACCGTTTGCCTGTCTTGTGTGTAACTGTCACTCACATCTTCCCGCTCTTCTAGGCTCCACCCCCTGGGACCTACTGAATTCCAGTCTCCTGTGCCAAGGTGTCCTATGAGCGTGTTTTGTGTGCAGACTCTATTTTCCTCCTCATCCATGACTACGGAGGCACTACACCTTCTGTTTGGGGTGAGGTGCAGTACCTTCCTGTGGCGTCCTGCCAGAGGGGCGCCACACACCCCCTTGGTTAAATACACTCGTCCGCAAGTGTCACAACCAAGCTGGTTTGAGCTTAACTTTTTATTAACATATTAACCGGGTTACGACTAAACATAACAAGAGCAAAAACAATACAATTACTTTGTCTTATTCCCTTGCGGGAGGCACTGGGCTTCAAACGTTGCAAACAACATATATTCTAGTCCACATTGGCCCAACGGGGGCCAGATATTGAGTCTCTGACTTAATTTAATCAGGCTCTGACACCAAAAGTTCACATTCAAGTCCATGTGAATCTTGGTAGGTTCAACAGAGGAAATCGCACACTTAACCATAAGCAATACGTGTTACGGTAACAAGTCATTCCTTATTGACCCGTATACCAAACTAACCCTGGGGTCCAGCATGGCGTTCATAGGAGATCTTATCCCCCCCGGTACAGGTCATGATCTGGGTGGCCTTTCAGGAGGTGGGGTTCTACCTCTCTCCTCCCCACAAAGACCTCTTCCAAACCTGTACCTGGTGACAAGATTGAACACCATCACAGTACCTTTCATTCTTTGATCCAGTAGCAGCGGTGGTTGGATCCTGGCAACAGCACAGGTTTAGGGGTCTCCATTTCATTAGCCCACCATGTTTCTCGTCGCCTTTGCCATTCCGCCTTGTCATCCTGGAACTGTGGTCTCCCGAAAGGTTGCCAGGTGTGCGGGATTGGGGCTGGAGGCCGGTATGCAAACCACCTCTTCTCCATATTGGCCCAGTCTTTTAGTTGTTCCAGGCGATTGGTCCACCATAGCTCGCGGGGCCCGGATGCCTCTGTGCCGCCGACTGGTTCTTCCTCTCGGTCCTGGTGATTGGTCCACCATAAATCGCGGGGCCAGGACTCCTCTGTGCCACCGACTGCTTCATCTTCTCGGTCCTCCTCCCCGGAACTCGCCTGGTGGTTAGATCCTTCTTCAAACCCCTCAATGATCGGAAAACCGGATCAGATTTTCCGATTCGGCAGGCTCCGCGTCATTGTTGGTATCAGGCTCGCGGTTCTCTTGGCTAGGGAGTGGGTTGCTGGTCTCGGGAGATTCAGTCTCGTCAGCATTGGTTGAGGCCGGCTCTGTGAGGGCGTAGACTTCACCGGCTACTGGGTGCTCGGTTTCTGGTTCCACCGACACTCCCAGTTCAGGTCTGGCATGGGCCCCTGTTGTTGTTCCATCCTGCGGCTCAGCTGTAAGACCATCTCGGCATTCCAATGCCAGATGGTCCACTCCATGGTCTCTTGGAGTCAGGCTAGCAGATCCCGCAATGCTGCCCCCCAGAAGTTGATGTCCACCCCTTCAGTTTCCAGGGTGGGCATCCCTGGGGCAGCAAGGTTGGCTCTCACATCCTCCTTGACTTCTATGATCAAGTCGAAGATTGTTGGTACCAACATTATGAACAGGCTGCTGATGGGTAACAGGTCCGGTAACAGCCAGGGTCTGTCGTTCTGCCTTCTGGATGCACCCTGTTTCCTTTTTATAATCCCGAACTATAACTAAAAAGTTTTTCAAAAAACTGAGATGGAATTTTTTTTTTTTAATGAAAAACTGCTCGTCTTATAATAAGGTTCTTAGTGCATGTATTGGTCAATAAATGCCAGCCCGTCAACCACGGCAAGGTGACCCTAAATCTGAAGGGTTCCTGTCTACACTTAAAACCTCTCTCGTACCCTAGGGATTTCTGTTGCAATGGGCAGTAGCAGGATACATACGACATCAGATTGCCCCCGTGGCTTAGTAGGGAGGAAGGAATGCAAACTTTATAATATATATATATATATATATATATATATATAATGTGTGTGTTATTGGTAATCTATCTTTTTATCACTTTCTCAGGCAGGTTTTAGGACAGACTTTCATGCCGAGTTAAGTATTCTTTATAAACATGATCTTTGCTGGAGGACTACAAACCCCGGGAGGCACGCAAGTCTTGATCAGCTTGATCAATTTCAAAGACAATCTAACTCTATATAACAGCTTGTATGTACGCTTTAAAAACACTGATGGAGGCTGATTTGACAGCTGATGCCGAGCAATGCTGACCTTTTCATTTTAATAAGTATTTCTGCAATTAAATCGAGAGTTTGCAGAAAAGATTGTGGCTGTAAGTAACCATAATGGTAATGTAAATAATTATATCCATATAGATATCTGCTCATTTTTCTTCTGTGGCTTTATTCATAATTAACATCTTTTTCATAGTATATTCATCAAAGGTTTCTTGCTTAATTTATGGTAAAGAAAGCTTTGAAAAGTCACAATTTTTTGTGCAACGCAAGTGAGTGACCATGACAGGGCATGGTGACCCCCGCTCTTTAATTTAATGACAAGCAGCGGCATTTGCTATCCTACAAATCTGCAGAAGCGGCTGGAATATGATTTTTGGCAAAATGTTTATTGTGGCACATGCCTCACCTAGTTCACTAACCCCTTCGTGACCAAGGGAATATACTGTATATACTCCCTTGGCCATGTCCCTGCCCTTGATGCGGGCTCATGCACTGAGCTTGCATCTTTCCCCACACATCTCAGCTTATCTGCTTATCTAGTCAGCTGAGATGTGTAGCTAACAGCACTGAACCGATCACCAATCGGATCGGTGCTGTAAAAGCTTGGATCACGCTATTAATCACTGACGGCACGATCCAAATCACTGAGGCACCATCTCCACCAGTATCGTATTATTTTATACAAAAGCACAACTCGTCCCTCAAAAAACAAGCCTCATATCTCTATATTGACAGAAAAAATGCAAAAGTTATGGCTTTTGGAAGGGGTGAGAAAAACAAAAACTAGAAAACAAAAAATCGCCCCGGGGTGAAGGGGTTAAATGGAGTTAACCTCTTAAGGTACGTCACACAGGGATATATCGCCGGCGATGTTGCCGGCAACTGAGGGGCGTGGCCAGGTTGCGGCGACATCGCCGGCGAGTTGCCTCGTGTGACAGGGCGATAATCAGGCGAAAAATCGCCTGAGTAACATCGCCAGGTTTCCCAACAATGTTGGGAAACCTGGCGATGTTGCTCAGACGATCCTGCCTGATCGCCCTGTGTAACGCGGCAACCTGCAATGTTGCGGGCGATTCCGCCTATATCCAACATTGCGAGTTATCGCTCGCTGGGTTGCTGGGCAACCCAGCGAGCGATAGCCGCGGCAACTAGCCGGCGACATCGCCGGTAAGTTGCTCCGTCTGACATCTCCCCGGCGATGTTGTCAGGGATGTGCGCTCCCGCGATCGCCGGCAACATCGTCGGCGATATGTCCCTGTGTGATGGTACCTTTAAGGAATCAGAAGTTATTGCTCCAACATGCCCCCTCATCAAGAACAGCGAGAGAATTTCTGGTCTTGATGAATCGCCCCTATAGTCATTAATACACTGACGTGCTTCTGAGGTTTGTATTTATTCATAGCAGCTTTTTGGGTAAGCAGAGCTGCATTATGAGAGGGAGAAGATCAGCTTGATGATAATGAAGTAAAACGGGATATGGTACAGACTGCCCCTAATCCCCATAGACCTGGCAGTTAAACTGTAGTCAAGATTAGAACTTGGCCATAGCAGAGCTGAAATAATATGCAGCAAGAAGAGAAAAATACTTAGTAATCATTAGCTATAGGTCATCATCAGCTATAGGTAATGATCTACATATTTCATTAGACCAGGGAACCTCAGGCCCCAGGGCCGAATGCGACCCTCGATGAACTTTCCTGTGGCCCTTGCGCAGATTCCTGAGTACCGCAGTTCTTGGGCTGGCAGGCTTTTTGCCAACTGATTTCCCTTTTAATCCAGCTCCCCAGTAATTCTCTGATCAGCCCCTGATTTGCCTCAGCCTCCCCAGTGATCCTTTGCCCCAGCCCAGCTCCCAGGATCTCTTTGCCCAGCCAGCCTCCCAGTGATTTCTTTGCCCCAGCCTCAGCCACCCAGTAATCTCTTTGCCTCTGCTCTCAGCCTCCCTAGTGACATATATGCCCCGAGCCTCTCCTATGATGTCTATGGCCCTAGAAATCTGGGAAAGCAGTTGAGAAGCAACTGACAATACACCTACATCACGCCATGCAAAGAAGCATCTCCCACACACAGTAGGCAAGTAAACTGACCAAATATAGCAGTAATTTCAGGCTATATTTGTGCGGACCTGAAGATTAATTCAGCAGAAGGTACATTGTTCACTTCAGGGGCTGATAATGCATGATTTGGCGAGTCCTGACGAGATGGCCGATTTCCGGCCAGCTGAGAAACATGGTTCTCCCCAACCCCATGCCTGCACTGTAATGCCCAATCGTCGGGGCTTAATCAATTATTTATTAATGGGACTGCTTTAAGTTGCTAGATCACTATTCTGTTATGACCACTGTGATTATATTGTGATGTGGAAGTTACAGATGTTTTTATACCTAAAACACAACTTGTTAATTATAACATGTCAAAGAAAAATAACAAAGATGTAAGTAAAGGAATATTCTAATGTTATGAAATTGATGTAGTTGGGTAGTTTGAAAAACAAGCAAAATTTGTAATTGACAATTGTATCTCCTTACTATGAAAGCTTTAATTGTGCAGCTTGTTGCAATAGACTGATCATCAGAGCTTGGCGCAGCATGCAGAATACTTATATCCCAGGCTGAAGACTTAACTCCTTAGATCCCAATCACTTCTCTCCATCCCTTAATTTTAAGACTGAAGTTGGCTGCACACCTCAAGCTCCCTGCCAACCGCTGACCTTGAGCTGCTATTCAGTGGTAGAATATCACAAACCTCTAGGCCCCTTATGTTGCTAATCCTAGATCAGTTAGTTCTCCAGGTCTCTCACATTCTGCAGTCCTGCACTTAAGCTCCTGTCACACACACGACGCACCAGCGATCCTGACAACGATAACGATCCTGTAGGGATCGTTGGTGCGTCGTTACCTGGTCGCTGGGGAGCTGTCAAACAGGTAGATCTCCAGGGACCTGGGAAGCCACCTCCACATCGCTGGTAACTATGATAAACAACGTATCTAGGCAGCGCGCTGCCTAGATACCCGGTGTTTGCCATGGTTACCAACTGTGAGATCGCTGATCGCTGGTCTCTCACTGTCTCATGCAGCGATGCTGCTGACCAGCAGGAGACCAATGATCAAAAAATGACCCAGAGCACTTTGCAACAATCAGCGTTCTCACAGCAGGGGCCTGATCGCTGCTAAGTGTCATACTTAGCGATGTCGTTAGTGAGATCGCTGTTATGTCACAAAACCTGTGACGTTACAACGATTTCGCTAACGATCTTGCTATGTGTGACGGGGCTTTATTCAAATGCTCTGTTATCTCTATGTACCAATATAGTGAATAACCACTGATAAACCTGAGTGTAGTCACAGTAGCATATAAATATTGATGAGAATTATCTCTCCTGGAGTGCACCCACCATCAATTGAAGGCGACTGGAGAGCTGTGTGCTGCATGTTGGGAATGACCCTGAAGTACCGTCACACGCGGCAATATTGCTAGCAATTTCACTGGCAATTTGTTGGTTGCAGTGACATCATGGACACATTGTTCCATTTGTACACGGCAACAAAATAGAACAATGTGTCCATGATTTCACTGCAACCAGCAAATTGCTAGTGAAATTGCAAGCAATATTGCCGTGTGTGATGGTACCTTTAGGGCTTAGGTACATAGGCGTATAAATCAGACAAGTGCAATGTGAGAAAATCTTGCATGGCACCCTCACCAATGATATTAAATGAGTCTGAGTCTGATACCCTGATGAAGGTGCCAGGAGAGGCGCCGAAACGCGTTGGTGGAATAAAGGAGATTGTTACTTTTGGAACCTTGCATTCCTTGTGACTTCTTGGAACCTTACATTCCTTGTGATTCCATTGATCAGCAGCGCGGACCGTGGTACACCATCTTCCAATATCTGAGCAGATGAGTGTTTGTGGTCAGCTTTTTTCTCATCCAGATTCCGGATGAAAAAAAAGTTGCAACATGCTGCAACTGGATCCAATAATCGTGCTGGGCTCGCCAATGTAAATCAATGGGTGCGAGAAAACAATTGCTTAGCACATGGACAGCACACAGACAACTTTTTTAGCATGGTCTTTCCAATGTTTAAAATTTTAAAGGGAACCTGTCAGGTGGTGGTTTATGCCCCTCCAGCTATCACTGTCTGCAGCTCCAGCTTCATAATACTATTCTAATCATCCCTGTCTGAGATCATAGTGTAATGTGAAAGGTGAAAAAAGCATTTCTACACTTACATTTCAGTCCTCACCATGGAGGAGGGGGACTGTCTGGCAGGATAATAGTTAACTCCCTTTTAACTTGGATGGCTAAAGGACCTGTGTGATGTAACGATCATGTGACCATAGTGGGCGGACTAAGCCAGCAAATGTATTATGGCCTATGAGAACTTAGCTCCGCCTTTTGTAGTCACATGGTTGTGACATCACATCAGGTCTCCCAACATGTTCTAGCACAAGGCTGAAATGTTATCTATTAACCTGCCAAACAGTCCCCATCCTCCAAACTGGGAACTGACTGCCTCATTACATAAGGAAACGTAAGTGTATAAATGCTTTTCTGTCACCTTTCACATTACACTGTGAGCTCAGACAGGGATGATTAGACTGGTATTATAAAGCTGCAGCTACAGACAGTGATAGCTGGGGAGGCATAAACCACCTGACAGGTTCCCTTTAAAATAGATTTATAGATAGGATAGGCAAATGATAGGATAGATAGATAGATAGATAGATAGATAGATAGATAGATAGATAGATAGATAGATAGATAGATGATAGGATAAGTAGGAATAGCTAGATAATTTTACCAATCCCCTGCTGCTTGCTTCCAGGGGAACTTTATTAGGCTTCATGAATTTCCACTGCACTGAATGGAATTGGCCAATCACAGATGCTGACGCTCTGTGAGAGCCTCTGTGATTGACTGTTGCACTCAGATGTGCATCAACAATCTGTACCGGTGGACAAAATATTTGAAGAAAGGCCGGCACAATGATCCAATTCTAATGAAAATTCTTCTTTATTTGATGCTCACGTACACATTAAAATATGCTTCTTGTCAGGCTGAAGCCAGGTCAGACACATTTCGGTTAAAAACCTTTATCAATGACACAGGATGTAATACACTTAAACAATCAATCAGACACAGCACCAGTCATACAAATTTCGTTCTCGCTTACTTTACCCAAAATTCGGGACGCACGTCACTCCAGGGAGTTCCACCCGGAAAAAAGTCCAATATACAGTAAATATAAAGGACAGCGCCTCACACGTTGGTAGTAGCTTCAAAATTGCTTTATGCCCAGTCTATAACAGTGACGTTTCGACCAAAGCATCTGGTCTTTATCAAGCTTACAAATACACTCAAAAGGCACCCTTTTATAGTGGTAACCCCATCCCCTCATTATACCAACCAATTGTTAAGTACAATAAATCCTACATCTAGTGCATAATCATACCTACTTCTAAAAACATCCCATTTGATTACCCGGCAACATCCACCTTTTGGAGAATTCATTAATTCATAGATTACCCCCATCGATACATTATATACCTTATAAACATGAGTAAAGAATCTGTGGTCCCCAGATGTAAACAAACAGTTCATCCAATCTACGCTGTGCATTCAAGGTTATCTAGGAGACCTCATCCTACATCATGCATCAGGTGACCAAAGGAAATAGTTCCACCAATCTACAATCGCCCACGGTTGCGCATGAGGGAATCCTCTCTTCATGATTGATGCACGTCATCACTCCCACGCGCCTGCGGCGGTGTTCTCCAGACCCAGCTTCAAATGTTGCCATGGTACTCACACGTACTGCTATTACACGTGCCCCGCGCATATGCTCACAAATTCAACCGTTTACTGCAGACAAACCACAGCGATATTACCTAAAACAGATTCCATAACTCTTAGTATATAATTACCTAACCGCCAGCAGTAGTGGACCTTAATCAAAGCAAGGGGGCAGTGTCTCACAATATTGTATCCACCGCGATATCACTTAATAAGAACTCTTATTGGGGCTATCACTAGAAAAACGTCTATAAGTCTCCATAGGATAACAGAGTACTATATCTCCTCTCTGAGGGCACAATAGTAGCATACAAAAAATAAATAATATCCAGATCCCAAAATTGATGTATTCATATATTAACAACAGTGTGGTCAACATCCTATTAACCAACATATAAAATCAATATCAATAAGACAGGACAGAAATCCCAAAATCGGGGTGGTACTGTGTAATTATCCCCTGTAAATTATGTATCAAATCATCTGGTAAATCATACTTTATCTCTTACTCATTTAACCCATAGTTCTTATATATCCCCTAAACAAAAGGGACTATCAACTAACTTAATACAGGAGGGTAACGGATCCAAAGCACCACAAACCCCATTAGCATATCATACAACAATTTAAATTTGTCAATGATCTCTTCTATGTTAAACATTAATATCATTAGTATATTAGCTCACCCCTAGTGAACTTCAGCCCACACAATTTACCATAGAATACTATACCATATTGGTCAGCATATAGAATATCATATTAGCGTGTGGACACTTCATCTGCATATATACAATCTCGTCCCCAGCAATCATTAAGTATGTAGAATGAGACTTCCTATGTTCGGATGGGGTATCCATTCATATAATTCCTACTCATCACTGGGTAATCCGATTGTACTGCTGGGTTACATTAAAAACAGGGTTAAAAACATATGAGGAGGTGCAGCAGAACCTCAATATTATAGAGATACATTATTTTAGCAAAAGCCTCTTTGATCATAGTCAAGGTTCATTCCATTAGGTTGTAGCAAATCTAGCTCAAAAATCCATCTGAGCTCTTTTTCTTTTAGCATTGCTACCCTATTTCCACCTCTCCTTGGAGGTGGGACATCATCAATTATTCTGTAGCGCAGCTGATTTACCGTGTGGCCAAATTCTTTAAAATGTTTAGGGACTGGCAGTTCAGTCATTCCTGTCCTGATTGTGCTTTTATGTTTACTGATGCGCTTCGTTGCCTCCATTGTGGTTTCCCCTACATAGAAAAGACCACAAGGGCAGCATATCAGATAAACCACAAAGCTACTCGTGCATGCGTACCGCTTCATTATCTCGTATTTCTTACCAGACCTAGGATGACTGAACTGGCGTCCCTTCAACCATAGGTTGGTTGAAGAATTTGGCAGGCAGCCTCTTTTTTCCTATAGGCGGAGCCGAAATTTGAGAGACAGAGTGGTCAAATCGGATATTGGGACATCTAGGCGGGATCTGCAAACAACATTGAGCACCACCAGCTAGGGTAATTTCCCATGTCTGGGATGTGCCAGTTGCAGTAATATGCTTAAGGAATGCCAGTTGAGTCATTAGGCGTCCAGGGGGGTTCTCCAGACTCTTAAGGACCTTTGGCAATTGATACCAAAAAGGTTTTCTGGGGTGCTCTATAAAAAGCTTCTCAGCCTGTTTTCTATCTAGCACTCCTGATTCTACATATTTCCTCAACAAGGAACGTAATTCCCATTAAATTTAAATGTGGGATCTTATGTTAATTTTTTTATATGTGTTGGGGGATTCCAGCTGTCTTTTAGCCTCATTAATATAATCTATTTTATATCAGAACCACCCCCACCTTTATCAGCCTTTTTTACTAAGATGTTATCCCAATTCTTCATAGTATTTAAGGCGTCTAATTCCCCTTTAGAAAAATTTTGTTTGGACTGGGGTAAATTAAAGCATCTACCTCTTTGCATACCATCTCCTCAAATAAATCAATGTTATTTCCAGGGTACACAGGGGGGACAAAGTTAGATTTTACCCACCCTGAAATGGGGAATCTGACTTTATCTGATCCGTCTCTATTTTTCCACCTTCACTCTAAGTTCTAACAGAACTTTTACATTCCCATCACATACTGAAGTGTAGAATCTTTACCAAAAAATCCAAGCGAACCTATCTTAACCTGTTGTTGTGTCTCACTACTCACGATAGTATATTTGTTAGGTTCATTTAATAGATTTTTTTAATTTTTTTGAATTGCGTAATATCTAAACAAATGGATCTTATTGCTTTAAATAGATCAACTTTAAAGTCTGGATACCGTATATTCTCGTGTATAAGCCGAGTTTTTCAGCCCAAAAATTGGGCTAAAAAGTTCCCCCTCGGCTTATACACGGGTCAATACGGTAGAGGCTGTGGTGGGGGCTGTGTCCGGGGCTGGGGAGCTAGAGGAGGTGGGGGGAGGCTGCTGTATGAGCGCCCCATCACGTGGGGCCGCTCATTATATATGCACTGCTTCCCCCTGTCAATCAGCGGCAGGGGGAAGCAGTGCATATCTGCATATATGGCCCCAAATGCTGGCACTCGCCCCCCTCCATTGTAAGGCCCCCCCCCCCGGCTGCTTAATTTACCATCCCTTGTCTTCTGCACTGCTCCGGTCCTCTGTGCTCCCGTCCTATGTGTTCCTGTCCTCCCCAGATCCAGGATGCAGCGTCGGGAGCGTGGAGACGGAGCATGGAGACGGCGTGGTGCAGAAGACCTGGATAGTAAGATACTTGCAGATGTAAGTTAAGCAGCCAGGGGGCCCTTTCACGGAGCATT
Source organism: Allobates femoralis (assembly GCA_033576535.1). Taxonomy (NCBI): domain Eukaryota; kingdom Metazoa; phylum Chordata; class Amphibia; order Anura; family Aromobatidae; genus Allobates; species Allobates femoralis. The sequence continues at coordinate 511,837,825 of JARQOC010000001.1, forward strand.
GGGGCCATATGGGCCTGTATACTACCACTGGGAGGTGCTGTATATACCTCGGGGCTGCTGTAATACCACTGGGAGGTGCTGTATATACCACTGGGAGGCTGCTGTATATACCTCTGGGGCTGCTGTATAACCTCTGGGGCTGCTGTAAACTCTGGGCTGCTGTATATACCTCTGGGCTGCTGTATATACCTCTTGGAAGCTGCTGTTATACCACTGGGGAGGCTGCTGTATATACCACTGGGAATGCTGCTGTATATACCACTGGGGCTGCTGTATATACTGCTGGGGCCTGTATATACCACTGGGGAGGCTGCTGTATACCTCTGGGGCTGCTGTATATACCACTGGGGAGGCTGCTGTATATACCACTGGGGAGGCTGCTGTATACTACTGGGGCTGCTGTATATACTGCTGTGGCCTGTATATACCACTGGGGGCTGCTGTATACTACCTCTGGGAGGCTGCTGTATATACCTCTGGGGATGCTGTATTTACCTCTGGGGCTGCTGTATATACCACTGGGAAGGCTGCTGTATATACCACTGGGGAGGCTGCTGTATACCTCTGGGGCTGCTGTATATACTCTGGGGTTGCTGTATATACTTCTGGGGAGGCTGCTGTATATACCTCTGGGGAGGCTGCTGTATATACCACTGGGGAGGCTGCTGTATATACCACTGGGCTGCTGTATATACTGCTGAGGCCTGTATATACCACTGGGAAGGCTGCTGTATACCACTGGGACCTGTATATACCACTGGGAGGCTGCTGTATATACCACTGGGGAGGCTGCTGTATACCTCTGGGGCTGCTGTATATACCTCTGGGGCTGCTGTATATACCTCTGGGGTTGCTGTATATACCTCTGGGAGGCTGCTGTATATACCACTGGGGGCTGCTGTATATACCACTGGGGAGCTGCTGTATATACCACTGGGGAGGCTGCTGTATATACTGCTGGGGACTGTATGTACCACTGGGGAGGCTGCTGTATACCACTGGGGCCTGTATATACCACTGGGGAGGCTGCTGTATATACCACTGGGGAGGCTGCTGTATATACCACTGGGGAGGCTGCTGTATACCACTGGGTGCTGTTATATGCTGGGCCTGTATATACCACTGGGAGGCTGCTGTATACTACCACTGGGGAGGTTGCTGTATACTACCACTGGGGAGGCTGCTGTATACCACACTGCTATGGGGCTGTATACCTGTGCTGGGGTCCTCCCTCGGCTTATACATGAGTCAATAGGTTTTCCCAGGTTTTGGGGGCAAAAGTAGGGGGGTCAGCTTCTACACGTGTTGGCTTATATACGAGTATATACGGTAGTCAAAATTCTTTTCCATGCAGAAATTTAGTCCTCTTTTTAGCAAGCTTGTCATATCCGGTATCAGTTCTTGATCGGTCAAATTAAAAATTTGTACTTTATTATTTAATTCAGGAATTATTACAGAATATGATAGAATTCTAGATCCAGCGCACACTTTTTATTCACCTCAAACATTTAGTGATGCTACATTGGTGGATCTCTTCAATTACCACTACAATGTTTTTATGCAAAAGATATTTTTTATTTTTTACTTTCAAAAATACGGTTAATAATTGATAAAATTATCATACAAGATTGTTAAAAACTCTTCTTTGAGGAAATTTCTTGATTTTTTTGGATATTTTCCTTTAGTGGCTTCTCTTTATGGATATCACCACTTTCTCCACTCAGTATTGGTGTGGATAAATGGATAAACCCATATTAATATTCTGTGAATTCTTTTATTTGTTGGTATCTAACTTAATTGTGGAGGAGACCTGCACAAAACCCTGCTTCAAAAAGAATGTCAATGGATTATAAAAACAAAAGCATGTGGAGTGCTTGGCTTAAAATAAATGATAAGAATGATCTGCAGTTTTCTTATAGAATTTTATAGAATTATTTATGAGTTATATGATAAAACAAATTGGCTAGATGTTAGATGAGAATGAAAAAGGAGTAATACTAATAATAATGATCTGTACATGTAAATTAATTATGCCCTCATTTCCTTTGCTCTATGTGGTCACCTAAATGCAAATTTGGGGTAATAGCTTCTATAGAGTAAGGCAATGGATATCTGATGATTTAATTTCTAAAATAAAGCTTTCCCCTTATGAGTAATGGTGGGTTTACACGTCGCAATATCGGCGTCCAACGCCGACCCAACTCCGACCAAAAGTCACGTGGTTCGGGAGTTGGACCCTATATCATTCGCGCGTTGTACAGTTTGAACGTACAATGCGATGCTGGAACGATGCCAAAACGATATCGGGGTTTAATGAGCGTGCTATTCAACCGCCTGATATCGGATGGCCGTTGTAGCCGCATCGTCCTGTGTGACAGCCCAACTACGATGTGTACGCCCACGTCACCCATTCACTCCCATTTTAACTGGTCGTTCCTGGGTTGGGGGACGTACACATCGTCGGGACATTGTATCCCGATATCGGGCTGTCTAAACCGGTGATGCGATGGCGGGAAAAGCGCGCTCAAAAAGCGCACTCCCGCGTCGTTGGCTCCGATATCGGGCCGATATCGGGACGTGTAAACCCACCATAAAGGTGTATTGGGGCCGATATAGGATCAGATTGGGTTCAATATAAGAGCTGATAGGTAAAAATGGGCACATATTAGAAGGTTAATGAGTAAGTGCGCGCTATTTAGGTATTATACGGTAGGAGTTTGAGAAGCTTTATAGCTAAGTAGTTGAGCAAGATAGAGAATCTTGAAAGAAATAAGTAAATTATATAGGCTGATATTTAACAGCATTTGTTATAGGCCAGGGTCACATTTGCGATGTGCCCCTAGCCTGCCGGATTCCGGTATTATCTTAGAACTTTTTCCAGCGCCGCATAGCGTTTCCGCTATGCGGTGCTGGAAACCGCTGCCCTTAGTTACCCGCTGTTTACCTGCACGACCTGTCACACAGGCAGCGGCTCGGAGGGCGTTTTACAGCGCCGCACAGGAAACCGTTGCAGACACGATTTCCTGTGCGGCGCTGTAAAACGCCCTCCGAGCCGCTGCCTGTGTGACAGGTCGTGCAGGTAAACAGCGGGTAACTAAGGGCAGCGGTTTCCAGCACCGCATAGCGGAAACGCTATGCGGCGCTGGAAAAAGTTCTAAGATAATACCGGAATCCGGCAGGCTAGGGGCACATCGCAAATGTGACCCTAGCCATAGTCTTCTGTGTAGTTTATAACTATGTTTTTTTAATTATCACGATGTGGCAGCACATGTATGACATCACAGCACTGTGTTATTTATGCTCCAGAGGTGACGTTAGATGCCACACCAGGACCCATGGCAGCGGTAGACACCACGAAACGGCAGGCCGTCGTCCGCCGTCTCTTCTCCCCCTCCCCTGCTCATGAAAAAGGTAATTTACATATAAGAAAAATGTGTCTATCTCTACAATAAGACATCAGGTTGACCCTACAGACAGATTCCATTTAAGTAAAAGAAAAAAAAAAATCCCACTCAAATCTCGATAAGCCCTAATATTGTTCTCTTTCACACAACTGATTCATTATACTATACTGTATAAGGCCCCCTTCACATCGCCATTTTTTCCTGTCTGTGGGGATCCTGTTTTTTTGAAAGACACCACAGACAGGAATGAACAAGTCCAGATGTGTACCTCCAGATGCCATTTCGGTGTCCGGATCCTTGATTTTGAGGGATCCGGACACAGAAAGAGATGAGAGGAACCAAAATGTGGAGTCGGGGCTGACTTTCACTTTTGTAATGTATCTACATACTGTACATTGTGAAATGGAAAGCAATCGTTAAACATTTTTAAAAAATGCTCACCTCTCTGCCGAGTGCCTGCAATGTGCGGCATCCACCTCCTATGGCTGTAGGACCTTAATCAGCTGACTGATAACATCAGTTGAGCGGTATAAATCGCCTGCCAAAACCAATTGGGTTGCTTCACCCTGCCCAGTCAGCTGATTAAGGTCCTTCAGCCATCGGAGGTGGATGCAGCGCATCGTGGAACACTCGACGGAGAGGTGAGCATTTTTTTTTTTATGTTTAACACTTTGCTCACTTTAATTTCACTTTAACAGTGTATATTGATACACTGCCAAAGTGAAATTACACAGGAACAGTGCAGTTTTAATGTACTGTGCATGCTCAGTACACTAAAATCGGATCCGGGAAACGATCCTGTTTTTTCCTGGATCCGCGCTCCATAAACCCTCATGTTATTTGCCATGGACCGCACTTGGTCCAATTCTGTCTGATTTGGTCCACTGTGCCCAAAATCGGAGCAGTCTCCGATTCTGGGTGCATCAAAAAATCGGACACAATCAGATCTGTGACAATTTGGACACAACTGAATGGCCATATAAGACCCATCCGTGCCCATAGGGATACATGGGGGCCAAATTGAATCCGTGGCTATCCGCTTTACAACGGATGGCCCGAATCCCAATAAATCGTGATGTGAAGGGGGCCTTTTGGAAAAGAGCTTTTCCAGTAAAAGAAAGGTGTCAAACAATGAAATGAAATGTATATTTGGAGAAAAATATCAACTATTGCTGAAAACATACCTTGGAAAATTGTTTCAGTATGTATAAAACATCCCTGCATGATAATTTATAGTTATGAGTAATTTGTGTGTAGATTTCTCCTGGGGAATGTGACAGGTTTGCAGGACATTAATTATATATGAACATGTTTTTCTTCTAAAGGAATTTAACAGTTTTACTATTTAGATTATGGCTTTTTGGCTTTAAAATCTAGATTTTCTATTGACCTAAACAAATTAAGATTATAACCCCCTTATTGTTTTAGCCAATTATTCTCAACAAAGCTGTGCATAATTTAGTATTAGCAGGCCTCACCGAAAAAATCTATGTCCATGGGCAGCTTAACCCCTTAACTACCTGGCGTTTTTCCACTTTTTGTTTTTTTCCTCCCCTTGTTCCAAGAGCCATAACATTTTCATTTATCTATCAATATAGACATATGTAAGCTTGTTTTTTTGCGGGATGAGTTGTACTTTTGAATGACATAATTCATTTCACCATATAGTGAACTGGAAAAAAGAAAAATCCAAGTGCGGTAAACTTCTTTGTTTTTTCCTTTTTACTATCTTCCCCTATATCAGGGGTGGGGAACTTCAGTCCTCGAGGGCCGCAATCAGTGCAGGTTTTCAGGATTTCCTTAGTATTGCACAGGTGATAACATAATCACTTGCACTGGTGCTGATTCCAATCCCTGTGCAATACTAAGGAAATCGTGAAAACCTGAACTGTTTGCGGCCCTTGAGGACTGGAGTTCCCCACCCCTGCCCTATATGGTAAAACTGATATGTCATTATGATGCCTCAGGTTGATACAAGCTCATAGATACCAAACATGTATACTGTTACTTTTATCTAAGTGGTGAAAAAAATTCAGAGCTTTGCAAAAAAATGTGCTTTGTTGCCATTTTCTGTGACTCTAAGGGCCCATCACATGTTACGATATCGTGAACGATATCGTTGAAACGTCGCGGTTTTTGGAGCAGTGCAACGACGTCATTAAGGGTACCTTTGCATGTTGCAACATTGCATGCAATTTCACTTGCAACTTACTGGTTGCAGTGAAATTATGGACACATTGTTCTATTTTGTGGCCGTGTACAAATGTAACAATGTCTCCATGATTTCACTGCAACCAGTAAGTAGCAAGTGAAATTGCATGCAATGTTGCGACGTGTAAAGGTACCCTAAGACGTCACTGCATGTGAAACGTAGATACGACCAACGATAAGTCGGCTGATCATTAATCGCAGGTTTATGAACTGTGCCATAAATCAGCCGTTGATCATACATTCAACCTGCAGCTTCGGCTTGTGTGACACTTTGATAACGATGTAGTTTATGCCTTTGCCTATTCAGAACTGAGGAACATAGGCATCCAAACGACTGCTAATATCATTCGCTTGTCGCGGACTCGGTGCTGCGTCATTCATGATATCTGTACATGTGACACCTCACTAGCGATCAATTAACAATGTTCCAATGATCTCAGCCAGGTCGGATCGTTGGTCGGATCACTTGGACATTGAAGTGTGTAGCGGCCCTTTAGTGTTCTCATTTTTCAGGGCTGTGTGACGCCTTATTTTTTTGCATCTTGAGCTCATGTTTTAAATTATGTTATTTTTCTGTAGATGCGATGTTTTGATCACCTCTTATTGCATTTTATTGCAATGCTTTGGCGACCAAAAAAAACATAATTTCAGCGTTTTTACTTTTTTCTGTAACACAGTTTACCAATCGGATTAATTGATTTTATATTTTGATAGGGAATTTCTGAACATGGTGATACCAAATATGTGTATGTTTTTAGTAGTAGTTTATTTTCAATGGGGCAGAAGAGGGGTGATCTGAATGTTTTCATTTTTTCATATTTTTAAAATATGTTTTTTCACTTTTCCATTATTTTACTTGACCTTTAGGGCAGTGTTTCTGAACGCCAGTCCTCAGGACCCACCAACAGGTCATGTTTTCAGGATTTCTTTAGTATTGCGTAGGTGTTAGAATTATCCCCTTTGCAGGTGATTAAACTAACACCTGTGCAATACAAAGGAAATCCTGAAAACATGACCTGTTGGTGGGTCCTGAGGACTGGAGTTCAGAAACACTGCTCTAGGGGACTTCAATATGGCAGTGTCTGATCCCTTCAGCAGTATAAAGTCATGCATAAGCATGGCTCTGTACTGCAGAAATGACTCTCCTGTGAACGCTGGTGTTGAGGCAATGTTCACAGGAAGTGAGTTATAACAGCAACAAGGGTCATCATCTGACCCATTGCTATCATGGCAACATATTGGTACTCTATGATTATGCCACTGGGTTGCCTATAGTGGCAGGGAATAGTGTGATTCCTTCTGCGGCATGTTAGATTGCGCTGTCAGAGATTGACAGCGCAATCTAACAGGATAACAGGAGTGGGTGGATCTCAATTCCACCGCTACCTGTTAGCTGCACATATCAACTGATCAGATCAGCCAGCATATGCAGGTAATGTTGTGGTCTTATCATTTGAGTTTGCATCAAAGGGAGGGAGTCAACCTAGGAAGTACTATTATGTCCTAGGTTGTTAAGGGGTTAAATCTGAGTATGTATTCATGCAATGTAGTGAGTGTATTATTATACTCACCTACTACTGCTCTCTCCTTTGTCCAGGGTCATTTTTCTCTTCTCAGTGACATTACTACTCTGCAGATTCTCGCTGCTCTTCATGACCGGAAGTGGCTTTCATAATGCAAGTCTATGGAGTGCCAGATAGAGGTTCCATAGACTAACATTTGAAAGAGATCCTGTAACTCTTCTATACCTTCCCACTTGCCTTCTGCATAGACATTTATGAGAAGTAACTGTAATTTGATCTTTCTGTTAGATAATAATTGAGAATCGATAGTATCAGAGAATTGAGAACACATGATACATCTAGGAGAGGAAGACATTTTTCTTAAAAATATAAGTTTCTTATCGTTACCTTGAGTGTTAATTTACGAAAAATTACTCTTTAAAAAATATTTTCAATTTAGGACCATTTAAATGTTTTGACAATTAACCATTCACTGAACACCAGTGATTTTATGGGGTGATTGTGGCTTTTTATAAAATCTTTGTGTATGTGTAGACTGCAAATTGCTGACAGTTTGTACTTTAAACCCAGTCAGAATTTTGCAGGTTTACCTAGACATCATCTTTCTGTGGCTGGAGGCCACCGTCCAGAGGCATGTTTGTTTCTATAGCTTGGATGTAAGCATCACCACTTGTCATTTACGCTCAGTCTCCTACAAACATGCTCCAGATTCCTAAAGGCCTGCCCCCCCAGTCTACAACATGCCCAACCCCCACCAGGCTCCTACAACCCATCTCCACACTGCAACAAGCCCTCCCAAGTCCCAATCATGCCTACCCCCTCTCCCCGGTCTCCAGAAAGCCTACCCCGCCACACTCCATTCCCCTATATAATCTGTGACAGAACCGATGCATTGCACTGAGAGCGGTCATCTCTTTTATACTGTGACCAATCTGCGGCTGTGGCCTGTATGGCTGTGAAGCATGAGCATCAAATCACATCAGCGTGGACACAGGGGGAGGAGGTGAGCACACACAGCAGCACTGTGAGCAGTCATCTCCTCAGAGCTACAGATTGGTCACAGTTTAAAAGAGGAAATGACTGCTCTGAGTGCAATGCGATGGTTCTATGAGTTTACATAAGGGAATGGAGTGTGAAGGGGGCAGGCATGCTGAAAACTTGCAGGGGCAGGGTGGCCAATGCTTGGGACTAGAAAGAGCTTGTTGCAGTGTGGGGGGAGCTTGAAGGAGTCTGGTGGTGGCTGTGCATGCTGTAGGCTTGGACGGAGGGCTTATAAGAGTCTGGGACATGTTTGTAGGAGACTGAGCATAAACGACAAGTAGTGACGTTTATATCCAAGATCCAAAACAAACACACCACTAGTTGGTGGCCTCCAGGTGCAGAAAGGTAATATCTAGGTAACCCAGCAAAATGCTGACTTTTTTCTTAGATTTTATAAAAAGTCCAGACAACCCCTTTATCTCATGAAAGTATCCTAAACATAAATGAATAATTGGTATCAATATAAACTCCTTCATTACCTTATACCACCTCACATTGTGTTTTAACCTCCAAGTTATTCTACACCACCTGCAGTTTTAAAGAATACAATAATTATCTCTGAAACTACTAGAAAACCAAAATGTATATTAAAGTATGATGATACTCAAATTATGGATGCAATCACATTTAGAAATCTACCTTTAAAGGGAATCTGTGAGCAGGTTTTTGATATGTACCGTAATTTGAAACAGGGCTAACACAGAGATTTCAGCCATGCCTCTTATATCATAAAGTGTGTTGTGGTTTGTTTCTCTGAGCTTCAATAGCTTATCATTACATAAATTGAGATGCCCATGAGCCCAAGTCCTGCATGCCCAATGCTGTGATTAGTAGCCTCCTTTCTTCTTGCGACTGTATATTCATCCTCTGCTTCATGTGAGTAACGCATGCTACGTCACTCTCATACAGGATCTCACCCACAAAGCTCTTCACAGTGCAGTACCCCCCTACCTCTAAACCATCATTTCTGCGTATCACCCTACCCATTCTCTTCGCTCTGGAAGTGACTTTAGACTCACTTCTGCATTAATCCAAACCTCCCACTCCCAGCTCCAACACCTCCAGAGCTGCACTGATTCTCTGGAATGCTCTAACCCAAGAAATTAGGTGTATCCACACTTACATGGTTTCAGGCGATCCCTAAAAACACATCTTTTTTAGGCGGCATATCATGAAGTCATTTAGACAGAGCCTATCCGCTCCACCTGTCTCAAATGCATCACAAATAATGGTTGGTGGCCACTTATGCTGCTCCTATCTGATCCCCATCTCCTCAAGTTGTCTATACCATCATTATAAATAAACACCTGTACATTGTGTCACACCCACCTTATTGTTAGATTGTAAGCGCTTATGAGCAGGGCTGTCACTATTTTGCTTTAATTATTGTATTTGTATTGTATTATATTTTGTATTGTATAGTATTGTATTTTCTGATAACTGTTTCTTATGATTGTTTGAATATGTACCTCAGAATTGTAAAGTGTTGTGGAGTATGTTGGTGCTATATAAATAAAGATTATTATTATCCTCCACTGCACTCCTGAACAGACCTTAGGGCAGAGCAAAGTACTGTAATGTCCATATGTGGTGAAAAGTCAAAGAATACCTACTAGTGCACATGCATAGGCGTTCTTTGAACTTCTCCCGCACCTGTGCATTACAGCACTTTGCTCTGCCCTCAGTAGGGTGAGAGAAAGGTGTGCTTGCACAGAAGCACAATGAAGGATCTTGTGTGTGGGTGACATAGGACACATTATCCACATGAAGCAGAGGAAGAGGATGTAATCCCAAGAAGAAAGGAGGTGCTCAACCAAGACCTATGACACCCATCAGACTGGACCACCCCCCTTTTCCCCAGATGGGTATAAGCAGTTGTTTTGCATGCTAAAAATAAGCCTGGGGACTTATATACATTTTAGAATGCTGTGTATATGGCCTTACTGTTAGTGACCGCAGGTTATATAGAAAAAAAAAACGGTGAAAGGTTCACTTTAAGAAACTAAAGAAACTAGTTCATAGCCTGTACCGGTATGTGCTTTACTGCTCTTGACTGCTTAAACTTGTTGGCAAGTCAAAACAAGTCTTGGCTCTTGTACCTGGTTTTGCTCTCTGGTTTGCAGCATCCTGACCTCTGTTAGTTCTTTGCTCACCGCTGAACTCCACCTTAATTCATCCCTAGCTCAATCTCATCATGATTCCTGCTTACTACCTTCTCACTACCAATCGTCTTTTGCTAAAATCTTAAATATAGATCTAGTGACTCCGCGCTGCCTACAGGAGTAGGGTTAGCACACATTACCTTAGACTCAGTTGCCTTGGCTCAGCTCTGCACTGAATCCGCTAATGAAGTAGTAAATTTACACATACAGTTGGACTTCATTACAGTGATTCAGGTTTATATAGCCTTTAACAATGACCAATGATAAATATAATTATTATAAAATAGATGATATAGAGATTGTATATGATTTTATAGTGATGTATTACTGCTCATAGAATATTTACTGTATAATTTATAATGCATTGAAGTAGATTGTAAGAGGTAGTTTTTATTTAGACATAAGTAGAAAATTTTACAAATCTTCCCCATTAAAGGGGAAATAATTTTAATATTTTAAAACAAGAAAAGGGATAAAAAATAAGCAAAGAATAAATGGTTTGCTGTTAGGTTTAAAGGCTTGTTTTTAATGAGTTTGTCAGAGTATGCCTGTATGAATTACTGAAAGGTTGAATGCATTTTACGGGAAATATTTGAATGCATATCTCATTTTTGCAATAACAATATCACATCCTATAATGTGTTTTTGCCAGAGGATAAAAATAAAACTCTTCAGCATGAAACAAACTGTGAAGTGCCCTTCTGCTATATAGCAGCATTTAACATTTGCAAGCTCAAGCAATGGTAAAACACAAAATAGATAGGGAGTAAGTGTCTGACAGATGCTGCGTCTAGTAAAGAACAATAAATAATTGTTTGCATGTTTGATGACTGGAATAAATTTCAATGATGACTTTAATACATTCATTATTATATTGTTACATTGAATTTCAAAATAAAATTTCTACAGTCGCAAAGCAAACTGAACCATAGGCATATTTAATTTTTTTATTTAAACGTGGATCAGTCACCAGATTTCACAATACATACTGTAAACATGATTAAATAAATAATATATTAATTATTATTATTCATGTATATAGCGCTATTACCGTAATTCCACAGTACTTTATCAGCAACACTGTCCCCTTTGGGCTCACAATGTAAACATCCTATCTGTATGTCCTAATGCAGGAGGAAACTGGAGACCCTGGAGGAAACCCACACAAATACAAACTCCTTGCAGTTGTTGTTCCTTGGTGGGATTTGAAACCAGGACCCCATTGCTGAAAGACTGCAGTGCTAACCACTGAGCCACCGTGTCTAAGCCATTTAGACTTGATGAGACTGGTGTATTTACTTTGAACTTTCATTTCAGAATGATTACATAACTAAAGTATCAGTGTATTCAGGCTTTGCCCACTCACCCAGCCAAAATGACAGCTGTAACTTATACTGAGCAGTGTGAGATCTCAGCAGCAACTTCCAAATACAATTGTACAGTTATTCTCACATGGATTTTCAAAGTAAGTCTACCACAGTTATCTTATTTATCTCTTTTAAAATTAACTAAACATTAAAAATGGACTGGCAACATCTATGTGTGAAGGTGCTAGCAAGAAAAAACATTATAATTAAAGGGGAACTCCAGTGAGAGAAAACGTTTAGTACAGTTCCTGCCCTTTTACATCACGAAGTAGAGCCGTACACTGCAGTTCTAGGATATACGAGTATAGATCTCTTATAAGTTGATAAAATATACCTGCTTATCCACTCTGGCTCCCACCTCATGGAACCTAGATTCCTCACCTGAGAACTTCATGCTGCTGATGAGAAGAGGAGGTGTGTCAGGGGAATGAATGCTGGGAGCTTCAAGATCATCCTACATTCCAGTGAGGAGTGATGATGATGATCCATTGAAAGTTGGAGAGATAAGAAGATACCATATTCCTATGGGGAGGGGAGACCATGCAGAGCTAAATAGATCAATGTAATGATTTGCTTCTGCTTGTATCCTTACAATAACAGTACACATTATGCATTATCATACAGCAGAGGATCACAGCATGTATTTGTATTTGCTTGGTGACATGATTGCTATATGAAGCCTGGACCCCCCTGTCAAATAGGATTGTATATCAGGGGGTGGATTGTATCTGTGAGCATGGGCCACTGCTACGCCCCCTCCCTATACAGAGATGTGAGGGGGTTTGAATGTAGGCTGATCCTGAAGGTCCTAGCATCCACATTTCCATCACACCTCCTCTTCTCACCAGCAGCATGAAGCTGACATGCAGAAAGATTTAGGTTCCATGAGGTGGGGGCCAAAGCAGAGGAGCAGGTATGATTTTATTGAATTATAAGAGATCTATAGATCCTAGAACTGCAGTGTACAGTTCTGCTTCATCATGTAGCAGGGCAGGAACTGTATTAAAAAGTTTTCTCTCACTGGAGTTCCCCTTTAAGTAAAGAAATCTGCTGCACACTAAACACTAAATAAATGTGAACCAGCATAAGGGCTTTCAAATGAATAGCTAAGCAATGTATACAGCTAAAATGTGTATATGGCAAAAGATATAGCAGAAACTTCTTCAGATTATAAAGAATATTGAGAAACTTACTTAAGCACTGGCCATTGCATAAGAGACCGATAAACGCGCTAAGATGTTTTCATCTTATCGGGTCCTAAACTTGTGCTTCTTCTTGCGGTATACAATAAAATGAAATAAAATAAAACCAAGAATATACACAATATATACTATACATAGATGGTGTTGACTTCCAAATTTCCAAAAAAGTTTTATTATGTTTCCCCCTTCATAAACATCTACATTATAGGTTATTTGAGTGCCTATGAAAGTATTCAAAGTGAAACTATGATAGGTAAAAACATCAGACAATATTGGAATATCTACATCAGCATGCAAATGTCCAATTTGATCAACCACCAAAAATCAATGATTAGGCTAGCTAATCTTAAATTAGAAGTCCCTTATATATTGGGAGGATCAGTTTTGTGAGTTTGATTATGGTCTTAAATTGGACTGAAAGAAAGACCCTTTTCCTGAGACTAGCAAATCTATTGCTGTAAGAAATTAAAAAAATGTCTGTTCCCTGTTAGCCAGTAGATAGAAAAATATTGGAATCTGAGAGTCCTCCGTGGTGGATACCTTTTAATGACTAACTGGAAAGATGGTAAGCATAGTAAGCGTTCGGGACACTATGGCCCCTTTGTCAGGCTGATAATGACACAAATTCTGAAGACACATACATACAGTATATACATAAGTAGTGTTAGATGTTGTAGTAAATACGACAGCTGACGTAAAGCAGAGTCAGGTTAGGGAGGGGGAGAGGAGCTGGGAAAGTAAAGTCAAAATTCTAAGATAAGAGGAACCGATTGTATTATTATTGTTCTATGATTAGTGACCTGAAGAGACCTGAAGATTTCTCCGTGAGTGTAGAAAGGAAAGCCATAAATCACATAAGAAGTTTCAAAAGTTAATTGTCCTCTAACTTGAGTCTGTTGGAGATGTGATATCCCCAAATGTCCTTTCATTTTATATAAAAACCAGCAGAAGTGCCATTCAGGGCACGAAAGGGCCGTTGTCCGGCATCCCTCCACGTCCCCCCTCCCTCTATTGTACTGTATGGAATCCTGAACGGAACCCTGAAAAGGGAATAAATTCCTAAGAAGCACCAAATGGGTGAGTGCCCTCTTTTTTTCTGGACTGTTTTATTTTATATAAAAACGCATGAATCCATGTGATACATTTAGTCCTGTTTTGAATGTGTCAAAGGTCATTATCAGTTTGTATTCCCAAATGCTTCTTTCTCTCTGAGATTTGAAGTTGCTTTCTAAAATGAGCAGACTAATATCGGTTTCACTGTGGTCAGGGCTGCACAAATGTTTTGCTACAGGTAGGTCCATATGCCTTTCTTTTATTGTGTGGCGATGAGAATTCATTCTTGTAGTGAATTTTTGTCTGGTCCCCCCTATGTACATGCTACCTGTTGGACATTTGGTACATATAATTAAATACACCACATTGCTTGTGGTGCAACTGAAGTTACCTGGGATCTTGTAGTCCTGATCTATCCTGGGAATCTTTATCTTGTCTGTTGTCTTTATAGATGGACAGGTTTTGCACCTGTTCTGGTTGCAGGGAAAGGTTCCTGTTGTTGTTGGAGAGGACAGGGCACTTCTGACAATGATGTTTTTAGATTCGGAGGTTGTCTAAAACACAAGAGTGGGGGATCCGGAAATATTGATTTTAGCCGGGCATCTTTTTGTAGGAGTGGTTGCAGTTTCCGTGCGGCTCCTCTTAGCACTTTCAGACTTGGATTGTAGGTGACTACGAGAGGAACTCTGTTATTTACTTCTCTAGATCAAGGTTTCCACAGGCCACTAATCATAGAACAATAATAATACAATCGGTTCCTCTTATCTTAGAATTTTGACTTTACTTTCCCAGCTCCTCTCACCCCCCCTAGCCTGACTGCTTTACGTCACCTGTCATATTTACTACAGCATCTAACCCTGCTTTTACAGATATATATATATGTCTTGTGTCTTCAGAATTTGTGTCGTTATCAGCCTGAAAAGGGGCCATAGTGTCCCGACAGCTTGCTATGCTTACCATCTTTCCAGTTAGCCATTAAAAGGTATCAACCACTGAGGACTCTCAGATTTTGTTTGTAAGAAATTAAGATTATTTCATTTGTTATACTGCCAAGAAAATTGAGATCAAAGTAAAAAATCAGGGATCCCTGAGGAAGGCACTAGGACAGTGCCGAAACGCGTAGGAAAAGGAATAACTAGAATATTGATGCAACCTACATATGGTTTCCGGATTGTTTTCTTGGGATTTCAGCAGCGCGGACACTGATACACCATCAAGAAAATTGAGATATCCTAGAAGGTATCATATTATAATTCTAGTTCCCCAGCACAGCATCTACTGTACTGAGTGTAAGCAGGTTTGGAGAAGTGGGAGGTCAGACACAGGCGAGGTGCATAAACACACAGAGGCTATGCCAAACACTGGCAGGTCTTCAACTAGCAGTACTGTGAAGTGTTTAAAATGTGATGGGTATGAATACAAAATGTGAAGAATCCAATATTTTTTACATAGGATAGGGCAAAAGAAAGCTAGAATGCCACATTTCTGTCAGTTTGTAATTCCCAAAGACAAGATTTATTTATGAAAGATAATTTTTTTTAAATCAGTATATTTAGCCTTGTCAATTCTTATTTTAATTTATAAAAATAAGAGTCTTCATGTGAAGTCACTTCAAAATCACCCAGAATTCCCTATCATGGGCTCTCAGATGAAAAATGAGTACAATTTCTATTTTTAAGTGATCACTTTATTAGTCATAAATTTATAATTATTCCATAAAAAACATTAAAATTCATTACATAGGAGTATCCCGTTAACTAGAATAAATGATATCTGGGTCCAGGACTAAGACCACTTATATCAAGCAGTATTTGTTATACAATAACTGATAATACCAGGTGTATAAGGGAGTGCTATTTATTTATTTATTTATCACACACGGCAGCTATATACTCTATAGTGTGATCTTGGGGCTCTTATTTCTTACAAGGCCTGTGTATCTGTGTACTGGCACCTCTCTTTGACACAGGTTACAATGTAATGCTACCCTGATGTTTTAATTGTAGCTGCCCACTCTCTTATATATCTAGAGCTAAAGGCTTCTTGACATATATACACACCTATGTGCTAACAGTGCCCCTTTTGTTCTAAGTTGCACGTTGTGTACTTGTGCCCCCGTGATACGTTGCTAATTTCCCCTTCAGTATCTCATACCTGGTTTAAAGTTGTTAGTGGCGGTGGGGGTGCCAGGACCGAGGCCACTAACAACTTTAAACCAGGTATGAGATACTGAAGGGGAAATTAGCAACGTATCACGGGGGCACAAGTACACAACGTGCAACTTAGAACAAAAGGGGCACTGTTAGCACATAGGTGTGTATATATGTCAAGAAGCCTTTAGCTCTAGATATATAAGAGAGTGGGCAGCTACAATTAAAACACCAGGGCAGCATTACATTGTAACCTGTGTCAAAGAGAGGTGCCAGTACACAGATACACAGGCCTTGTAAGAAATAAGAGCCCCAAGATAACACTATAGAGTATATAGCTGCCGTGTGTGATAAATAAATAAATAAATAGCACTCCCTTATACACCTGGTATTATCAGTTATTGTATAACAAATACTGCTTGATATAAGTGGTCTTAGTCCTGGACCCAGATATCATTTATTCTAGTTAACGGGATACTCCTATGTAATGAATTTTAATGTTTTTTATGGAATAATTATAAATTTATGACTAATAAAGTGATCACTTAAAAATAGAAATTGTACTCATTTTTCATCTGAGAGCCCATGATAGGGAATTCTGGGTGATTTTGAAGTGGTTTTGTGTAAGGTGAGACATTGACAGTTGGTGGACTATTGAGATAATATCTTCATGTGAAGTGTCTGATGAGGTCAGGGTTGCCAACTTAAACGGGCTTCCCCACGAACAAGGTTAATTTTAAAGTACATTTTAATCAATATATCTTGGAATAATAGTTCTCACAATTGGATGTGATTAAATGGAAATCTTTTACCTTACAAAAAGAATCAGGTGTAGTCCTGTGCTCTAATGTCTGCATACTCTTTTGCATCCTCCCTGGCCGAGTAGATCTGGTATGATCAGACCATGTCCCTGTACAGTCAGACACAGCCATTACACAGTACATAGCAGGTACACATATATAAGATTATCTCAGCCCAGGAGATGTGATATGATCAGACCATGTCCCTGTACGGTTAGACACAGCCATTACACAATACATAGCAGGAACACATATATAAGATTATGGCTAGGGTCACACTTGTAAGGGTAATTGCGGTTCCCGCATCCAGATCCTGATGCAGGAGCTGGCGGCTTTAATACAGAAGTATAAGTTAAATGTCGGCAATTGCCGGTGAGAGAGTTAACAGTAGAACTAACCCCTCACATGCCGTCCTGTGTGGACAGCATGTCTCTAGGGAGGATGAGCACCCCCTAGAGACATGTTGCCCACATGTATTCTGGACATCAACCCTTTGTTCATCCCTGTGGCAGCAGGGATGAACAAAGCATATGGCTGCCGCAGGTATCCACATGTGCCTTGCAGCAGTCGCATGGGCATTATGAAAACTGCAGCCTGCAGGATTTTTCCCGCAGGCTGCAAATCCAGAGCCGGTAACCGCAGAGCCATTTAGGCAACCCAAATTTATAATGGATGCCGATGGGCTGCATTTTTCATGCTCAAAACCGGATCTGGATTAAAAAATGACTGCAAATGTGACCCTAGCCCAGTGATGGTCAACCTTTTGAGCTCGGTGTGTCAAAATTCACCGAAAAAAACAAGTATAACTCGCGTGGTGTGTCACTTTGAGAAAAACCCATAATTTTGTAATATTTGTAGCTGCAATAACAAAAAGGTATCCTGGATATGGCCCCCATTCTGGTATATAGCCCCTTATCCAGGATATAGCCCCCACATTGGGATATAGCACCCCCCCATCCTGGTACATTACCCCCCCCCCCATTCTGGATATGGCCCTATTTTCTTGTATGTAGCCTCTGATCCTGAATATAGCCCCCACACTGGAATATAGCACCCTCCCATCCTGGTACATTACCCCCCATCCTGGATATGGCCCCCATTCTGTTATATAGTCCCTTATGCTGGATATAGCCCCCATCCTGGTAGATTACAATCCATCCTGGATATGGCCCCCACCCTGGTATATAGCCCCTTTGCTGGGATATAGCACCCCCTATCCTAGTATATAGCCCCTTTTCCTGGATATAGCCCCCCATACTGGGATATAGCACCTTCCCCCATCCTGGCACATTACACCCCATCCTGGATATGACCCTTATCCTGTGCACACACAAAAATAATAAACAATATAACTCACCTATCCCTCGTTCCTCTTCATGCTGAAAGTGTCAGCAGCCTGACGCTGATAACATAATCAGCTCTGCTACATTACCATGCCGCCATTGTCTCACCTACAAATGCTGTGCTGAAACTGTGATTGCATGCAGTCAGTGTCAATCACAGCACCAGCATCCGGAGAGAGGACATGGGCAGCACAGAATGAAAATGGCAATCAAAGTGTCATTATCCCGCCTCCGGATGCTGTTGCTGTGATTGACACTGACTGCATGCAATCACAGTGTCAGCATCTGAAGGCGGAACAAGGCGGCACAGTAATGCAGCAGAGTGAATTATGTTATCGGCGGCGGGTGGAGGGGGAAACTGAGCCATGACATGTGTGTCAGCAGAAACGCCTTGGCGTGTCACTGCTGACACGCGTGTCATAGGTTAGCCATCACTGCCCTAGCCTATCTCAGCACAGGAGATATATGATCAGACCATGTCTCTGTATGGTCAGACACATCCATTACACAGAACATAGCAGAGGCACATATATAAGATTATCTCAGTACAGGAGATACAGTTTATGATCAGACCATGTCCCTGTACGGTCAGACACATCCATTACACAGTACATAGCAGGGACCCATATATAAGATTATCTCAGCACAGGAGATGTGATATGATCAGACCATGTCCCTGTACGGTCAGACACATCCATTACACATTACATAGCAGGGACACATATATAATATTATCTCAGCACAGGAATATTTTTTTATACACATCCAATTGTGTAAAATATTATTATTCCAAGATCTATTGATTAAAATTAACTTTCAGTTGAGGAAAGAAACTGGGCACTGACCTTGTTCCATTGAAGTCCTGTGTGCAGAGGTGTTCATGGATCTGGGTTGCTCAGCTGTAGATGCAGGAATCAATTATGAACTTAAGAAGAAAACAGCGGCACTCCGGGATCCTTTATTCCAAGAACAGCTTTATTCCAAAAGTTTACATCGGTGGGAGCAGGGAAGGGAGGACGGAGGGACGACGGGGACCTTTTTGCGTGCTCTGCAGGACTTCAATGCAACAAGGTCAGTGCCCATAAACTTTGTTCATGGGACAACCCCTTTAAGCTTTTACTTTTTCTGGACAATTTTTAAAAAAATTACAGACAGGTAGTACTTTGTATGGACACAGTGGAAAACCTTAATAAATCATTGTGATTATTAGTGATCCATATTTAAGGCCCATAATTCTGATATGAAGACATCAGTGCTAATTATTGAGAAATGTAAAATGATGATAACCACAGTCAAAACAATCTGTGAAACTGTCTTCAGCTTCATAGAAATCAAGAAAGTCTGATTTATTTACTGACAAGACAAAAGGGTACCCTATTTTAACGGACTGTCCTGGAATTCCTGGAGGAGTTTGCCCACTGGTGGACACAGATGTTAGGGGACCCCTGTGCAACAAGAGTAAATGGGCCCTTTGTTGTAGAATAGTTCATCATAATATACAGTTCCACCTGCTTTGGAGGTCATAGTGGGCCCCCTTACCTCTTGGGTCCCTGTGCAACAGGTTGCACCAATGATATGTCTGCCCCTGAGGTTCCCTCTACATCCATTATCATTATGGTGCATATCTGTGATTATGAACATACGGTAGTTATGGGGATCCACTCAGAGTGTGTTTTGTCTCCCCATTCTGAACCTGTAGCTACGTCTCTGTGTAGACAGAAAGATGTTGAAATTGAGAGTTGTGTATCCTGTAGATTATTGTGCAATGCTTAGAAAAATGGTGCTTTATAAAGAAATTATTATCATACGTAGATATGACATGTTTTCATTGCAACAGAGAAACATTGGTCTTTGTGCTTCTCCTGCCAAGCTTATATTCTAATTACAATGTTTATCTGAGCTTTTAAATTATTATGCTTGATACGTTAATTAATCAGCTGCAGCTAGCAGACTACTTCTGCATATTTATGTAATTAGTCTATTGGTCTAGCATGGAGAAGACCTGAAAAAAATTGAACTTACCGATGTCATGTCACTGACATTTAAACACAGCACTTTTACGCTTAGAGGGGTCTCCGTGTCTGACTCAAGATTTTCTCTGGAGCACAAATAATATTGTATCTTCTGTACACGACTAATCAGAGCGGAGAGTCTGCCAAGCAACAGAAATAGATACTGATAGACCAGTGCATGTGGAGAGACCAGATCTCTGGAATACTGTAAAGTCACAGTTTAATGTGCATTAGAGAAATGGGGTAGACGAGGCTTCATGATATAAATGTCAACCTCCCTAAATCTGTCATACCATGTGGATAAACTTTGTGGATGGTGCAGACTGTCAGGTACGGGCGCTCAGGAATCGCCTACAGCAAACTGTACTGAATGTGCTGTGGGGTTTTTGCCTTCCATGGCTCACAAAAATAGATGCGTTCCTTGCTCACAATATTGCAGTACTGATGTATTTTCCTCAACTACTCAGACCTGCATTAGCTATTGCTAAAATCTCTCAAAATCCAGTATAAATATATTAATCCATACGTGAGGTGTTTAGGAAATTAAGATTACTAATCTACGTGTCAACTTGATGAGAGTTTGCTGTATTTTTTGTCACTGACTGTCTGCACTAATTAGTTTATTCTATTTATTTTGTTTTGTTTAACTTTTCATTTTTTTTTCAGCTTCTTTTTAGGATGTCATGTTTTAGGCTGTATAACACGATTGATCGCATTAAAATGCCAGGATTGGCCAAAGGCTCCCCTAACCTGAACGAGATCGCTTCATAGATACATATGAAGCAGTCACACTCTGGTCAGGAGAGCAGTGCGATGTCATCCTCGTCCGAGTTTAGTTCTGCAACCATCTGATAAAGTGTCTTTGTTTTGGAAACCTCATAAATCTTTATTAATAAGGTAATGTGCGGATTACATGCATTTTTACCACATTTCTACAGCAGAAGCAAATGAAACATGCATAACTGTTTTCTAGTTGCACATGTTCTGAATGTCATTCAAATCTATAAGGAAAATAAAATGCATATTTTCCACAAGATGAAATATGTTGTGGTTTTAAAAAATGCATTGCAGTAACAACTAGTGTCGGTATCTCAGGAATCTAAGGACGTAAGGGCAAAGACACGGCCGAGGCAAGGTATTAAGGTGAAAGTCTGTATTAACACACGGTAAAAGTACATACATGAAAGTGCAGCAAACAAAGCATACTTCATAAATTATGTAGGTAATAATTCATTCACAGTGATGCCAAATGGAATAGTCTTTTACTAACAGTTCACACTGGAATGGTACCTTTACACGCCGCGACGGCAGGCTGGATACATCCCGCTACTTCACGTGCACGAGCACGCTCAAATGGCTACAAACGGTCAACGCACCCTCTTTACACGCCGCCATAAGGTGCGCTACGCCACGCTACATCTGTAGCTAGCTACATCGCCGGGTGTGTCAAGTAGCCAGCTGTAGCTTAGCGTACCACGTTTACACAGCGCTACAACAAGCTAATATGGGCGGACCTGGTACAGCAGGGACAGCACATAGGCGTGCCACAATCTTGGATTACGAGCCGTCTGTACGATGATAGGACAGCGCAATATCATCATGATTGGCCAGGCATCGAAGGAGGCTGTTTAATACATGACGCTCGAGTAATTGTGTAGTGTGACTGGTCAGCTCCTTAAATATGCCTCCCTATGCAGCGACTACCAATCGTCATGCAGGAGCTTCCTCCAATGATCGGTGATGGGGCGCGGTATCCCGGAGCCTGGGTCACGCCTTAGCTACATTGCAGCTACAGCCCCGGGTGTCCAGAGTTCCCTTCCGTTGCCTCTTTACACGCCGATACAGCTCGCTACCATCGGCGATGTAGCCATCAGTTTTCGAGCAGAGCTAGGAAACAGATGTATCTGTTGCCGGCTGTAGCGTCACGTCTTCAGACGCCGCTACGACGGGCTACATTGGCGCTACAATCTACATTTGTAGCCTGTAGCGGGATGTATCCAGCCTGCCGTCGTGGCGTGTAAAGGTACCAGAAGTGAGCGATAACATAACAGTGTATAAGTAACAGTTCACACCCAGGAAGGCCTGGAAACAGTAAAGTCTCTGAGAACAAGTCCAGAACTGGATGCAGTGCAGAGTAGGGCTAGGTTCACATCGAGTTTAGCATTGCATTTTAATACAATGCATTGTGTGGCTGTATTAATGCAATGAAACGCAAGAGTTTGATTGCATTAAAGCAGCTATAGATTTTTACTGTAAAACACAGTCAAATGCATTGAAAATGCAATGGAAAATGTGCTTGCGCTTGAATGCATGCGTTTTTCAAGAGTGCACAGCTAATTTTGCCAGCAGCACTCTCTGTGTGCTTGAGATAAATGCAACATTTGAAACGCAACCATATTTTGCATTGCGTTTGACTGTGTTTTACAATAGAAGTCTATGGCTGCGTTTCATTGTGTTAATGCAGCTGTAAAATGCATTGCATTCAAACGCAATGCTTAACGCAATGTGAACCTAGCCTAACAAAAGCAAAGTACCAAACAGTCCTGAGCACTGCAACTGCAACAAAGTACACTAAGGCTAGGGTCCCATTAGGAGGCAGAGTCCTTTGCAAGGATACGTTTAAGTCAGCAGTTTTTAGCCCTTGCCATTTTCATGGCATTTTTTGCAATTTTAGCGCTAGCATTAACGCATGGTACATATATGTACCATGCGTTCACGCATGTGTTTCCCATAGGCTCTCATGTTAAAAAAAATGCATGCGTTTTTGCAAAATGCATAGCGTCAAAGGCATTGCACTTTGACACTGCATTTTTTGCATTGGAGCCTATGGATGCATTAACGCTAGTGTTTTTCAACATTTTCACATTGAAAAAACGCTAGCTTTTAGCGCAGCCATAGCTGTAATGTGACCCTTGCCTAAGGGTACGTGCACACGATCAGTGAATGCAGCGTTTTGCCGCTGTGTCCAAAACGCTGCATTGTACAGTAGAAGCATAGTGCATGGGATTTCAAGAAATGCAGAGTTCTTTCAGCTGCGGTGTGGGTTGCTGTCATTTTTCTCCTCCACAGCATGAAATCGAGTGCATGTAGGGAGAAGCCACCCTGCACCCACTGCAGATGATGAGTACAGGGCAGGTGCAGTCTCCCTGCAGCCACCCGTGAGTTCCCTCAGATCTGGAGTCACTATGTAAAACACACAGTGGCCTTGACCATGAGCACATAGTCTAGCAGAAAAGCCGCAGCAGTGCGTTTGGAGCAAACTCAGCTTACGTGAAGCGAGGCAGACTGGAGAAGCTGTGAGTGTGCTATATGCCTATTCCATTCAGTCCCAGGCCAGAAATAGATATAATAATCGTCACCCCGTCACTGATAGAGTTCTTGACTAACACAAGCACCAATTGCTGCCACCAATTTCTCACTTGATATAAGCCGTGAACAGGCTTATACTGGGTCAAAAACCAACCCAGGTAGTGTATATTGTTAAACGACCACACGAATGTGGGAATTTCATGATCGAGCTAAAAGAGCAACCCAAGAATAGATTTATATATTTAATCGCCGTCAGGGCACACTGGATAATATTTATATACAGATATTACAGATGTTACAGTCAGTCATGCATACAAAAGATAAATGGGGTAAACACAGATATACAGACAAATGTAGTTCAGTTATCGGTTTTCTTGATGCTGGTGGTCATATGGAGGCAGTGTCAGGTCACCGGTTTCCTTTGGGTATAGTCTGACATATGATGGAATGGGGTTCTCCTCAAAGTAATACAAAGAGGGAGGGGTAGGGCCGCAGTTATACCCTAGGTGACCATTTTCAAGTTGCTCCATTTCACCTCTGGGTGGTCTTGGACTCTACTGCCCTCTATCTTTACACTAAATATTATGAAAACCTATGAATGGCCATAATTTCTCCCCAAAGGGTGTGAGAGGAGCCGTTCTGGTCACATTGGAGTCTGCAGATTCTCCTCTATGCTTTTGGACCAAACATGGCTCCTATAGCTAACTTCTAGTTGCCGTTCTGCATATTTCCTCAATGCATGGTGCTAGAGCGAATTGGGAGTGATGGGTGCATGCAACTGGTTGTCACGATGTTATTGCTATGAATTGTAGGTGGTCAGCACATATGGTCAATTAATAATTTAAAAAAATTATTCCAGAGCTATTGAGTCTGGATTTGATGACAGGCTTCCAGTAAAGTCTGCAGGATTCCCTCCCCATATTTTCCCTGGTTAATGAGCTGGGATGATGGACTTCCTGTTTTTTGTGGTCATTCACAGCAAGGTATTCCTGCTTCTTTGTCAGGAGACCATTTAGCTAGGAAGAGGATATTGTGGACCAGAAGTTAATTAACAGACACAGGAGATGTATTAGCCCTCAGGGAAAAAAGAGGGGGCTTTTTCCTTGTAGCGCGAGGATGAGAGTGACAACCTGAGCAAAATGGCAGCTACAGGAATATCGTGATTTTGGCTTTATTAATACACTTAAATACAGTTAGGGCCAGAAATATTTGGACAGTGACACAATTTTCGCGAGTTGGGCTCTGCATGCCACCACATTGGATTTGAAATGAAACCTCTACAACAGAATTCAAGTGCAGATTGTAACGTTTAATTTGAAGGGTAGAACAAAAATATCTGATAGAAAATGTAAGAATTGTACACATTTCTTTACAAACACTCCACATTTTAGGAGGTCAAAAGTAATTGGACAAATAAACATAACCCAAACAAAATATTTTTATTTTCAATATTTTGTTGCGAATCCTTTGGAGGCAATCACTGCCTTAAGTCTGGAACCCATGGACCTCACCAAACGCTGGGTTTCCTCCTTCTTAATGCTTTGCCAGGCCTTTACAGCCGCAGCCTTCAGGTCTTGCTTGTTTGTGGGTCTTTCCGTCTTAAGTCTGGATTTCAGCAAGTGAAATGCATGCTCAATTGGGTTAAGATCTGGTGATTGACTTGGCCATTGCAGAATGTTCCACTTTTTTGCACTCATGAACTCCTGGGTAGCTTTGGCTGTAAGCTTGGGGTCATTGTCCATCTGTACTATGAAGCGCCGTCCAATCAACTTTGCAGCATTTGGCTGAATCTGGGCTGAAAGTATATCCCGGTACACTTCAGAATTCATCCGGCTACTCTTGTCTGCTGTTATGTCATCAATAAACACAAGTGACCCAGTGCCATTGGAAGCCATGCATGCCCATGCCATCACGTTGCCTCCACCATGTTTTACAGAGGATGTGGTGTGCCTTGGATCATGTGCCGTTCCCTTTCTTCTCCAAACTTTTTTCTTCCCATCATTCTGGTACAGGTTGATCTTTGTCTCATCTGTCCATAGAATACTTTTCCAGAACTGAGCTGGCTTCTTGAGGTGTTTTTCAGCAAATTTAACTCTGGCCTGTCTATTTTTGGAATTGATGAATGGTTTGCATCTAGATGTGAACCCTTTGTATTTACTGTCATGGAGTCTTCTCTTTACTGTTGACTTAGAGACAGATACACCTACTTCACTGAGAGTGTTCTGGACTTCAGTTGATGTTGTGAACGGGTTCTTCTTCACCAAATAAAGTATGCGGCGATCATCCACCACTGTTGTCATCCGTGGACGCCCAGGCCTTTTAGAGTTCCCAAGCTCACCAGTCAATTCCGTTTTTCTCAGAATGTACCCAACTGTTGATTTTGCTACTCCAAGCATGTCTGCTATCTCTCTGATGGATTTTTTCTTTTTTTTCAGCCTCAGGATGTTCTTCTTCACCTCAATTGAGAGTTCCTTTGACCGCATGTTGTCTGGTCACAGCAACAGCTTCCAAATGCAAAACCACACACCTGGAATCCACCCCTGACCTTTTAACTACTTCATTGATTACAGGTTAACGAGGGAGACGCCTTCAGAGTTAATTGCAGCCCTTAGAGTCCATTGTCCAATTACTTTTGGTCCCTTGAAAAAGAGGAGGCTATGCATTACAGAGCTATGATTCCTAAACCCTTTCTCCGATTTGGATGTGGAAACTCTCATATTGCAGCTGGGAGTGTGCACTTTCAGCCCATATTATATATATAATTGTATTTTTGAACATGTTTTTGTAAACAGCTAAAATAACAAAACTTGTGTCACTGTCCAAATATTTCTGGCCCTAACTGTATATCCCTTGTTCCTTACAATGTGTTTCACAATTTCTCCTGAGTTTGGCAATATCCCGTAGGTGGTCGAATACTATTCTTGAGGCACAATGCAAAGCTCAGAAGGGGCAGTAGCGCTATATTGGAGTTCAGTTTTAGTTGGAATGGTTTGGGGGTACTATATTACGTAGCCTCTGACATGCCAAAAAAGCATACCTTCCCCCCCCAAGTAACCCCATTTTATTAACTACAACCTTTATGAATTCACATTGGGGTGAAGTGGGTATATTGACCCCACAGGTGTATCATTGAATTTTATACCATATGGGAGGTGAACAAAAAATAATTATATTTTTTTTCACTAAAATGTTTTAATGCAAAGTTTTAATTTTTTATAAATGCTAAGAAAAAAATGGAACAAGCAGTTTGTTGTGTAATTTTTCCACAGTGCACCAGCACCCTTCATGTATTGTATTTTTCGCTTTATAGAACGCACATAATTATAAGACACCCCCCAAATTTAGTGAAGGAAAAGAGAAAAAAAATTTGGAATGTTAAATGGGGTCCGTCTTATAATCAGTATATGTTTCGCCCATCCTGGTACATGAACCCCCCATGCTGATATATATGTCCCCCATGCTGGAACAATTTTAACCCATGCTGGCACACTGTCCACCCATGCTGGCACATTTTCCCTCCATGGTGGCACACTTCCCCCCATGCTGGCACACTGTCCCCCCATGCTGGCACACTGCCCTACATGCTGGCACACTGCCCCCCCATGCTGGCACACTGGGTCCCCATACTGGCACACTGCCTCCTTGCTGTCACACTGAGCCCCCTCCCTCGCACACTGCCCCCCATGCTTGCACACAGATACCCCTCTCTGACACACTGCCCCCCATGCTGGCATACAGAGCCCCCTCTATGGAACACTGCCTCCCCATGCTGGCACACAGAACCCCCTCCCTGGCACACTGCTCCCCCATGCTGGCAAACAGAGCCACCTCTCTGGCACACTGCCCTCCACATGCTGGCACACAGAGCCCCCATCCTGGCACACACATTAAAAAAATAACAAATGATATCATACTTACCTCGATCCATTGCTTCCTGCAGCCAGCACCATCCCCGCTGTCTGCACTGACATCTGGTCCTGTGAGCAGTGTGCGGTGATGACATGCACTCTGCAGCAATG
The DNA here is from genome assembly GCA_033576535.1 of Allobates femoralis. Lineage (NCBI taxonomy): Eukaryota > Metazoa > Chordata > Amphibia > Anura > Aromobatidae > Allobates > Allobates femoralis. The sequence goes on from JARQOC010000001.1 coordinate 511,865,421, forward strand.
CTCACAAGACCGGATGTCGGCACAGCACAGACACCGGGGATGGCGCCAGCTGCAGGGAGCGATGGAGCCAGATGAGTATGTCATTGCCAGGATAGTCAGTGCTTTCCAAGCAATGAAAGCATGGAAAGCATGGACTATACACAAAGGCTGCAGCCAGCGGCTGTGGACCCTCTCCTGGACTCCTGTAATGTGAGCTGCTTTCCCGCTACTGATTGACAGCGGGATGAACTGAATATTACGGGAGCATAATGAGTGGCCCCACGTGACCACGGCCAGCAGCTGCAGCCTTCTGACAGCCCCCGGACACCGCTCCACAGCCCCCCCACCTCCTCTACAGCACAACCTAGTATTTTCACATTATAGGATGCAACCCCCCTTTCCCCCAAAATTTGGGGGAACAAAAGTGTGTCTTATAATGTGAAAAAGTACGGTAATCTGGAACGACTTATGAGGTACAGTGCAAAGCTTAGAAGGCAAATTTTTCAGAATTTGCTGGAATGGTTTTTGGGTGCTAAGGCTCCTAAGGTGCAAGAAATGAAGAAATCCACCAAAATGTTATAGTTTTCACCACTAAACAAGGGAGTAGGTAAAAAGACCTCATAATGTGTTACCCAATTTCTTCTGAATGTGGCAATACCCCAAATGTGACTGTATAGTACTGTTTGGTCACACAGTAGAGCTCTAGAAGGAAGGAGTGCCATTTGATGTTTGGAGCACAGATTTTCCTACAATAGTTTGTAGATGCCATTTGCAGAGTCCCTAAATGTCAGAACAGCAGAAACCCCCTCAAGTGACCACATTTGGGAAATTACACCCCTCTGGGAATTTATCAATGGGTGTAGTGATGATTTAGACTCTGCAAAAAACCCATGAAGTCAAGCAAAGTGAATGTTGCAAAATTAAACATTGCAAATAAGTCCTTTATAGTGCCCAGTACATTGTAGTACCCATAGATTGTCTTCTGCTGGTTCTTATGGAGACACACATCCTGTACATCAAGCAGGCTCTCCTCACTATAACAATGTTAGCCATGTGGACATTAACTATGGTTTAGGCACATTGTGTTGCTCATAAGGGAGGGGACATTTGGATTTCGCAGTGCAGGTTTTGCTGGCTTTCTTTTTGGGTGCGAGGAGCCAGTGTGCTGTTCCAGTGCCTTTGTGGTAACAGTAATATTGAAGCCCCAAATATTTACGTTAACAGATAACGGACCTGACTGGGGACTTTTTTCTGGGCTAGGATGAATGTTATTGGTGGCAATTTGGATACAGAACATTTTGGATCAGTTCACATTTATCCTGTGCTCTATGCTGAACACTTGCATTAGTGTTTCCATCTACATCTCCGAAATACGTGACTTGGGTGAAGCTCCTGATGGATCCATTTACTAATGAGGCATGTAATGTATAAGATTAATGTAAATCTTATGCTAAGAGTGCTTTTCTTTAATACTGTGTAAATTAATCTTCGGTGCATTTTTTGTTATTTGCAACATGTCATTTTTTGTTACGGTGAATAAGTGTTTGATTTGCTGATTTCTCCCATAGACTTGAATGAGATGTGGAATATGAGATGAGCATATAAAATCCACACATGCAATTTCCATGCATTTCCATAGCCAAAGACAGTAAAATGTATTGAATGTAGTGTGCGCATAGCTTAGTGGAAGTTTATAAAGTAAGATCCTTGTACAAAGTGTACAAAACAAAGTAATTTTCCTAAAACATGACAGAAGAAAAGAGACAAAAAAAACCTCACTAAAAATGAAAGTAGTGTAATCTGAAATATAAAAAATGCATAGAACACCCATTATGGGAACCTAGCCTATGGACAAATTCAGACATCCATGCTTCACGGTTCAAGCACAGACCGAGGGTCACCTGACCTGAACTTGACAGGCTTATATATGCCTTTAAGGCTGACAAGTTCAGGTAAAGAAACCCTTGGCCGGTCCATGTATCATGGCTCATGGTTCATTCTCAGGCCAAATTGAGACGTTCATGTATCACAGACCAACTTGGAAAATCACATATGGCAAAATCCTGCATTTGACAGGGTAAAGGCTTGCAGACTGTAAAAGCTAGAAGCTTGTCCAATTTCAGTCTTGATAGTTGGCTAATTTACCAGGAAATCCACTGGGATTAATTACATTACTAATTTAACTTACATTATGCCCTTTTACTGTGCAGTGCAAGCTATGTATGCATCTTGCTTATCCCTGATATAGAATTAATTAAAATGTCTATAATGCACATCCATCACTGCTGACCTCCTTTCATGACACTGCAACTTTAGCATGTAATCTGAAATGAGGATTCTAACATTTCCGTCCTCTAATCTTTCTTTGGTTGCACGTCTTTGCCAGTGTCTTCACTATCTTTCCATAAAGTTAAACTACCTTAAACATTATGTTCACCTGTAACTCTTGTAAAATTTCTTAAGGACAATTATTCAAGATAAACTTTCAATACATTACGGTGACTTCCTATCAACATTCTAGATTGATTGCAACTCAAATAACAACTGGGTGGCCACATATAGCAAAAGCAACTACCACCGAATAACCACAAAATCATGTTTTTTTTCATATCTACTGATCTTGTGATTCATTCTCTTGATATTTTGAACAAAGCAGCTATTATTAGTAAGGAAACAAAAGATTCCTCCGTGCCTTAAGGTGAGCACTATATATAAAAAGGATAAAAAAAACTTTATAATTCCATTTAGTCACAGTGACTATCAAAGCCTCCATTAGCAAGAGGATAGCATGATTATACAGATTACCCATCTCCTAATGGCTCTATGGGCTTCTGATCAGGTTTGTTTGTTCCTGCTAGCCATGACTAAAGTGGTGCCATTATTAGGGTAATGTGGTAAATGTGTATGCAACAGATCACAAAAAAAATTAAAAAAATAAAGGATTTTTACATTCTCAATCTGTTTGGTAATTTCTTAAATTTGTTGAGATGTTGCTAAACTGCAATACTAAATTTAGTTGCAAGGGTGAAAGCATGCAAGGGTTAAAAGGAAACGGAAGAGCAAAGCTTCTTGGATTTGGTCATTCTTTTGTTTATTTTCTTGGTTGGTGTGAGTCCGTATGGTGAGATCTTCGCCTGATCACATATTGATGGTCTTGTCCCCAGAACTTTTAGTGTTGAGTATTGAATATTGACAATATACTGTATATATTAGAATGGTATGTACCATATATATCTTTGTAAAGGTTTTATGAAAAGTAGTGTCTTTTTTGATAACACATTTAGAAGTCTGTGGGTAAAGGTTACCAAGAAAATAGTTAAACACAATAGTCAATATCTTTACTAGAGATGAGTGGATCTGTTGAAATAAAATTTTTCTCAAAAAGTTTGATTGACGGTGAAAACATTTGCGTGAATCTAAAATTTTAAAAGCCTGCATTTGCCTGGATAAGGCCCCTTTCACATCAGCGGTAAACGCTGATCGCGGCAGTTGCTGTGAAAAAAACGCAACTGCAGCGATTACCGCATAACGGCCGCGATTGCGGCACACTTGCGGCAAGCCCCATACAATGTCTAAGTGTGCGGCAGGTGCGGTTTCGGCACTTGCGACAGGTGCGGCCGCGAAAACACTGCGGTATGCCGTGGTTTTTTTGCGGCCGCTCCTGCCGCAAGTTCCGATACCGCACTTGCCGTACCTGCCGCACACTTACCGCAAGCCCCATAGACATTGTGTGGGGCTTGCCGCAAGTGTGCCGCGATCGCAGCCGTTATGCGGTAGTCGTGGCAGTTGCGGTTTTTTTCACCACAACTGCCGTGAACAGCGATTACCGCTGATGTGAAAGCAGCCTAAGGCCCCTTTCACAACTGCGTTTTTTGCCAATCGCGGCAGATGCGGTGAAAAAAACGCATCTGCCGCGATTACCGCATAACCGCTGCACTTGCGGCACAGTTGCGGCAAGCCCCATGCAATGTCTATGGGGCTTGCGGTACGTGTGCGGCAGGTGCGGCAAGTGCGGTTTTGGCACTTGCCGCAGGTGCGGCCGCGAAAAAAAAACGCAGTCAGCCGCGTTTTTTTTGCGGCCACGCCTGCCGCAAGTGCCGAAACCGCACTTGCCGCACCTGCCGCAAGCCCCCATAGACATTGTATGGGGCTTGCCGCAACTGTGCCGCAAGTGCAGCGGTTATGTGGTAATCGCGGCAGATGCATTTTTTTCACCGCATCTGCCGCGATCGGCAAAAACCGCTGATGTAAAAGCAGCCTAACATGGGTAGAACACTTTGAGTTCCCTTTGGAGTAAATTGAACTAATTCTTCTCTCCATTATGCAAGCACAGCCCTTTTAATGTCCTAATGACTCCCACCTATATGGCTAGTGGAAAATAGATGGCAACCAGAGGTAACCAACAGCATATTTAAGAGCACACTGTAGTATCAGACTTTTTAGGCTATGTAAATTATATAAATTGTTTATAAATTGTCCCTATTGGGGGGGTGAGGAAAATGTATGCCTTATTGTTCTTTTTAGACAGGTGGTGCAAAGGGAAGAAGCCATAGAATTATCACATTTTGGGTCCTATAAAGAGCTTTACACTTTGCTAAATGGAGAAATTACAGCTTTTTTTTTTTTATAGATTCTTCAAATATTATTCCTTTACTAGAAAGACCAACAGGATTACTATACTATTTTAAATGTGAATAAGTAATGACCTCTCAATCAGAAGTGAAAAAAATCCCTTTTTTGTAGTCCTCAAGTAGTTTGCTAATCATAAAATTCTTAAACAATTACAAAATTTTAGTATCAATCCTTCCAAAAATTATTCTATTATTTCTGGAAACAAAACAGTGGTACTGTTTTGAATGTGAAGAAATTCTGGCTTCTTGTCATCAAGCTGTTTAAAAAATTGACCCTCTATTCAAAGCTGTTTCTTAAAGGTACAAAACATGACAGTATGTTTCCAAGCATTAGTAGTACAGTCAAGCACTATAAATCACTGTGGGCAGCCAGGAATGGGGTGGTTGGTGTGTCAGTGTAGCAGCAGGAGCAGCATACTCGTTAAGATAGGGTAGGTGAGAAGAAGCTGGGCAGTTTAGGGCAACCAATGGCAGCAACAGTGCTAAAGTATAGATTATTATTATTTATTTGTTTATATAGCACCATTTATTCCATGGTGCTTTACATGACAAGGGGTTACTTTCCAAATACATATATAGGTTGCAGAAAACAAATTAACAATGACAGACTGTTACAGAAGGAATGGACCCTGCCCTTGAAAACTTACATTCTACAGGATGATGGAGGAGGAGACAGAAGGTTGGAGGCTGCAGCAGTTCTGGTGGTGGTGGTGAGATTGCAGCTCTGGTGCTGTTGATGGTGACGTGGCTACTCTGGTGGTGGTGAAGTGGCAGCCTGTTCAATGCAGGCTGTAAGCTTTCTTGAAGAGATGGGTTTTCAAGTTCTGCCTGAAGGATCTGAATGGGATGGATAATTGAAAGTGTTGCAATGCAGACTTGCAGAGGATGGGGGCTATTCAGGAGAAGTCTGGCAGGAGATCGGGTGAGGAACAAATAAGGAGAAGACAAAGAAATTTTGGGATTAGAGGAGATTATGTGAGGGATGATATTGGGAGATTAGTTTGGGTATATAAGGATATATAAATGATATGATGGATGTTGAGTAGATGACAGGCAGAGTTAGGTCCATTGACACTGGTGTCACTGAAAAGAGTAAGATCAGTAGAAACACTGCACACTCTAAAGTTTGCACACTCTTAAGTTTCTTTGCAAAGGGATGAAAATGTTATTGACTTGTGCCTAGTCGCGACAGAGTGACGTTTTAGCCAACAAACTGAAGGCCTTTATCATAGAGTCTCTAGTTGAAGGAAGGCTCCTGGAATTTCCTTGTGGTGTTAGAGACCCTCTGATGTTGATTTTACTCCTGGTAGCTGGTTATTGGTATTGCAGGGGTAATTACTGAGTAATTGCATGGGTTTGTTAGTAAAAGTAGGTTTGGTCTCCTGCCTCCTTCATCCATCACTCCCATGCTATGGCTCACTTGGCCACAGCACGGGAATGCTGGCTGAAGAAGGCATTAGACCAGACCTACTGCCACTAATAAACCCATCAAAGACTGGAACCTAGAGAAACAGTGAAAGCTGAACTAGAGTCTGACTCCTGTGATATATGACACATTGAGACCACTATAGAGGACAAAGCGAGCCCTCTATAAAACTGAAAGCAGGCCAACACTACTCAGTAATTACCCCTGCAATACCAATAACCAGCTACCAGGAGTAACATCACCATCAATGCGTCTCTAACACCACAAGCAAAGTCATTGAGCATTCCTCAACTAGTGACTGTATGATAAAGGCCTTCAGTATGTTGGCCGAAACATCCTTCTGTCGCAACTAGGCACAAGTCAATAAAATGTTCACCCTTTTTCAAAGAAACTTAAGAGTGTGCAGTGTTTCTACTGATCTTACTTGGACTAAGGACCCCAGGGTCCCTTCACTTGCACCTTAAATGCTCAATCAGTGTGCATGCCATCTTTTTCTGAATAGCAGAATAGAGTAGGCAATAGTCAATAGACAGGCAGACATGTTATAGCTAATTTAATCATTGGCATCAGGCATTGGTGCATGAAAGTGTAACTTGATTTATACTGATTCACTTTGACAAACATTAGCTTTTCTACACTCATGGAAGATAACCTGGTCGACTTTGGAATGACAAATACACAGGCTACACAAAATGCCCTCTCTTAGGCTAGGGTCACACTTGCGTCAGCCCTGATGCAAGCGCTAAAAACATTTTCCCTGCAGCACATAATGTTAACGCTATGCACTATCAGAGAACGCTGCCCCACAGAAACCCTTTGTATACCTTAGCAGCGGCCACACAGGGAGTGCACGTTATCACAGCGCACAGGAAAACGCTGCAGACAGCATTTCCTGTGCGCTCAGCTAAAGCACACTCCCTGTGTGGCCGCTGCAAAGGTATACAAAGGTTTCTATGGGGCAGCATTCTCTGGCAGTGCATAGCGTTAACATTTTGTGCTGCAGGGAAAATGTCTAAGTTTTTAGCGCTTCCTTCAGCTGTAGGGGCTGATGCAAGTGTGACCCTAGCCTAACTTGACACTGGAAGCAACAATGCTCCTGTAGAAACTGGGCCAGTTCAATATTATAAGAGGCGTAGTAAGGTTGAAAATGGATTGAGATAAAGAAGAGAAAATAAAAGTAAAGAGGGAAAGAGAAGACAAATATAATTAGGAAGGAATAAATGTGACAGAAAAAAATGACTAAACAACGTGGAGAGGGATTATTCTTTAAAAAAAAAAATAATAGTAATATTAATAAGGGTTGATAGTGAAAAACAGTGTCAAGCCAAGTGTAAAATATGTTTATCTCAGTTCCACTTAAACATCTAATATCACATATCATCGGCAACAGACATAGGAAATCCGCATATATAAACAAAAGTTGTGGATAGGAATAAGAATGTGATGGAATTGTTGAATTCAAAAGAAATACATTAATATATTCAGCTTGACAACAAATATGCAATAAGGTGAGAAAAATTAATAATGAAAATTGAATGCGATGACTGAATACAAAAAAACTATTCTCATAATCACTGGGATTCATTGAATTGTTACTAAGTTATATTCACATTAAGTGACCCTTGTCACATTTCCTAAATTTCCTAAATTTGGCAAGGTAATTAAGGTGAAAGCTGGCTCTGTCACTTCAACTAAAGTTGAAGAAAAACCCCTGTACAGATCTGAACGCACCCTTAGGTGAACATTTATGCTTAAAGGGAATCTGCCTGGTCAAAAATCTGTATGTAACTGCTATCATTTCTAATTCCTTTCTGTAAGCTCTGTCTATTCATGTATTTCTATTATTTATACTTCCCTCCTATCCTCTGTAAACTTAAAAATGTCAATCTCATTGAGCTCTCTGCTCTCCTCTCCCCAAGGAATTAATATTCATGCATCATTACACTCTCCTGCCTTTCTCTGATCAGCATGATGTGTGACCCATGCACTGTAGACAGAGAAGGGAAGGGGGAGGGTGGATGATTTTACATGCACTTGTGAGCTCCTCTTGTCATTGTGTGTATGAGAGGACGAAGTGCTGCTGATCCGCGCTCCTGTAGGAAAAACCAGGACTCACAAGGTCAGATAGAATGATATTTCTTTATTCCAACGCGTTTCAGAGCACAGTCTGCACCTTCCTCAGGGATTGTTTATTATCCCTGAGGAAGGAGCAGAGTGTGCTCTGAAATGTGTTGGAATAAAGAAATATAATTGCATCAGACCTTGTGGGTCCTGGTTTTTCCTACAGCAGCGCGGATCATCAGCACTTCACCCTCTCGTTCCAGTATATCGCCACTTTGCACGTGGAGGCATGGATCCAGCGGCAGCTGTATAAACGCAGATACTGGTTATAGGTCACACAACCTTATGAGGTGAGCACTTTTCAACGGGCTTGCACCCTCCTTACCATGAGATAAGACCCTATTAGTGATGAGCGAGTACTAAAATGCTCGGGTGCTCGAAGCTTGGGCCGAACATCCCGAGATACTCGTGTACTCGGCCCGAGTACCGAGCCCAATGTTATCCTATGGGAGACCCGAGTATTTTTATGAAATGACTGCCGGCAGCATGTAGAAACCCTAAAAATGTCACAAAAGTATCAGAAGAGTGCTCAAATGACATGGCAACACCATGGGGAAGACCCCTGGAAGCATTTCTCACTCAAAAGTCACAGCTGTGAACAATCTTGTCCGAGTTTCACGCCAATTTTACAGAGTCACCAGAAAACCTTCCAAAATGATACCAAAATGAATATTTAGGGTGGAAATGTTAAGGGCACATACCCAATAGTGAGATACAGCTGGTGTATGTTACTTTTTGTGATTACATGAAAGATTTTACGTGAAAACATTGTGCGGCACTACGATGTCCCTGAGAAGAGACGTACATGAAGGCCTCTTGACATAATGTGCCCATTTTGAGGAACTGGGTCTATTGTAGTATTTTCCTTTGCCAGGGCAGTTCAAAATTTGGAGGTTCACCAATGCCCCTGGATAGAGACGTGCATGAGGGCCTGTAAACCTGAAGTGGGTGTATAGTAGTATAGCCCTTTGGCCAGGGCAGCCAAAAACTGGAGGCTCACATTGTCCAGGATAGAGACGTGCAGGAGGCCGTAAACCTGAATTGGGTGTATTGTAGTATAGCCCTTTGGCCAGGCAGCCAAAATTGGGAGGTTCAACAATGACCCATGCATACAGACATGCAGGAGGGCCTGTAAACCTCAAGTGGGTGTATTGTAGTATAGCCTTTTGGCAGGGCAGCCAAAAATTGGGAGGCTCCACATTGTCCCTGAATAGAGACATGCATGAGGGCCTCAAAACATTTTTCCCATTGAAAAGGAGCGGGTCTCCTGTCGTTGTAATGCCCATTCTAAAAGAATGGGCGAAAAAATTTACCACTGCGGGTATACCTCAAACAACAGCCTAACTATTGTAAAGGTCATCATGGTGGCTCATGAGGAGAAGGAGGAGCTGTCCAGCGATTAGCCAAAGTCCAGAAGTGTGTACCCATGGGTGAGTGGAGGTACATGGCAAATTCCCATAACAAAATTTAAATTCAGTTGTCATTTGTTGGTGGTGTGGTGAAGTCTGGCCCAATCCAACCCTTGTTCATCTTGATCAGAGTCAGCCTGTCAGCATTTTCAGTTGACAGGCGGGTGCGTTTATCAGTAATGATTCCACCTGCGGCACTGAAAACACGCTCTGACAATACACTAGCGGCAGGGCTGGCCAGGACTTCCAAGGCGTAGAGAGCCAATTCATGCCACGTGTCCAGCTTGGAGACCCAATAATTGAAAGGCACAGAGTAATCTCGCAGTACAGTTGTTCGATCTGCAAGGTACTCCTTCAGCATCTGGCTAAACTTAGCATTTCTTGTGGCACTACCCCACACCTCAGGGGCTGTGGTACGTGAGGGGCTGAGAAAACTGTCCCACATCGTAAAGAGTGTTCCCCTACCTCTGGCGGATTGGACTTGTGCCCCTCTCGGCCATACGCCTTGGTTGTCCACCGATTCCTGACCTATGCCGCTAGCGTTTTGTGAGGGGAATGATTTGCCTACTTCTGTGACTATGGCCTTCTGGAACTGCTGCATTTTGGCTGACCTCTCCGCCTCAGGAATGAGAGACATAAAGTTCTCCTTGTAGCGTGGGTCTAACAGTGTTGCCAACCAGTACTGATTGTCGGCCAAGATGTTCTGAACGCGAGGGTCACGAGCCAGGCAGCTTACCATAAAGTCAGCCATGTGCGCCAGACTCTTAACAGCCATCACTTCAGTATCCAGACCAACACGATGACTGAACATGCTGTCCTCCTCCTCCTCCTCTTCCTCCTCCTCCTCATCTCCCCTGTCCTCTGGCCAGCCACGCTGAATAGAGGGTATGACTGGTGTGCATGTCATATCCTCAATTTGGCCATAGAGCATGTCATAGTCCTCCACTGCACGTTGTGATGAGATGAGGCTGGGCTGTGTGTTTTCACCCACACCCACTACTGTTTCTTGCTCCAAGTCATCGCGCTCGGCCTGCAATGCATTCTCTTTGTTTTTCAGCAGAGACCGTTTAAGAAGGCAGAGTAGTGGTATGGTGATGCTAATAATGGCGTCATCGCCGCTCACCATCTTGGTGGAGTCCTCAAAGTTTTGGAGGACGGTACATAGGTCCGACATTCATCTCCACTCCTCAGGTGTTATGTGTGGAGTTTGACCCATTTCCCGACGGCTTAGGTGATGCAAGTAGTCTACAACTGCCCTCTTCTGCTCACATATCCTGACCAACATGTGCAGAGTTGAATTCCAACGCGTGGGGACATCACACACCAGTCTGTGGACCGGAAGACGCAAAAGGCGCTGAAAGCCGGCAAGGCCGGCTGGAGCAGCAGGTGACTTGCGAAAATGTGCAGACAGGCGGCGAACTTTTACCATCAGTTCAGACAGCTCTGGGTATGACTTTACAAACCTCTGAACCACCAGGTTGAGCACATGGGCCACGCATGGAACATGCGTCAGCTGGCCTCGCCTCAAAGCTGACACCAGGTTCCGGCCATTGTCACACACGACCTTTCCTGGCTTTAGGTTCAGAGGTGTGAGCCAGTGATCTGCCTGCTGTTTCAGAGCTGTCCACACCTCTTCTGCATTGTGGGGTTTGTCACCTATGCAGACTAGCTTCAGCACAGCCTGTTGCCACTTTGCAGAGGCAGTGCTGCAGTGCTTCCAGCCTGGGACTGGTGTGGAGGGTACAGTGGATGAGGAGGAGGCTGAGGAGCATGACATTCCTGAGCTGTAGAGTGTCGGTGAAACCCTGACAGAGGTAGGGCCTGCTATCCTTGGTGTGGGAAGGACGTGTTCCGTTCCTCGCTCAGACTCGGTCCCAGCCTCCACAATATTAATCCAGTGTGCCGTCAAGGAGATGTAGCGGCCTTGCCCACAAGCACTTGTCCACGTGTCTGTCGTTAGGTGGACTTTGGCTGAAACAGCGTTGTTCAGGGCACGTGTGATGCTGTTGGACACATGGTTATGCAATGCGGGGACGGCACATCTGGAGAAATAGTCGCGGCTGGGGACCGAGTAACGTGGGACAGCAGCCGCCATCAGGTCGCGGAATGCTTCCGTCTCCACCAGCCGGAAAGGCAACATTTCTAGCGCTATGAGTCGCGAAATGTGATAATTCAGGACTGTGGCATGTGGGGCGTTGGTAGCGTATTTGCGCCTGCGTTCAAATGTTTGCTGAATGGATAATTGAACACTGCGCTGGGACAAGAACGTGCTTGATGCTGGTGTTATTTGTGCGTGGGCAACTTCAGGTGCAGGGCCGGAGGCTTGTTCGCGGCCAGCATGGACAGGGGATTGGCTCGCACGCACAACACGCGAAGACGTAGCAGTGACATCAGCAAGCACCACTCCTCGACTCTGTTGTACTTCCCACAAAGTCGGGTGCTTGGCTGACATGTGCCTGATCATGCTGGTGGTGGTCAGGCTGCTAGTTTTCGTACCCCTGCTGATACTGGCATGGCAGGTGTTGCAAATGGCCTTTTTAGAGTCTTCTGGAGCCAACTTAAAAATCTCCCAAACTCTGGAAGACCGAACATTTGCACAGGCACCTTGAGTCGTGTTGGTGTTCCGGGGAACGGTTGGCTGCCTTCTGCCTGCGGACACGACCCTGCTTCGTACTGCCTGTTGGGATGCTACGCCTTCCTCCCCCTGTGCACTGCTGGCTTCGCTCTGCATATCCTCCTGCCATGTTGGGTCAGCTACTGGATCATCCACCACGTCGTCTTCCTCTTCGGCACCCTGATCCTCCTCCTGACTTCCTGGCAATTGTGTCTCATCATCGTTCACCCCTTGTTGAGACACGTTGCCCACGTTCCGTTCGTGAGAACGTGGCTGCTCAAATATTTGGGCATCTGTACATACTATCTCCTCATCACCCACTTCAAGAGGAGCTGGCGACAGGCCAGATTCTGCGAATGGATACATGAACAGCTCTTCCGAGTGTCCTAGTGTGGGATCAGTAATGTCCGTGGACGTGTACTCGTCCTGGTGGTAGGAAGGAGGATCAGGTTGGGAAATGTGCGGTGCAGTATCACGGCTACTGACACTTGACCGTGTGGAAGACAGGGTGTTTGTGGAGGTGCCCATCTGACTTGAAGCATTATCCGCTATCCAAGTAACAACCTGTTGACACTGGTCTTGGTTCAAGAGCGGTGTACTGCTGCGGGCCCCAAGAATTTGGGACAGGACGTGCGAGCGAGGAGATGTGCCCATTTGTTGTTTTGCGAAATTAGTGCTTGCACACGACCTCGGCCCCTGCCTGCACCACCATCACGTCCACTTCCTTGTTCCTTGCCAACGCCCTTGCCAACGCCCTTGCGCATTTTGCCTGTTCACAGCGACAACTGTCTGGTGACTGTTCAGGAGATTAGGATTTTAGTCCCTAACCTGTATCAAGGTAGTAAGTACACCAGTCTGGTGACTGTAATGGTCACAGGAGATTAGGATTTTAGTCCCTAACCTGTATCAAGGTAGTAAGTACACCAGTCTGGTGACTGTAATAGTCACAGGAAAGTAGGATTTTAGTCCCTAACCTGTATTAAGGTAGTAAGTACACCAGTCTGGTGACTGTAATGGTCAGAGGAGATTAGGATTTTAGTCCCTAACCTGTATTAAGGTAGTAAGTACACCTGTCTGGTGACTGTAATGGTCACAGGAGAGTAGGATTTTAGTCCCTAACCTGTATTAAGGTAGTAAGTACACCAGTCTGGTGACTGTAATGGTCACAGGAGAGTAGGATTTTAGTCCCTAACCTGTATCAAGGTAGTAAGTACACCTGTCTGGTGACTGTAATGGTCACAGGAGAGTAGGATTTTAGGCCCTAACCTGTATTAAGGTAGTAAGTACACCAGTCTGGTGACTGTAATGGTCACAGGAGTGTAGGATTTTAGTCCCTAACCTGTGTTAAGGTAGTAAGTACACCAGTCTGGTGACTGTAATGGTCACAGGAGATTAGGATTTTAGTCCCTAACCTGTATCAAGGTAGTAAGTACACCAGTCTGGTGACTGTAATAGTCACAGGAGAGTAGGATTTTAGTCCCTAACCTGTATTAAGGTAGTAAGTACACCAGTCTGGTGACTGTAATGGTCACAGGAGATTAGGATTTTAGTCCCTAACCTGTATCAAGGTAATAAGTACACCTGTCTGGTAACTGTAATGGTCACAGGAGAGTAGGATTTTAGTCCCTAACCTGTATTAAGGTAGTAAGTACACCAGTCTGGTGACTGTAATGGTCACAGGAGAGTAGGATTTTAGTCCCTAACCTGTATTAAGGTAGTATGTACACCAGTCTGGTGACTGTAATGGTCACAGGAGAGTAGGATTTTAGTCCCTAACCTGTATTAAGGTAGTAAGTACACCAGTCTGGTGACTGTAATGGTCACAGGAGATTAGGATTTTAGTCCCTAACCTGTATCAAGGTAGTAAGTACACCAGTCTGGTGACTGTAATGGTCACAGGAGAGTAGGATTTTAGTCCCTAACCTGTATCACGGTAGTAAGTACACCAGTCTGGTGACTGTAATGGTCACAGGAGATTAGGATTTTAGTCCTTAACCTGTATCAAGGTAGTAAGTACACCAGTCTGGTGACTGTAATGGTCACAGGAGATTAGGATTGCAGTCGTCTGCCAGCCAATCCCTGCATGTGGGCAGGCTCTCAAAAGAGCGCCAACATGCAGAGATGACGACCACACACGAGTATCGCGAGATTACTCGGTGCTCGCCGAGTAGCCCGAGTACAGTGATACTCGTGTGAGTACCGAGTAGTGGCGAGCATGCTCCCTCATCACTAGACCCTATGTGCCTTTTTGTCTCTTACAATTATAGATATTGTGGGTATGATACATATGTGTAGTGTGTGCAGTCTTGAGATATTTCTATGGGATTATAAGAATATTTGATCATTTGTTCAGTAGATACACAAATTACATGTATGCAGGAAAACCAATGTTCATATATTCACAATAAAATCTTACAGACAGTACCGGACAAAATGCCTCCCCCCTTTCCGGCACAGAGCACAGGGGGGAGGGACAGAACACCAGCTTGGGTGGGTGTTGATATTTAAATAATACATATACAGCTGGACTATCAGGCTATGAATATATTGGACAGGACTAATGTACCAGCTGCGTGCAGAGTGTGAAAGTGCTGATAGCATGGAAACTAGAAAGTGTACAATATTGATTTTACATGTTATTAAAAGGTCTGTCCAGGCACTATTCAAGGGTAATATTAGTATCATACTGAAAAATGACCTGACAGAGTCCCTTTAAGGTGAAAGCTGTCACTAAGCTAAAGTTAAAGTTGAAGAAAAACCCCTGTTCAGATATGAACGTACCCTTAGGTGAATATTTGTGCTTTTTGTTTCATGATTACCGTATATACTCGTGTATAAGCCGAGTTTTTCAGCCCAAAATTTGGGCTGAAAAGTCCCCCCCTCGGCTTATACACGGGTCTATACGGTAGACCCGTGTGGTGGGGGCTGTGTGGTGGGGCTGTGGAGGCTGGAGGAGGCGGGGGGGGGCTGCTGTATGAGCGGCCCCGTCACGTGGGGCCGCTCATTATATATGCACTGCTCCCCCTGTCAATCAGCGCAGGGGGAAGCAGTGCATATGGCCCCCCCAAAAGCTGGCACTGTCCCCCCTTGTAAGGGCCCCCCCCGGTGCTTATACATTACCCTCCCGGTGTTCTGATCGGCGCCGCTCCTCGGTGCTGCGTCGCCGTCTTCATCCTCCCGTCCGCGCTCGCTGCATCCATCCGGGTTCTCCGGCGGTCGCAGCGATATGACGTCATCGCGCGACCGCTGGAGAACCCGGATGCAGCCAGCGCGGGAGGATGAAGACGGCGACGCAACACCGAGGAGCGGCGCCGATCAGAACACCGGGAGGGTAATGTATAAGTAGCGGGGGGGAGGCCTTACCAGGGGGGACAGTGCCAGCTTTTGGGGGCTGTTGGTACCCCCAGGGGGCTGCTGGGTACCCCCTGGGGGCTGTTGGTCCCCCCAGGGGGCTGTTGGTACCCCCTGGGGGCTGTTGGTACCCCCAGGGGGCTGCTGGGTACCCCCTGGGGGCTGTTGGTCCCCCCAGGGGGCTGTTGGTACCCCCTGGGGGCTGTTGGTACCCCCAGGGGGCTGTTGGTCCCCCCTGGGGGCTGTTGGTACCCCCAGGGGGCTGTTGGTACCCCCAGGGGGCTGCTGGGTACCCCCTGGGGGCTGTTGGTACCCCCTGGGGGCTGTTGGTACCCCCAGGGGGCTGCTGGGTACCCCCTGGGGGCTGTTGGTCCCCCCTGGGGGCTGTTGGTACCCCCATGGGGCTGTTGGTACCCCCAGGGGGCTGCTGGGTACCCCTGGGGGCTGCTATATGTACCCCTGGGGGCCTGCTGTATACCACTGGGGCTGCTGTATACTACCACTGGGGCTGCTGGGGCTCCTGTATACTACCACTGGGGCTGCTGGGGCTCCTGTATACTACCACTGGGGCTGCTGTATACTACCACTGGGGCTGCTGGGGCTCCTGTATACTACCACTGGGGCTGCTGGGGCTCCTGTATACTACCACTGGGGCTGCTGGGGCTCCTGTATACTACCACTGGGGCTGCTGGGGCTCCTGTATACTACCACTGGGGCTGCTGTATACAACCACTGGGGCTGCTGGGGCTCCTGTATACTACCACTGGGGCTGCTGTATACTACCACTGGGGCTGCTGGGGCTCCTGTATACTACCACTGGGGCTGCTGGGGAATCTGTATACTACCACTGGGGCTGCTGGGGCTCCTGTATACTACCACTGGGGCTGCTGGGGAATCTGTATACTACCACTGGGGCTGCTGGGGAATCTGTATACTACCACTGGGGCTGCTGTATACTACCACTGGGGGGCCTGTATACCACACTGCTGGGGGCTGTATAACTGTGCTGGGGTCCACCCTCGGCTTATACACGAGTCAATAGGTTTTTCCAGATTTTTGGGGCAAAAGTAGGGGGGTCGGCTTATACACGGGTCGGCTTATACACGAGTATATACGGTATATAGTTTTTTTCTCTTATAAAAAAAAAGTCCACATGCCTTTACCAAATAGGATGGGACCATGAAATCTAGGCGGAATCATGTTGTTAAGTAAACAAATGTAACTGGCCGATATATTAAGGTTGGGTGTATCCAGTTGTATATTAGACTTTTGGAGTAAGGAAATTGATTAAAATAATTATTTTAAACAGCACGCTCACTTTGGTAGGTGAACACTTGTGTTTAAATTTCAGAATTTGGAAGATTTCTGTTTTATAAAACATTGAAGATCTAAAAATGCAGATCTTTTGCTTTCATTTAAAAATAAAAACAAGCTGCAAATTGAGATTTAGTTGCAAAAACTAGTGGTGAATACTAACTTTGCTGTCACTGTGTGAAAAACAC
The DNA here is from genome assembly GCA_033576535.1 of Allobates femoralis. Taxonomy (NCBI): domain Eukaryota; kingdom Metazoa; phylum Chordata; class Amphibia; order Anura; family Aromobatidae; genus Allobates; species Allobates femoralis. Next base: position 511,882,454 of record JARQOC010000001.1, read on the forward strand.
AGCTACTAAGGTACTGTTGCTGATATATACCAGAACTATACAAGAAATGGTGCTAAGTATTTTTTAAAAATTGGGAACCAGATTTTTTGTTGCATGTTGTTTAAATTCACATGAAACTAAGGATTTCAGGAAATTTTTTAGAACTCAATCCACTGCAGATCAATCCGCTCCTCTCTACTATTGACACATTTTTTATTCATCACGTGTACACTGTACCTAGGAATACCTAAAGGCTCAAGACCATTTGCCTATATGTACAGTCATAAGTAGGACTGCTTTGTGCAGTCGAAACACATCGACTGGGTCATGTCGACCATGTAAAATGTTTGTTTTGTATGCACGGTACTTTCTTTTAAAAAAGAAAAAGAAAAGAAAAATCCAGTCCTGTTGAGCCGCCTACAATTTTTCTATTGTTCTTGATGTGAAGCCAGGGGGAGGCCGGTGTCTGAGCCCCAGGTGGATGAGCATACAGCAACTGGGTGAGCTGGAATCAAGTTTCTACTATATGTACAGTTAGCTCGAAAAGTATTTGGACAGTGAGAAAAGTTTAGACATTTTAGCTATTTACATTCAAGATGTAGTTACATTTATTTCCAAAGAGGATTGCTGCGCAAAGCGATTGCTGCATTAGAGTGCAAGGGTTGCTAATAAGTGCATGGTTAAACACTATATTATAGTTTAATACAAGAGCATAATTCTGTGTTTTTCCTTATTTATTTTTGCATTAAGTGTTGCTAATATCTGTACTGTTTATTCCTATTTAATATGTACTCCATGCACAATGCTACCCATTGTGCATCTTGTGGGGAGCTGTTTGAGGGTGAATATATCTTTGCTTGATGTCAGCATGTTACAGATTTGGAAACCAGATAATGATTAAAAAATGCAGCTTAAAACGCTCATTGCAAACCTGGAGAGTTGTTTGTAGCTCACAGAGCATGCCCTGACTGGGGCCAGTGATATGGATGTAATACCTAACAAAAAAAGTGTCATGTATGGAAGTTCCAGCCCACAGTATGAGTTGTCCACCTGAGTAAAGCGAAGTGGAAGAAGAAGGCCTTCCAACTGAGGTGTAAGGCTGGGGTCACAGTAGCATTTTTCACATGCGTTTTTGGAGACCTGCGTTTTCAAAAACGCATGTAAAAAACGCACCCATAGGCCCCCATGTTAAAAAACGCATGCCCTAATAGCCAAAAAGCATGTGTGACTGTCCCATGCGTTTTTGGAGCATATCCAAAAACGCATGCGTTTTTGTAGAAAACGCATGCGTTTTTGTAGAAAACGCATGCGTTTTTATAACATGGGTTCCTATGGGAAACGCATGCAAAAACGCATGTACAGTTAGTACCTTTTAGTGCCATTCAAAAACGCATGCGTTTCCCATAGGAGCCCATGTTAAAAAAAACGCATGCGTTTTTCAAAACGCTCAAAAAAATACTACAAGCACTATTTTTATGTGCAGATTCAAAAACGCAGCCAAAAACGCAGGGAGCCATCAGAGACCTTAAAAAACTCATGCTGACATGAAAAACGCATGTAAAAAAGCATGCGTTTTTAAAAGGCACTAAAAAAACTGTGACCACAGCCTAACCCAGGAAAACAGGTGAAGGAGTTGACAAAAAGGAGTGGTGAGCCAAAGAAGTTCCCACCCAGTAAAATGCAGTGCAGTGATATATAACATCAAGTGGCAAGAGAAACTGCAGTATTGGTTTCCTGAGAGCTTGAGAAGAAGCAAGGACAGAACAGAAACACAGCAAGGACAGAGCAGGAAAACAGCAAGGACAGAGCAGGAAAACAGCAAGGACAGAGCAGGAACTCAGCAAGGACAGAGCAGGAAAACAGCAAGGACAGAGCAGGAAAACAGCAAGGACAGAGCAGGAACTCAGCAAGGACAGAGCAGGAGCAGAGCAAGTACAGTGGAGGAATACAGCAAGGATAGAGCAGGAACACAGCAAGGACAGAGCAGCCCCTGAAACAAGTGTCAATGATTACTCTTTGTTTCAGGGAGTGAGCAGAGGCTGTGATCACTGCCTGAGACTCTGCCCACAGATGAGACTTTGAGTATCCCAGAATGCACTCGGTTTCTCAAACAAATTGTTTTCCAGCAGGAAGTAGAACAAAATTAGAATAATAGTTAGGCTATGTTCCCACACTCCGTTTTTGTTGGTGCGTTTTTCTCTTTTTTTCTGCTGCAAAATTTACTCAGCTTTTCAAAAAAGCACACCAGAAAATGGGTCATGAATTTCTGATCTGCGTTTGGTTCTGCGCCTACTTTTCTTCATTTAGAATGATTCCTATGGGGAAAGCAGATTAGAAAAACGCCAAAGAAACTAACATTCACTTTTCATGTATGGATTTTCTTATATGGATGACTTTTCAGGGGAAAAACCAGATCACACCACAAATTCCCTGTCTGAACAGTAAAAAGTGAAAACCCACTGACTTTGCTGGGATTCCATATTAGCAGGGCCGGCTCCAGGTTTCTGTGGGCCGGGCAAAAGGTCTCAGTGGCCCCCTTTAAGTACATATCGCGGACTATATATATATATATATATATATATATATATATATAATATATATATATATATTGCCGCACACTTACCGCAAGCCCCATAGACAATGCATGGGCTTGCCGCAAATGTGACGCAAGTGCAGCCGCTAGACGGAAAATGCGGCAGATGCAGGGTTTTTTTTACCGCAACTGCCACATTTAAAAAAAAATGCCTATGTGAAGGCAGCCTTACAGGAACAGTGACTGCCGAAACCAGCAAGAGCTGCTCCTGACAGTGAGTATATTACATGTTGTTAGGAGCGGGCTAAAATGCGATTGCATTCCCTTGCGCCTTTTAAAAATACCCTTCAAATGCAAAATATTGCATTTTTGTGCGTCTGAGGATGCTTGGTATATACACAAGCATCCTGAAGCACACAAATAATGCAGACAGCTCAATGGAGCCGCACTGCCATATGGTGGCACCGCAGCCAAGCGGAATGCCTGGCCGTCCGGATCTCTCTTTCTCCTCACCTCTCTTCTTGCCGCTCCGGTCTCCTCCGGTCACTCTGCACATATCAGCACAGTGTTGACATCGTGCCCCTCCATGCTGAGCTGCAGAATGCAGACAGCGGCAGAAGAGACTATGGAGAAGAATGCTGCTGGCAAAGGTGGCTGAGACTATAGGAGCGGAATCCGCGGGGGGCTACCACTGGTACACATACTTCGTACACACGCGGCTCTGCTACGTACACCTCATACACACGCGGCTCTGCTCCGTACACCTCGTACGCACGCGGCTCTGCTCCGTACACCTCGTACACACACGGCTCTTCTACGTACACCTCGTACACACACGGCTCTTCTCCGTACACCTCGTACACACACGGCTCTTCTCCGTACACCTCGTACACACACGGCTCCTCTCCGTACACCTCGTACACACACGGCTCTTCTCCGTACACCTCATACACACGCGGCTCTTCTCCGTACACCTCGTACACACACGGCTCTTCTCCGTACACCTCGTACACACACGGCTCTTCTCCGTACACCTCGTACACACACGGCTCTTCTCCGTACAGCTCGTACACACACGGCTCTTCTCCGTACACCTCGTACACACACGGCTCTTCTCCGTACACCTCGTACACACACGGCTCTTCTCCGTACACCTCGTACACACACGGCTCTTCTCCGTACACCTCGTACACACACAGCTCTTCTCCGTACACCTCGTACACACAGGCTCTTCTCCGTACACCTCGTACACACACGGCTCTTCTCCGTACACCTCGTACACACACGGCTCTTCTCCGTACACCTCGTACACACACGGCTCTTCTCCGTAACACCTCGTACACACTCGGCTCTGCTCCGTACACCTCGTACACACTCGGCTTTGCTCCGTACACCTCGTACACACCGGCTCTGCTCCGTACACCTCGTACACACACGGCTCCTCTCCGTACACCTCGTACACACACTTCTCCGCTCCGTACACACTCGGCTCTTCTTCCGTACACCTCGTACACACACGGCTCCTCTCTGTACACCTCGTACACACACGGCTCCTCTCCGTACACCTCGTACACACACGGCTCCTCTCCGTACACCTCGTACACACACGGCTCCTCTCCGTACACCTCGTACACACACGGCTCCTCTCCGTACACCTCATACACACGCGGCTCTTCTCCGTACACCTCGTACACACACGGCTCTTCTCCGTACACCTCGTACACACACGGCTCTTCTCCGTACACCTCGTACACACACGGCTCTTCTCCGTACAGCTCGTACACACACGGCTCTTCTCCGTACACCTCGTACACACACGGCTCTTCTCCGTACACCTCGTACACACACGGCTCTTCTCCGTACACCTCGTACACACACGGCTCTTCTCCGTACACCTCGTACACACACAGCTCTTCTCCGTACACCTCGTACACACACGGCTCTTCTCCGTACACCTCGTACACACACGGCTCTTCTCCGTACACCTCGTACACACACGGCTCTTCTCCGTACACCTCGTACACACACGGCTCTTCTCCGTACACCTCGTACACACTCGGCTCTGCTCCGTACACCTCGTACACACTCGGCTTTGCTCCGTACACCTCGTACACACTCGGCTCTGCTCCGTACACCTCGTACACACACGGCTCCTCTCCGTACACCTCGTACACACACTTCTCCGCTCCGTACACACTCGGCTCTTCTCCGTACACCTCGTACACACACGGCTCCTCTCCGTACACCTCGTACACACACGGCTCCTCTCCGTACACCTCGTACACACACGGCTCCTCTCCGTACACCTCGTACACACACGGCTCCTCTCCGTACACCTCGTACACACACGGCTCCTCTCCGTACACCTCGTACACACACGGCTCCTCTCCGTACACCTCGTACACACACGGCTCCTCTCCGTACACCTCGTACACACACGGCTCCTCTCCGTACACCTCGTACACACACGGCTCCTCTCCGTACACCTCGTACACACACGGCTCCTCTCCGTACACCTCGTACACACACTTCTCCACTCCGTACACCTCGTACACACACGGCTCCGCTCCGTACACCTCGTACACACACGGCTCCGCTCCGTACACCTCGTACACACACGGCTCTGCTCCGTACACCTCGTACACACACGGCTCTGCTCCGTACACCTCATACACACACGGCTCTGCTCCGTACACCTCGTACACACTCGGCTCTGCTCCGTACACCTCGTACACACACGGCTCTGCTCCGTACACCTCGTACACACACGGCTCTGCTCCGTACACCTCGTACACACACGGCTCTGCTCCGTACACCTCGTACACACACGGCTCTGCTCCGTACACCTCGTACACACACGGCTCCTCTCCGTACACCTCGTACACACACGGCTCCGCTCCGTACACCTCGTACACACACGGCTCTGCTCCGTACACCTCGTACACACACGGCTCTGCTCCGTACACCTCGTACACACACGGCTCTGCTCCGTACACCTCGTACACACACGGCTCTGCTCCGTACACCTCTTACACACACGGCTCTGCTCCGTACACCTCGTACACACACGGCTCTGATCCGTACACCTCGTACACACACGGCTCTGATCCGTACACCTCGTACACACACGACTCTGCTCCGTACACCTCGTACACACACGGCTCTGCTCCGTACACCTCATACACACTCGGCTCTGATCCGTACACCTTGTACACACACGGCTCTGCTCCGTACACCTCGTACACACACGGCTCTGCTCCGTACACCTCGTACACACACGGCTCTGCTCCATACACCTAGTACACACTCGCCTCTGCTACATTCACACTGTAAATCTCTCCTGACCCCACACATAACCTTCACCTAATTGCCATACACCTAGTACACACTCACCTCTGCTACATTCACACTGTAAATCCCTCCTGACCCCACACATAACCTTCACCTAATTGCCATACACCTAGTACACACTCACCTCTGCTACATTCACACTGTAAATCCCTCCTGACCCCACACATAACCTTCACCTAATTGCCATACACCTAGTACACACTCACCTCTGCTACATTCACACTGTAAATGCCTCCTGACCACACACAAACTTCACCTTATTTGAGCATCATTGATGGCCAGCACAGTCCTGGATACACTGAGGAGCTGATCATGAGACCCCTGACTCCTCCCATCCATTGACATCATCACAGGTCCTGTAAGCACACTAGCACAGAGTGTGCAGCTCTGCCGGCTCCCGTGGAGGGGGGAGGAGGGAGACCCTCTGGTGCTGCAGCCTGCAGGAGCCTGAAAATGACCCCCCAGCTGCCCCCTGGATATGGCTCTGGCTGTGGGGGCAGTGCTCAGGGGCCCCTGAGGCTAGGGTCACACTTGCATTGTAACCCTAGCCTGATGCAAGTATTGTATGTTGCAACGCTGCTATGCGCTGGAGGCAGCCCATAGAAACCCGACGTTTACCTTGACAACCACTGGTTGTCAATGTAAACTGCGGGTTTCTATGGGCTCAGTTGCTGGCAGCGCATAGCGTTAAACGCTCTGCGCTGCAGCAGACAATACTTGCGTCAGGCTAGGGTCACAACACAAGTGTGACCCTAGCCCTCAGGGGCCCGGTGGGCCCCCTCCAAGCCGTCGGGCCCCGGCACTTGCCCGGGTACGCCGGGTGCTGACGCCGGCCCTGCATATTAGTGATCCATTCACTGCATTTTACTGCACAAAACGGATGCAAAAAAAGGTGAAAAATGGTGTGTGTGTGAATATAGCCTAAGCTTAGTTAGGGAAATGTAAGGATTTTTTAATACAAGTATATTAGAAAATATCCTAGAGTAAGGCATTAAATAGATATGGATTTAAAATTAAATTTACTTTTGCCTTCGGACCGCCCCTTTAAGGCTAAGAAGTGGAATATTCTGCAATTGTCAAGTCAATCATAAGATCTTAACCCTATCAAGCAAACATTTAAGACAAGACCCAAGGCAGAAAACCCACAAACTGAACTCCCAGTAAAGACCTGGCAAAGCATCACAAAGGAGGAAGCCAAGTGATTCACGGCCTTCATGTCTTCCAGACTTTAGGCAGTCTCCCATTACTTTTGAGCCCCTGAAATGAGGAGGCCTTGTAGAAAAATGGTTGCAATTCCTAAACGTTTCACATGACATTTTTATGCAATCTCTTTAATTATAAAGCTGAATTGTACACTTCAATTGCATCCCGGTTATTCCATTTAAAATCAGAAGTAATGACCTGTAGAACCCAAATCACGAAGATTCAGTCGCTGTCCAAATATTAACTTAACTGTAAATAAGGCCATGAAACACCCAATGATGCATACTTTTTAAAGGACCTCTAAGCCTAAATGACAGTAAGACTTGTAGGTAATTCCTCCTATAATCTGAACTTTAGTGCTAATGCCTATATATCTTACAGTCTTAAATTAAAGAATGCTTTGAGCCCAGTACTGACTGGGGCTCTATAAAATAATGCACCTGTCATAGGAAACCCATTATTTATGCAGTAGACTTGCAAAAACTCTCAGGAAATGTAGACTCTCTGACATTGTGCTAATAAAGAAGGAAGGAGATTTATCAAGTTCCATGCACCAAAGCAAGAATTCCCTGAAGATGGTAAGAAGCTGTCTTTGCTCAGTACAGATGCAATGTACATCTAAATGGTGAATGATGCCTCAGGAGGGAAAGAGTTAAGACTCCGTACATGATTTAATGTAGGTCCCTCGAGATAAAAGCTTACAACGCTAAACCACTGCTAACCCACTTAGCTACTTTCATTTCCATACTGATGTATTTTTTAATTACTACACTAATGAAATCCACAGCGCTCTAGTTGTTAAAAATGCAATAATATATGCAAACACATATCATTAATTTACCTTCCATCACATAATCTAGAAGGTCAAAAGACAAAGTAGAACAGATTCATGCATGAAAAAATATCCCCCCAAAAATGGAATGTGTTTTAAAGTGACTCTGATAGCACAGAATGACTGTTCATACCAAGCACAGGCGCTCGGTGCATCATGGCGGGGAACGATTATTTATATACATTTTCACCTGCTTGTTTCCGTCTATCTCCTCCCTTCTCTGCTTGTATGAAGCCAGAACTGTCAATCAAAGAAAAGGGGAGGAAGGACATAGAGAGAAAAAAAGGAGGTTGAAAAACACACTTACTTGTTTGGCTCCGCTATGGTGCACCGAACGCCTGTCCCTGGTTTGAACAGTCATTCTGTGTTGACAGATGCCCTTTTAAATAGATGGAGTTCATTAGAAATAATGCTGATAATTAAACCAAAGTGTATTTTGCATATCATCTAGGGTCACATACAGGAGATTTATCATTTATCAGACTCGTTAGGGCAGCAGTAATAAATGTCACGCGCTTAGTTGGCACTGACATTGCGGGATGCTGCTGTGTATGTGTTTGTCTTTAAGAGCTGCATGGTTGATGGTTGTGAGGGTCTTTGCCTCCTGTGTTGTACTCCAGAACTGCATTCACTATTAGGTGCAACTGCTGGTTGAGGGGTTAATGTGTGACTTTCCTGAAGTGCCCTCCCCTTAACCTTTAAGTAGCATCTCTTCCACCAGGTGGTGCTGCTGATAGAGTTTCACTCTATGCCTGGAAGCCGTGCTGTGCTGACCTGTGTGTTTGAGTTGCTGTATCCCAGTTCTGTGGAGGAAGGTGAGGGGGAAATAGCGCGGGGCTAGTGGAGGAGTTTTAGGGAGAGGATAGGAGGCCCGAACCTTCTCACCATCAGAGATACCTTCAGGATCAGGGCCATTCAGGGTTCCTAGACTAGGGTCAGACTAGTCTTCCCTAGTCACTCTGCCCGTAACTGCCATTCCCTTATCATTATTCCCTGACACCATGACAATTACTAGATAACAGTTTGAGTTACTAATGCTGTACACAATCAATGAATTTGATAAGCAGGGAACTGTTCAGTTTTAATGCAATACTTACATGTTTACTAGACGGGGGCCAGATTCTATTGCATCGGGAGATTCTATAACGTGTCAGATTATACATTAGTTCAACTATATTATTAATGTCTTAGGTTACTAAATGTAAAAAAATGGCAGCATGTAAAACTGTGCAATAGCAGTTTAATTGTTGACAATGCAAACAACAAAGTACAGTAAGTATATGTAAGGAAAATATGAGGAATACTGGTATTGATTAAATTACTGCTATCTATGGTGTAGTAATGAACATCAGCAGATAATATGATGATAATGTTCAGGGGAAATGAAAATATTAAACATTTAAAAGATGGTCCTGATTATGTGTGTGACCTCAAATCTTGCAATATTTGGACTGTTTTTCTGAACTATTATAGCGGCCGTTACGCACTGAGCGCTACTCAACAGGTATAATAATATGACCGGCATGTTAGCTATGGTCTGTTGGTAGATACTATGTGCTCCTTTCAGGTCTGACATGACTTGCATCATGTGATAGGGGCATGGTTGAGAATAACACCTGCGTTTTCAATGCTTTTTTACCACATTTGTATGTGTTTTTACAATACAAGTCTATGGGAGAAAAAACGCATGCATTCAAGACGCAAAACAAGGTTTAGATTTTTTTTGAAGGCTTAGACTTTTAGCCATGCGCGCTTGGTTATGCATGTCATTCTATATGTCTTTAGGCTCTGCTTAATTGTTGCACATGTGTTTGGGCCTGTTCTACCCTCATCCATGGTTGCTGGTCTGGCAGTGTGGGGGCAGATCTGATAATGTCCAGATGTCATGTCCAGACCTGGTCTGCCTTTAGCTGCACTTGCCCTTCTAGTGCCATGGGAGTAGCTTCAGGTATGTGTGCATTTATATGTATATAAGAAACAGAGTAGGACTGATGCATCTGAGAATGCTGTGACGTGGTGCGGTAGCTCAAAGAATTGATCAATTGTTTGCTAAATGTCTCAGTTTAAAGTACCGTTAGAAATCAATATGTGCATATGCACTTTTTGTATTGCGTGCTAACCACAGTCAGCACTGGCTTCTTGGCATTTTTATAAGGTTTAGATGTGCACTCAGCCTATGGCTTTTATGTACGTTGATTGCATTGATCATGGCTAGAGCTAGATAAGTTATCATGGACTGACAGAATAGAGAAGCTGGAGAAACTTACGTTTTCTTTTCTACATTCAAGAAAAACTGATCCCACTCAGACCACATTCTGATCAAAGTCTGATCCAAACAAATTGGTCTGTTTTTCTTGTATGTGAGAAAATTGCACATCTGAATGAGCTCTAAATGTAAACATTCACTTCCTTATACCATATACCGCTGAAAACAAGTAGCATTATTCGGGAAATGATCTTCGGTTACCCTGAGCCACAGCCAAAATTCTCTCCTTCTAATACAGCTCCATAAAACCAAGATGCATTCTCTGCATTGTTACCCATACCTTGGTCAAGGTATAATTTGTACAAGTCACTAGATGATAAAGAAATAGTATATAGACTAATCCTATATATCTGCCGAATTTCCCATGGAGATTTCAGATTCTGAAATCCATTTGAAAGTAGTGTGATGGGACCTTTAATCCTGGGATGGTTCTAGCATTGACTCTTTACACAGTGAATTATAAATATATACTTTAATATCCAGAGAGAAAAAATGCTTTCACTCACCATTATTTGTAGAACACTATGTAAAGGTTCGCTCATGTGAGTGCGTAAACCCGGAGAATCCAATCCGATAAAAAATCGGGTTGCATTCGCAACTATAACTATAGAACATTGCCCATCTCTTATGGTACCTTTACACGCCGCGACGGCAGGCTGGATACATCCCGCTACTTCACGTGCACGAGCACACTCAAACGGCTACAAACGGTCAACGCACCCTCTTTACACGCCTCCACAAGGTGCGCTACGCCACGCTACATCTGTAGCTAGCTACATCGCCGGGTGTCTCAAGTAGCCAGCTGTTGCTTAGCGTACCCGCTTCACACGCCGCCACCACAGGGTGATGTGGGAGCAACAAAGGCAGGACGTAAAACAAATAGGCGTGCCACAGTCCTGTACGCCGCGCCCAAACCACAACCATTGGCCAACACTACGGAGTTGTGATTGGGCACGACGGAAAGGGAGGATGGCCGAGACGTGACGTACTAGTGAGCGGAGTGAAGCACGGAATAAGCGGTTGTGACATGGCGGAGTGTGGCGAATGCATCTAAACCGATGAAAAAGCGTCACCCAGGAGCGGTGGCCAGTCACATACCCAGTGTGCATACAAGTAGCGGTTCCGGGGCTATGTGTACGTAGTACAAGTGTTTGCCCTGCCACGCACGATCAGCGCTAGTGACAGCGGCGTGTGTAGATTGCGGCGAGGTGCGTTTCTGCCACACACATTAGCGGCTTACAACACACAGTATGTGCGTTCTCTGTGTAAATTAGATCTGTGTCAACTATGGCTAACTCTGTTGGAATACAGGCTGAATGGTGGTCATATATATCTGGCAACAGATGTGAATGGAGTGGAACTGCTCCCTAGCAAACCTGTGAAAGGTCTGTGTGCCAGTGTATTAGAAAACACCTGAGAAGAATATGTGCTGCATCAATGTGCTGTGTGCAGGTGACCCTCTGCCTACAACAAAATAAAGGCTCATGTACGCACAATGCCCACAAACACTGTTGGGAAAAAGACTTGCAAAAAAACATGGCTACCCACACATATTGTGTGCACAATCCCAGCCAATAGGTGGCTATGACATCCCAGGCCCCCACCATAAACCTCATCACATTTCCCTCCTCCACCAAGTAAACAGGCTCACACATTTGTTTGGATCCAAAATAATATTTTATAAATCAAAATAATTCATCGTGACCTTGGATGAAAATTTTAACAAAAACATACATCAAAATAAAATGGACAATTAAAGTGCATGTCACAATCTGGCAACACATTGCAGAGACAACAAATTGACCCCACATTGGAACCTGTGCAGCAGCAAACAATTTATAAAAAACACTAACTAACTAACTAACTAACTAACTAACTAACGAAACATCATGCACATTAGGAAAACAAAGATCATGAAAATGTTAAACACAAAAGAAAAGGGGTGCAGCTACCCTGCTGTCACCTCCATTGCAAAGTTAAATACACCTCCCAGAACCAGCCACACTACATGGCCTGGTCCTGCCAGCTCACTGCACCAGACCCATTGAAGTAGGAGCACTGTCCCTGGCCTCCCGCCGAGTGCGGCCATGGCTCTGCGGCTGGAGTGGCAGAATCACATGGCCCTCATCACGCCAAGACCCTGGACGGAGCTCCCCTTTTGTAGCGTCGGCATTATCTACATAACCTCCTGGCGTGTATGATGCCCTATCCCTACGACGCAGGAAGTTATGTAGCACACAGCAGGCCACCACTACCGCGTCAATAGACTCCGGTTTCATATGCAGAGGCGTATGAAAAACCCGGAATCTATTCGCCATTATCCCAAACGCATTTTCAACCACACGGCGGGCCCGGGATAGCCGGTAGTTGAAAATGCGTCTCTCAGAAGTAAGGGCCCTCTGTGGATATGGCCGCAGTAGGTGTTCCTGAAGTGGGAATGCTTCATCCGCCACAAACGCAAAGTTGAGATGTTCGGTCATTGAGGGTAAGTTTAGCCCACCACTCCCTAGTAATGTTGCCAAGGAGCTGCGTGCAAACACCCCCCCATCTGAGTTGCGACCGTTCATTCCAACATCCACGTAGAGGAATTCATAGTGCACATCTACTACAGCCATGAGGATTATACTACAATACCCTTTGTAATTGAAAAACAAAGAGCCAGAGTTGGCAGGTTTGGTAATCCTCACGTGCTTACCATCCAATGCCCCGCCACAGTTGGGGAAGTTCCACCGGGTTTCAAACCCTCGGGCTACTTCCAGCCATTCTGCGGCTGTGTCAGGCATTTTCATGTAGGCTGGCTGCAGAGCTCTCCAGATGGCCCAACACGTTTCAGGGATCAGGCGGCTCAGCAGGGGCAGGGAGACACGTGACATGTATGTGAGTGATGTCATGGACTGCCCTGTAGCCAGGAACCGCAAAGTGATCGCCAACCGCTCAGCAGCTGATACTGATGGTCGCATTATAGTGTCCTGACGCGCTATCATTGGCCCTACACGCTCCAATAGGAAGGTGAAACAGTCCTCGGACATACGGAGATAGTTTCGGTAATCATCAGGACAGTTAATCTCCAGCTCCATGTGGCCCCGGGTTTGCCGCCTGAGAAGCCAATCACGGGTCCACAACCGCCGCTGTCTGCGCCTCATCAACCGGTCATACCGATCCTGAAGCCACATTTGCTCTTCCACCACTGCGGCAGCCACGATAACATTGCGGTCATGGATATTCTGCATCCTCAATATCAGCACCTGTAGATGAGAATACACAACATGAGTACATAGAACAATATGTGGGCATGTCAGCAGGTTCAGCAAGCCACACCTATTTTTGATGACACACTATAGCCAACTGGAGGGGACCTTGCGTCAGGCCCCAAAACACATCCCTGAAGCCAGGAAAGGCAAACACCCAGTAGTCACCCCAATCAAAATGGAAGACGCCCAATGATAGTGGCCTCCTCTACATCAACTTCTATGGGAGTTTGTCAAAGTAAAACATCGGCACCTAGGTGAGTTAGAAAGGGACATGTGTCACCAATAATGTATGATAACAAATTTCCTTATGCCATTACACAGACCATAATCAAAATGTGGCCATTTCCTATTATGGGATGTTAAACAAACAATACGTACCCCGATAGCCTGGTCAAGTAAGCTTACAAGAAGGCAACAACGTTGCACATGAGTGAGGTTGGGTACCCATCGTTACATATGTTTGTCCAGGTCGCATTAGGCCGAAACATCTATGTCATGTCTGGAGTGCCACACCTCCAAGCCATGTGTCATCCTAGTCCCGTTGGACCCAGTCTCCCTTGGCCACAACCAGTATGCAGAAATTGATCCAGGTGACAGGAGTAACACATTTCTGTCTACAGTCCTTCAGCCAATGTCCTCTATGGTGTCTGGAAACAAACACAGCAAGGTATGTGTTCAAAACTTTTGAAGCCCCAAACAAAATGCCTACTCCAAGTCCACACAGTACACTATATCATCCCCAGCAATACAAACCCCTATACACTCTGCTCAAACAGTTTTCTGCGGTCGCAAATAACACCAACATATGCACCCCACACCCCGCAATTTCCATGTGTGTCCACAGATACTTACTTAATGGGTCTGGCCAGCAAGCGTAATGTTGGCCCGAATCTGGAGCTTTTCAAGGGCCGCCAACCTATCACGATTCAGCGATCTCCACCAATTAGCGTTAGTTAATTGCGAGGCCAGGTGTCCCATTATGCTGTGCGTCATTGTGACTGCTGTGATTGGTTTGCCGTCCTATAAAGGCAAGCCAATGGCCACGACACCTTGTCCAGAGGTCCATGTGCATTGAGCTACTAGTGTCCTGCGTATCTTCTGCTGCTCTGACGGTAAGCCTCTTTAGCGGGTTGTAGTAAAGTGCACAGAACGCTGATGCATCTTTTGGCTGCCGCTTAGGCAATGTGTGTATGGCCATGTTTGAGACGGCCATTAAATTTTGCCGTCTAATTATACAGATGGCTCATTTAGTGTATGGTATGGCAATAGGCAGGTAATGCCTCTACTTGTATTGTGTGCATATAGATTGGCCATTTGATGTTATTTTGGAGTCCAACATGTAAAGTTGATATTTAGAACTGTCATGCACATCAGCATTTGATGGGTGCAATTAATGTTTCCTTAATTGCAGGGATTATTGTAAACTGTGTTACAATTGTAGTCCCATGGCGGGTGCAACAACAACATGCTGATGTGTTTGCACATTACATGTAGTATGTGCAGTCTTGCCACATACCACCCCCTCCTTTCTCATCTGCTTCATGTTAACCATTGTCATCAGTACAGAGGTAGTAGGTAGCACACAATGTGTTTGCTCACATGTTGGCCTAGAGGTATGTACGCACACACCGTCTCCATGGGTTTTTAAATAGGGACCGTGTGTTCGTAACCAGGTGGAACACATGTGTAGGCAGGCACAGATTACCTGACATGGTTAATTTAGTCACACAGGTCTTTTACTTGGGAGCGGTGTGACATTGTGAAAATGCCACACATAGGGCAAGTTGGACTCTAACATTTGGATGCCTATAATGTACATATTAGAACCTTCTGAGCATGTAAATCATGTTCAAAAGTTTTGGAGAGTCCATATGGCTTGTGTTGTGACGGTCTGGTTTGCCTGTGTTTTGTCTTCCCCAGATGCCCAGGTGTACTGTGGAATTTGAAACCCAGCTTCTCACGGAGTATCAGCGGCACGAATGTTTGTGGCGCAGCTCGCTGCCTCAATATAAAAATCAGGCAGCGAGGTCCGAGGCCTACCGGACTCTTGTGGCTCTAGCCAATCGCTTGGAGTCAAGGGTAGGCAAGAGTTGGGACCAGCATGCGGTGGCCTTAAAAATTAAAAACATGCGGCAGTCGTTCATGCGGGCTCACAATGAATACCTGCACCGTCGCTCAGGGGCTGGAGCTGAGGAGGTACCATTACCTACCCTATGGTACTATCCCCTCTTCACCTTCATCCTGGGCGAGGGGAGCTCGCGTGCAACGACCACCAACCGCCCCGTTGCTGCGTCCCAGGTAGGCCCGGATGAATCACCATCTGCGCCACAGGAGGTGGGTCATCGTGTTACAGTGTTGCCCCACAATGTTTCCTTCACATGTGTGTTTTTGCAAATCCTTAACTAGCACACTTTAGACACATTTTCCGGCTTGGTGTGGGAAACCTTTTTCTGTCTTTAAATCTTCCCTCCTTCCATGATTTGGTATTATGTAAATTTGACGCAGAGAGCCGTATTCCAAAGTAGCATCTCCCCCAAATATCTGAACTTGCTAAATTACATATGTGAGGTTTAACAAATTGTTTGTGGGTTTAAATGAAAGAGGCACATAGTGGCATCTACTAAATGGTGCTGCCACACATGTGTGGGCTCTGGAGCAAGTGGGTTTTAATTATTTTACGGGTTTATGGTTTGACATCATATTAGTAGTCAAAATGCGAAGGTGGGCAATATCTGTCTTTGGCCACGCCAGCCCCCAGTATCAAGGTGTTGTGGTGACATGTACTAATTGGGTTACGGCTCTCTGACTGACACCTAATTCTGTATTGTGCTGAGTACCTGGAATCGTAGAGGTGAGTCTCCAGGCGCATTACAGGTTTAGGTGTATTGACTGTGTGGTGGTTTTTTGTTTTGGGATTCCTTCTAGATATTTTTTTTTTCCCTTTTAGTTTAGTGGGAGTGGTATATTGTGTCCTGTGTCCATGGTATGGTGTGTTCCTTGCCCTCAATAATTTTTTCCTTTATTTCTCTCCCCCCAACAGGCCCCAGAAGAGGACGGCTACATTGCGGAGCATTCTGTCGCGGATGATGCTCAGCCCATGACATCTGGGGCTGAGCAGGAGGGCGGGGCGAGTGATGTGGGTCCGGACCCAGGGCCCAGCTCCAGGATCCATCGGCGACGACGTCCTGCACCACCCGAGACGGAGCTGGGCACCTGGGCCCGACGCGTGCTGTTGGACGAACAGCGGACACACATCGACAGCACCGCCCTCTACATGAGCGACAGAATGCGAGGGATGGAGCCGCTCCAGAAAAAGATCCTTCTGAGGGTCTTCAACAATGCCGCTGATGCTGCCGATGATGGGGCCCTTCAATGGGGATGCCACGTCCCCCCACCCATGCAACACACTTTATGGCCCATTTCCCCAGCTGCCCCATCTCGGCCCGTGAGAAGACCGGCCCCGCCACAGTCACCCCCTCCCCCCCAACACATCGTCGTAGAACCAGACGTTCACAGGCAGGTCGGGGCTGCCCTGTGAGGAGGGGGGATCGGGCATTGTCAGAGCCGACAGAAGAAGAATAATTTGGACACTAGTAGCCAATGCACCGAATTGGCACTCTGGACTTTGGCATCTGTAGGAACCTACTTTTGTTTCTACCTTTGTTTTTTGGATTTCTTTTTAGCAGACTTGCTTAATATGATTGGTTTTTTGCTTTCCCTTTGTGACTTTATTAAATTTTTGAGGATACTCAATTGTGTGGTCTTTTTGGTTTATGGCTTGGGGGGGGCAGCGTGGGTGAATGGTGTTGTTCACAATATAGTTTGGGCCAAGCCACACAATATGGGGCAATGGCCTCAGAGTAGGACGAGCATAGGTTCCTTTGTACTGTGGTAGCACTTTCACAAAGAGGTGTGGTAATGTGTGTGAGATATTTACCGGTTGAACATGTTTTCCCCCCAAATATTCTAGTTGTGACATGAGGAGCCAAATTAAAAGGTAACCAAACATTTTATTAGCTACATACATGTGTGGAAGCCATTTACCACAATACACAGAATGCAGCTTCCAGATAGGTGTACCCATCCAACACTCCTCATGGTCCCAATGTGGGCCAGTATAGGTACAGAAGGCAAAGGGCTGGCCAGTCCACACTCCTCATGGTCCCAATGTGGGCCAGTATAGGTACAGAAGGCAAAGGGCTGGCCAGTCCACACATCCTCATGGTCCCAATGTGGGACACTATAAGAAAAGAGCCCAACGGGGGCAAAATAAAAAAAAAAAACATTACCACATTTTCAAGCCAACAAGGCAACGTGGGTAATTTGTTAGGGTCCAACTAGGACAACAGTTTTTGGGGCCATGTTTGGCCTGAATAAAATGCAGCCAGCAACTTCATGGCTGGGATCCATGTTGTGGACATAGTCCCTCCAGCATTTGACCCAGCCGTGCAAGGTCCTGCAGGCCACGCTGTAAAGCCCTGGTCATGCGGGACACAAACGCCTGATGGGCAACTACGAATGACTCCATGGTAGGGGCACCTGTATTGGGAGTAAACACACACTTTAGGACACAGCAGTCGCTGGTGATGGCTAGGCAGGACTGCACACAACCATCCCCTTACCCTGTTCCTCCAAATCCACATCAACATCAGACGGGGAGAGAGATGGGCTCAAGCTCCATCCAGATGAACCCGCACGTTCAGCATCTGCATGAATAGTTAAACAACATTGTTAACTTTGTGGACTGAAATCGTGTTGTGCAAGATGAAATTAAAGGATCAGTGTGCAGGGTGTATGTGGCAACATAACACACTTACCACCATAGTCACTGTGTGGGGACATGGTCACCCCAGGACTCGCCACTGAGCTGGAGACAGTGGGAGGTGGTGTTACTCCCTGCCTGGGGCTCCGTGGCCACATTACGTGGTTTGGTGGTAACAGGGATCCTGGGCTACAGGGCACACCCTCCTCTGGTCCCACAGGTGCTTGCAGCTCCTGGGCCTCCTGTGGGGAGGTGATCTTGTCCTCCTCCAGCCAACCAGATGACGACACCTCGTCACACTCCAGCGGCCTTGCAGGTGCTGACAGCTCCTCCAGGTCCTCTGTCCCGGTAGGTGAGGGCAGGTCTTGCTCCTGAGGCCCGGGGGAATGTGTGGAGCTTGTGGCCAAGGGTGCCACTTCAGCCAGATGTTGGGATGTTGTGGATGGCCCACCTGGGGTGGGGCATGGGGCCCTTCGTCAGATGAGGAATCGGAAGCTAGTCCACAAAAAAAAAAAAACACGTGCTAAAATCGTCCAAACACATTGTTCCCATACATATAGCTCATGTGGCTATGTATTTGACAGCTAACTTAGCATCAACAAGGTGATGCTGGATGCATACCCTCACGTTGTATGCATGTACTGTGCGTGTGTAAAATGTAGTGCGCTGACTGGAGGACCACAACACTCTGAAGATGTGTTTGATTGTGTAGGCCACACTGTCCCTTGTCATATGTTGCCATCCATTTTTGTGTATTGTGGGACATGCACATGTGGCAGTGTGTGTTTGGGCCCAACTATTACTCACCACGCAGCCTGGCAATCCTGGCACGGATGTCCAGTATGCGACCCGGGCTCTTTTGTTTCAAGTCAGCGATCTTCTTCTGGATCTGCTTGACTTTCCGCTCTACCCCCAGTTTGCGGATCAGGGCCCGCTGGATCCGGCGGACGGTGCACCAATTGCGCAACCTGGGGTGCCGGTGGTGATGGTGGCCCCAATAGTCCCAACGGTCACAATAATCAATGAGGATTATCAGCTCCGCCATGCCCCACGTTGCAGCGCGGGTAACGGCCGCCATGCCTGCAAAAGGTCTGTGCAGAGGAGGGACTGGCACCTTGCAGGCAGAGTGAAACTGAAACTATCGTAATGACATCATTACGGCTACGTTCCGGGTCACGCACACTTTGAACGAGCCCTACGCGCAGACACGGCGAACCACTTCGGCGACACCTACGAAACAACACCCATATAGCGATGCGTACAGCAAGCCTGTGCGCTGTGTAGTGAGTAATCTTCTTCGAGGCGGTGTGGGTATACGTGCATCACTGTGTGAGTTGCGCGCAGGCACTGAAGGGACACTTTTAGAAGGCATCTGCATTTCAATAAGGCATGGCGGTCTGTAACACATACTTCACCGCTGTGACCAGCATTATTCATTATGTGTTTACAGGATGTGCACACTGTATATGAGAATCATGGGCCATTTGGTTTGGTTTCCCGTAAGTTGTGGGCCGCGTAATTGTAATAAGGTATGATCGTGCATACGGCGCGTATGTGTAGTGCTGAAGGGACAGCTCATCCAAGATGGAGGGCTGTGAGGCAAGGGCTAATCGGCACGCAGCAGCTTCCACCAATGATCGCACATGGGGCGCGGTAAGACGGAGCCCAGGTCACGCCTTAGCTACATTGCAGCTACAGCCCCGGGTGTCCAGAGTTCCCTTCCGTTGCCTCTTTACACGCCGATACAGCTCGCTACCATCGGCGATGTAGCCATCAGTTTTCGAGCAGAGCTAGGAAACAGATGTATCTGTTGCCGGCTGTATCGTCACGTCTTCAGATGCCGCTACGACGGGCTACATTGGCGCTACAAGCTACATTTGTAGCCTGTAGCGGGATGTATCCAGCCTGCCGTCGCGGCGTGTAAAGGTACCATTAGTTTTTCATCAGCAAGAAACAAGCTGAGGAAAAAAATCAAAACATGCTGCGTATGGTAGCACACCTCGTTGGAGATTTACCAATGCAAGTGAATGGTTGCGAGATAAAATCAGACAGCAAATAGACATAATTTTTAACATGGTCTTTTCCATGCTTCAAAAAGTTAGAATAGATATATAGGCAGTTCACCAAGCTCCATGAATGTTAACTGCACTGAACTGCAACGACCAATCAAAGATGCCCACTCTCTGTCACAGCATCTGTGATTGGATGTTGCGCTCAGACTATACCCCCACCAGTCAACAAACAAGGAAAACCACGATAACTCCTTCATAAAGTGCATAAAGTGAAATTTATAGTACTGATATCAAAAGGATAGGAGTGGGGTGCAGGACCTGCAACGCAGTGCGGTTGGTGTACACCTAAGGTCGCTCAAAGTATGCAGTGAAAATATGCTAAAACATATGTATTACAGACTAAACAGTATTATAGAATTTTTACAGATTTTTACAAGTTATTGCACATACTACAGATCAATTAACACCAGCAATACATTAGGTCAATCATACAATAGATCACTGTGGTAATCCACCACTGGTTACAGAACCTGATATAATGAGCATCCCATCACCTGTAAGATCGACGTCCCCCTGATACATGGGGCGATGTATACATCGCCCCAGAGTGCTCACCTAGTTTCAGAGCACTGCTGAGAAACCAGGCGACCACTCAAAGGCGTCACCATCGCCTATTTACATTAGGCAACGCACAGGCCATGTCGGCGGTGATAGGCCACACCCCTGCATCGCCTATAAAATCGCCGCCGATATGGCCTCATGTGACGGTACCCTTAATGAAGAGCGAACGTGCACTGCTTGATACTCAATTGAGCATCAGGAAGCTCGGACATGCTCATTGCTTGTTGAGTATCACAGTTGCTCGAGCACCATTCAAGTCGATGCCCCCCTGTTTTGTGACTGTATCACAGCCAATCAGTATGTCAGGATTGCCTGGCATACACAGCAATGCTGTAGCCTTGTTGTTATAAGCTTGTCACACTGCAGTTTAGGGAACGTTAATCTAGGAAAGAGAACTTAGACAAAATCAAGTGTACATGCAGTGTTAATTGCCTTTTAGTCAGTAGCATACCTAGAGTCTGATGGGCTACAGTGCGAAATTTGGACCTTGCTCCCCTTTCTCCGTATGTTGGTTAGATGTATGGGTCCTTGTAGTGTACTAAATGTTATAAAGACTTATGAATTGCTCACTTCCCCTCTATTATGTAACAATATCCCCATCCTGGTATTTATTTTCCCATCCTGGTATATGTCTTCATTCTGGGCCCATGCTGGTATACATGATCCCCATTCTAGAAAATATTCCCTCCATCTTGGTATATATGTTCCCCATTCAGGTATATATGTCCCCTATTCTGGTATATATGTCCCCCATCCTGGTATATGTCCCCCATCTTTGTACGTGCCCCCCATCCTGGTATATATGTTCGCCATTATTGTATATATGCCCCATCCTGGTAAATATGCCCCTATCCTCGTAAATATGTTCACCATCCTAGTATATATGATCCATATCCTTGTATATATGTCCTCCCATCCTGGTATATATATGCCCCATTATGGTATATGTGCCCCATTAAGGCATATATGTCTTCATTCTGGTATATATGTCCTTTGTCCTTGTATATATATATATGTCTCCTCTTAGTCTTCTTTTATGCAAGCTGAACATTCCTAGATCCTTTAACTGGTCCTTGTATGACATAGTTTGCAGTCCGCTCACCGTCTTGGTTTGTCTTCTCTGAACTTGCTCCAGTTCAGTGTATAGCAAGTGATGTCTGAAATTAGTCATCTGTCAGTCAATGTTGGGGGAGTGGTTACGGTATACTGAGTGATGAAAGAACCTGTGCCAGCATCACCCCAATGACTGGAAGCCAAACGCTGCCAGGAGGAATAAAATCTGTTTCCTCACGGCTGCAAGGCTCTAAGTACGGGCGCCGGGCAGGTTCTGAATGCTATTAACCTGCAGATTAATCCCATATCTGCAGGCAATAGGGTTTTTTCCATATGACTACTTCACTTTAAACACGTGTACCTCTGAGCACCTACATTGCCATAATATGCTGTGACGAAATGGATCCCTTCAATGCAGAACATATGACGATTTCTTATGTAACCCAGACAGTATTGTATTTTGGTTTTCAAACTTGTAATGGCCAAGGAGAATTTCCTACAGTATTTCGCAGATTACTGTGGTTTAAGTTTAGCATGGTAATGTAATTATCTAACTTGTTTGTCATAGAAGGCCAGAGAACTTAATTAGGCTAATCGTCCATTGTATGTTACCATGTGGATCCCTGACTCTATGTACATGGCCTCTATTGTTTAAATGTCATTGATTGCAGACTCAATGTCTCCTACTAACATTTCATTGTAAGGACTATATCAATCAGTATTTGCTCTCCATGTTGACTGAAATACGACCAAAAATGGTTATATGAGGCTCGAGGTCCAGCCAATGAAAATACAGTTTTATTCCACCTATCGTGAAGTTCTCAGTATCATGCAATGAGGGCTGAAGGTATATAAGGAGATGTGTTTATTAACCAGAGTTAGTTAGATTCTGTCTAGTGACCTCAGTCTAGGGATTTCGGTCCCGGCTAGAGGTACACTGGATTGCATACAGGCAGCTAATCTAGGATCTTTGGGGCCATAACCCCAGGCCTAGGCATTTCGATGCCGACCAAGGGGACCAGAACCAGGACTATAAAACCACAAGGACTTCAGCATCGGATTATCGGATTCGGCTGTGATAAAGACTGCATAAGGATAAAGAAGCAACCCAGGTTGGGACAATACAGTCACCTGGCTACAGACTTTGCTGTGCTATATTCTAATCCCTGGTGAGCCAGCGGAAGGGTGAGACTCTGTTGCCTGTTACATTATGTGTTGTGCTTGGTTAGGCGTTATATGCTGTTAACTGTTTGGGGATCCAATAAAGCCTTAATATTGTGGTTCCCTCACCCTGTGTGGTCTGAGTAGTGTTCCGCCCACGGTTAAGGAGCTCAGGCGTTCAGTTGGGAATGAGCCGTGGTCCAAGTTGACTTTGTAAAGGCGGCTGGGCCAGCGGACGAGAGCACCCACTGACCCCCGGGTCTTCACATATGCTATAAACTTAGTTCAGAATTTTTTTTCATTTTGACCATTTTAGTTTAATTGAATCATGTAAAATAGATGCCATTTAAAATGCCTGCATTCATTTTACAGCTATGCTAAATCACAGTAATGTTTGGGTTTTAATAGTACAATGTGCTTCTGCAAACTGACATTTACTTAGAATTACTTCTTATTATGAAGTCAATTCATATTCATTTAGTTTGCATAGTACAGGACAGTGGCATACTTACATTAATGTGAAGAATTAGGAAAAGCTGCAACAATCATATCTTATGTGACAGACAGAACATTTGCAAACACATTTATCCATTTACCATACAGTATTAAAAGTTTGCCCAGGTTCATCTGAGTTGACAGACAAGGTTTGTTGAATCAATCTGCCAATCTGAATTTAGCATGTTTTTCTGTAATTAGGCAATCGTAAGACCAAGTAGGGTTAAGCGATATAAATAAGGTGATGGCACAGCCGGTCAAAAAAACCAAAAAGTTAAGAGACGGTTTCTGCATCTCCACTGTAAAGGATGAAAGCTACAGATGGTGTTTAAAATTAATATGTTACTTTGTGAAGGACAAAGTCAGATATATCATTCCAATTCTGCCAAATTACAATTTTGTTATCAGCACGCACCTGGCAGCTGGTCACTAGGAAAACAAATAATATTAAAAGGCAGCAAACTATTTAGTGTTATTTTCTGCAGTTCTGCAGGTACAATGACCACATTATTCTGCATATATTCAATGCCTTATAAAATATTTTACGTTGTTGAATTAGCTATCGTATTCTTCTAATTCACTTGCATGCCTGTGCCATGTAATACCTATGTACAGCGTAACTTCATCTTTTAACATCCAGATTTGACCCACTTAGGGGAATGTTCACTCCTTGCATTCATAAGTTGTTTTCGGTAAACACGGAAGAAAATGTTCTGTCACCACAATTTGCAAAAAATAAAAAACTAAATGTGATACAGTTGCTAAGACATGACATAACGAATCTGGTTTTAAAGTTCAGTCTATTTCTTAGCCAGAGTTGTTTTATTTAACACTTTATTAAAGGCATCTGTCACTACATTATACAATACAGGGCTAATAAAGTTTTATGCAGCAACAGTTGATATAATCACTGGAGATGAGCCACCACCCCAGTGTTCGAATTCGATTTGATTTTTCAAATTTGCTGTGTGTTCGTCGAATGTTCATCGAATGTTCATTGAACACTTTGAAACCATTAAAATTAATGTAAAATATGTTTTTTGTCATAAATGGTGTTTATTAATTTTTCAAACTGAACATCAAAATGTACATAAAGGGGATAAACAGCTCCATGTATATCATATAATCCCGTTCATCAGAAGACAAATACAGGGCGAGAACATGATGGGGGAAGAGGGGGGAATAAAATACCGAAGGATAAACAGAGACATCCGGGAATAACCATATAGAAGAGGGGGAGAAGAACAGGTAAAAGTAAAGAGAGAGAAGAAAAGAAAAATGTAGTAAAGAGGACGAAGAGCTGCCATTCAACTGCACACATCATGTCACTGACTAGGCTGTATTCCACGTGCCCCACCCCGAGACCCTCCTATCTCTCCAGGAAGGGGGGAGGCCAAGGGATGAGAGGCCCAGCATTCCCATGCGTCTCCCACGTATCTCCTGTGTCCAATGTCCATTGCCAAAAAGTATTCGTAAGTGAATATGAGATTCAGCCGGGACGTTAAGTCGTTCAGTGCGGGGGGTTAAGATTTCCATTTTGCCGCTATGGCCTGTCTAGCTGCTATCAGTACAAAAGTGGCGACATAACGTGAGACTGGGGCAAGCCCTCCAAGCCGATGTGCAGAAGTGCCATTTGCGGGGTGAGGGGGACCGAAACCTGCATAACAGATTTCATCAACCCCTCCACCAACGTCCAAAACTGCGAGACACGCGGGCACGTCCACCAGGTGTGCACCAACGTACCTCTGTGACCGCAAAGCCTCCAACACAAGGGCGAGGATCCATTTCCGAATGCCGCCACCCGTACAGGCGGTAAATACCACCGCAAATGCAGTTTCTTAAGCTGCTCGATGTGGTTGATACACCTCGTCGCTTGAGTCACCACGTGAACCGCTCCAACCCAATCATCCTCTGTAGCTGTGAAAGCCAGGTCTCCTTCCCATTTTGTCCTGTATGCAAAACCCATTCTCGATTCCTCCTCCAGAAGGCCTGCATAGATCGCTGCTAGTCCCCTGGAGGTGCTTGCGAGGCTGTCAGTAAGGAGCACAGCGGGGAGGGGCGGGGAGGAGTCCACACGATCCTATGACGACAACCCGCCACAAGGTGAGAGACTCGACAGTGCTGAAAACACGTGTGCCGGAGGGACGGGTATTTGGACACAAAATCTCCACTGGAGAGAATACATCCATCCCTCGCTAAATCAGCGAGAGTCCTCAGTCCTTGTGCCCTCCAGTCCGACAACCTCAGATGTGGGATGAGTAACCTTAGGGCTTCAATGGCAATTTCCGAGGCCGGAAACCTCGACCAATCCTCCGGCACACGTCTCCAGATCCGCACCACTGCCTCCACCGCCACTGGACAGCCAGGAAATGTCACTGGTCCCAGCGATTCGGCAGTCAGAAGATTCCTAAGAGAACCTCCCTGGACCTGCGACTCCTCCACTCCCATCAAACCCGGAGGCTCCCCGTCTCTCCCCCACACACGGGCCACCTCCAGAATTGAAGCCCGATAGTATGAGATCACGTCAGGCACCCCCATTCCCTCCCCCGTCAATTTACTATACATTATCCGTCTGTGCACCCGGGGTCTCCCTGAAGCCCAGACGAACCGATTCACTCCCCTCTGTATCTGTGTCAGTACGCGTAAAGAGAATACTAAGGGTATGCATCTGAACATATACAGCAATCTGGGTAACCACACCATCCTAAACGCCTGAATCCTTGCTATCCAAGAAAGTGGTTTTAGCAGTCTGGGGTCCGACGCCCCTCCCAGCGCCTCCAAAAAGGAAGACACGTTCCGTTTCACTACCGTAGCGCATGAGCATAGAGTAATCCCTAGGTAGGGGATACCCTCCGGCGCCCATCGGAAAGGAAGAGAGCTCGATAACGACTCAACTACATCCCGAGGGACATTGATAGGGAACACTAAAGACTTTGAGGCATTCAATTTATAGTAAGATACATCTGCGAATGCGTCCAGCAGGGACAAGGCCCTCGGCAATGACACCCCCGGGTCAGAGCAGGTGATAATCACATCGTCGGCATACAAACCAACAATGTGATTCTTCCCACCGACCATGATCTCCCTCAACACAGAGTCAGCGCGAAGGGACACTGCCAATGGTTCAATCACCAGAGCATAAATGAGGGGAGACAGGGGGCATCCCTGCCGAGTCCCGTTCGTGATCGTGAAGGGTTCCGAGAGATATCCCGAGGCGAACACTCTGGCGGAGGGGTTTGAATACAGACTCATGATCGAGGAAAGGATCGGGCCCTCCAGCCCAAACCTCCTCAGGACCTCGGTCAAGTACCCCCAGTGTACCTTATCAAACGACTTTTCGGCGTCTAATGACAGGAATACACTGGGGGCACCCCTCCTCTCCGCCAGTTCAATTAGGTCTAGTATCCGCCTCGTGCCATCCCTCGCCTGGCGATGGGCCATAAAGCCTACCTGATCCGGCCGTACCACCAGGGGGACCACCTCCACCAGACGCATCGCCAGAAGCTTCGCAAAAATCTTTACGTCCGTGTTCAACAATGAGATCGGATGATAGCTTTCCGGCTTCTCGGGATCCTTTCCTGGCTTGGGAATAGTTACAATGGTTGCTTCTAGAGCGAGCGTCGGGATATTGCCCCCATCCCTCCAGGCTGTAAACAGGCGGAGGAGATACGGTGATAGGATGGCGCTATACATCTTGTAATAGTCGTTGATAAACCCGTCAGGTCCCGGGGTTTTACCTGGCTTCAGGGACGAAATCACTCGGGCAACCTCCTGCAGAGTAAAAGGGCGATTAAGGGCCTCCAGAGACTCAGATGGGATCTCCGGTAGTCCCAGCCCATCTAAGTACTCAACAATTGACTCCACAGAGGGTTGGGGAGTTGTGGGATCCCCCGACAGGTTATATAATTTGGCATAATACGTAGCAAACGTTTCAACTATCTGTCTTGGGTCTCTAACAAGTTGATTTGTGGAGTCTCTCATGGCATTTATGGTAGACTTTGCTGTACGTTTCTGTATGCGTTTCGCCAGGAGACGGCCCGCTCTGTCGCCCATCGCATAATACGTCGTTTTTAGTTTGCGCAGGCCCATCTCATGTTGTTTCAGTAAGAGAGAGCGTAATTGTGTGCGTAGGTTCGTTATTTGCGTCAACAGGGTCGGGGATGGGTTGGCCTTATTAATTTTTTCCAGCTGTTGTATTTGATCATCCCATGACTTGCGTTGCGCATCCCTGGCCCTCCTCCGTCTCGCTGCTTTTTGAAGCAGGAGACCTCTCATGACCGTTTTATGGGATTCCCATATCGTCGAGTCAGAGACCTCGTTGGTATCATTAATTTTGAAGAAAGACGTAAGATCTTCCTCAATAGACGTCACCATTTCTTGATCCAGAAGCAGGTCCGGACCCAGACGCCACCTCCTGTTGTCGTCCCCCCACCTCCCAGGGCCACCTCCAACGACACCGGCGCATGGTCTGACCAAGTAATTACCCCCACTTCAGCAGTCCCGCACACCCCCATGGAACTATCTCCCACCAGGAAAAAATCAATCCTGGAGTAGGTTCCATGGGGGCCAGAGCGGAACGTATAATCCCTTTCCGCTGCGTGGAGGTAGCGCCAGATGTCGTGGAGGTGGAACTCCCGGGCCAGCGGGAGGAGGTCTCCACGTGTTCGAGCCACCGGAGCCGAGGAGTCCAAGCGCGCCTCCATTACGGTGTTAAAGTCACCGCATATTATGAGGTGTCCGACCGCTGCATCCCGGATCTTAGCAAAAGTGGACCGAAGGAACCTCCCCTGAGCTTGATTTGGGGCATATACTGTCGCTAAGGTGTAGGAGACGCCAGAGATGTCACACAGCAAGATTACATATCTGCCCGCCGGATCTACTAAGACTGTCTTCTGCTCAAATTGTAGGGATGCACTAACCATCAAGCAAACCCCTGCCCTTTTTGCGACATGATTAGAAAAGTAGATATGGGGGAACCTCGGGTTGGACAATCGTCTGTTATCCATTTCCAGCAGGTGCATTTCCTGTACGCATACTATGTCAGCTCGTGACCGAGTCACCTCCCTCCACAAGAACGACCTTTTTGCCGGGGAATTTAAACCTATGGCATTAATGGACACAATCTTGAAACTCATGATGAGTCCGTGAGAGACGATGGTGTGTACAGCCTAATTACGGCCGCAACCAACCGATCGAATGGCAGCTAAGATAAGAACTATAACACAAAACGAATCAAAGGAGAAAGCAGAAAGGGGGTGAAAAGAAATGAGTTGAGAGAAAAAGTGGGGAGAAGGACAAGATTACTAGGGAGTCAGACAATGGAGAGTACAAGAGGATACAAGGAAAGAGTGGGGATATACGGGTACAGAAGGATAAATGAAAAAATAAGGAAGGGTACAAATAGGAGAATACCCAGAATTAAGATCAAGCAATTGGAACCAAAATAGCAAGGGTTAGGGGGAGAGACAGACAAAGGGAAAAGGAACAACAATATATCAGGTAGACAATTTACAATTCCTCAACAACATAGATGTAAACATTAAATGCTCACAAGCATGAGCTAAGGGGGGAGTACACCCGCATGGGAGAGAGGTATCCTTCCCAAATTTCCCTACCACCCACACTTTGTTGAGGATCAGGGTTAGGCGGGTTACTACAGAACTAACCAGGCGCCACCCAAAGGTACACCTGATAGTCTTTACAGATAAGCCCAGCAATCGGCAAAGGACGAGCCCCCCCCGGTACCTCATCAGATATTACTGTCCCATCAGGTACGTTTTACATTTCGGCCTCGCAACTCAGGGGGGGTATGGGATCTCGGTGAAGCCGCTTCCTCTGCTCCCCTCAGACGCCAGTCCATTAGTGCTTTTCTCAGTTTAGTCGGAGAGGCAAACGAGTGACGGGAACCCTTGTAGCGAAAGGTAACATACACCGGGGTCCCCCAGGCATACTGTAGATTATTGTCCCTTAGAACTGCGCAGTACGGCGCAAATTCGCGGCGACGCGCCAGCGTCCCTGGCGATAGATCTGGGAATAAAGACCATGAGTCGTACGGGCGTTCCGTGATGGGATTCCGGCGCAGGGTATGTAGGAGAACGTCACGCATCTTCGGCACCTCCAGGTGAACCATGACATCTCTGGGAATGTCTTTATTTATCTTAGGAGAGCGCAGTAAGCGATAGATCTTTGCTACCTTAAGGTCTGCTATGACTGCGTCTGGTGCAATAGTACGGAAGAAAGGTAAAACTGTTGCCTCAGAGATCTCCTCGTCCTCCTTCTCCGCTATTCCTCGGATCTTTAAGTTCCCCTGGCGGAGTTTGTCTTCCATGGCCCACATAGATGTTCTTAAGTCTCTCATATCAACTCCCATATCATGGAAGTCGTCTGTCATAGCGTTATGCACCTCAGCATATTCAGCCATCTTGTTTTCTAGATGACTTGTGCGCTCACCTATAGCTGTAATGTCTGCCCGCAGCTCATGTATCACATCCCGCATATCCTCCTTCATGGCGCGG
This sequence comes from Allobates femoralis, assembly GCA_033576535.1. Taxonomy (NCBI): domain Eukaryota; kingdom Metazoa; phylum Chordata; class Amphibia; order Anura; family Aromobatidae; genus Allobates; species Allobates femoralis. Next base: position 511,912,488 of record JARQOC010000001.1, read on the forward strand.
CGTAGGCTGTCAAGAAGCCCTTGTATGGAGGTAATGTAATCGGGGGTTCATTGCCAGCATGTTCTCCTAGTTCCCGCTCAGCCTGCTCGCGGGGGGAGCGAGGGGTCGGAGCAGAGCGGGAAGCTGCAGCCGCCATCGGCGCCATCTTGGAAGGCGAGGGGACGGGGCGCTCAGGGGTAAAGTAGTCCGTTACCCTCTGCGAGGCCGTACGGGACCGAGACCCGGTCCTGGGCATGCCGGGAGGTAGAGGAAGCCGCGGTCTCTAAAATGCCTGCTAAGCACCGCAGGGAAGCTCACCTTCGCCGGAGCTCACTGATCAAGCTCCTGCATTGCCTGTGCCAGGACACGCCCCCCCGTAAAATATGTTTTAACGTTAGTACCAGGCGGGGGGAGCAACTACAAGGAGGGGGAGCGCAGCACCGGGGAGCAAAAGACACAGGCGGGGAAGCTGGTGTGAGCAGAGGACTTCACTGCCTGCTTTCCTGCTCTGTGCTGCGCTCCCTGCTCCCTGGATCTGCTTCCCCAGCCCGGTCCTAACTTAGGATCAGGTGGGGAGGTGGTGGGGGGAGCGATGAGAGGGCATCATGGAGCAGGGAGCGCAGCACAGAGCAGGAAAGCTGGCAGCGAAGTTTCACCGCTGACTTTCCCGCCGGTTATTTCAAATGATCAGCTGATGCAGATCAGCTGTTCATTTGAAGAAGCCGCACAGTGCAGTCAGGGAAAGGTTCATGTGAGTTCATGCAGCATGAAGTCACATGAACTTTCCCACGCCCGAGTGCTGCACAGCTCAGCTACATCTCTGGTAGAGGTTCTCTGACTCCTCCCCTTAGGCCTGTATCTTTTATAGGGGAAGTGGCTTAAGGACAGCCAGTGGGGCTTGCCCTCTAGTTCTAGGGTGGAAGGTGTTTTGTGCTGTGTGTACCAAAGTGTAAATTCCTCCTTGCACCGGTGGGTCCTGCGGCAATCCCCAACAGGGGTGCCACAACAGCGCCAAAGGATGGCGCGTTTCTGAACGTGCCATTTCCTGGGGTGGCTGCAGACTGCAATTTACAGCGGGGGTGGGGGGGGTGCAGAAATCTTGGGCTTTCCTGCATTGCGTATTCCAGCCCCCAGCTGCCTAGTTGTACCTGGCTGGACATAGAAAAAGCGTGAAGCCCCACACATTTTTTTTTTTTATTATTTCATGAAATTCATGAAATAATAAAAAAAAAAGGGCTTCCTTCTATTTCTGTTTCCAGGCAGGTACAAATAGGCACCTGGGGGTTGGGGCAGCCCGTTCCTACCTGCTTTACTTGGCTGGGCACAAAAATAAGGCAAAGCCCACATCAAAAGTTTTTTGAAAAATTCATAAAAAAAATAGAAAAATACATTTAGGGACTGCATCTTTATTAACCCCTCAAGACCGGGTTAACTCAGGTCACCCGAGGACAGCTCAGGTGGTATAATCTGAGCTATCCTCGGGTGACCTGAGATAACCCCCTTACAATGCTGCATTGCTCCGGCCTCGAGGGGTTGATAAAGATGCAGTCCCTAAATGTATTTTTTTAATGAATTTTTCCCCAAAAAAATTGACGTGGGCTTCGCCGTATTTTTGTGTCCAGCCATGTACAGCAGGCAGGAACAGGCTGCCTCCAATCCCCAGGTGCCTATTTGTACCTGCCTGGAAACAGAAATAGAAGGAAGCATTTTTTTTTTTATTATTTCATGAATTTCATGAAATAATAAAAAATACGTGGGCCTTCGCGCTATTTCCATGTCCAGCCAGGTACAACTAGGCAGCTGGGGGCTGGAATCCGCAGCGCAGGGAGGCCCAAGCTTTCTGGGCACTCACCACTGCGAATTGCAGTCCACAGCCACCCCAGAAAATGGCATGTTCAAAGAAGCCAAATCTTCTTGCGCTGTATCTAACTCATTCAGGGCCCTGGTGCTGTGGCTCACTGGGTAATAAAGGGGTTAGGGCCAGCTTTATGTTATCAGCTGGCCCTAAGCCCGAAATTCATGGGGTCACGTCAACATTAGACATGATCGCCATGAATTTCTAGAGAATTTTAAAAAAATGTAAAAAAAAAAACACAACACACAGAAAAAAATATTTGATTAGAAATAAAACAAAAAATACACTTAGAGGTTCTCTACCAGAGATGGAGTCTCTACCAGGATGTAGCTGAGCTGTGCAACACCCGGGCGTAGGAAAGTTCATGTGAGTTCATGCTGCATGAACTCACATGAACCTTTCCCTGACAGCACTGCAGCTTCTTCAAATGAACAGCTGATCTGCATCAGCTGATCATTTGAAATAATCGGCGGGAAAGCCAGCCGTGAGACTTCACCACTGGCTTTCCTGCTCTGTTCTGCACTCCCCGCTCCCTGATACCCCCACATAGCTCCCCCTGCCGCCTTCCTGCCTCTTCCTAAGTTAGGAGTGGGTGGGGGGACCAGATCTAGAGAGCAGGATGGGGGCATCAGGGAGCAGGGAGTGCAGCACAGAGCAGGAAAGCCGGCGATGAAGTGTTCTCACCGCTGCTGGCTTCCCCGCCCTAGTCCTTTGCTCCCCGCATTCTGGTGCTGCGCTCTCCGCCTGATCCTAACTTAGGATCGGGATGGGAGGTGGCGGGGGGAGCGGAGTATTGGGATGGGAGGCTGCTGGGGGCAGTGTATCGGGCTGAATGATTGTTTAAAAGCCGTTGGCTTTTTACCGCTGGCTTTTAAACAATCATGCCTCCATTTCAGCCTTTTCCTCTGCCTCCAGACCACTTTATAGGGTCCTTTTGGTGAACAAACTGTTATCGAACATAACCTCGAACTGCCGAATTTGAAGCTAATTGTTCGCATTCGTCAAATGACTTGAACACCGCCCAAAACAGCCTGAATTTGAGATTGGCGAACATTTCGAATCGAACATCGCTTATCTCTAATAATCACTTGAAATGAGTGAACTTTCTCTATTCATGTTCGCTAACTTCAAATTCGGCACGGACATTGCATATTTTGTTCGGGATTGGAAACCTGAGCAATTTCCAAAAAAAAAAAAAATCGGCAAATGCAGCTTTGTTCTGGAAAAAAGTTCCTACAGAGATTGGTGAACAAGTCACAGGCCTCTGGCCTGACAGTCTGAGGTGTAGAAATGCATGATACTCTGCAATTCTTAAGCCCTGTTCTACAGGAGTGTGTAGTCCTCAAGGTTTGAAAACAGTGCATGTGTTCAGGATTTCCTTAGCATTGCACAAGGTGCTAGAATCATCATCTTTGCAGGTGATGAAGTCATTACCTATACAATGCTAATAAAATCCTGAAAACATGCACTGTTTTCAAACCTTGAGGACAGTAGTGGGCCACCCCTGCCCTTGACGTCTCTGTGGAAGTAGAGGAATCCTTGAGCCCTTGCACATCATGGTCAGAAGAAAAGAAGTAACAAGGTTATGAGGAAGAAGAGCAACTCAATAGCTGGATACTATCAAGAACATGGTGAATAAGACCCTGGTGGACCTATCAAGACTTGCACAAGATCAATCTTTCTACAAAACGTTCATACATCAAGTCGCCAGGGCTTGATATTGAGCTGAAGCCCCTTAAATAAATAAATAATTTCTAATGCTAATTGTGTCTCCCATGGCAGCCTCCACATTCAAATCATTATCTTTTAAATTTTAGTCTTAGGCCGCCTTCACATAGCGGGTCTCATCCGATCCGAGGCTGTCAGGGTGAACTTGACAGCCCCGGATCGGATCAGCACACAGAACTGGAGGGCTAATATGTCCTCCGGTCTGGTGTGCTGCCGAACGCAGCTGCCGCCACTAATGAATCAAGACCGCGGCTCACACGGAGCTAGCCACAGTCCTGAAACAACAGCGGCGTGCAGCCGCAGGTGACCGGTTCCCGGATCCTCCCAGACCGGGGCAATGAGGCCCCATAGGCTCCCATTTAGGGAGCACCGGATTGCCCCGGATCCGGGAGGATCTGAAGAATCCGGGGCAATCCAGGTGTAGGCAATTAGAGGAGAAATTCTCCTCTCAGACACAAAAGCATTGCAAGCAACGTTTTTGTGTCCGTGAGAGAATACTGAATTCTCCGGATTGTCCCGGACAGATAGAATCCGGATGGCAGAGACAGTTTACACGAACAACCTCGGATCGGATGAGACCCGCAATGTGAAGGCAGCCTACGTAATGTCAGACATTGAATCTTAATGGTTTAGATCCCAATCACATGATCACGTAATTAAACAATCATGTCTTCTGAGGATAAATATTTTACTTACATGAATTGATTTTTAAATTCTTCATATATGTCTCACTTTTATAATGTCAAATCATCATCATCAGTGCTCTCATTGGGGCTTACAATCTCAATTTCCTTTCAGCGTACCATTTTGGTGTGGAAGAAAACCAGAGAACTTAGAGAAAGCCCACTCAGACACAAGAAAAACATACAAACTCCTTGCAGTTGCAGATGTTGTCCTTGGTGAAATTTGGTGGAATTTGAGCCCATGGGCCAATAGAATAGACCTAACTATTGTGTATGCTGGATTTGATGGCAGAACGTGCTTCTCTGCAGAGTACAGTGTCTTAAATTAACATTGATTGCATGCAAATACTTAGTATTCTAAAATACAATTACCATCACAGTAACAAGGGTATCTCTTATCAGACTATATTTACATATCAGGAAGCTTTCTATCTATACAAGCGTACAGTATAATGAGCAGATCATTGAGGCAAAACCAATTAATCTTACTTGTTCAGGAACAGACATACAATTACTAGATTGGTTGCAAACTTTTCAACCGCTTGTAATCATTAAAAAAAATGGAGAAAATGTGCTCCATGAACCTATATCAAGGAAGATAAATATACAGAGTTTGAAGTTTCAAAGTGATTAGAACTTTCCAAAGGACACTCATGTGCACTTATTCAAACTCAGACTAATGTTAGAAAATTGCTATTTTTCTGAGACATTTATGAGAATTTGAGTGTCGCTAACATTTCATCTACTGATATGTTTTTTTAAGGAGTTCTGTCACCAGCTCATTATCTTTAACTAATCAGAAGGATATGACTACTAATCGGTAGCTTTGTTCGGAAAAATAGCAGTGTCTTGCTGTACACTTTATGAATATAGTAAGAATCTTAGTATGAGTATACCTGTGATGATGGCTCGAGTCCTCCGTTGAGGGTAAGACTTCCAACACTTGGTCAAACCTATAATGTACAGGTACATCTCAATTATTTAGAATATCATCAAAAAGAATCTTATTTGAGTAATTCAATACATAAAGTGAAATTCATATTATATGGAGTCGTTTCAAACCGATTGATCGATTTCAAGTGTTTATTTCTGTAAATGTTGATGATTATGGCCAATGAAAACCCAAAAGTCATTATCTCAGAAAATTAGAAAATTATATAGACTAACTGAAAAAATGATTTTTATCTCATACATTTTGACCTAATGAAAAGTAAGTACATTAACCCCTTAACGACCTAGGACGTTGTGCAACGTCCTGTGTTTCTGCCTGTTAACGACCCAGGACGTTGCACAACGTCCTGGCAGATTTGAGCTGCTGCAGCTCCTGTGAGTGGGGTCGCTCAGGTGTCACAGATGCTGCTGCTCTGTGACAACCTGTAGATGACCCCACAGGGGGTGGATTAACCCCCCCATGCCCAGGACCCCTCCGATCGGCAGTTTAAAAGTGAAACTGCCGATCGGAGGAAATCATAGGGATTCACCCCTCCAGATCTGATTGGAGCTCTCCAATCAGATCTGGAGAGGCGGATCGGCAAGTGCCCACCCCTCCACAGCCCCCTCCAGCACCAGGACTGTCCAGGGGGCCCCCCCGTTCCCCCCAGCCCGCCCGCCCCCCTCTATTAGAATGTATCTGCCGGCGGGCTGCACCCACGTGCGCCCGCCGGCAACACTGCCTGGTCCCCTGGTCCAGTGCTCCCCCCCAGGCTGCCCCCACCTCCGGGCCCTGTGCCTGGCTCCCCCTCACCTCCTGCGGCGGGCTGCACACTTCGGTGCACCCGCCGCTGTGGCCGCCCTGCCGCCGCCGCCGCTGCTGCAGCTCCTCCTTCTCTGCCCGGCCCGCCGGTCTGTGGCCCCGCCTCCTCTCCCGGCCTCCTCCTGCTCATCGGTGGAACGAGGGAGGTAAGTATGTATGTATGTATGTGTATGTATGCATGTATGTATGTATGTATGCATGTATGTATCTATGCATGTATGTATCTATGCATGTATGTATGTATGTGTGTGTATGTATCTATGTATGTATGTGTGTATGTATGTGTATGTATCTATGTATGTATGTGTCTATGTATGTATGTATGTGTATGTATCTATGTATGTATCTATGTATGTATGTATGTGTATGTATCTGTATGTATGTATGTGTGTGTATGTATGTATGTATGTGTATGTATCTATGTATGTATGTGTATGTTTGTATGTATGTATGTGTATGTATGTATGTATGTGTGTGTATGTATGTATGTATGTATGTATGAATGAATTGATGGTGGGTGAATGGATAGGGGGTGCATGCGTGGACGTGAGCGTACATGAGCGTGCTGTGACGTGAGTGTGCGTAGACGTGAGTGTGCGTAGACGTGTGCGTGCGTAGACGTGTGCGTGTGTGGACATGTGTGTGGACGTGTGCGTGCATAGATGTGTGTGTGCATAGACGTGTGCGTGCGTGGATGTGTGCATAGATGGATGTGTGCGTAGACGTGTGCGTGTGTGGACATGTGTGTGGACGTGTGCGTGCATAGATGTGTGTGTGCATAGACGTGTGTGTGCATAGACGTGTGCGTGGATGATGGGTGCATAGGTGGATGGATGGGTGCAACAAGGGATCAGGTGTCCTCTTGTTGTAGTCTCTGGGATCATAGTCATGGTGCACTGTATGACAGGTCATTGTCATACTGTGCACCATAACTCTGACCCCAGAGACTGTAGGAAGAGGACACTTCATCCCTTGCTGCAGTCTCTGGATTGACCAGAGGCGATCGAGCGTCGTGGGACCTTCGTTGTGGACTACGTCGGAGGCGATCGAGCGTCGTGGGACCTTCGTTGTGGACTACGTCGGATCTTTATAATAAAGATGGAGTCCGAATTTTGTTTGTGTTTTTTTTTCAAATAAAAAGATTTTTCTCTGTGTGTATTTTCTGACTATTTACCAGAGATTCCTAATGGCGGGTCTAACATTGGCCCTATATTATGAATCTCGGGCTTAGTGCCAGCTGACAATAAAAAGCTGGCATTAACCCCTTTATTACCCAGTTTGCCACCGGCACCAGGGCAACTGGAAGAGCATGGGTACAGCGCCAGAAAATGGCGCTTCAATGAATGCGCCATTTTCTGGGGCGGCTGCGGGCTGCAATTCGCAGCATGGGGGGCCCAGAATGCTTGGGCCTCTCCATGCTGCGGATTCCAGCCCCCAGCTGCCTAGTTGTACCTGGCTGGACCAAAAATATGGCGGAGCCCCATGTCATTTTTTTTTCTAGAATTAGTTCTAGAAGAAAAAAAAAGGGCTTTGCTGTATTTTTGGTGGCTAGCCAGGTACAACGAGGCAGCTGGGGGTTGGTGGCAGTCTGTAGCTGCCAAGTTGTACCTGGCTGGACCAAAAATATGGCGGAGCCCCACGCCATTTTTTTCTAGAATTAGTCCTAGAAAAAAAATAAAAATGGGCTTTGCTCTATTTTTGGTTGCCAGCCAGGTACAATGAGGCAGCTGGGGGTTGCTGGCAGTCCGTAGCTGCCAAGTTGTACCTGGCTGGACCAAAAATATGGCGGAGCCCTACGCCATTTTTTTTCTGGAATTAGTCCTAGAAAAAAAATAAAAATGGGCGTCGCTGTATTTAGATGCATAGTGAACACTTTGAACCCCCAGGTGCTTCACAAATTGATCCGTAAAAATGAAAAAAGAAAATTTGTGTGAAAACAAATGTACTTTTTCCTTATTACGAATCAATTTGTGAAGCACCTTGGGGTTCAAAGTGTTCACTATGCATCTAGATGCATTCCTTGGGGGGTCTAGTTTCCAAAATGGGGTCACTTGTGCGGGAGCTCCAATGTTTAGGCACACAGGGGCTCCATACACGACATGGTGTCCACTAACGATTCCAATAGTTAGCGGACACCATGTTGCGTATGGAGAGCCCCTGTGTGCCTAAACATTGGAGCTCCCCCACAAGTGACCCCATTTTGGAAACTAGACCCCCCAAGGAACATATCTAGATGCATAGTGAGCACTTTGAACCCCCAGGTGCTTCACAAATTGATCCTTAATAATGAAAAAAGAAAATTTGTGTGAAAACAAATGTACTTTTTCCTTCTTACGGATCAATTTGTGAAGCACCTGGGGTTCAAAGTGCTCATTATGCATCTAGATGCATTCCTTGGGGGGTCTAGTTTCCAAAATGGGGTCACTTGTGGGGGAGCTCCAATGTTTAGGCACACAGGGGCTCTCCATACACGACATGGTGTCCGCTAACGATTCCAATAGTTAGCGGACACCATGTTGCGTATGGAGAGCCCCTGTGTGCCTAAACATTGGAGCTCCCCCACAAGTGACCCCATTTTGGAAACTAGACCCCCCAAGGAACATATCTAGATGCATAGTGAGCACTTTGAACCCCCAGGTGCTTCACAAATTGATCCGTAATAATGAAAAAAGAAAATTTGTGTGAAAACAAATGTACTTTTTCCTTCTTACGGATCAATTTGTGAAGCACCTTGGGGTTCAAAGTGCTCACTATGCATCTAGATGCATTCCTTGGGGGGTCTAGTTTCCAAAATGGGGTCACTTGTGGGGGAGCTCCAATGTTTAGGCACACAGGGGCTCTCCAAACCCGACATGGTGTCCGCTAACAATTGAAGCTAATTTTTCAGTCAAATTGTTAGCGGACACCATGTCGCATTTGGAGAGCCCCTGTGTGCTTAAACATTGGAGCTCCCTCACAAGTGACCCCATTTTGGAAACTAGACCCCCCAGGGAACTTATCTAGATAGGTGGTGAGCATTTTGAACCCACAGGTGCTTGACAAATTCATCCGTAAAAATGAAAAAACACTTTTTTTTCCATAAAAATTTTCTTTTTTCATTTTTACAGATTAATTTGTGAAGCACTGGGGCATTCAAAATTCTCACCACCCATCTAGATAAGTTCCCTGGGGGGTCTAGTTTCCAAAATGGGGTCACTTGTGGGGGATCTCCAATGTTTAGGCACACAGGGGCTCTCCAAACGCGACATGGTGTCCGCTAACAATTGAATCTAATTTTTCAGTCAAATTGTTAGCGGACACCATGTCGCGTTTGGAGAGCCCCTGTGTGCCTAAACATTGGAGCTCCCTCACAAGTGACCCCATTTTGGAAACTAGACCCCCAGGGAACTTATCTAGATAGGTGGTGAGCATTTTGAACCCCCAGGTACTTGACAAATTCATCCATAAAAATGAAAAAACACTTTTTTTTCCATAAAAATTTTCTTTTTTCATTTTTACAGATTAATTTGTGAAGCACTGGGGCATTCAAAATGCTCACCACGCATCTAGATAAGTTCCCTGGGGGGTCTAGTTTCCAAAATGGGGTGACTTGTGGGGGAGCTCCAATGTTTAGGCACACAGGGGCTCTCCAAGCGCAACATGGTGTCCGCTAACAATGTGACTGAAAAATCAGCTCAAATTGTTAGCGGACACCATGTCGCGTTTGGAGAGCCCCTGTGTGCCTACACATATGACCACATATGAGATATCGATGTACTCAGGAGAAATTGCCCAACAATTTTTAGGATCCATTTTATCCTGTTCCCCATGTGAAAATGAAAGAATTGAGGCTAAAAGAACATTTGAACATTGGAAAAATTAAAATGACCATTTTTTCCTTCCACTTTGCTTTAGTTCCCGTGAAGCACCTGAAGGGTTAATAATCTTCTTGAAGGTAGTTTTGAGTAGCTTGAGGGGTGCAGTTTTTGGAATGGTGTCACTTTTGGGTGTTTTCTGTCATGTACACCCCTCAAAGGGACTTCAAATGTGATGTGGTCACTAAAAAAAATGGCTTTGTAAATTTTGCTGGAAAAATGAAAAATTGTTGATGAACTTTGAACCCTTATAACGTCCGAACAAAAAATTTTTTTTTCTCCAAAATTGTGCTGATGTAAAGTAGACATGTGGGAAATGTTATTTATTAACTATTTTGTGTCACATACCTCTCTGGTTTAGCAGAATAAAAATTCATAATTTGAAAATTGCTAAATTTTCAAAAATTTTGCCAAATTTTTAATTTTTTCACAAATAATCGCAAAAATTATCAACCTAAATTTAATACTAACATGAAGCCCAATATGTCACGAAAAAACAATCTCAGAATCGCTAGGATCGGTTGAAGCGTTCCAGAGATATTACCTCATAAAGGGACACTGGTCAGAATTGACAAAAATGGCCTGGTCATTAAGGTCAAAATAGGCCGGGGGCTGAAGGGGTTAAATGCACTCAATACTTGGTCGGGGCTCCTTTTGCATAATTTACTGCATCAATGCGGCATGGCATGGAGGCAATGAGTCTGTGACACTGATGAGATGTTATGGAAGCCCAAGTTGCTTTGATAGCAGCCTTCAGCTCATCTGCATTGTTGGGTCTGGTGTCTCTCATCCTCCTCTTGACAATATTCCACAGATTCTCTATGGGGTTTAGGTCAGGCGAGTTTGCTGGACAATCATGCACAGTGATACCATGTTTATTAAGCCAGGTATTGGTACTTTTGGCAGTGTGGACAGGGGCCAAGTCCTGCTGGAAAATGAAACTTCCATCTCCAAAAAGCTTGTCAGCAGAGGGAAACATGAAGTGAATTTCCTGGTAGATGGCAGCACTGACTGTGTTCCTCATACAAAGCAGTGGACCTACACCAGTAGGTGACATGTCTCTCCAAACCATCACTGATTGTGAAAACCTCACACTCGACCTCAAGCAGCTTGGATTGTAGCCGCTCCACTCTTCCTCCGGACTCTGGGACCTTGAATTCCAATTACCTTTTGTGGCTTACCCTCCTTGTAGAGTGTGTCGATGACTGTGTTCTGGACATCTGTCAAGTCAGCAGTCTTACCCATGATTATGTAGCCTACTGAACCAGACTAAGGGACCATTTTAAACATTCAGTAAGCCTGTGCACGTAGTTTGTGTTGATTATTAAAATTTTCTGAGATTATGACTTTTGGGTATTCATTGACTGAAAGCCATAATCATCAACATTAATAGAAAAAAAACATTTGAAATAGATCACTCTGTGTGTAATGACTCTATATAATATATGTGTTTCACTTTATGTATTGAATTACTGAAACAAAGGATCTTTTTGATGATATTCTAATTTATTGAGATGCACTTGCATATGTAATAATATAATAAGAATCTATTATATAATTGCGAATAGGTTTTTTGCCCCTTCTGAGTCGACTCGCAATGCGAGTCGGCGTGGTCATGTGGATACGCGCGAAGCATTGGCAGTTCTCAGTCGACTCGCTCAGCGACCATTGCGAGTCTGAGACTCGCCCTTCTAGAATCCCGATGCATGTGCATCGGGCTCCCAGCTAGTAATAATAATAATAATATATGTGGTCAAGCTTTGCTTGGTAAGCCTTTATGTAAGCACATAATGCTGATGAAACCTGTCATATTGCCAGTATAGAAACAGAGAAATAGTGCTAACCACTGAGACACCATTCTACTCTCTAAATTTTAAATTGAGCTTAGCAGTCTCATTAAGTTTAAAAAAAAAAATCTATTTAGTAATGTGAAAGATGTTAGAAATGTCATGGTGGCTCCTTGAGAGTTAACTCCACCAGTCACTTTAGGAGTGGTGCTGCAGCGGTCTAGGCTACTGCTACTTCGTAGCATTAAGTAGGTAAATGGAATATCATTGGGAACTCTGACTTAAGGCCCCCGTCACACACTTCAATGTCCGAGTGATCCGCTCAACGATCCGACTGACCTAGATTGCTTGAACATCGTTCAATAATCGCTAGTGAAGTGCCACACGTACAGATATCTTTAACGACGCAGCAACGATTCTGCGACAAGCGAACGATACTTGCGGTCGTTTGATCGCCTACGTCCTTCAGTTCTGAATAGGCGAAGTCGTTACCAACATCGTTATCGAAGTGTCACACACACCGATGCTGCAGGTTGGACGGACGATCATTGTTTGGTTTAAGGTCCGGTTCAAAAACCTCCGAGCAACGATCAGCCGACTTATAGTTGATCATTTGTACACGCAACAATGTCGTTTCTCCACCCAAAAAGCCGTGGCGTACTAACGATATCGTTAACGATATCATAGGGTGTGACGGGGCCTTAAGACAACCAAGCTGAATAAAAATCCAACTTTTTTCTGATTATCTTGTAGCAGACATGGGACTTTGCAAGTTTAATTTCAACTCTCTTCATTGAATTCTGCTGCAATGTACCCACAGCATAAAACAATCTTTGCCTAGGCGACTTGCTTCACAATGTTGCCCTGTAGCTCTGACCTAACAAAGAGGACTGCAGCGCTCTGAGATCAATGTTCAGTTAACTTGTGATCCACAATATCACTTCGAGTATATTATTGGAAATCGGCTATCCATTGCAACAGGACGGTGTGTACACTAGAATACACAATGATGCATTAATGACCATCGTAAAATCTACAGTTTCATATTGCAGTTGCTCCTTGAAATGCTTGTGCTGAACATATCATACAAAGTATTGGATAATCCTTCCCTAACACATAGACATGACTCATTTACCAGCTTTAGATTACACTGATTGCCGCCATAACTTTGCATCTTAGTTTATGTAATAATTAAAATAAAACAAACCAGTAGTTATGCAGAATAAACAGCAGCCATAGGGCTGTACGATACATAATCATGTCATCTGTGTGAATGAGTATCAACATTATACCGATCAGTCATGGTGCCCCTGCCAGGCATACTGCCAATGCAGCTGCCGCCATTAGCCCCTTCTGCAGAAGTAATTGTCATTTTCGGCTGTGCTTTTTTCATAATAAATGAAGAACTTCGTACCTACATTTGAAATTTATGACACCAAGAATGCAATAGTGTAATTTAGGCAAATATGACAATACAGCTGTCACTGACTCTCATCAGTTTATTCAGCGCCCCATGGATTTCGGCTGAAAATAAATCAGCACCTGCACATTTTCTATGTTTTATCATGTAAATGTACTAATGCTAAGTAGCTGTATTGTCTATCAGATGATGATACCTGCACAGAATTCTCAGTTCCTTTTGATTAATTGCATAACACATCTTTCTGAATGAGCTTTATGAATTGGTTGATGTGACCGATTTAAGGTGGGTTTACACGTTTCAATATCGTTGCGATATCGCACTTCAATGGCGCGGGAACGCGCATTTAGTGCACGTTTCTCCCGCATCTCATCGGAGGTTTACACGTAGCGATTTCTGTATCCAATGTCCATACGATGTCTACGCCCCCAACCCAGGAACGACCATTTAACATGGGAGTGAATGGGTGACGTTGAACATCGCATCGTAGTTGGGCTGTCACACAGCACGATCCGGCTCCAATCTCCATTCAATATCGGAGCATTGAATAGCACGCGCATTCAATCCCCGATATCGCATTGACATCGTTCCTGCATCTTATTGGACGTTCACACCATACAACGCAGGAACGATATCGGGTCCAACGATCGAACCACGTGACTTTTCATTGAAATTGGACGCCGATATCGCAACGTGTAAACCCCCCTTGACGCTGGAATAGTGATTCTAATTGCCTGGAATAAAATTGTATATATAAGAAAATTTGACCTGGGGTCACTTTGTCGCAGTTGATGAGCAAACAGACATTGGCCAATGTGTGTACTAAGAACTTCAGAAATAAAAAAATAAGAATTTCTGAGTTTTTTGAAAAAAAAACATAAGTTTTTAAATTTTTTTCTCAAATATTACAACTTGTTAGCATGTGTGCATCACTGGTAGTAGCTAAGTGCTGCAGAGAATTTTTTTCTAGTTGTTTAACTCAGTGTCCCTGCTGGCACCAGTTCACATTGTGTCTGTGAGTGCTGTGCAGTTTTTTCTGTTTTGTGTATAACATATGGAGTTCAGGCTCCATGTCTGCAATTTGCACCCTCATCACCTACAGGTGGTCTGAGGTTGAGATGGTGTCCTCCCACTTAGAAGTGGGACAGGGAGGAAAAGGAGGAGAGGGATGTCAACGTTAGGACTCAGTACCGTGGGTCCGCGCTGCCACTTCAATTAATGGAGATAAAAAAACAGCCACACGGGAATGTCTGGATCAAACAGGATTCTTCTTTATTTGTCCAACATGTTTCGGAGTTATCTCCCAACTCCTTCCTCAGGGACCCACGGTACTTTGTCCTACAAGCTGATTGAACCACGGTGACCTGTGGAAGTACTGTCCTGCAGCAAACCACTCATAGATGAGCGATCATTACCAGTTGTGGGTTTTCACAACTGCATCAGGTGAGCAGCTCCCTCTTTATACATATTTTAGCCTTATAAAAGAAGGTATTACCCTATGTGCGCATTCTTGAATTGCTTTTAGATTTAAACGTTAGGACTCATCAGACCAGGGGTCACTTTGTCGCGGTTGATGAGCAAACAGACATTGGCCAATGTATGTACTAAGAACCTCAGAAATAAAAAAATAAGAATTTTTGAGTTTTTTGGGAAAAAAAACGTAAGTTTTTACATTTTTTTCTCAAATATATACTGCTTGTTAGCATATATGCATCATTGGCAGTAGCTGAGTGCTGCAGAGAATTTTTTTCTAGTTGCTCCATTAACTTGTTAGGGAGACAGCATAAAGTCATAGCCATGGGTGAGGCCGAGCCTCGGCTGCTGCACAGCCCTGGGCTGTCAGTCCACACCCGGCTGCCTCACCAGTACAAACACATATTGAATTAGAGAAGAAGGGGGTTGGGGATGATTTTCCTGCTCCAGTCAAGCTTGGAGCTTGATAAAGAGCGTGCTAAATGCTCGAAAAGCATAGCTTTGTATATAGGTAATTTTAACTCAATTTAAGTAATTTCCCAATTCATATTTGTTTGCAGGGCAATTGACTTGATCTTACCCCAATTTTGCTTTAATTTGCAACCCTTTACGCCCATACTACGACCATTTTGCAGACATTTTTCAGTACTCAAATTTGGGCCCCCATTGACTTTTTGGGGGTTTGTTGTCTGGGGTCAAGTTCAGGTCAATTCCAGTTTCTGAACCAAACTTTTCTTATTAGTTAAAACTCGAACATCCACACGTTTGCTGATCTCTGTATATCAGATTTTTCCAGATATGGTAATTAAAAATATTTTTATTTAAATGAAAGAAAAATAGTTTCTAGATTTAGAAATGGGTGAAAAAGGTTACATAAATTTGTATTTGTTTTAGTTCTTTTTTAAAACATTTTACCATTTTTAATAATCGCCTATACTATACTCCTCATTCCTCAACATTTAAAATGCCACTGCCCACCAATGATGTTCCAGATGTGCTTGATGGGAGACAAGTCCAGAGATGCTGTAGATTATGATAGTACAGTATATATAATAATATTTACTTATTCATTTATATAGCGCCATTAATTCCATAGCGCTTTACATATATTAGCAATCTATGTATATATCATATTTATGATAAATATATGCTCAGGTCTGTGTCATTATGTGGCACCCCATGGGTTAATGTGCCACAGTAACAGCACAAAGGGTTAACTGCCCACACAACCCACAACACTACACTAGCGCCTCCAGGCCAGAAGGGGGAGCTAAAGCTGCTTCCCTATATATTCTGGTGTGGAGAGGAAGTGGGAGAGAGCAGAGTGGTGGGAGGAGCTAATGTTGTTTACCTCAGAGTGGCAGTGACAGTCAGTTGAAGTTAGCTCAGTTCCTGGGAGAACTGAGAAAAAAGGACATGGGTGTAAAAGGGCTGCGTCACGCCCAAGCCACAGTCCACTTCCAGGCCGTAAACAACATTAGCTCCTCCCACCACTCTGCTCTTCCTCACTTCCTCTCCACACCAGAATATATAGGGAAGCAGCTTTAGCTCCCCCTTCTGGCTTGGAGGCACTAGTGTAGTGTTGTGGGTTGTGTGGGGAGTTGACACTTTGTGGTGTTACTGTGGCACATTAACCCCTGGGGTGCCACAATTACATCAACACCAGCAACTAGTTGTCATATATTATACTGTAAGAGGAACACTCTTTACGTTTACAGATATAAACCGCAGCTTATTGTTATATCTGACATCTCTCTTGTAAGGATGGTGAAGGGAGAGTTAAAACCCAAACCAATCCAATACTACAAAAAAACAAAAAATCTTTCATCTCCCAACACATTTCATCATTGAAGATCATCAGAGGACCAGAAATTACTTCCTGGTCTAAAGTATTATGTATTTACATGGAGGTATCCTCATCTGATGGCCAAGCAAAACCTGCCTCCTCTTGTATTAAAAATGTGCAGCAAAATCGAAAATGTAATATCCTGGTGCTAATATGTTATCTTTGGGTGCCATGTACAGGATGGAATGCATGCTGTTCCTTACATCGTCAGATATCCGGTGGAATGAATGTATGTAACGCATGTGTCACATCTGGAGCCACCCCAGAAGTATATGTTGGAGGCAGGATGCAGCGATCTGACTGGGGGGGAGGGGGATCACCAGACCAATTCCCTTACATGCCCATCATCTATCTGATAGCAGTGGTAGAAGTGTATAGTGTCACTATATGTCATAGCGATCAGTCAGTTTGGGTTACTAGGTACTCCCCCTGTCATCAGCCCTAAAAGGAACCAATCAACTCCCAAAGTTCTCAATATGACCTATAGGCGTGTTGGGGGGGAGTTATAGTGATAGTCACATTAACCCATTAGGACTATCTACATTACAGTTATTATGGAAGATACGTGAGATGAAAGAAAGGGAAGATGATAAGAACAAATGTGAAATGTAAAAAATTGAAAACCAAGTAAATAAATACAATTCTATTTTTATGAACACACCAGACGGAAATGATATGAGATCATGGAAAACTAAGATACTAGGAATTGGGGGAAGATGAAATTCAAAAATATATAGAGAGGCGCTTCTGTGTGTACCTGGTGGTCTAGGGAGGATTTTAGGGAGAGGGGTTGGGTGATCCCTCACCTTTTAGTGCTTGTGTACCCCTGTACAATCACAGTGTAGGCCTCTGGTGTGTAATTGCACAATGCACGATATCCGCTGTTCAGGTTGGGCCAATCACGTGGGATGTGACCTCACCGCAGGTCCTTCACTCTCAGTACCCTGGCCACCACAGCCTGCAGCTCCTGCTGTACCCTAAGGAATTTGCTGCAGTCTGCAGCTCCTACACATGGGGTTCTCCCCTCCCAATGCCCAGGTTACAGCCACGTGTGGTATGAGTGAGTGTGGGTTACTTGCTTGCATCAACTGTATTACTGATAGGTTTCTGCATATAATACTTGCTATTGATTTTTGTTTGTTTTGGTCCACAATAGTGTTCCATTTATTTAGTGGTTTAATCTAACATTAATAGTGGATGTGCTCATTTTTGCTATTCTGTGACCTTTTGGGGGACCTATGATATATCACAATGATAGTAATTATGAATGGTTGATATTGTAGGTAATATCGTATTATAAACAATTGCTGTTCTTATCCCATTATTTACTAACCACTGTTCCACATGGAATGTAAAACTCTATGATCAAATAGTAATATATTTCTGCAGCTTTTGCACATAACACACATGGTTTTTTAATTGTTTTTAATTTTTGCTAGCCAGATCACAATTCCCACACACTGCACTGATGAGGGTCAGTTACCCTGAAATGCAGCGTCTGCAGTTTGGGGTTCTGATCTGGCACAAAAATCCCATGTCATATTAAAAGGCTTGTTAAAGAGTCAATTATGACTTTAAGGACAGCTACAGAAAGGTGGCGCTAGAGTTCATTCACTTCCTCACTGAAGTGAAATTTACATATTTCCCAGAGAAGCATTGCGGCTATAAGCTTCCTTATCAGCTTATCTGCTTTCTCAAAGCTGGCAAAAAAATTCCTCTCCATGAGGTAAAAAGCTAATTCTCCAAACCTGCTATTTTGTTGTCATTTTTGTATAATAAAGTTCTTCAATTGTTTATATATATTGGTGTGCATATTGTTTTCAACCAGGGATGCGGCTTTCATTTGGTCTGGTCTTCTAACAGATTTTGGGTGGACTGCAGTGCTTGAGTTATCGGCGGCTCAATTTTTCCAGCAATAACTCTTTAATTCTTACGTAGAGTGAATGAGCGCACACAGTGCTGACTACTATCCGGCGCTATTGCATACTATATGCATAGTGCCAACATAAAGATATTCTTTGTGAGTGGAAGTAGCATGCTCTACACTACTGTGCTACTCCTGCCTGTATGTAGCAGTCGCAGTGTGTCATGTGTGATATATACAGGAATATCAGTGTATCCTTTTAGTTTTATATAGCAGAGGTTGTGTATACTGAGCGATATATACTGTACTCGCAGTGCCTCCTATGCAATGTATTCAGGAGAGTCTCAGTGTCACTTATGTGATGTATATAGCAGAGTCTCAGTCTTTCCTATATGATGCACACAGCAGTCACAGTGTCTCCCTTGTAATGTAATAGCATTAACATAGTTTCATATAGCAGTTACAGTGTCTCCTATATGTTGTATACATCAGTCACAGAGTCTCCTGTATAATGTACATCAGTGTCACCTATGTGATTTGTTGAGCATTCTCAGTGTATTCTATGTACAATATACAGCAGTTGCAAAGCCGCCTATGTAATATATATACAGTACAGACCAAATGTTTGGACACTAGGGATGGGCGAATCTACTCGCTAGGACTCGTTACTCGGCGAGTAGTAAGGGACTCGCAGGACTCGGTACTCGGCGAGTTTCCCAGTGATGACTCGCACGAGTCCAATGCAAATCAATATCAATCCTAGTTTTGTCAGAAACGCTGACAAAACTAGGATTGCCATTGTTTGCATTAGACTCGTGCGAGTCATCACTGGCTACTGTGCCAGTGATAGCAGGGAAACTCGCAAAGTAACTGCTGTTTCTTTGCGAGCCAAGTCCAGCTGTCTTCTCTGTGCAGCTCCAGGGTCCTAGAGCCCGCCTGCTCACAGACATTATGTAGCAGTGCTGAGATTGTTCTCAGTCTGCTCATTCCCTGTGTACAGACATGAATGTCTGTGCACAGAGATGATGTAGCAGTGCTGAGATTGTTCTCAGTCTGCTCATTCCCTGTGCATGTAGCAGAGAGGACATCGCGTTTTGGACTACGTCGGACGGAAGAGGATTTTTTTAATTAAAGATGGAGTCCCTAATGGCTTTTTTTTTTATTTCAAATAAAAAATTTTCTCTGTGTTTTTTTAACCCTTTATTGGAGATTCTTAGTGGCTGGGTGAAACGTGGCCTGACATTAAGAATCTCGGGCTTAATACCAGCTTGTATAACAAAGCTGGTATTAACCCCTTTATTACCCAGCGTGCTACCGCCACCAGGGCCGCTGGAAGAGCGGGGTTCAGCGCCAGAGGATGGCGCTTCAATGAACGCGCCATCTTCTGGGGCGGCTGCGGGCTGCAATTTGCAGCGGGGGGTGCCCAGAAAGCTTGGGCATCCCTGCGCTGCGGATTCCAGCCCTCAGCTGCTTAGCTGTACCTGGCTAGACATAGAAATTGCGCGGAGCCCCACGCATTTTTTTAAAATTATTTAATGAATTTCAGAGTCAGAGTCTCAGAGTCAGAGTCAGAATCTCAGAATTTCATGAAATAATTTAAAAAAAATGCGTGGGGCTCCGCGCAATTTCTATGTCTAGCCAGGTACAGCTAAGCAGCTGGGGGCTGGAATCCGCAGCGCAGGGATGCCCAAGCTTTCTTGGCACCCCCCGCTGCAAATTGCAGCCCGCAGCCGCCCCAGAAGATGGCGCGTTCATTGAAGCGCCATCCTCTGGCGCTGAACCCCGCTCTTCCAGCGGCCCTGGTGGCGGTAGCACGCTGGGTAATAAAGGGGTTAATACCAGCTTTGTATTATCAGCTGGCCCTAAGCCCGAAATTTATGGTGGTCACGCCAATATTAGACATGACCGCCATGAATTTCTATTAAATTGTTTTAAAAAAAACACAACACAAAGAAAATTTTTTATTAGAAATAAAAAAAAAAGTCATTAGGGACTCCATCTTTAATTAAAAAAATCCTCTTCCGTCCGACGCAGTCCAAAACGCGATGTCCTCTCTGCTACATCCCCTGTGTATAGATATAGATCTCTATGCACAGGGAATGAGCAGACTGAGAACAATCTCAGCTCTGCTACATCATCTCTGTGCACAGACATTCATGTCTGTACACAGGGTATGAGCAGACTGAGAACAATCTCAACACTGCTACATCAGGCAGCAGGCAGGCTCTAGGACCCTGGAGCTGGCAGCCAGCACAGAGGAGACAGGACTCTTATCTGTGCGAGTCAGCGATTACTTACAAAGTAAACGAGCAATGCAAATAAATGACAAAACTAGGATTGCTTCAGGCTGAAGCTTCCGACACACATCTGCGATTTGTAAATCTCACACTACTCGCTATTACTCGCTTCCCCATTCATTAACATTGGACTCGCTAGACTCGCAACGAGTAGCGAGTCCTGGGCTCGGACTCGCTAGAGTCAAGCGATTCCGAGTAATTTAGGATTCGCCCATCACTATTGGACACACCTTCTCATTCAAAGAGTTTTCGTTATTTTCATGACTATGAAAATTGTAGGTTCACACTGAAGGCATCAAAACTATGAATTAACACATGTGGAATTATATACTTAACAAAAAAGTGTGAAACAACTGAAAATATGTCTTATATTCTAGGTTCTTCAAAGTAGCCACCTTTTGCTGTGATTACTGCTTTGCACACTATTCGCATTCTCTTGATGAGCTTCAAAAGGTAGTCACCGGAAATGGTCTTCCAACAGTCTTGAAGGAGTTCCTAGAGATGCTTAGCACTTGTTGCCTTCACTCTGCACTCCAGCTCACCCCAAACCATCTCGATTGGGTTCAGGTCTGGTTACTGTGGAGGCCTGGTCATCTGGCGTAGCAACCCATCACTCTCCCTCTTGGTCAAATAGCCCTTACACAGCCTGGAAGTGTGGGGTCATTGTCCTGTTGAAAAATAAATGATGGTCCAACTAAACGCAATCCGGATGGAATAGCATGCCGCTGCAAAATGCAGTGGTAGCCATGCTGGTTTAGTATGCCTTCAATTTTGAATAAATCCCCAACAGTGTCACCAGCAAAGCACCCCCACACCATCACGCCTACTCCTACATGCTTCACAGTGGGAACCAGGCATGTAGAGTGCATCCGTTTACCTTTTCTGCGTCGCACAAAGACACGGTGGTTGAAACCAAAGATCTCAAATTTGGACTCCTCATCAGACCAAATTACAGATTTCCACTGGTCTAATGTCCATTCCTTGTGTTCTTTAGCCCAAACAAGTCTCTTCTGCTTGTTGCCTGTCCTTAGCAGTGGTTTCCTAGCAGCTATTTTACGATGAAGGCCTGCTGCACAAAGTCTCCTCTTAACAGTTGTGGTAGAGATGTGTCTGCCGCTAGAACTCTGTGTGGCATTGACGTGGTCTCTAAACTGAGCTGCTGTTAACCGGCGATTTCTGATGCTGGTGACTTGGATGAACTTAACCTCTGCAGCAAAGGTGACCCTTGGTCTTCCTTTCCTGGGGCGGTCCTCATGTGAGCCAGTTTCTTTGTAGCTCTTGATGGTTTTTGCAACTGCACTTGGGGACACTTTCAAAGTTTTCCCAATTTTTCGGACTGACTGACCTTCATTTCTTAAAGTAATGATGGCCACTCGTTTTTCTTTACTTAGAATTTGTATTATGTCAAGAAAAAAGCAGCTACCAGTCTATTCAGTATGACTGTATCCACTAGACTTCTGCACAACACAACTGATGACCCCAACCTCATTTATAAGGCAAGAAATCCCACTTATCAAACCTGACAGGGCACACCTGTGAAGTGAAAACCATTTCCGGTGACTACCTCTTGAAGCTCATCAAGAGAATGCCAAGAGTGTGCAAAGCAGTAATCAAAGCAAAAGGTGGCTACTTTGAAGAACCTAGAATATAAGACATATGTTTCAGTTGTTTCACACATTTTTGTTAAGGATATAATAGCACATGTGTTAATTCATAATTTTGATGCCTTCATTGTGAATCTACAATTTTCATAGTCATGAAAATAAAGAAAACACTTTGAATTAGAAGGTGTGTCCAAACTTTTGGTCTGTGCTGTGTATATATGTATATATATATATATATATATATATATTATATATATATATATATATTAGTGTCTCAGTGCCTTCTATGTGATGTAAATAGCAGTGTCTCAGTCTCTCTTGAATGATGCATACAGTAGGGTCTCAGTCGTTCCTCTG
The DNA here is from genome assembly GCA_033576535.1 of Allobates femoralis. NCBI lineage: Eukaryota > Metazoa > Chordata > Amphibia > Anura > Aromobatidae > Allobates > Allobates femoralis. Next base: position 511,934,988 of record JARQOC010000001.1, read on the forward strand.
TGATGCTCCCGGCCTCCAAGCACTGCTACTCCCATCCTTTCCCACAATTCCTCTGGCTCACTCTCCCTATTTGTCCCTGTCACAGAGGAAGAAGTCTCCAGGCTCCTCTCTTCCTCTTGTCCCACTACTTGCACCACTGACCCTATTCCCTCATACCTACTCCAATCCCTCTTTCTAGTCATCACTGCTCACCTAACCAAAATCTTCAATCTCTCCCTCTTTTCTGGCGTCTTCCCCTCCTCCTTCAAACACTCTATCATTACTCCATTACTAAAGAAATCTTCTCCTGACACATCCTGCACAAATAACTACAGACCAGTCTCCAATCTTCCATTCATCTCTAAACTATTGGAGCACCTGGTCTACAACCACCACATACGTTACCTCTCCACTCACTCTTTTCTAGATCTATTACAGTCTGGTTTCCTCTCCCTACACTCTACAGAAACCACCCTCATCAAAGTTACCAATGACCTTCTGACAGCAAAATATAATAGTGACCATTCTCTGCTTATTCTTCTTCACCTCTCTGCAGCTTTTGACACAGTCGACCACCATCTCTCACTCTCTATGCTGCACTCCATCGGCATAAAGGACAACGCTCTTTCCTGGTTCTTATCCTATCTTTCTGACCGCTCTTTCAGTGTATCATTTGCTGGCTCCACTTCCTCTCCCCTTCCTCTCACTATTGGGGTCCCTCAGTGTTCAGTACTTGGCCCTCTTCTCTTCTCTCTCTACATGGCCCTGATTGCAAAGTCCATCAGAAGATTTGGCTTCCAGTACCACCTCTAAGCTGATGACAAAACAATTATACACTTCAGCCCCTGACCTTAACCCTGCTGTAATAAAGAACACCAATGACTGTCTACCTGCAGTTTCCAACATCATGTCTGCTCTCTATTTGAAACTTAACCTTACCATAACTGAACTTCTTCTGCTCCTGCCCTCTACTAACCTCCCTAAATCTGACATCTCTCTCTGTGTGCGGCACAACGATAACGCCTAGACAGCAGGCTCACTGTCTGGGTGTTATTTTTGACACCGATCTCTCCTTCACCTTCTATACACAATCTCTTGTCCACCACTTTCTCACTATGGAAACAACAAAAACCCTCACCGTGACCCTAATCCTTTCCCGCCTTGACTGCTGCAATTCTCTATTAATCAGCCTCCCCTCACTAGACTTTCCCCTCTCCAGTCCATCCTTAATGCAGCAGCCAGGATCACCTGGCTTCCCGTACACTACAGGATCCAATTCAAATTGCTTGTTCTCACGGACAAAGCTCTTCATAGTGCAGCACCTCCCTACATCTCCTCCCTCATCTCTGCCTATCAACCTACCCATTCTCTACGTTCTACAAACGACCTTCGACTAACATCTGCATTAATCCCAACCTCCCATTCCAGGACTTCTCCCAAGCTGCACCAATTCTCTGGAATGTGCTACCCCAAGAAATTAAAACTATCCACAATTTGCATAGCTTCAGATGCTCCCTAAAAACACATCTTTTTAAGGTGGCCTATTGACCCACCCCAGGGCTCTGGGTACCTGTTTCCAGGCATTGATTAACTGGGGGATGTCACGGGTGGCCTGTGCCTGGTCCTGTGGCCCTGGCGGTGGCTGATAAGGGTTAAAAATAAAAATAAAAGAGTTTGTGATACCACCCATGGTATCCGGTAATGGTTCTGGCACTGCTTGCAGACCTCCAGGGTGATGATGAGGCAGCTTTGTAGGTAACGCTCCCTGTAGGTCAGGGGCGTATCTAGGGGGGGGCAGCCGGACCTTTTGCCCCGGGCGCAACTCAGTGGGGGGGGCGCCGGCGGCACCCCCCTCCACCGCTGCGGCTGGAACGCGCTGTGCCCCTGAAAATCACAACATACTCTGGAAGTGGCATTGTGCAGACAGCGGCCCGCCGAACTCTTTGCTATGGTTACGGACAGGCTCCCTGGAGCCTCCATAGGTGGAGAGTACCGGGTCGCTTAGTATGAGAGCGTGAGAGCCAGTGAGTTTGTGACCATTAATAGTCACAGAGCCGATTGAGGACAACTACCTCTGTGGTGAACCCGAGGTAGGAGGCTCGGGTTGTGACCCGTGTCCAGGGCTGTGTCAGTGACTGCTGTGCTTGGCTGACACTGGGATATACTCGCTGCCGTACGGTTGTCACGCAATGTTATAAGTGGACACGAGCTAACTGACCCCCTACCCTCCCGTGTCCTCAACCAAGGCTGCAACAGGGGCGGCGGGGGCTTAAACCTGACAGCACCCACCACCAGGTAATCCCTAACCTACCCGGTCCCACCTACTTTGGGGGGGCGCCAACATAGATCCTTGCCCCGGGCGCCATCAATCCTAGTTACACCACTGTGTAGGTGGAGCGAGGTCCCTGGGGCAGTGATGGATGAATAGGGATTTTACACAGGGAGGCAGCTTACCACACAGCACAGTCATTGTCCCCTTTCCCTGCAACAAGTATGCGGCCCATCAGGTGAGAAAGGAAAGCACACAAGAGCAGTATTTAATTCTGGACAGTTTACTTGCAGGTCTTCAGTGCAGGCATACAGGTGATACAGCCTTACGGGTCTTGCTGGCCTGGGGGATCACTGGGTGGGAACTAGGATCTCTCACTTAGGACTCACAGTGATGTACCTGCTGTTTCTTTCCTCTGTCCTAACTGCTCACTCCCTTTCCTCAGCGCTCCCACGCACAGAGCCCTCTGCCGATCCCCGGATCCTCCTTATGGACAGGTTCTGTCTTGAGGCTTCCGGATGCTATAACGGGGCTTTAGAGGATTATGCTGGGCGTCGGCCGCAATTTCTGAAGACGTCCGTGTCCTCCGGTTCTGCTGTTCGGGGATAAGCACCCACACCGCTCAGAGCCGGCCCTCCGGTGTTGGACTTGATCCTTCCAGCCGGAAGTATTACCAGTCCGGATTCAGGTGCACCACAACACCCTAGGATCCCCCTTCTGTCTGGGCCACCTCTCCTAAGGTGCCCTCCTCTGTTTCTCCTCACAGACTTTCTGACTCACTGTCTTTCCGCTCTTCCACAACTCTGCCCTTGAAACTCGCCTACCGGGATTGGGTCTCCCTAACAATGGGTTAACCCTATGGTCACCTGTTCTAGAGCGTGTGGATGGGTGTTATGAGAGTCTTTATTTAGCATCCCAGTTCCCTTAGTCACAGGGATACCACACACTCTTGTCTGGGTGTAGTACCCTCTCTGTGGTGTCTTGATCAGTGGGGCGCCACACTATCATGCTCCCACATAGAACTCCTTTTACTGTATATAGTCCATGCACTATCTCTGGACATAACTCTTCTTCAGACACCACCAAACCCAAAAGCTCTACACAAATTGTCTGTTGACCATTCATTTACCGTAATTTGATTTCTATACCCATCTTCCTCAAGATACCTGGACCATAACTGTAAAAGCCCCTCTACTTTGTGTAACCCCTATCTCTTTGTAGATTGTAAGCTCTTTTGAGCAGGGTCACCTTTATTTTTGCTGTAATTATTGTATTGTACGCTTTACATTGATTCTCTGCTTATTGTATTGTATTTAATTACTGTACTGAATTTTTTACATTGTTTCTCTGCTTTAATTATTGTACTTTTTACATTGATTCTCTGCTTAGTGTATTGTATTTTTTACATTGATTCTCTACTTTACTTACTAAATGGTATTTTTATTGTTGCCTATGACCATTTGTATATGAACCACTGTATTGTAAAGAGTTGCAGAATATGTTGGCACTATATAAATAAAGATTATTATTATTTTTATAATTATTATTATTATTATATACACAAGTCAGTATTTGGTATATGTGTATACAGCAGTCAAAGAGTGCAGCTGTGTTAAAGCTGCGTTAACGCATGCGTTTCCCATAAGAGCCCATGTTAAAAAAAGCATGCATTTTTGCAAAAGCACCAAAAACCACTGCTAGCAGCATTTTTTGTGGCTTTTGCAAAAACGCCTAGCTTTAAACACATTGCACTTTTGCAATGTTTTTTAAACATGGGAGCCTATGGAGGCGTTAAAGCTAGCATTTTTCACAATTTGCACTTGTGAAAAATGTTAGCTTTTAGCGCTAATATGACCCTAGCCTTAAGCCTTAGACTAGGGTCACACTTGAGGCTGACGGAGCACTAAAATCTCTGAAATTCTGCCGCAGCGCATAGTGTTAACGCTATGCGCTGCCAGTGGAAACGCAGCCCCATAGCAACCCGGTATTTTCCTTAGCAGTAGACACACAGGATGTGCGCTTTATCATAACGCACAGGAAACACTGTCTGCAGCGTTTTCCTGTGCGCTCTGCTAAAGCGCACAGCCTGCAGCTTTGTATGTGACTACTGCTAAGGTAAACTGCGGGTTGCTATGGGGCTGCGCTGAACTGGCAGCGCATAACGTTAACGCTATGCGCTGTGTCAGAATTTCAGAGATTTTAGCAGCTCCGTCAGCCTCAAGTCGACCTACCAATATGCCCCACATATATTTTCTGAGCGATTACAAGTTTTCAAATATTGAGATCTGTTCAGATTTATTTGTGACAAATTGTATTTTGGGGAAAAATTTGGCAACAGCAGAAAATTTGAATTTCAAAAGAACCGTTCATTTTTAATTTTTGGATTTTTATTTAATTACAGGTTTTTTTTACACTATAGCGATATATTGACACTATAATCACTCTACTGAGGGTAATCAGCAGAAATTCTTATTAGATGTTGCTGGTAATTTGTCTTGAAAGTTTCCTATATCATAATTATCTCCTATTTGGCTCTTGTCAGAAATGGATTGGCTTGGGATGACATGACATATTTTTTTTCAGTATATCTGAGAAGAGACAGCACTTCATAGGCTCATTGGTGCAGCTTTATCTTCGGCTTACATGGGAGTGGAGGCAGCAGACAAGGGCTCGCCATCTCACGCCCTTATGCTTTCATTGGTGCCTGTGCTGGAGAGCATAAGCTGAGCGAAACGCTGCCTCCACCCCACCTACCTGATTACTGATGTAATCCACGGACCAAAAATAAAGTTGCACCAATGAACCCGGGAGTGCCGTCTCTTCTTAGGCTGGGGTCACATTTGGACAGGTAATTGCGATCCAGATCCAAATGCGGTAACCGCAATTGCCTTCAGACACATTTTTTGTCAAAAATGTGTTCTGCAAATCGGAATGCGGTAACTGGATTGCTCCGGATGTGTAATCCGGAGCAATCCGGTTTACCGCATGCATTTGTTCATCCCTGCTGCCACAGGGATGAACAAAGGGTTAAATGTTAATAATAGCTGTGGGCAACACGACTCTAGGGGGTGCCCCCCTCCCTAGAGACATGCTGTCCACTCAAGTGGGCATGAGAGGGGTTAATGTTGTCAGTATAGTATTGCGGCTATTGTCGGCTTTCTCAATGTTATGAATGAATGTGGCAGCTCCTCACTGAAGAGGAGATACTGTGCATAATGTACGTACTATATGAGCCCCTGTCCTTGGTCTTGAAAGTTGTAACATTAGTTCTATGGCGGTGCGCTGCCCATAGAACTAATGTTACAACTTTCAGGACCAAGGACAGGGGCTCATACAGTATGTACATTAAGTACAGTATCTCGTCTACAGTGAGAAGCCGCTGCATTCATTCCTAAAATTGAGAAAGCCGACAGTAGCCGGCAATACTATACTGACTACATTAACCCCTCTTATGCCCACTTGAGTGGACAGCATGTGTCTAGGGAGGGTGGGCAATCCCCGCTGTGGTTTCCTAACCACTGTGAAAACTGCACCTTGCAAGATTTTTACAGCATGCTGCAGATCCGCAAGCGGTAATCGGATTGCATGTAGTGCAATCCGGTTACTATAATGGGCTCCTATGTGGAGCGTTTCCTGATCCGGTTTTGAGGTTTTTAACAGCTCAAAACCGGGTCAGGATCTCAAAAGTTTACCGCAAATATGACCCTAGCCTTACATACATTGAAAGTTTTTTACTCTTACCATTGAAGACGTGCAACACTGGCAACAAGTGGCAGTCCCTACGCATGTTTTCAGGACACAATTGTCTGTAAAGGGTGTACTTTGTGTTGCTGCCCAGTCTTCACTCTATTACTGGACTACAGAATTTTTTTTCTCCAAAGTCTTGAGTCAAAAAAAATGTTTTCTTTCTATTTGTCTATATTTCAGTCATTTCTGGGTTCTGTGTCCCTTTAAATCAATTTGTAATGGAAAACCTTAAATTATTTAGAAATGTGTGCATGCATTTGTAGCCCCTGGCAATAATATATTTTTAACTTTTTCATTTATTTTTTTAACATTGCACATATGAATTTTCAGAATTTTTCCCACATGCTTTGTGTGACAAATGAGGACGTCTGAATCAGTTTACTTTAGGTTGGTCATAGTTACCGTATTTTCCGCACTATAAGGCGCACCTAAAAGACTAAGATTTTCCCAGAAATCATAGGTGCGCCTTATAGTGCAGTGCGCCTTATATACGGATTTTTCCAGGAAAATTTAGCACCCCCCAGAAAATAAGGCATACCTTTGTGCCGCAATATCCTCCGTCCCCGCCATCCCCCTCTGTCCGGTGCCCGCCTGGCATCGCTGTGCGGGGGCGCGATCACCAGCCGCCATTCCCGCCATCCATGCTGGTGCCGGGGCCTGCCTCACATCACTGTGCGGGGACGCGATTACCAGCCGCCGTCCCCGCCATCCATGCTGGTGCCGGTGCCTGCCTCACATCACTGTGCGGGGACGCGATCACCAGCCGCCGTCCCCGCTGTCGTGTCCGGTGCCGCCGCTGCATCGGGCGCGCTGACAGCACAGGAGCCCATCAGCCAATCACAGCTCCGCCCAGGAGCCTTGAGCCAATCTGAGGCCAGCTGACGTCAGCCCATAGCCTCTGATTGGCTGAGGGCTCCAGCGCTGTCATTGGCTGTGGGCTCCAGTGCTGTGATTGGCTGAGGGCTCCAGCGCTGTGATTGGCTGAGGGCTCCAGCGCTGTGAGTGCCTTGCCACACAGTACAGTAAGTGTGTGTGTGTGTCTGAGTGTGTATTTGTGTGTGTGTGTGTGTGTGTGTGTGAGTCGGAGTGTGCGTGTGTGTGTGTCTGAGTGTGTGTGTGTGTCTGACTGACTGTGTGGGATGCTGGAGGGTGATGGGAGGCTACACAGGGATGCTGGAGGGTGATGGGAGGCTACACAGGGATACTGGAGGGTGATGGGATGCTACACAGGGATGCTGGAGGGTGATGAGAGGCTACACAGGGATGCTGGAGGGTGATGGGAGGCTACACAGGGATGCTGGAGGGTGATGGGAGGCTACACAGGGATACTGGAGGGTGATGGGAGGCTACAGAAGGATGCTGGAGGGTGATGGGAGGCTACACAGCGATGCTCGAGGGTGATGGGAGGCTACAGAGGGATTTTTTTTATAGTAATATGGTGCGCCTTATAATCCGGTGCGCCTTATATATGGACCAAGACGGCTTAAAAGTCATTTTTTGAGGGTGCGCCTTATAATCCGGTGCGCCTTATAGTGCGAAAAATACGGTTTGCCATTCATCACCTAAACTCTGTGCCAACTTTAATGTCATGCCATACATGAGAAATGCCTTGACATGGGACTGTAATTTCTAGTTTAATTAGCTTTCTAACCCTGTCTCCGTAGTAATACATGGTGTACGGACAACTTGGTATGTCATTAAAATAGCATAAATCTGGTATGTGAATACAATTTCTCACTTAACGTGCTCCCACAGCTCTTCAATTGATATGTTCAAGGCAATAAAAATGCATCCTACTGATATTTTGCTGTAGGCAAGGTGAGTCATATAACATCAAAATAACCTGCTATCCAGAGTAAATAAAATTGCTATGCAGCACTAAAAATCTACTGAACCATTGTTAATCTTCCACAACCAACTCAATCCAATCTCTCTTTCATATTAAGATGCAGTTAAATTTTGCATTACATAGAACTTTCCATGCGGAAATGGTTTCTTGGACATGTCAAGATAAATCTCAACCTATATTTCACATGTGGGGTTATTACCTTGTGTAAAGTTTTGAAAGTCAAATTTTATACCTTGACTGCAATAAATAGAAAAACAAGACTCCAAGAAGACTAATAGCAGATTGGATTGTGTTATGTGAAGACCATAGAAGAAAATTTGTATGAGGCTGTTGGGATTTTTCTGTTTATAGACAAGGAACCCCATATGTCAGATAGTACATTATGAAGAAAGGCCATGATTAATTGACAGCAGGATTGTGGAGTTCAGACAGAGGGGTCCTTGTGGAGATAAAGACTACCATGATGTCCTTATACACACCCAGAGGCTTAACTAAGGCCCTTTCACACAGCGTTTTTCGTAATTTGCGGCAGATGCGGTGAAAAAACCGCATCTGCCGCGTTTGCCGCATAACGTTCCACTTGCGGCGCGGTTGCGGTTTTTCCCATAGGAAGTATAGGGGACTTGCGGCAGATGCGGCAAGTGCGGTTTTGCACTTGCGGCAGGTGCGGCAGCGAAAAAAATCGCGGTCAGCCGCGGTTTTTTTCGCTGCCGCACCTGCCGCAAGTGCAAAACCGCACTTGCCGCATCTGCCGCAAGTCCCCTATACTTCCTATGGAAAAACCGCAACCGCGCCGCAAGTGGAACAGTTATGCGGCAACGCGGCAGATGCGGTTTTTTCACCGCATCTGCCGCGAATTACGAAAAACGCTGATGTGAAAGGGCCCTAACTGTACAGAACACTCTAGGGGAGCAGTAGGACAAGGTCCTTAAGGGAACTATGCTGAAGGAAAGAATCCTTATGTCAGGCAAGTGGGTGATAAGCAGACAATTATTTATTCTAGAGAAAGGCTGGAGTGTTTCCCCTACTGGGATACAAGTTCTCATACATAGTTGAAGATGTAGTGGCTTTCATGCAGTATGTAGCACTCATCAAACGGAATTTTAAATTACTAGGTAGGAATCGTATAATTTCTCTTCACCCAGTGTGGTCCTCACAAATCAACTGGGAGTTAATAGTATTTGTGAAGAGTTGTAGCAACGCATCTACACCCATATGGTCCCCAAAAGGAAGATGGAGATGGAGATTCATATAATGGTTTGCTGGGCTGTGTAACATGTAATGGAAGTAATGTACCATCATGTGTAATGGTAAAATTCCTCCTTCTTGATTGTATAGAAGAAGCATTCATGAACAGTGATGGGCGAACCTGAACTATAAAGTTCAAGGTCTGTACATCTAGTGATTGGGTACGGACTCTGAACACGGACTTACATGAGAAGTCCATGTTACAATTCAAATTCACCTTGAGGAGGTGTAAAAATAAACAAAATAGTGATTAATCAGCGTCATACCTATCGGGGTCCGCGCACTTGTACTTCTGGGAATGCACATTAACTGGCTGATTATTCACTGCATGGTAGATGTTGAAATGTATGGTCTGTTTCCAGGTTACTACACTTACTCCAACAGCCAATCAGAGATGCCCACTCTCTTTGACAGCATCTGTAATTGGCTGTTGTGCCCATCACCCATTGTATTATTATTATTATTATTACTATTATTATTATTATTATTAATAAATATTTATATAGCACCATTAGGTTCTATGGCGCTTTAAATGTGTAAGGGCAGACAAGGACAACAACGTAAAATGATGACAATTGAATCATACAGGTACAGTAGGGCAGGGAATCCTGTCCACGAGGGTTCACAGTCTATAGGAGATGGGTGGGGAGACAGTAGGAAGGAGAGAGCTGAGGGTGAGGTGGTGTAATGGATAAGGTCTCGATGTGGGCTATAGGCATGAAGGAAGGGGTGGGTCTTCAGGTTTTTCATGAAGGTTCCCAGGGTAGGGGAGTGTGTGATGTGGGGGAGAGAGTTCCAAAGTTTGGAGGATGCACGAGAGAAGTCTTGTATGCGGTTGTGTGAGGAGGAAATGCGAGGGGAGAAGAGAAGCAGCTCTTGAGAGGAGCGCAGATTGCGTGAGGGTAGGTATCGGGAGACCAGGTTAGAGATATAGGGAAGGGACAGGTTATGTATGGCCTTGTGGGTCAGGGTTAGGGTTTTGAACCGGGATCTCTGGGAAGTGGAGAGCCAGTGAAGGGCTCGGCAGAGCGGGGAGACAGGTGGATAAGTCGTGCAGCAGAATTTAGGACGGTGCAGAGAGGTGCGAGGGAGGCAGCGGGGAAGCCAGTGAGCAGAAGGTTTCAGTAGTCGAGATGATGAGGGCATGGACAAGTGTTTTAGCAGTTTTGTGGTCAAGGAAAGAGCGAATTCGGGTAATGTTTTTGAGCTGGAGATGGCAGGCGGTGGCGATGGCTTGGATGTGGGGCTTGAAAGAGACTGAAGAGTCAAGGATTACTCCGAGGCACTTGGGACGGGTGAGAGTGTGCAGTCATTGACAGTTATGGATAGTTCGGGAAGGGGGGAAGAGCGACTAAAAAATTGGCATAGGACTTCGGTGTATTTTTGATTCTCTAAGAACAGAAAGTGGACAGCTACAGGCTGCCAACCAAGCTGCCAGGCTTTTCCTTTGGCTGGAAATCAAAAATAAAGGGAAGCCCATTATTTTTTTTAAAATATTTAAATAAATAACACTGGTCAACAAACTGTAACTTTTTTCTGTTTCCTGTTTTAAACCATGTTGCCCATGTGTATTTCGGGGTGCTGATTTCAGAAATGTATTCAGTACTTCTGTAGCACATACCATTACTGAGATATTTTCATTTTATGATTATAATGATAAGGACTGTACGGGAGCGCACGTCATGTGATGTGATTGGAGATTTCAAACTCCGGAACTTAGATGCCGGCATTTGACCTGCGCTCGGGGTTTTGTCACCCATAGGAATGAATTGACAGCGTTATGTCAGCGTTACCATTATGGTAAGACTACGTTAATGCTGCCAGATTTTATCTTTTCAATGGAACCCCCCTGAATGCAGGCAATAGTGCTAGTATGACCCTAGCCTAAGTACTGTTGTTTCCTTTGCAAATGGGACAGTTGTGTAATTCACATTATATCAGGAAGAAATGGCCACTATGCAAGAAATTGATTCCACGGCAGAAGAATGTTAAACACGAGCCATTGGTAGAAGAAAAGATGATATTCCTTCCACCTTTGCACATGAAACTGAAGAACTTTGTCAAAGCAATGAACAAGCAAACTGAAGCCTTTGCTTACTTTCAACAGGTATTTCCACTCATCAGTGATGCTAAGAGAGGGTGTTTTCATTGGCCCATAAATCCTAGAGCTAGTAAATGATTGTAATTTTGATGGTCTTCTGCATGGTGCAGAACATGTCGCATGGTCGGCCTTCAAGAATGTCATTTTCAACTTTCTAGGTAACTACAAGGTGCCAGACTATCCTGAACAGAGTGAAATTTTTCTTCAGGCTATCAAGTCAATGAAGTGCAACATGTCACTTAAAATACATTTCCTTCATTCACACCTGGACTTTTTCCCACCATACCTCAGTGTTATAATGGATAAACATGGTTAAAGGTTTCATCAAGACATTTCCTAGATGAAGAAAAAATATCAGGGAAGGTGGAGTAAAACATTTCTAAACTTGATCGCTGTTGCTGACTTTTGTATTCAGAATATCACATACAGCTACGAATTTGACTGTATTCAATGCATACTTATAATTGCATTTTTTCCAAAAACTCTTATGTGATAGAGGAATTCTGAAGTTATTTCTGAACTCAGCATAAAAATTCCGATGGGATGCACCCAATTTCATGCAGGAAAAAAAACTTTGTTAGAACAGTGTAGTTTAATAAAAATGTGTGGGCTTCACCTTATTTTTGATTGCCAGACAAGGTAAAACCCAGGCAGCTGGGGGCTAGTATTCTCAGTGTAGTGAGGCCAATACTCATTGGGTGCTTTAGCAGCACCAGAACAAGAGTGGCCTGCACAGGACAACATGGACACATATGTGACCTGGAGCTCTACTGTGCTACCCACATTGGGTCTCAAATGCAGTGATATCTGGATCCAGTACTGGGCTTAGATGCCCATGGAGCATCTGAGGAGCTTACAGTCAGCATGCCTGGTTGTATTACACCGACTGAATCAGCAGCTCGATCAGGACCAGAAGCATTATGAAGATGATAAGGCGGCTGAGGAGGAGGGGGAAGAGGAGGAGAAAGAAGGAGAGGAAGAAGGCAGAAGGCCCTGTTTCCAAGCCATGTGTTTCACCCTGCCAAAGGCCTTCAATTGTGTGACTGCCATGTGGGCACTCCTAGCAGCTATATGGTATGACATGAACCACCCCATCCTGTCTCCTTTGTTGAGGATGCCATCACCCAAGAGTGGTTGAATGGGCCTAAGGCCAATCATTTCAAATGATCAATGCACCTGAGGCAAGGTGGTGGCTTTATTCCAGCAGATGAGTTTTAGCTCTCTAGCCAAACAAGGTACTGAGCATTGGTGCTACATCAACCTGTCCACCTGCTGCTTGAGCATCTTCAGGAAAGATTCTGCACAATCTTTGTCGGGAGGAGGTCACCTTCATGAAGGTGATGAGGAGCAAGGGGTGGTTCACAGTTGGCGTAAGTCAGGTTGACATCACTGATGACTTTGAAAAGTGGCAGCTGGAGGCCAACCAGGAGGGAATGTGGTGCCAGACGGAGGCCAGGCCTCTCTTGGTTAGCCATCCCACAGGGTGTATTGGTGTTCCCCAAGTTGCTCCCATTACTCCTAGAGGGGATAGACATCCGCTATGGCTATGTACACACAGGGCGCTTTTATTGGTTTTTAATTGCTTTTTTTATGCATTTTTACCATGGTTTTATGATAGTCTATGTTAATTGAAACCTGCAGTTTTGACTCCCAGACAAACCTATGTGATTTTGGAAAAAGCTGTCCATACATATGTTTTTTATCCTGTACAGGTTTTGAAATCTGCCCAGGTTTTTGTGCATTTTCAAAAGAATGAGCATGTCAATTCTTTTTTGCGTTTTTGTTGCAGTAGAACTAATTTAGCACCCACTGAAAGCAATGAGAAGTAGCAAAACTGCTATAAAAACGCAATAAAAGCGCTAACTTGCATTTTTCCAGCAGTTTTGGGACCTAAAGCTTCAATGTACATCCTCAAAAAAATGCAACAATATGCACCAAAATTGCACACAAAAAGTAGTGAAAACTGCAGTAAATCATCTGCCAGTGATTTTGTTTACAAATAGAAATACCCCAGTTTTGCTACATTTTTACTGTAGCAAAAGCGCAGCAAAAACGCCCTATGTGAACATAGCCTTATTCCTCCATCATCTTTTCCAATGGTGGCCACCACCTGAGAATTCCGCTGGAAGAATAGACCCTGCGACCCCCCCGAGACAGTCCAACAGTGGTGTACTATGAGCAACAGTGACTTTCAACCTAGGCAGCACTCAGAAACCTGGAGAGAGTTTATGCGCCAAGCACAGTGGACTTTCCTAAAGAAAAGGCATGTTGTTAGGTCGTTGACCCATCCATTTTGTTCATAGAAGGACTTTATTGAGTTGTTTTTCAGTTCTTTGAACAGCAAGGCCTATTTTTTTAGTAATTTTTTGTTTTTTCATCCCAAGTTTAGTGCCTTTTGTGCTTCCCCCTGCTTGATTAGCGGGCATGCATGCATCCTTTGGGCTACAACTCAAAGCTCTTACTGGACTCTTGCCTTCATAGACTTTCCACCATTTTAATAGATTTTGCTGATCCCTGCAGGACTTTAATTAAATATACTGTGCATATGCATAGCTATGTGTTTGATAATTATTATAGTCTGTGCTACAGTAAAGTTTTTTTTTTACTTCACTCCTTGTGTACTGAACTGTTTCTACAAAGAGGTGCTTTGATACTGCCCTACAGAGATTAGTAAACATCTGCAGGCCTCTGCCTGATGGTTGAGATATGGAAATGCAAACACTAATCACACCCCTTGTTGAACAGGCTGGCAAAGTGCAGTCCTCAAAAGCTGCAACAGTGCTTGTTTTTAGGATTTTCTGAACATTGTACAAGGGGCTGGAATCATTACCACTGTAAGTTATGAATTAGCACTTGAGCAATGCTAAAGAATCCTGCAAACATGCACTGTTTTTAAAACTTAAGGACTGTAGTATACCCCCTGCTCTAGAAGTCTCTGTGGAGGTAGCAAGGGGCAAGAGGAATCTTCGAGCCCTTTTACCACAACTGCGGGCTCCCTCTGGATTCTCTTAGGCCCTTTGCCATGGTGTGTGATTTGATGTTTTTTTTGCTGCAGATTTTAGAATCTGCATCAAACTGCATTTCTATCCTGAGCCCAGCAAAGTCTATGACAGGTCAGAGGTGTTTTACCATGTTGCTTTTTTCCTTGCACGTGTGATTCAGATTTCTTTCTTCTGCCCATAAATCTGCACCAAATCTGAAAGGAAAAACAAACACATTGGCACAGCACTTCTGAATTCACATAATCTTTGCTGGCTTGCAGATTTACTGCAGATTCTCAAAATTAGTTTCAGGAAGCATCAAACAACCTTACCATGGGCTCAGGCCTTACAACACTATGGTCGGGTCAGGTTCACTAAAACCATCCCACATATGATGTGAGAGAGGCACAAGGCACTGGTGAGAGTGTAAAGCAGTGCTAATCACAAACATTACTGCAGATCAGACTCAAGGTCACCATGGCTTTTTCGCAAGTTTGAACCGTGCTGACTCATGTACATCACACTCATCATGCTGTCTAACAATCTTGCGATATTATCCGATACATCTCATACAATACACAGCTTCAATGAGACAGTAGTATTACGAGCACTATCACCACTAAGTCCTCAGGCACACAGCAGATTCTCTGCTGCATGATACCCACTGTGTAACCCGAGACAACTTCAGGAAAGTTAGAGGATGTCTGAGATTCCTAAGGGTACCTTTACACGCCGCTACGACAGGATGGATACAACCCGCTACTTACCGTGCACGAGGCACGCTCAAACGGTTACAACGGTAAACGCAAAACTTTACACGCGCACAAGGTGCGCTACGCTAGTTACATCTATAGCTAGCTACATCGCCGGGTGTCTCAAGTAGCATCTGTAGCGTACCTTACCTTTTACACACGCTAACAAGCTAATATGGGCGGACCTGGTGCAGCAGGGACAGCACATAGGCGTGGCACATGTGGATACGAGACGTCCGTACGATGATAGACAAAGCAAGAAACCATGATTGGGCAGGCATCGCAGGAGGCTGATTAATACATGACGCTCAGCAATTGGTAGTGTGACTGATCAGCTCCTTAATATGGCCTCCCTATGCAGCGACTGCCATCATAACGCAGGAGCTTCCTCCAATGATCGCAGAAGGGCGCGGTATCCCGGACCTGTGTCACGCCCAGCTACATACCAGGTACTTAGCCTGGTGTGTAGACATCCCTTCTGCTCCTTCTTTACACGCCGATACAGCTCGCTACATCGGCTTTGTAGCCATCTGTTTTCGAGCAGTGCTCGGAAACAGTGTATCTGTTGCCCGGCTGCCTCCTAACGTCTCACACGCCGCTCACTACGGGCTATATTGACGCTACAAGCTACATTTGTAGCCTGTAAGCCGGGTTGTATCCATCTGTTGTAGCGGCGTGTAAAGGTCCCCTTTAAAGTGGGCCCAGTGCATGGTGGCAGCAGCGCTGAAGCTTGCTAAGTAATCGTGCTAAGTCTGTGCCAAAAGAGCTGGGCTCCACTGTAAAACGGTTTGAGGTATATTTGAGAGCTTTTGGGTCCCTTTGAAGGTGTTTTCTAGGCCCTTGATTTTTCCGTTCATTAATTTGAATGGGGTTCAGAAGTGTGTCAAGATGTTTGTCGTTGTATTTTAACTGAAACCGCATTTCAAAGGGTTCACTCATCTCTAGTCACAATAAGACAGGTTGAAAAGGAGCCACAACATTGAAAGAAGAGGCATGGAGGACCCAAATTTGAGCAGAGGGTTGAGTAGGACAGGTGAACAATGAAGCACTACATTTTATTTTACATTCTATGTTCTTTATGCTCTGGGTTCTGGAGACATTAGAAAGAGACCTGTTTTTGTATTGAAAAAAATGTTCCTGAAAAATTCAAGTGACTTTCCAACTTTGAGTCTTGGTAGATACACTCATCCTAGCACGTATTACATATTTGTGAAATATATTGTTGGATATGCTATATGTCAAATGGCTTAAAGCAGAGGAGAACTAGCAATGTTGCATGTATCACAGAGGCAGGGCCGGCGTCAGCACACCTGGGCAAGTGTCGGGGCCCAGGCATGACTGAGGGGCTGACCGCCACCCGCATCGCTCCAGTATTATCTTACCGCCGCGGTACGATTGCTTTCATTCGTTCCTGGGGCCGGCCACAAGTCCCCGCTCCGCCTCTGCAGCCAGGCCGTCACTTCCATTGCCTTTTCGTTCCACAGTGTGGAAAGCATAGAAGAAAAGCCCCCGCTCTGCCCCTTCACTTTCTCTTCCTGTGAGTTCCACACTGTGGAACGCATAGTAGAGGAAGATGAGTTACAGCCTGAGACTAAACAAGTGGAAGCTGATCTGATGCAACCGGCTGACAGTGTGTGAGCTGCAGCATGGAGGAAATCACCGGGAGCACCAAGCAGCTGCGGATAGGTGACCACCGGCAGGGACACACAGACATGACAGACAGCCTGACCGCCAGTAATGTATGGAGGGGCAGCCCTGACATTATACTGCAGGGCAGGGAGTTATTGCCTGGTGTGCTGGGGCCATACATTAATGTGACCTTATGATTAGATGAGGTTACCCCTCCCCCAACCCCTGCAGTTTGGGCTGTGAACCCCCACTGTAAGATCTCTGCTTGCTGTCAGTGAGTGGAGCCGTTCTTTCCTCCAGTATCAGATCCAGTGCAGCAGAACCTTAGCTGTGATTAGTGTTTGCTGCTCCCAGGATGTTCCTGATCACTGACAGCAGTGGAGGATAGAAACCCCGCAATATCTGGACTCTGCTCTCCTCTGTCATTCTGTCATTTCCTGTTATCAGCCGCCTTTATGGCCATTTGTGTCACCACCACTGCATCTGGTGCGGTATTATCAGCAGTCAGCATGTGACTGCTGCAGCCAATTGGGGGGCTGCATGCAACCACTGCAGTGCAGCCAATCGGGGGCCACGTGCCTCAGCTCTGGGCCTTGACTTCAGTAGTTGGCACATGGGACAATGATTTGCTGCAGCAGTCACATTTCTGCTTGTATTTTTTTGTTTTTTTTAAACTTTTGTATCCACTCAGGATGTAAATTGCAAACTCTGAGCTTGTTATATAAGAGGACAGAGGAGGAATCTGCAGCATAAAGTGCCATTCTGCTTTACAGGCTGCACCGTGGGGCAATATCTGCACTGATTTTACTTTTTTTTCTTTGTTTTTTTTTTCTCCTTGCAGCCTTTGGATGAAATTCACTAACATCTTCACTGTTGTATCACATTGTGAACTTTCCACCCAGAAATTTTGCAGGGTGTCCGTCCACCCCACATAAGTGTAGCCCTTGGGTATGAGTACATTGCCCGGTACACGGAGAAGGCATCACATGTCGTGGAAGACTCAGACAGCACATGGGGTTAGAGACGTAGCGCACGGGGAGAAGACAGTGCATATGGTGGTGGAGAGACAATGTGCGCAGGTGGAGGAGAGGGATTACTATGGGGATTCTATTGTATATATATATTGCCCACAGCATCTATAGTTCACACACATAAACAGTTGTGGACAAAAGTATTGACACCCTTGCAATTCTGTCAGATAATACTCAGTTTCTTCCTGAAAATGATTGCAATCACAAATTCTTTGGTGTTATTATCTTCATTTAATTTCTCTTCAATGAAAAAACACAAAAGAGAATGAAGCAAAAAGAAAAACATTGATCATTTCACACAAAACTCCAAAAATGGGCCAGACAAAAGTATTGTACACCCTCAGCCTAATACTTGGTTGCACAACCTTTAGCCAAAATAACTGTGATCAACCGCTTCCGGTAACCATCAATGAGTTTCTTACAATGCTCTGCTGGAATTTTAGACCATTCTTCTTTGGCAAACTGCTCCAGGTCCCTGATATTTGAAGGGTGCCTTCTCCAAACTGCCATTTTTAGATCTCTCCACAGGTGTTCTATGGGATTCAGGTCTGGACGCATTGCTGGCCACCTTAGAAGTCTCCAGTGCTTTCTCTCAAACCATTTTCTAATGCTTTTTGAAGTGTGTTTTGGGTCATTGTCCTGCTGGAAGACCCATGACCTCTGAGGGAGACCCAGCTTTCTCACACTGGGACCTACATTATGCTGCAAAATTTGTTGGAAGTCTTCAGACTTCATAATGCCATGCACACGGTCAATCAGTCCAGTGCCAGAGGCAGGAAAGCAACCCAAAACATCAGGGAACCTAGGCCATGTTTGACTGTAGGGACCGTGTTCTTTTCTTTGAATGCCTCTTTTTTTCTCCTGTAAACTCTATGTTGATGCCTTTGCCCAAAAAGCTCTGCTTTTGTCTCATCTGACCAGAGAACATTCTTCCAAAATGTTTTAGGCTTTCTCAGGTAAGTTTTGGCAAACTCCAGCCTGGCTTTTTTATGTCTCGGGGTAAGAAGTGGGGTCTTCCTGGGTATCCTACCATACAGTCCCTTTTCATTGAGACGACGACAGATAGTACGGGTTGACACTGTTGTACCTTCGGACTGCAGGGCAGCTTGAACTTGTTTGGATGTTAGTCGAGATTCTTTACCTACCATCTGCTCAATCTTGCGTTGAAATCTCTCGTCAATTTTTCTTTTCCGTTCACATCTAGGGAGGTTAGCCACAGTGCCATGGGCTTTAAACTTCTTGATGACATTGCGCACGGTAGACACAGGAACATTCAGGTCTTTGGAGATAGACTTGTATCCTTGAGATTGCTCATGCTTCCTCACAATTTGGTTTCTCAAGTCCTCAGACAGTTCTTTGGTCTTCTTTCTTTTCTCCATGCTCAATGTGGTACACACAAAGACACAGGACAGAGGTTGAGTCAACTTTAATCCATGTCAACTGGCTGCAAGTGTGATTTAGTTATTGCCAACACCTGTTATGGTACCTTTACACGCCGCCACCGAAAGGTAGAAACCGCCAGGTATCGCACGTGCATGCGCGCGTTTCAACGGTTCCTAACGGTGCCTGATGCTGCAATTACATGCCGCCACAAGGTGCTCCACAGAAGGTATTTTCGTTCCCCGGAAGTGCCGACGGGTGCCGCGGGTTACCTTCTGTGGAGCACCTTCCCTGAATTACACGCTGCTACCACAAGGAAGTATGGGCGGACCTGGGGCAGCAGGGACAACACATAGGCGTGCCAGAGTGTGGATTACAAGACGCTCGTACGGTGATTGGACAATGCAATAGCATCATGATTGGCCAGCCAATGCAGGAAGGCTGGCTAATACATGATGCTATTGCAAATGTGGAGTGTGAGTGGTCAGCTTGCTTAATATGGCGCACTGTGCAGGGATAGCCAATGGTTACACAGTCGCCCCGACCAGTGATAGCTGATGGGGCGTGGTATACATGACGCTGTGGCACGCCCCAGGGAATTCACTAAGGCATGCAAATACCTTGCCTTTGCCCCGATTACACGCTGCCACCGTAGGGATTATACCTGCTTGTTTTTGAGCACGGCTGAAACACAGGTATCCAAAGGCACAGGAAGAAACTTCCTGAATTACACGCCGCCACTTCGCGGTCTTTTGAAGGAAAAAGGAACAATTGTGTCCAATACCTGGCGGTTTCTACCTTTCGGTGGCGGCGTGTAAAGGTACCATTAGATGCAACAGGTAAGTTACAGGTGCTGTTAATTACACAAATTAGAGAAGCATCACATGATTTTTCTAACAGTGCCAATACTTTTCTCCACCCCCTTTTTTATGTTTGGTGTGGAATTAGATCCAGTTTGGCTTTAGGACAAATCTTATTGTATTTTTTTCATTGAAGACAAATTAAATGAAGATAATAATATCAAAGAATTTGTGATTGCAATCATTTTCAGGAAGAAATTGAGTATTATCTGACATAATTGCAGGGGTGTCAATACTTTTGGCCACAACTGTATATATATACAGCCCCAGCCTCTATATGTGTTAAAGGGGCGCACTAAGAATCTTTCGCCCGGGGCCCGCAAAAAACCTGGAGCCGGCTCTGCACAGAGGTACTGGGTTCTAACAAAGTCAAGAGCAACATTCAATGATCAGCAGTAAATTGGTAAATACTATTGATATAGACTCAGTGTACCTTATGTAGGTAGAAATCAAAACTTTATTTTTGATGTTTGACGTTGTCTCGCTTTCATAGCATATTCAATGCATACTGATAGTGAATAATAAAATGGTCCCTAGGCAAAGTGAGAACATGTCTGATGTAGAACAACAATCTGCATGGATGAGTCAAGGCTCCGATTCCCATTTCAGTAGCCAGCCAGTAAAAAACAACATTATTATGTGTTACTCTCCTTTCACATCCTGCTACGACACAGTTCAACAGTTCTTAGAAACAGACAGCAAAGTGGTATAATTACACTCACTGGCAATATTATCCTGAAAATCCATTATATATAATATTTGTTCATACAGTGAATTCTCAGAAATTGCTCTATGTTTCCTCTGTTCAATTCTGTACAATTAGAAGTAATCTATTGCATCCATTTCAGATTGATGTGAGCTTAGTCAAGAAAAATGTAAAATAACCCCTCCTTCTCCATGACTGCTAATTTATCTCGCAAAATTTTAATGTTTCCCAAAAATATTCACAATATTGCTACAATATTGCCAGTAACGTAACTTCAGGCCCAAGGGCCCCGATGCGAAAGCTCCAACGAAGCCCCCAATTATTGCAAGTCTTTAATAGTATTAGTCTTTTTCTATAGGTCAAAGGGACTTTTGGGGCCCCCCTAGGCTGCAGGGCCCAGGTGCGATCGCAATCCCTGCACCAATTGTAGCTTCGCCCCTGAATATTGCTACTGGGAGTCATATAAGCCAGAGCCATTCATTATTTCACAGAACTTCACTAAATAAAAGTTTCCAAAATATTCTGCACACTATAGGAAATAACAATTAGTGATGTGTATTAAGGTAGCCTTACATGCTTCAATGTCGTAATGATCTCACGGGAGTGCCGTCATTAGGACATCTTTCTTACAACATTGTTGAGATGTCACACATCTAGATATCGCGGACGACACACCAACGATGTGGCGAGCAGCTATCGTTCGCACAATCCAGCGAACGATACTTGCTCACTGTGGTGAATAGGCGAAGTCGTTAACGACATAGTTATCGCGGTGTCACACTGACTAATGCGGCAGGTTGGCCGATCGAAGATTATCTGATTTGAGAACATGTTCTCAAACCTGCGATCAACGATCCAACGATTTATCGTAGTCGTATCTCAGTGTCACATGCAATCACGTCCTAATGATGTTGTTTGAACGACTCCAAACCCATGATGTTTCAGCGATATTGCTCACGATATCGTACCGTGTAATGGTACCTTTACTGGGTTGTATGGGGCAAGTTCCCAAAATTCTTTCCTCATTGATATCATTTCCAGCACTGTAGCTATTGATAAAGCTGCACCAAACAGATTTGTGTTACATCCGTGTCTGAAAACGCATCTGTGAACCCTGCCCTGGTTGCTAGGTGATGCCACACTAACATTATGGCCCAGTTCACATCTAAGGCTGGGCTGTATTTGCCTGCATTTGTGTTTCAATGCGTTTTTACTGCTAAAAACGCATCCAAACGCAACCAAAAATGCACCCATAGGGTTCAATGCAGAACACATTGCAAACACAATTGTAGGTATTAAAATCACAAATAAGGCTGTTCTGCAACATGTCAATCCACAGATGTCCCTGGTAGGGAAAGTCATAAAACAGAAATTGTCTTACTTTGGCCATGTGATGAGATTAAATTCCCTTGAGAAGGACATGATGCTTGGTATGGTCAGTGGCAGTAGAAGTTGCGGAAGACTTTGGCTAGAGTCACACTTGGAGGGTGACCCACGTTTGGTGCATCCGCTTAAAACCTTTTTAGCTGCAGTGCATGGTGTAAATGCTATGCGCTGCCTGACAACACTGCGCCATAGAAACCCGCTGTTTACCTTAGCAGCCGGCTCCACACAAAGCATCAGGAAGTTCGCTTTTCAACAGCGCACAGGAAAACGTTGCAGACCGCATTTCCTGTGCGCTGTTGTAAAGCGCACATCCTGGGGCTTTGTGTGTGACCACTTTTAAGGTAAACAGCGGGTTTCTATGGGGCAGCATTGTCAGGCAGTGCATAGCGTTAACGCTATGCACTGCAGCTAAAATTTCTAAGTTTTAAGTGGATGCACCAAATATGGGTCACCCTCCAAGGGTAAGATTAGCCTAATACTCGTTGGCTGGACCCCATCATGGCAGACACAGGAAAGACTATCAGAGAACTGAAAGAGGTTGTGACAAACAGAGAAGCTTGGTGAAAAATGGTTCACATGGTATCTAATAGACGGACACGACTGAATGGATGAAATTGGAATTTGAATGTCATGTTTGTAGGCTTTTTTTAAACTAATATTTGTAAGTCAAAACAAGAAGTGGGAGAGAAATACAGAAGTGGTGACGTGTTTCTATTATAGTCTACCTCTGATTGTTCAACTCCTGGTTTTGGCTACAAATACGGAGGTAAAAAACTCACCAAATACTCAGAGTGAAAGTGGTCTAATGGTAATATTCCGTTCAATCATCACTTGAGGCCTTCCTTGATACATGTTGTTCTGCTTCATATTATAATTTGTACAAAACTAAATAAACAATACAAACTTGGGTACAAAAGATATTAAATGAATAATGCTATTTGGTACAGCAATAAAATCTGATATAAAAGTATACTTTGTAAGACTGGTGTCAGATAGTGATACTGCTGAGACTCAGCATAATATTTAGCTCTTGGATATGCATAATTTCTTGAAGGCCGAATTTAAGATTGGAACATGTTCTGCTTTCGGCGCATTGGGTGTGGAAGATTAAATATGGATAAGAAAGCTAGGAAATGAAAAGTTTACAATATGTAAAGCTTATGTCCAAATTAATTTAAATCAATGAAAGTGGCAGACAGACTTTAATTCTGGCCTTAACTGATTTTTTTTTCATATGAATAAATGAAAAAATGGGCAGATAGATGTATAGATTGCTAGATATAGATAGATGGATGGATAGATAGATAGATAGATAGATAGATAGATAGATAGATAGATAAAAAAGCAGAAAAAACTGCACAGAACTCAAAGACATAATGTGAACTGGTGCCAGCAGGGATGCTGGATCAAACAACCAGAAAAAATTTCTCTGCAGCACTCAGCTACTACCAATAATGCACACATGCTAACAAGCGGTATATGAGGAAAAAATTAAAAACTTACGTTTTTTTCAAAAACTCAATATTCTTATTTTTTTATTTTCTGAGGTTCTTGATACATACATTGGCCAATGTCTGTTTGCTCATCAACCAAGATATAGTGACCCCAGGCCTGATGAGTCCTAATCTGACATCCCTGTCCTCCCTGTCCTCCCTGTCCCACTTCTAAGTGGGTGGACACCATCTCAACCTCAGACCACCTGTGGGCGATGAGGGTAAAAAAACGTAAGTTTTTAAATATTTTCCTCATATATCGCTTGTTAGCATGTGTCCATTATTGGTGGTAGCTGAGTGCTGCAGAGAAATTTTCTGGTAGATAGATAGATAGATAGATAGATAGATAGATAGATAGATAATATGTATGGAAAAAAGAACTGCAGCACTCTCCTTTAATATGTTCTCAAGCCTTTATTGGCCTTCAGGCAGGGTACGACGTTTGGGTCAGCCAGTGACCTTCTTCCAGCCAGAAGAAGGTCACTTGCTAACCAAAACGTTGTGCCCTGCCTGAAGGCCAATAAAGGCTTGAGAACATCTTAAAGGAGAGTGCTGCAGTTCTTTTGTCATACATATGGTCTGTATACATAGTGGCTGATCCACACACAGGACTGATATAGAACCTAACAGGATTGTTAAATGCTGCTCCAAATTATTTTTCTTTAGATAGATAGATACTTGTAGATCGATCTCCAAAAAATGAATATGGACTGATACAAACGTTTGGGCACCCTGCATGGTTAGTATTAGGGATGGGCGAGTCTACTCGCTAGGACTCGTTACTCGGCGAGTAGTAAGGGACTCGCAGGACTTGGTACTCTGCGAGTTTCCCAGCGATTACTCGCACAGCAACGAGTCCAATGCAAATCAATATCAATCCTAGTTTTGTCAGAGACTCTGACAAAACTAGAATTGCCATTGACTTGCATTGGTCTCATTACTGTGCAAGTAATCGCAGGGAAACTCGCAAAGTAACTGCTGTTACTTTGCGAGCCGAGTCCAGCTGTCTGCTCTGTGCAGGCTGCCGCAGCTCCAGGGTCCTAGAGCCCGCCTGCTCACAGAGATGATGTAGCAGAGCTGAGATTGTTCTCAGTCTGCTCATTCCCTGTGCATAGACATCTATATCTATGCACAGGGATGTAGCAGAGAGGACATCGCGTTTTGGACTACGTCGGACGGAAGAGGATTTTTTTAATTAAAGATGGAGTCCCTAATGGCTTTTTTTTTTTTATTTCTAATATAAAATTTTCTCTGTGTTGTGTTTTTTTAACCCTTTATTGGAGATTCTTAGTGGCCGGGTCAAACGTGGCCTGACATTAGGAATCTCGGGCTTAATACCAGCTTGTATAACAAAGCTGGTATTAACCCCTTTATTACCCAGCGTGCCACCGCCACCAGGGCCGCTGGAAGAGCGGGGTTCAATGAACGCGCCATCTTCTGGGGCGGCTGCGGGCTGCAATTTGCAGCGGGGGGTGCCCAGAAAGCTTGGGCATCCCTGCGCTGCGAATTCCAGCCCCCAGCTGCTTAGCTGTTCCTGGCTAGACAAAGAAATTGCGCGTGCCCCACGCATTTTTTTTTTATTATTTCATGAAATTCATGAAATAATTAAAAAAAAGGGCTCCCCTATATTCTTGTGTCCGGCCAGGTACAAATAGGCACCTGGGGGTTGGGGGCAGCCCGTCGCTGCCTGCTGGATCCGGCTGGTTCCAGAAATACGGCGAAGCCCACGTGAAATTTTTTTCTGACAAATCCATAAAACAATGTAAATAAAAGGGACTGCATCTTTATTAACCCCTGGACCATGGGCGAGGGGTTAATAAAGATGCAGTCCCTTTTTTAGGATTGTTTTATTGATTTTTCAGAAAAAAAATTACATGGGCTTCGCCGTATTTCTGGAACCAGCCGAAACCAGCAGGCAGCGACGGGCTGCCCCAACCCCCAGATGCCTATTTGTACCTGGCCAGACACAAGAATATAGGGGAGCCCTTTTTTTTTATTATTTCATGAATTTCATGAAATAGTAAAAAAAAAATGCGTGGGGCTCCGTGCAATTTCTTTGTCTAGCCAGGTACAGCTAAGCAGCTGGGGGCTGGAATCCGCAGCGCAGGGATGCCCAAGATTTCTGGGCACCCCCCGCTGCAAATTGCAGCCCGCAGCCGCCCCAGAAGATGGCGCGTTCATTGAAGCGCCATCCTCTGTCGCTGAACCCCGCTCTTCCAGCAGCTCTGGTGGCGGTGGCACGCTGGGTAATAAAGAGGTTAGGGCCAGCTTTGTATTATCAGCTGGCCCTAAGCCCGAAATTTATGGCGGTCACGCCAATATTAGACATGATCGCCATGAATTTCTATTAAATTGTTTTAAAAAAAAACAACACAGAGAAATTTTTTTTATTAGGAATAAAAAAAAAGACATTAGGGACTCCATCTTTAATTAAAAAAATCCTCTTCCGTCCGACGTAGTCCAAAACGCGATGTCCTCTCTGCTACATCCCTGTGCATAGATATAGATGTCTATGCACAGGGATGAGCAGACTGAGAACAATCTCAGCTCTGCTACACACAGGAAGAGCAGGCGGGCTCTAGGACCCTGGAGCTGCGGCAGCCTGTACAGAGCAGACAACCTGACTCCTTACTGTGCGAGTTTCCCAGCGATTACTTGCACAGTAAATGAGTCCAATGCAAGTCAATGCCAATCCTAGTTTTGTCAGAGTCTCTGACAAAACTAGGATTGCTTCAGGCTGAAGCTTCCGAGACACATCTGCGATTTGTAAATCGCACACTACTCGCTATTACTCGCTTCCCCATTCATTAACATTGGACTCGCTAGACTCGCAACGAGTAGCGAGTCCCGGGCTCGGACTCGCTAGAGTCAAGCGATTCCGAGTAATTTAGGACTCGCCCATCACTAGTTAGTATCTAATAGTATGGCTGGCTTTACCAATGTGCAACTGGTGATGAGGCCATGTAAACTAGTATGGGATCATATGGAGCATATATATATCAGTATTGGAACCATACATAACAAGATGGGGAGAGATATAGCTGGATGGGGACTACATATAGCAGGATGGAGATCATATATAGCAGGATGAGGACATATCACATTTGAGTACATCACATACCAGTAAGGGGTTAAATTAACCCCCAACCAAAGTAAAATCATTAAATAATGCCCTCCTGGAGTATAATAATAATAAAATAAGTCTCCTTGGAGTATAATCAAATAGTAACTTATTGTAAAATAATACCCACCTAGAGTATAACTTATTTCTTCTTTGAGCATGTGCCAGGCATATTGCTGAGTGCCATTCACTGACAGCTATCAGTTTGGTTTTGCTATACATATTGAGTTAATAAAATCATGTCAAAGTACCATAGTATGCAGCATGTAATTCTGATTATTGGAGGTAACTTTTTTTTTTATCGCTTGATACTCCAGATATTTGTCTGAGTCACATTTGTACATAATACTAGCTCTTCTACGATGTATATGGTTATATGTGTATATGTATACATGTATTGATCATGGATCTGGTGATGTATTCATGTACTGATAATAGTGTTGGTGATGTAGTAATTTACTGATGGTGGTTCTAGTGATGTATTCATGTAATGGTGGTGGATGAGATGATGTGGTCATATATTGATGGTGATTCTGGTGATGTACTCCTGTTTTGATGGTGAATCTGGTGATGTGTTTATATACTGATGATGGCTCTGGTGATGTGTTCCTGTACTGATGGTATTTCTTGTGATGTATTCATTTACTGATGGTGGCCCTGATGATATCTTCCTGTACTGATGGTGGGTCTGGTGCTGTATACCTGTAATGCTGAAGGTTCTAGTGCTGTATTCAAATACTGATGGTGGTTCTAGAGATGTGTTCATGAACTGATGGTGGCTCTGGTTATGTTTTCATTTACTGTTGCTGGTTCTTAAAACTGCAATTAGCTTAACATTTTAGTCTAATTTATAAACAGGGATCCAAACTTTAATGATCCAGCATGTCAAGACTCTTATGGCAGCTGCTCTGTCCTAGGTAACTGAGGAGCACTTGGCTGAGCAAAATGATTCTGTGTAAGGGGGTGTTAGGGGAGAAAGCTGTTAGCTTTGGTAGACAGCTCTCTAATATGTAATGAAAGTTTAAAGGGGCTTTCTGTTTTAAGAAAATCTGTTTCCTGTTCAAATTTGTTGTAAAAATAAAACATGTTAAAAAAAAAAGCTCTCTATTCAATCCCTTTTGGTTCAGCAATGAGTCTGTGTCTCTGCTAAAGTGTCTGTTATTGTGAGCATTGCTGACGTCACTGCATCAGCACTGCAGCAAATCGGTGAGCTCAACATCTTATGTCATTTACACAGGCAGAGCCAATGATCTCAATGACTGGGTGCTTTGTCAATGTGATGATAGTGCTGCTGAGAACAACAGACACTGGAGTAGGGGCAAAGACTCAGTGCTGGATCTGGAGAGGGTGCGCAAGACCTTATTTGATTTTCTTCATGACTCCGCCTAGGGACTAAACTTTCCAGAAAACCCCTTTAAGCCCCACATATTAGATAGCTACGCACTCATATAGAAATCAAATGTTTTTACATGTTAGAAAAAACTTATTGTTTATTTTTATCAGTTGTGGTAAAGAACCAACAAAATATAAATTTCCAAGCTACTTCTGCCTCTTAGACAGAAAAAATACCATACTACACTAGGATGACACACAGATGCTTACCACGTGCTCTCTGCTTTGCAAATCAGATGAAAAATAAATTTTCATCTATCTCAATAACGAGGACGTGAAATTGATAAATGAACGGAATGCCTATTAATTTCTATGGGAATTCCAGCTGCCTGCTCACTGACAGCAACACGTCAAAGGCCTTGTTGTTGAGTGTTCTGAGTAAACAAAACAGAAGGGTTGGGGCACCAAAGGGCAAATTTGCACGGGGCACCATTCAATCTAAAGCTGGCCCTTCCTAGTAGCACCCCTTCGACAAGTTACACAGCTTATAAATGCTTTTTGTAGCCAGCCATAAGTCTTTCAATTCTTGTTTGATGGATTTTCATCCATTCCTTCTTGTAAAAGTCTTCCAGTTCTGTGAGATTCCTGTGTCGTCTGGCATGCACTGCTCTTTTGAGGTGTAGCCACAGATTTTCAATGATGTTAAGATCAGGGGACAGTGAGGGCCATCTTAAAATCTTTAGCTTGTGCCTCTTGAGGTCTCCTAATGTGGATTTTGATGTGTGTTTAGGATCATTATCCATATTTAGAAGCCATCCTCTTTGAACTTTAGCTTTTTTACAAATGGTTTTATGTTTGTATCAATAATTTGTTGAATTTTCATTGAATCTATTCTTTTCCTCTACCCATGAAATGTTCCCTGTGCCATTGTCTGCAATACACCCCCAAAGCATGATTGATTCACTCTTATGCTTAATGGTTGGCTAGATGTTCTTTCCCTGAAATTTTGTGCCCTTTTTTTCTCCACACATAACTTTGATCATTGTTGCCAAAGAGTTTTAATTAAATCTCATATGTAAATAGGACTTGTTTTCACAAGGAATCAGGCTTGTTTAGATGTTCTTTTGAATACTTATGATGCTTAATTTTTTGCTGAGGACACAGGAAAGACTTACTTCTGATGACTCTTCTGTAAAGGCCATATTTGGTCAGGTTTCTCGGAACAGTACAGTAGAACAACGTACCACAATTCCAGAGTCTGCTAAATTTTCCTGAAAGTACTTCACAGTCAAGTGGTGGTTCTGATTTGTCTCTCTAGTAATTCTCTAAATAGCTCTCACAGAAATGTTGCTTAAGGCCATGTCACACACAACAACGCTCCAGTGATCCCGACAGTGATAACGACCTGCCGGAATCGTTGGAGCGTCGTTACCTGGTCGCTGGGGAGCTAAACAGGCAGATCTCCCCAGTGATCAAGGACCTGGGAGCCACCTCCCACATCGCTGAAGGCAATGTTACCAGCGTCCTCCCTGCTTAGCGCTGTCTGTAAGCAGGGAGGACACTGGTAACTATGATAAACACCGGGTATCCAGGCAGTGTGCACTGCCTGGATACCCGGTGTTTACCATGGTTACCAGCCAGTGAGGTCACTGATCACTGGTTTTTCGCTGTCACACGCAGCGATGCGTGCTCACCAGCGGGAGACCAATGATGAAAAAATGACCCAGAGAACTTTGCAGCGATCAGCGACCTCACAGTAGGGGCCTGATCGCTGCTAGATGTCACACATAACAAGATCGCTGGAGAGATAGTTGTAACGTCACAGTTACAACAATCTCGCTAACGATCTCGTTATGTGTGACTGGGCCTTTAGTCTTCCAAACTTTATCTTGACCTCCATTGTTCCTGTTAACTGCCATTTATTGATTACATTTGAACTGAAGAAAGGGCAACTTAAAAAAGCTATGCTGTCTTCCTATAGCCTTCTTCTGCTTTGTGGGCCTCCACCATTTTGTATTTTCAGAGTGCTAAGCAGCTAACTTTGTGTCAGTCTTAGCCTTCCTACTTTCATACCTCTACATCTGACTTTGCAATAAAATGAATACAAATTAGAACAGACTTTTTTTGCAATCAATTTAAAATGTAACTACTGTTTAAATTTTTATTTAATAATAATGTAGAGCAAGTGATTTTAATAAACTCAAATATACTTCATAAGAGATATCTGGAATAAAATCATTCATAAATCATCTAGAATATGTACCCCACTAGGCTGTTTATAAACCTCACATATAAGAGTGAGGGGGTGGGGCTTACACAGAGTGACTGGGTACAGGAGATCAGTGTATATGCAGGCTATTACGTCAGACAAAGGACTCCAGTTTGACAGCACAAAGTCGGGAGGTCTTATGTCCTGCATTCCTGCAGCCTGATTTGGATGCACGAGATAAGATCTGTTTTTGTGCTATCAGCTTGGAGTGGCCTGTCCCTTATGTAATCTGATACAGTGATCACCTGTAGCCATGTTAGACAAGCACAGGGTAGGCCCCTCCCCCTTCACCCTTCTATGGTTATAGGCCCATATTCAGTCTGTGTAAGAGGCTGAAGATGGATCTTACTGAGAATGGGATTCAGACACAGTCAAGTGGGGACATCTTGTGTCAGATTTATGAATGGTTTTTCATCACATTTCTCTTATGAAGAATATTTGAAAGTTTATTAAAATCACTTGCTCTACATTTATTTATTTAGTTATACTTAATAAAAATGTAAATGGCAGTTACACTTTAAAGAAAGGGTCAGCAAGATTCAGACAAGAAAGTAATGAATTATGTCATAGATTTCTTAAGATGTTAATCTATGAAAAATAATAATAGCTATGTATTTTTCCAAAATAGTTATCACTTTAATTTATAGAAAATCTTAAAATCTTAAACTTTGTGAATCAAATCATATTTTAAAAAAATGTGCTATGAGCACAGATTAAATAAGGAATAGCTACATTTTATTTTAAAAAAAATTGAATGCACCTTAAAAACTAAGCAGAGAAGGCAGAGTATAAGGCCTTATGCAGATGTCCATGCTAAATGTACATGGGTACAAAAATATTCAGACCCCTTTAAATTTTTCACTCTTTGTTTCATTGCAGCCATTTGGTAAATTTGAAAAGTTCATTTTTTTTCTCATTAATGTACCCCATCTTGACTGAAAAAAACCAGAAATGTAGATATTTGTGCAATTTATTAAAAAAGAAAATTTAAATATCACATGGTCATAATTACTCGGACCTTTTGCTTTGACACTCATATTTAACTCACATGCTGTCCATTTCGTTGTGATCTTGCTTGAGATGGTTCTACTTCTTCATTGGAGTCCAGCTTTGTTTAATTAAACTGATAGGACTTGATTTGGTAAGGCACATACCTGTCTATATAAGACCTCACAGCTCACAGTGCACGTCAGACCAAATGAGAATCAGGAGGTCAAAGGAACTGTCCAAAGAGCTCAGAGACAGAATTGTGACAAGGCACAGATCTGGTCATGGTTGCAAAAGAATTTCTGCAGTACTCAAGGTTTCTAAGACATTTGGGACCACCAGAAGTCTTCCTTGACCTGGCCATGCATCCATACTGAGCAGTCATGGAGACAAACCTTAGTGAGAGAGGTAAAGAAGAACCCCAAGATCACTGTGGCTGAGCTCCAGAGATGCAGTAGGGAGATGGGAGAAATTTACACAAAGTCAACTATCACTGCAGCCTTCCACCAGTCAGGCCTTTATGGCAAAGTGGCCCGACGGAAGCCACTCCTCAGTGCAAGACATATGAAAGCCTGCACTGAGTTTTAAAAAAAACACTTGAAGGACTCCCAGACTATGAGTAATTGGATTCTCTTGTCTGATGAGATGAAGATAGAACTTTCTGGTGGTAATTCTTAGCCGTATGTGTGGAAAAAACCAGGCACTGCTCATCACCTGCCCAATGAAGTCCCAACAGTGAAACATGGTGGTTGCAGCATCATGCTATGGGGGTGTTTTTCAGATGCAGGACAGGAGGACTGGTTGCAATTGAAGGAAACATGAATGTGGCCAAGTAAAGAGCTATCCTGGATAAAAACCTAGGGATGAGCGAGTACCGTAATATTCGGACTCACTATACTCGCAACGAGTAGGTACAGTACTCGTTACTCATTACGAGTACAGCAAGTCTGAATACTTTCGCAGTGTATCTATAGATGCACTGCGAAAGTAGCCTAAAAGTGAATAAAAGTTGTTAAAAATAATAAAATTACATAATCACCTGTCCGACGCCTGCACCGGGACCGTCCCAGAAGACCTGCGATCCCCGAACAAGGACCTGTGACTACCAACCAATCAGATGGCCGGTAGCGATGTGGCCAATCAGATGGTGACACGTCACAACCACGTGATCGCTAGCGGCCACCTGATTTGCCAGATTGCAAGCTCCTAGGTGTACTGTGAGGACCTTTCAACCTGGCCAATAAGTTGGCCGCTAGCGATCACGTGGTTGTCATGTGTCACCATCTGATTGTCCATATTGCTACCGGTCATCTGATTGGCTGGTAGTTACAGGTCCTCGTCCGGGGATCGCAGGTCTTCTGGGACGGTCCCGGTGCAGGCGTCGGACAGGTGAGTATGTAATTTTATTATTTTTAACAACTTTTATTCACTTTTAGGCTACTTTCGCAGTGTATCTATAGATACACAGCGAAAGTATTAGGACTGCTTGCTACTCCCGAGTACACATAAGATACTCGGAGAGTAGCAAGTAGCCGAATACTATTCAGCGAGTTCCGAATAGTATAGCGTATACTCGATCTTCCCTATAAAAACCTCTTCCAGCGTTTGCTGAAGCTCAGACTTGGTCGAAGGTTCACCTTCCAACAAGCCATTGACCCTATGCACAAAAGTAAAATAACAAAGGAGTTGCTTCAGAACAACTCTGTGACCATTCTTCACTGGCCTAGACAGAGCCCTGACCTAAACCCAATTGAGCATCTCTGGAGAGACCTGAAAATGACTGTCCACCAATGTTCACCATCCAACCTAACGGAACTGGAGAGAATCTGCAAGGATGAATGGCAAAGGATCCCAAAATCCAGGTGTAAAAAACTTGTTACATCATTCTCAAGAAGACTCATGGCTGTACTAGCTCAAAAGGTGCAAATACTCAATACTGAGCAAATGGTCTGAATACTTATGACGATGTGATATTTTAGTTTTTCTTGTTAAATACATTTGCACAAATATCTACGTTTCTGGTTTTTTTCAGTCAAGACAGGGTGCAGAGTGTACATTAAGAAAAAAATTAACTTTTTTGAAGTTACCAAATGGCTGCAATGAAACAAAGAGTGAAACATTTAAAGGGGTCTGAATAATTTCTGTACCCACACTATGTGTTCTATTCTTGTTGTTGAAAGATAGAAAAAAATACCCATTACAGTGTATGGGTATGTTTACATGCATGGCCGGCTCCAGGTTTTTGTGGGCCTCGGTTGAAACAGTCTCACTGGGCCCCTTTAACACATACCAAAATTCATGAATATAATATAGAAGCTGCGGGCTGTGCAAATATAATAAAGAGGCTCCAGGGTTGAATATATATATAATATCGAGGCTGGGGGGCAGTATATATTATAAGGAGGCTGTGTCAGCCCAGCACAGCGTCCAAATAATAGATATAGTCCAGCACAGCTTCCAAATAATTAACATAGCCTAGCACATTCTCTAATAAAAATAATAATAATTTATATAGCCCAGGACACCCTCCAAATAATATTTATAGTCCAACACAGCCTCCAAATTTTATATACAGCTCAGCACACATTCCAAATAATATATATAGCCCGTCCAGCTTCCAAATGATATATACAGCCCAAACAGTCTCCAGATAATATATAGAGTTCAGCAGCCTCCAAATAATATATAATAGCTCAGCACAGTTTACAAATAATATACACAGCCAGCAGCCTCCAAATAATATATATAGCCCAGCACAGCCTCCTGGTTATACATATAAACCCCCATGTGCCTCCCCGTTTAATGCTGCTTCTCATCCCATATGACACCCACCCATTTCATACTGCTTCTCCCGCATGTGACCCCCTGTTTCATACTGCTTCTGCCTCCATGTGGCCACCTATTCATACTGTTCATCACCATGCAGCCTCCATTAATCATGCCTTTCATACCCATTCCCCTCCACATTCATACTTTCCATATCATCCCCCCATGTGGACCCCCTGATTCATACTGCTCTCTCCCCATGTGCCCCCCTGATTCATGCTGCTTTTTCCCCATATGGCACCCCCTATTCATACTGCTTCTCACCCCTTGTGACCCCCATTTCATCTTCCTCTCTACCTTTTGGCCCCTTTTTTCAAATGCTTTCCCTCCATCCAAAGTGTGGCCCCCTGTTCCGATCTTCACCCCCGCAGCTGTCTGCTCTCTCTTCAGCCCTCGTGCTTACCTACTCAGGCTCCATGATTCTGTCTTTCTCAGTGGTGCTTTACAATCTGCACAGATGCGACAGTGTGATGAGAGAAACTCATCTTGCAGCATCAGCACAGTGCACCTTGGATCAGCAGCAGATGCTCTGAGCTGAGCTATAATAAACCACAAGTTCCCTTGCACCACAGATCAATCAGTGTCCCAGAATTCAATAAAACTCATTATTTAATGTATTCAATAATACTGTATACTGTTGCCAGTGCTGACACTTCTAGCCCTACCTTGCAAAGATTCCGGTTACCATATAGAGAATGGAGAGGGATGATTAAAAAAAAAAAATTTCTACATGCAACCCTGGTGCCACCCCCTCCTGAGACCTGCCACCCTGTTTGCGCCTCCACATGGCTAATTTACATTAAATGCAAATTAACCATGTGGACAGGTACTATGCCCTCAGCTACTGCCTGATCCTGATATCCCCCTTGCCGTCCGGGCTGCCTGTCCCTGATGGGCCTCTTGCTATCAGTGCTGCCTGTCCCTGATGACAAGTGGGTCCCCCAGCTGTCTAGAGCCCGGCATTTGCTCAGGTGAGCTGGATGCTGACACCGGCACTGTTGACATTTCTATTTTTTTGTCCAATTTGTAATTCAAACACCCTGACATTCAAGTGAATGCCTCAGTGAAAAAAATGGATAACACTTGGATGCCATTTTTGATGTCCATTTTTTTTATTGTTTTACAATTAGGAGAAGCTTAGAGGGTTTTTTTGCATGTGAGAAAAAAAAGAAACCAAACAGAAGACCAAAAATGAATGAAATTGATAAAATGATAATAATAAAAAACTACAAGTCATCCTTCAAAACAGAAGCCAAGAAAATAAACTTTCTTTCTAGAAAATGTGATACTGTTATAAATATTTTTCTAAAAAACAATTTCGCCCCTTAATTGGATGAGTCGGGTACCCCATGTGGCTGGGTCTACTTCTGGAGTAAGTTACGTCACTTTAGTGGTGTAACCTATGATAAATTTGATGGGTGGACATGAGTATGCCATGTCCCACAAACCGATTGGTGTGTACATGCCAAAAGTAGCAATTTTTCTGTGCAATTGCAGTCTTGCAAAAATAATTGCGACTTATTAAGGTGTTTATGCCATATTTCTGATGTATATGAGGAAAGTATTCTTGGTGAGTCTTGGAGCACTCAAAGATACAGGATGCAGCAGGGCCAGATTCATTATGGGCACAGGGTAGAAACAGCACTTATGTCTCTGACTCAATGAGGAAGGGGTGGGGCACTTCCTTTCTTGCAAGAAAGAGAAGAGGTTTTAGGACCTTTCGTGATGTCAGATGCGAAGTCAGATGACCGCGACCACGTGACTCTACCAGGTAGTGGAGGATCTGGCACCGCTACACTGTCGGCCGACGCTGGGTGCTTACATCACGGTTATGCAGGGCTTGCACAACCAGCTAAGGTGAGAGGCTAGACCTCACAGCAGAGTTAAATAACCCCACTGCCCTCTGGGTATTATTCAAGGGTGCGCCTCTTTTATTTTAGTTTTGCATAATTCTGATGTAAGCACCTTGATGAGTTTGCCCTAATGTGTACAACATGGTGTCATTGGCCAAAATATTATATTCCTAAAAGAGAAAGCCCTTAAACAGCTATGTTGATGGAAAAACTACGAGGTTGCATCACAAGTACCA
This sequence comes from Allobates femoralis, assembly GCA_033576535.1. Lineage (NCBI taxonomy): Eukaryota > Metazoa > Chordata > Amphibia > Anura > Aromobatidae > Allobates > Allobates femoralis. Next base: position 511,971,023 of record JARQOC010000001.1, read on the forward strand.
AATTCTAAATTTTGTTCCGATCTGCGTTTTTTGGCTATGCTTTTGTTATTAATAACTGTTTTTCCATTGGTTTCAGTACAGACATCACAAAGAATGTTATATTTATTAATACAGAAATTCCATTTGTAAGCCCTCTCTCTTGTTTCCGGTTAGCAGAGAAATCCAGGGTTGGCGCTTTTTGTGCCACATACAGAACGTTTCAAAAGGAAGATAATAGAATGTATTGACTCCTGCCTGCCAATGCAAATAAATCAGTATCTCTCCATTTATTCTAACCACTTGTGAGCAGCTTATATGATATCCAACTAGATACCATGTCTTCCCTTTATAATCATTTATTGGTTTTACTGCAAGGTGCCCTTTTTATTACAAGCTTTGTTGAATGAATTATACATGATGCAAACAAGATTTGGAATCATAAATTCGGGGAAAAGAACATTTTGTTTTATTGTGTATTTCATTTTCCTATGTATTTCAGCAACATAAAATGTTACATTAAGAAGTAGCTTTATATTATTCAATCCTGGTGCAGTAATTCAGGGGTAGATACTTATCCATTTACATAAAACCAATTAATTTAAGTATCCATATCACGTTCACGTATATGATTCTAGAATGTTATTTTAAAAACAGTAAATTGAAAATAAATCTAGGTAATATATGAAAAATATATGATGGGAAGTAGTGTCAGAAACTCGGTGAGCATGATGGCTACCAAAACTCAGATTATAAAGGGGAGCCATCATATACTGTAGTGACTGCCAAGAACCACCACCGATGCCCCCAACCGCGCAGTTAAAAAACACCACACCACATCTATTTAACCATTTAGTAGAGAGGTATCAACATAACACCAACTCCATTGTAACTTTCTTTTATATTGGAAATAATTGGCCACAGCTCAAAACATAGGCTTAACATAATCTGTAACACTGAGTGGGTAGAAACACTATGCCACCGGCCACCCAGGGCATGTTTGCACTCACCAATGCCCTCTTTCACCCGCCAAGGAGAAGTGAAGGTGTAAACCTGATCTGTGATCCCCACCAACTTAAATTTGTAGGAGCTGATCGATCCCGTCATGGAGACCAGATAGGAATACATCTATTCCTGTGTCGTTCAAGTGTACCCCATCCAGTAACATTAGGCATTAGACTCCAGCTGGAAATGACAGATGGAAACACCAAATTTAAAACGAACAAACTTAGAGATCCATATATTCTAAGTGCGATGAAATCTCTACAGGGCTGCCCCTGCCCTGGCACCCTGCCAAACAACATGGTGACAATTTCAGACCACACCAAGAAAAGCCCAGCGAAAAAACAGTGAAATTTATTGAGGTTTGCTCTCATAAAAGTGAGGAGCTCCACAAGGCGAAACTTAACCAGGTCATTGTGACTCACCGTGGCCGGGACTCCGGTTTAGACAGGCGATGCTTCCTTCCTCCTTGTCACGGGTGGACCGCGCCTGCCTGTAGTGGAGCTCGGTGCACTACAGATCAAAAGGGTTGAAGACGTCTTGGTAGAACAGATTAAAGGGGTTTTTAATTTATTCGTGACGCCACCTATGAGTAGTTTCGGTAAGGGCTACCGACGCTGCGGAACCTCCGGGGGATGGACAGCAGCAAGATGTTACGCTCCCCACAGGCTGAGCGGTGATCCCCTGAGGCTGGAGCTGCTCAAGATGTTGTGCGGCAGCTGCGGTTACCTTGTTGTGCGGACGGACAGTTCATAAGGAAGCACAGACACAGAAAGTCTCTATAACGGTCTTTACTGTAACCAGCTTGCAGTACATGGCATACAGTGGTTGAGTAGTAGACCGGGTGGACTCAGCAGTGATAGTGTCCCTCAGAGATCCGCAAGTGTTCCTCCATTCTAACTAATTGGTTGCCAGTGTCGCCCAGGAATACCAGGTTGGGTACGGGGAGGCTGCTTCAATGCCCTATCCATGATGTACGTTCTGGATGTTTTGGGGAGCCTTGGATCCCTCGGTGGGTACACCGCTGGTTAGACGACTGGAAGTTGGCTGGTGGTGGGGTGCTCCTGTGAAGCTGCTCCTCCACGCTTCTGGTTCGCGTAGCAGAGGTGAACTGCTGCCAGCTTCGGTACCAGTGAACCGGCTGTAGGTTGTGGGCACGGGAGTCTTTTGGGAACCCGTGTGAATAATGCCCAATCCCGGTAGTTAAGGCCTCAGGTGCAGACACCCGACCGGTGACGGCCCAGGGGCCCGCACGGGGTGCGGAGCCCCCGCTCCTCTCCAAGCTCTGTGTTCTAGGCTTCGCTCTAGATCCCAGGTTCTTCTGTTCTCTGGTCTAGACTATTGTGTGTTCTACTACACTTCCCTAACACTCCACCCACCAGGACCTATGATTGGCCCTCTGTTCTAGGTGATGCATGTTGGGTTGGATCTCAAAGTTAACTATATCACTGCTGTGTCAGAGAATATTGCGGCTGCAATACTCCCTTGTGACGCACTCGTTGCGGGGCGCCACAATTGCCCCCTGTGTGAATGACAAGAACCACAGGATTGTGAAACACGATAAATATCCACACCACTTCTGGCAGCACCTGCAACCTCTTATTCCCCTCCAGTTAACATCATGGAAATCAAGCGATCTTCCACCCGGGCATGTTTCGGGTCTCTGGGCAGCCCAATAAACTTACGAATGGCCCATGATCCATATGTTGAGCCTAGCAGAATCTGAAAAAGACAACAGGCCATAACCACTCACAATTACACTGTAATAAAAAGTTTTTTTGCATCAACAACAGCTTCTCACCCTTCTCTCTCATTTTTTTTTTAAATACACAGCTCACATAACATGCTTGCAAAAAACATTATCTAGACTAACAGGGAAGATTTAAAGAATTCAGGCCTGATATACCTGAAGAAACAATTGGACTTCTATATAACAACCCTCTTGATCTCCTGGTTTGACATACCTTCCCTAGCAATCTCAAAAAAGAAAGTGTCCCAAATTCCTTCAGTGGCAAACCTACCTTTTCCATTGATTTCCTAAGCATGCCTAAGAACTGAAAAAACATCAACAGGGAACCACCAGAATGTGCAAAAAAGGTTGAACTGGGAACTCGAGATAACGCCTAATTAACTGAATAGGACATAAGGGGCTGGGAATGGAATAAAGAGGGAACCAAAGCCCTAAGCCTTCTTGATCAGTCTTGGATTTTCTAATTCTAATACGCATACCGTCATTACAAAATGCAACATCATCATGCTAGAGACACCTGTCCCAGAAAACCGAATGTGGAACTAATTTACTAACGCATAAGGCACCAGAAAAGGCAAAAAAAGCTGTGGAACAAAGCACGACATCACAGCTATCATCGTAAACCTCCCCCAAATTATCTATAATGTTCTTTAAAATAAGGAAAGAAACAGGCCTCCTATGCTCCTCCCTTGTCTAACCTTTTAAAGCTTGCACTATTATAAAATTCTTTGTCTTATCCGACCAACCTCTCAACCTAAAATGAAAAGCAAGACCCAACAACCGGTTTTGGGCTATAGCAGAGTGATGTACCATAAGGTGACCTCCAACCTCTCTGCATCCGATGAATGAATCGGACAATCACCCACCACTGTACACCGTTCCCTCCAGGTTTTACTATACGCTCTTCATGTTAAAGGGCAATCAACACCTGCACTAGGGGCAGAGGCTGCACTCTGGCATCGACCAGACATAGCCTGTGCAATCCATACTCTCCTGATCGGCACTGTTCAAAATCTCTGAAAGTCAAATCGAGACAATAACGTTTTGAACCCCAGGCACATGCTATAAACCAAATATTTATTAAAGATGAGACATCTTAAAACAAGTGAACGCTCTAACTTAATGAGAGGCAGGGATGAGCAGAAATCATCTATTGTATCGACTTGGAGCCTGAATACCATGTCAGTGGAATTGATCTCTATTAGGGATGGGCGAATCTACTCGCTTGGACTCGTTACTCTGCGAGTAGTAGGGGACTCGCAGGACTCGGTACTCTGCGAGTTTCCAAGCGATTACTCGCACAGCAACGAGTCCAATGCAAATCAATGGCAATCCTAGTTTTTTCAGAGTTTAGAATCCAAGAGAAAAACGATTTTGGCTCATTTGCATGCATTCAGAGTTTAGAATCCAAGAGAAAAACGATTTTGGCTCATTTGCATGCATTCAGAGTTTAGAATCTAAGAGACAAACGATTTTGGCTCATTTGCATGCATTCAGAGTTTCAATCCGAGAGCATTCAGGATTTTTCTCAGTCTCTAAACTCGCTATCACTGTATCATTATTGACAGTCAATTCGGTTCAACCTAACATAAACAATAGCAGAGGAATTGATGCAATACTCGCTTCCCCATTAATTAACATTGGACTCGCTAGACTCGCAACGAGTAGCGAGTCCCTGACTCAGACTCGTTACAGTCTAGCGATTCCGAGTAATTTAGGATTCGCCCATCCCTAATCTCTATATCCAAAAAAAAATAGGTTAGTGATGGGACCAACAGTTTTTTCCGCAGAGAAGGAAGCCCCAAATTTTTCAGTGATAGCCTTAAAGGTACTGAGGGCAACAAACCTCTGTCTAAGTTAGTGGGGCCAACAAAAAGAAAATCGGCCAAGTTGTGAGTAATGGAAGTGACCTTGGACTCATCCTTAATGACCCGTTCTAAAAAAGAACCGAAGAGCTTGAAAAAACAACAAGAGATGGAGCAACCCATTGGTAAACAGGTGTCATAACAATAAGGTCCGTCAAAAAAACAGCCCAAATGGTGGTGACAATTGGGGTGGACAGGTAACAGTTAAACAGCTGAAGCGACATTCGACTTTGCCAGCCAAGCACCAGGGTCAGAATCCTGAACAGGGAACACTGCCCTGTCAAATGAAACATAGGGCACCATTGCGTCCTCAGCGGGAATACTGTCGTTCACGGAAGAACCAAAAAGGTAGGAAAGGTGGTAGATTACACCCCAAACAGTGGTGACAATTGGGGTGGACAGGTAACAGTTAAAAAGCTGATACTGTAAACAGTACTGTACAGATACTGTAACAGTTAAAAAGCTTAATACTGTAATTTCCTCCGGGATCAATAAAGTTTATCTTATCTTATCTTATCTTAAATTAAATTAAATTCGCTTTGTTCCTTTTTGGGGACGATTCCCAAAGGAAAAACCCTTAAGTTGCAAACAAGAAGGCAGAGATTGACCCAGCAATGGGGAAAAACGGCAGCATGTAGAGGAAAAATATATAAAACTTCACTTTATTGCAAATCCATAAAAAAATATATAAAAATAATGCACCGTGTGCACATGCACATGCGGCAGTCGGATCAGTCAGATCAGAGTGACATGTTTCGGCTAAAACGGAAGCCTTAATCATTCATGATCACATGATTAAGGCTTCTGTTTTAGCCAAAACACATCACTCTTAACTGTCCTATGGACTGATCTGACTGCCACACACTGTGCATTATTTTTATATATTTTTTTATGGATTTGCAATAAAGTGAAGTTTTATATAGTTTTCCTCTACGTGCTGCCGTTTTTCCCCATCGCTGGGTCAATCTCTGCTTTCTGGTTTTCATAATCGGCAGTTGCCAAGCCGCGACTCATGCTATGAAGGGGATTCTCGGAGAAGGACATCAATGCTGAGCTGATATCTCTTCTTTCTTGTCTTAACTTAAAAAAGGTAGATTGTAAAATGGGCGCCTCATGCATTCCAAAGAAACTTCTTTGTGCAATTTTAAGCCCTTCCAGACCTTTGACGTTATAGAGACGTCATGAAAGTCGGTGTGCTCCCGACCTATGATGTCTCTATAACGTGATGACTTGTTTGCGATCCTGCAGCTTCGGTGACAGGGCCAGTGACAAGTCACCGGAGCTGCAGGATCGCAAGGACTAAACTATAACAAATTGTGGGGTATTGGTTTGTCTTTTGGTCCAAAACACGTAAGCCTGTGAGCCCCTACACGGCTCCCCACGGATCACAAGTCCTATCCACTAAATTCTTATCTCAAGTGAGCAAAGGACAAAATAGAAAATAAATTCTCTTACCACAGCAGATTCTGGTCAGACGACCATTACACTCAGTGCTGTGTGCAGCTTTGCCCAGGTTATAACTGAAGGCATTATGAATGCAAGACACCAGCCCCAATCACTAGCAACCTCCTTTCACACAGATTGAGTGACCACTGGTTGTCCTGCACACACAATGGGCTCCATATAGGGCACAGTTCACACAGGCCTGCACAGTGTATGCCCAGCCTCTTACATTAGCCCCCATTTCAGTAGGCGGGCTGTTGTGGCATTCAACACCGCTACCTGCGCCGGAACAAACGCACCCATACGGCCCAGCTACACACAGCAACAAAAGAGTGCAAGAAAAAAACACAATGCACACAGCACTGAGTGTAATGGTCGTCTGACCAGAATCTGCTGTGGTAAGAGAATTTATTTTCTATTTGTATGTGTGAGTGCGTGCGTGCATGTGTGCGTGCATGGATGTGTGCGTTTGTGGATGTGTGCATGCATGGATGCGTGCGTGCGTGGATGTGTGTATGAATGGATGTATGCATGGATGGATGTGTGCATGCATGGATGTGTGCATGCGTGGATTGATGGGTGCATGGGTGGATGGATGGATGCATGGGTGGATGGATGCATGGGTGGATGGATGGGTGCAACAAGGAATCAAGTGTCCACTTGTTGTTGTCTCTGGGATCATAGTCATGGTGCACTGTATGACAGACCATAGCCATACAGTGCACCATAACTCTGACCCCAGAGACTGTAGGAAGAGGACACTTAATCCCTTGCTGTAGTCTCTGGATGGAGCAGAGGCGATCGAGCATCGTGGGACCTTCGTTGTGGTCTACACCAGAGGCAATCGAGCATTGTGGGACCTTCGTTGTGAATCTTTTTAATAAAGATGGAGTCCGAATTTTGTTTGTGTGCCTGAACATTGGAGCTCCCCCACAAGTGACCCCATTTAGAAATTAGACCCCCCCAAGGAACGTATCTAGATGCATAGGGAACACTTTGAACCCCCAGGTGCTTCACAAATTGATCCGTAAAAATTAAAAAGTACCTTTTTTTTCACACAAATGTTTTTTTGGCCTAAATTTTTTCATTTTCACATGGGCAACAGAATAAAATGCATCCTAAAATTTGTTGGGCAATTTGTCCTGAGTACACCGATACCTCATATGTGGTCATAAACCACTGTTTCGGTGCACGGCAGGGCTCAGAAGGGAAGGAGCGCCATTTCACTTTTTGAATGGAAAATTAGCTCAAAAAGTCAAATTGTGCTACTTCCCTTTTGAGCCCTGCCGTGCACCCAAACAGTGGTTTATGGCTACACATGGGGTATCGGTGTACTCAGGAGAAATTGCACAACTAATTTTAGGATCCATTTTATCCTGTTGCCCATGTGATAATGAAAGAATTAAGGCTAAAAGAACATTTTTGTTAGAAAAATTAAAATGTAATTTTTTTCCTTCCACGTTGCTTTAGTTTCTGTGAAGCACCTGAAGGGTTAATAATCTTCTTGAATGTAGTTTTGAGTAGCTTGAAAGGTGCAGTTTTTGGAATGGTGTCACTAAAAAAAAAGTTTTTTTCCAAAATTGTGCTGATGTAAAGTAGACATGTGGGAAATGTTATTTATTAACTCTTTTGTGTCACAACTCTCTGGTTTAGCAGAATAAAAATTCAAAATTTGAATATTGCGAAATTTTCAAAATTTTTGCCAAAGTTTTGATTTTTTCACAAATAAATGCAAAAATGATTGACCTAAATTTACTACTATCATGAAGCCCAATATGCCACGAAAAAACATTCTCAGAATCGCTAGGATCCGTTGAAGTGTTCCAGAGTTATTACCTCATAAAGGGACACTGGTCAGAATTGCCAAAAATGCCAAAGTCTTTAGGGTCAAAATAGGCTGGGTCCTGAAGGGGTTAAGGCCAAAACATGGTGTAAATCACGGACTGGCTTTAAATTCGGAGCAAAAATCACTTTGGGAAAATATGTAAAAGGGATAAAGAAAACAAAAGAAAACCCGCCCCACAAAACCTCCTCATTACTGTTGGGGTACAAGCCTAGCCACATGACCACGTTCACTAAAGTCCTCAGAATTCACTGAAGTTGCAGCTTTGCCTGAAGCAAGTTTTCCTTGTTGCCAGTTGCATTTTGGTGCAATATTGTTCTCTCCGCAAATAGAGCAATTGTGCCTGTATTTGTAGATGCCGTATAACAGGCAATGGCCTTCGTTAAAAAGCCAGCTACACCCTGGTCTTCATATGGCCACTGCCCAGGAAGATGTACTGGGGGCAGAGGTCGCCTTAGGAAATTGCTGAGGGGTCTTCTGCGCCATCAGTAATCGGATCCAGGAATCTGTGGCCTTCATGCAGTTCCACCATATATGAGCGAGTGTTCCCCTCTGACCACACAGCCTCCAGCACAGAGGGGACGATCTGGCGCCAAAAGCCGCGACTCTCACCGGGGGAAGGTACCATCGTAAGTGTAACTTCTTGAGTTGTTCGAGATGGTTTATACATTTAGTCACCCTGGACAGAACCTGCACAGCATTGTCCCAATCCTCCTCATCTGCCGTAAACCCTAATTCCTCTTCCCACCTTTTCCTGTATGACGGAGCCATGGGTGTCCCCTCATCCAGGAGGCCCGCGTACAACTTGGCGAGGCCCCCGGAAGCATTATGGCCCGCTGTCAGGAGGGACCGAAGCGGGGAAGGCACTGGCGCCGTCCACCACACCCTGTCACGCCTGGCCGCCATAAAATGGGAAACTTGGTATAGCTGGAAGTAGGTGCGCCGGAGAGACGGAGATCGAGCCCCAAGGTCCTCTCCAGCTATCGCGCCAGAAGGGCCAACCAGGTAAGTCAGGGTTCGCAGTCCCTGAGCTATCCAATTCGCCACTCTCAATGAGGGAATATGCAGACAGAGAGATCCCAGCGAGATCTCCGCCACCTGCACTTTGGTCCATCTCTCCGGAGCACGTCTCCAAGCCCTCACCACCACCTCCATCGTACCCAGAAGGCCCTTTGAGTCCACCGGGCCCAATGCCTCCGCCACCAGCAAATCTTTCAGGGACCCACCTCTCACCACGGAGGCCTCTATTCTTGCCCAGCCCAAGAGTCTCTCCTCCGCCCACCACAGCCCAGCGATCTCCAAAAGAGAAGATCTATAGTACGAGGCTACGTCCGGCACGCCCATACCTCTACTGTTCATCTTTGGGTACATCACACGTCTCTGGACTCTGGGATGACCCGCGGCCCAGATGCATCGATTCACCCCCCTCTGTAATCGGGCTAGCAATTTTGCAGGGAAGATCAGAGGAATGCATCTAAATAGATAAAGAAGTTTAGGCAGCCACGACATTCTAAATGCCTGGATTCGGGCAATCCAGGAAAGGGGCTGAAGCCCCTTAGGATCCGCTGCTCTCTCCAGTGCTTCCAGAAGAGGGTCCACGTTACGCTTCACAAGCTCAGCTGAGGGACACAACGTTATTCCCAAATACGGGATGCCCTTAGGAGACCATCTAAATGGAAGAGAGCCCGAGAGAGTCGCAGCCTGATCTGGGTGGATATTGACCGGGAAAAACCATGGATTTAGCCGCATTGAGCTTATAGTATGAAACCTGAGCAAATGAAGAAAGCAAAGACAAAGTCCTCGGCAGGGATACTTCCGGCTTGGAGCAGGAGATGATAATGTCATCGGCATATAATCCCACAACATGACTCTCCCCCCCACCTGTATCCCCTCTAGGATCCGGTCGGAGCGGAGGGAAACGGCCAGAGGCTCGACCGCCAGGGCATAGATCAAGGGGGACAGGGGACACCCCTGTCTGGTCCCATTTGTGATCTTAAACGGACCTGAGAGATAGCCTGAGGCGAACACCTTAGCAGAGGGATTAGAGTATAAGCTCAGGACTGCCGTCAGAATCGGGCCCTCCAGCCCGAATCCTCGCAGAACTCTTTCCAGGTATCCCCAGTGCACCCTGTCAAACGCTTTTTCGGCGTCTAAGGACAGGAATGCACTGGGGAGGCCCCTCCTCTCCGCCAATTCAATCAAATCCAGCATTCGCCTCGTGCCATCTCTTGCCTGTCGGCGAGCCACAAACCCCCCTGGTCCGCCCCGACCAGCAGAGGTACCACCTCTGCCATTCGTAGAGCCAACAGTTTAGAATAGATCTTTACGTCAGTATTAAGCAGTAAGATCGGGCGATAATTCTCAGGTTTCTCCGGGTCTTTACCAGGCTTCAATATCGTTACTACTGTCGCCTCAAGAGCCGACGTCGGAATAGATCCCCTGGCTTTCCATTCATTAAATAATCTCAGCAAGAATGGGGAGAGGGACTTGGCAAAGCATTTATAATAGTCATTAATAAAGCCGTCAGGCCCTGAGGCCTTACCTGACTTCAATGTCGATATGACTTTTAGTATTTCTGGCTGGGAGAATGGGCGATTTAGAGACTCAAGGACATCAGGGGGACTCTGGGAAGCTGTATTTCACTCAAGAAATCATCTATCAATGCCCCTGTGGGTTGAGGAGTATCGGGGTCCGATCCCAAATTGTACAAGGATGAATAATAAGAGGCAAAAACCTCCACTATAGACCTCGGGTCTCTGACCCACCGACCCTCAAGTCTAGCATTGCTGTTATAGTCGATCTGAGTTCACGTTTTTTTAGTCGTCTAGCAAGTAATTTACCTGCCCTATCCCCCATGGCGTAATAGGAAGTCCTCATTTTACGGAGACCCACCTCATATTGTCTTAACATAAGGGATCTTAATTGAGTCCAAGGGGAAGTGATCTATGTTAATAGGGATGCGGATGGGGATGTTTTATTTGTCGTTTCAAGGGCTTGGATTTGGTCCACCCACTCCCGTCTCTGTGCATCCCTGGTTCTCTTGCGTCGCGCCGCCATCTGGAGTAATTGCCCCCTCAGGACTGCCTTATGGGAGGCCCAGAGGGTCTTGTCCGAGACCTCACCGTTGTCATTAACGACGAAGAAGGACTCAACGTTTCCTCCAGTTGTCTCCACCACATCCTGATCCAGAAGGAGGTCCAGGCCCAGGCGCCACATCCTCGGCCTCTCCCCCTTCCCCAGAGCCACCTCCAATGACACCGGGGCGTGGTCAGACCACGTGATCACACCTACCTCCGCCTTCCGGCACACTTCCAAGGACCCATCCCCAACCAGGAAAAAATCAATCCTGACGTAGGATCCATGGGGGCGAGAATGGAAGGTGTAATCTTGCTCCCTCGCATGGAGGTAGCACCAGATGTCATGGAGGCGGAACTCCCGGGAGTTAGGGAGGAGGTCCCCGCTCGGGCGGGCTAGTGGGGCAGAAGAATCGAGGCGAGCTTCCATCACCGTGTTAAAATCACCACAGAGTATCATATGGCCTCCCGCCTCTTCCCGCAACCTGGAAAAGAGTGACCTCAAAAACTTCATCTGGGCCAAATTGGGGGCGTAGGCCGTCGCAAGTGTGAACGGGACCCCAGATATAACACAAACCAGGATGAGATATCACCCAGCTGGATCCACTATCACCCTTTTAAATTCAAATTGCAGAGTGGAGCTAACCATTAGACACCCTCCCGCTTTCTTCGCCTCATTGTTGGAAAAGTAGATATTAGGATATTTGGGGTGTGACAGCCGTCTATTATCCCCTTGCAGGAGGTGTGTTTCCTGCATGCACAAAATATCAGCTCTGGAACGAGCAGCCTTCCTCCACAGGAAGGATCTTTTGGCCGGTGAATTGAGGCCCCTGGCATTTAACGACACAATTTTATTGCTCATATCACCTCCCACACACCACGTACAAGCCCCAGTCTGGTCTGACGGTATGCAGGCAAGGAACGACTGGTAAAGAGACGAGTAAGTGAAAAGAACAAAGCAAAGCAAGAAACAGAGGAAGAGATGAAAATAGTAATAGCAAGAGAGAGAGGAGTAGGGCAGGTAGAAGAGGCCCCACTAAGGGGGAAAAGAGAGCGCAAGTAAGAGGGGGGGGGTTAACCGGGAAGGGGAAACAGAGGTATAAACAAACAGCTAACAGAAATGTAAACTTCTGAGCGCTCACAACTGGTGAGCTGGGGACCGTACACAAAAAAAGACCCAGCCCCCTTGTCCCCCCAGCTGGAAACAGGGGACGGGGCAGGTCAGGAAGGTGTACGTCTAAACTATCCCACACACCAAGGGAGTCACCCAAGGTATATGGGCAGTTCCAATATCCCAAAAGGGAGATCTTCCACAAGAGGAGGGCCCCATTAGTGCCACTGCAGGTGTCTCGGGATCAGCAGTTAGAGTTCACCTTCGAATTTCGGTACACCGGAGAAGAGGAGCCCTTAGGCGGGGATCCCCGTTTATCCATCAAGCCCCAGTCCACCAATGCGCCTCGCATCTTAGACGCCGAAGTAAAGCAGTGGCGTGTGCCCTTGTACCGAAAGGAGACATTAACTGGGGACCCCCAGGCGTAGAGAATGTTATTTTGTCTCAGTACAGCACAATACGGAGCGAAGTCTTTCCTTCTAGCGAGGGTGCCAGGGGAGAGATCCTGTAGCAGAGACCAGGTATTGAAAGGCTCCTCTGTGATCGGTTTCCTACGCAGGGCGAAGATAAGGGCATCTCTCATCTTTGGTATAGTGAAATGTACCATAATGTCCCGAGGAACATCGCTGCTGATGCGGTTAGATTGGGGAAGGCGATATATTTTTTCAACACCAAAATCTGTCGGTGGTGCGTCAGGAAGTATGCAGCGGAAGAATGGTAGAACAGTCTCTAGTGCGACGTCTTCTCCCTCCGCCTCCTCGACCCCTCTGACCTTCAAGTTACCACAGCGAAGCTTATCCTCCATGGCACACATGGAGGCCTTCATGTCATTGATGTCTAATTCTAGATCGTGGACCCCGTCAGAAAGTTCATTATGTGCCACTGCGAATTCCGCCAGTTTGGTCTCGATATGGCCTGTACGCTCCACAACTGCGGTAATGTTGGCCCGCATTTCTCCCACAATGCTCCGTATATCTTCCCTCATGGATCTGCGCAGACCCTCCAGGAGTCCCTGTATAGAATCATGCGTGACCGGGGGGTAAAGGCGCCTGAGTCCTGCTGAGACCGCTCAGCCTGCTCGCGGGGGAACGAGGGGTCTGTGGGGAGCGAGAGGTAATGTCTTTCTCAGGCGCCATTTTACCTGCGGGTAGCAGCTGCGGGCGTTCCGCTGTAAAGTAGTTTGTGAGCTTCTGAGATGACGCCCGTGAGCGAGAACCGGTTCTGGGCATCTCGGCCGGATAGGGAACGGTTCACTACCAGTTATGTGTCAGTACGAGGCACGGGAAGCTGGTAAACAACGTGTAAAAGGCCCCCCTCTTGCAGAGCTCCGGGATTAAGTGTCCATCATGTTCTGAAGCAGAACATGCCCCCCGACCAATCTTTTTTAGAGCAATAAAGCACAACAGTGAATCCATACCAGAACATCTGAACAACAGATACACAATAAAGAGGTAGTATTCTCATTTAGGCAAAATACAAGAATAAAATACAAGAATAAATTACGGTAGAAACTAAGACGTATTGGTACATTTTCTCAACTACACAGAGTGAAAATAACACTAATAGACAAAAAAAGCACCAAACAGCAACAAACCAGCAGCCGTGGACAGAGACCATATACACAAAAGGGACAACAAGGTGTGTAGAACAACCGAATGTAACATAAAGAATCATTATGAGAATATAATAGTAAAACTTGTCCTGTCAAACTTAGGTGCACCCACGAACCGTCAGGAGACAGATGCTGACAATAAATTCCCACGAACCATAAAAACAATCTTCAAACTAATTTTTTATCTGTTTTAAAAGGTGTGAATCAAATAACACTAACTAGGCACTATACCATTTTTTCCCTCCCAGAGAAACAACCAACATACATATGTGGGGAATATAAACTACCTCAAACAATTGACAATCAATTTACAACATTTTTGTACATCCTTTATCTCGTATCTTAAATCCAGAGCTTTAGAGTTTTTAATTTGATGAGTTTTTAATACAAATTTCAATAAACGACAACTATTTAGAGAATTCAGAGGTGTTTATTGTCTTCGCCAGAATGCAAGGCCACATTATAACATAGACGTAGTTAGTAGTGATGAGCGAGTATGCTCTGTGCGACTCGGTACTCGCACGAGTATCTCGGTACTCGGGGTGCTCGGCGAGCACCGAGTACTGCCGAGATGCTCGGACCGCTCGGTAATAAATAGTGATCTGAGACACATACACTGCTCCCTTCAGTGCACACAGTGAGCTGGCACCATACAGGGAGCAGATTAATCGATAGGATCCCTCTGGGGGCCACAGCGAGGTGTTCTATGCTGCGGCGATTTGAAAAAGCCCACCCTCCCGCCCTTTTCCGGATTTACTCGTTTTATAACCGGAAGTCTGTGGGCGGAGCCTGTCGCTCATTGACTTACATTGGGCTCGGTACTCGGCCGAGTACACGAGTATCTTGAGATGCTCGGCCAGAGCACCGAGCACCCGAGCATTTTAGTGCTCGCTCATCACTAGTAGTTAGTCTTCCAACCCACCCAGGGTACAAAATACTAACCATTAAGGTGAGTTAGAATGTGCGCTGGATCTATACATGTATATCACCCTATAAATGGCCTCCCTGTATACCAGCAAAGTATGCTGACCCCAACAGTATAATCCCCAACTGGGACTCCCTAGGTTTGTGTGGGCTGCCATCAAAAAAGTCCACTTTAGCAAAACCAAAGAAAAGGAACAAAAATGAGCAGATACCCTAAAATAAATGAATACATTGCAGTAGTGCATTAAAATAAAACTTGGTTGTTACCATGATTTTGATAAAAAAATGTAAAAGTCATCCCACCACATCAAGATGACCCCATGGGGGTGGTCCGATCCTAACATCAAATATTTTAAACCCTTACCAGACGTCAAGTAATGTAAGCATGAAAAGGACAGAGCAGGACTCGGGGCCAAACAGGGAACACCCAGCAGTGGGAAACTATATACATACCGTACATAATGTCCAGCTCATATAAGGCAGGCCACACCTCAGAGTGCACTGACTGTACAAAAAAAATAAAAAAAAAACCACAAAAACCAAAAACTGAACTGGAACAGAAGTATAACCATGAAGTATGTAGGTGCATGTTCACATAGGCCACAAAACAGCAAACTAAAGAAAAGAAACAAAAATGAGCAGAATGTCAAGGTGGGATGCTTTTACATTTTCTTATCAAAATTATGTCATTAATTACCCTATTTTTTATGCTCTATGAAATTTATTTATTTACTTATTTTAGCATATCTGCTTTTTTGTTTCTTTTCTTTTGTTTTGCTGTTTTGAGGCCCGTGTTAACATGCACCTACATACAGCATGCTTATACGTATGTTCAAGTTCAGTTTTTGGTTTTCAAAAGTCCATTTTAGGGTGGAAATACACTATGCAAGATGCATGTGAGTATCTCGCATGCATCTCGCATGAGTTACCTGGCCCGTCTCTGCCTCTCTGAATGGAGCATGGAGCTCCATAGAAACACAATCAGCTCCACACTCCCATTCAGAGAAGCAGGGGCCAGGCCAGATGACTCATCCGAGATGCATGCGAGATACTCACATGCAGCTCACATAAGTGGTGTGTCTGTACCATAAGAGGGTAGACCTCAATGGGGATAGGAATCTATGTACTGTAAGTGGTGACAAAGTTTGTACAGTGCAGGCAATATGTTGTCATTATAGAAATAATGTCAATCTGTATAAAGTAGGAACTGGGTTCAGATATTGTCTAACGTAGTGTTTAGAGAAGTGAGTGCCATACTTGTAAGGGCCGTTTCACATATGTGTTTTGCCTGCGTTTGGCTGCATCTGCATTTCTATGCATTTTTATCGCTAAAAATGCATCCAAAAACGCACCCATAGGTTTCAATGCAAAATGCATTGTACACGCAATGCAAAACACATGTCCTTTTGCAAAAACGCAAAATGCATGCGTTTTTGCAAATGCAGCCCAAAATGTTGCAGCCCACGTTTTGGGATACGTTTTAAAAAACACATGCATTTTGCATTGAAACCTATGGCTGCGTTTTTAGATGCGTTCGGATGCATTTTTAGCTGTAAAAACGCATAGAAACGTAAACGCAGCCAAACGCAGCCCAGCCTTTGATATGAACCGGGCCTAAGACTATGTAGAGAAAATAATATTGATAACGGAAAGCAGTGAATAAAATAAATGAGTTCACGTTATCACCAAATTGCTAAACAGATGCAGACAGCAGCCCCTGGGCCACCTCCTGACTATTTATAATGCACTTTACAGGATAAGAGTGATGAAGCCAGTGACTAGGAGCTGTGAACTCATCAAGATAAAAGGGAAATCTTGTTGATGTGTTTTCGCCTTCTGTGCACTGTATAAAATATCCACTTAATGAACTTTATGCTAAATGTTGTTGAAAGGAAATCAGAATCCCTTTATGCACCTAAGGTGGTGGAGTGAACTATGGAAATGATCTCTGTGCAGAACATGGCGATGAAATGACCAAGTGGTTGCAAGGCCTGAACTTGATGATCATTTTTAATTGAAAAAAGACACATTACAAAATTAAAATGTAAAATTTGTTCTTGTTTCAGTAATCTGATAAAACAACTGCATAATTCCCAATCAAAATGCATTTGGTAACAGAAGGACCAACTCAACAACAGTTGTGTTACGCTTATTAATATTTTCATATCCGACTTACAAATCCATGTGAACAAGACCCCAAAGCCTCGTGCAGAAGATGTCTGGGCCCTCCAATAACATCTGATGAATCAAAAAATAAGGACAGATGGTGCAGTGGTGGTGTATTAACAGTACAGTTGGAACACAACCCACCCATGGTAGACCAATAGCCACATGACTATGATACAAAATTGTCCATCAATTGGCTACTGTGGGTGTAAGATTTTCCACACATATCCATCATCTGACCATACCCTAACACATTCAATAATAATTTAGACCTTGTAATTAATTCAATCTTCAGGCCAGACCCTCTAAATACCTTCAGACAAACTGCAGCATATATTTATTGGGTTTTGCACCAAAGTACTCCACACTTTCAGAACTTCACCACTATCGGGAGGTTGTTTGCACCCATAGAGATATTAGTGAGACATCCTAATAAATTTAGGTCAAAACCTTTGGCCATCACCAGATCTTAGAAATCAGAAATCCCTGCATGTTTCATCACGAGATAATGAACATACAACAGAAAGTTATCTCTAAGATCTAGAAATTCTGGCCTAAAATGAGCAGGTCAAACATGCAATAGTGGAAAGAAGAGAACCAAATTGTGAGTAGTATTGCTTGGGCTTTGTGCTTGCCACCCCTCAGCCTATTTTTTCCACTGTCGTAGCTCCAGACTGTTTACTCACAGCCAGCCCACAGAGGTCCTTGCTCATTGCACGCTCAACACTTACAAGTAAGGCCAGGGTCACACAGCTGCGTTGGCAGCTTTTAGCGGGACTCCGCTAAATACTTAGATTTTCTCAGTGAAGCAAAGTTCCGTTATCCCCGCTGCCTCCTGGTGACACAGCCCCTTGTTACCTGATATTGATCGTGGTAACCATCTACACATCAGGCTGCCTAGTGTCCGCTTAAGCCGAGCGGACAGGGAGACGCTGCAAGCAGCGTGTCCCTGTCCGGTCGGCTTAAGCGGACGCCAGGCAGCCTGATGTGTAGATGGTTATCCAATATCTATCCACCTGGACACAGGTCTGTGTTTATGTATGTGTATGTATAGTGTGAGGCACCGCCGGCATGATCCGCATGGCCGGGGTACATCACATGTAGGATCAGAGGATGATCCTGTGCACACTGGCCGGTTTCCTGTGATGATAATACTGTGTGAACCAACCTGAAACAAATGAGGTTTCATGAGCCTAATGAGCGGCAGTGAGAGTGGGATGAGATCGAGGAGTCCATGAGGAATAGGACGTAACGAGTGAGTGCTGACAACCCGGAACACAGGGAGTTAACCTGAGCTGTGTGACAGGCTGATTAACAGCAGCTGAGGGGGTGTGTCCATGTGGGAGTGGCTGGCACGATAAGAGCCGGCCACCTGAGTGATTGTCAGATTGATTCTGGAAGCTGAGTTTGATCCTGGAAGCTGAGATTGATTCAGATGGAAGCTGAGACCAGCCAAGTGCAGAGCAGTCTAGAGGCTCTGAGTACATGATGGGAGCATGCTAGCTCCATGCCGGTGCCGAGGTCCGGGGTCGTGTCCGCACCTGGAGGGGGAAGCTGTGGTTGACCCGTGGACGCTAGATCGGACGTGGTTCACCTCACGTCCGGGAAAGAGCCTGTGGGGATGCCTGGTGGAACCTGTGACACAGGTAGCGAGACCCGGATCCGTGCCCGGTAAGAAAGCAGTTCCCGAGCGATAGTGTGAACTGTGCACCTTGTGTGTGTAAATCATGTTAGGCGAGTATAGACCGCCCTTGGGACCGACTCAGTGGAGTCCGTTAAAGGTCCTGATGAACCGGAATGTATGTAGCCCTTGGAGGCAATTGTATGTAGAATGCCAGGCGGGCATAGACCGCCTTTAGGTCCGAGTCAGAGTGCTCAGTTAAAGGACCTGATGAAACAATGTGTTTAACTATGTGTATGAGGGCTTAAGTAATGGCCCTGAATAAGAGATGATGGCCTATATGTAAGACCCATGTATAATGTGTGGGGAGAGAGTGACCCAGCTAGTATGGATGATGTTGGAGGCGTTCCGTCCTTGGGACGAGAGGGAGGCTTGCCCTGCTGCTTGCAGAGGGTACCCGTCCCTCAACCACGACCTCTAATTGTGTGGGTGTGCCTGTGGTGCCAGAGACAGGGGTAATAGGGCTCCTAGTATGTAACGGATGTAGAGGTTCCCGTGCACTATGGTTTGCCAGTCCCTGTAATGGGCCATGGAGGGGCCACAGTCCATGGATGTGGGCCGTGAGCAGGTGTGTGATCCATGGACGTTTGAATGATGGATCACATACGGTGTGTAAGGTCCCGGTCAGGCAGGATTCCTGACTACGGGTGAATGTATATCATCATGCTGGGGTGACTAAAGCCAGGCGGCAGGTACCGCCATTGGGACCACAGGGCCCGTTGAGGCATATGTAACGAAGGTCAGAAGCAGGGGTTAGAAGGGCTCCCGTACTGGGTAACGCGTGGTTAGGCCTGAGGCCACAGCCACGGGTTACTAGGGTTTGCCAATCCCTGTTATGAACCCGGAGGGGTCATCATCGTACTGTAACTTATGTATAGTGTAAGTAGGCCGGAGGCCGTAGCCACCAGGGGAGCTGTTAGTAGAGCTCCAATGGGGACAGAGATGGTTACAGGTCCTGGGTTACTATAAAACGTTATGTGCAATATAAGTGTTATGTGATGTTAAATGTAAATGTATGGTGTATTTATGTAAAGTGTTGTTAATCAATGTGATATGTGTCAAACATGCTACCCGGGTTATGTGATTAATATGTGAAAATAAACGGGTACACATTGGTTAACCTTATGAACACGTGTTCTTGTCGTTTTGCAAGCGGGTTCCCCGGTTGCTACCTCACAATAGATACACCTTTAAATAGATACACATATGTATAAATCTATGTATAAGTGTACCTATAGGTATTCATACATATGCACAGATATATGTATCTAGATAGTTAGATATACATCTATATGTACACATGTCTAGACATACAGTATAACTACATGTATATGTGTAGACATGGGTACATGTACAGTATATCTATCCATCTGGATACATATATCTGTGTATATGTAGATGTGTGTACTAAGAACTTCAGAAATAAAAAGATAAGAATTTTGAGTTTTTTGAAAAAAACTTAGGTTTTTAAACTTTTTTCTCATCTACATACAGCTTGTTAGCATTTGTACATCATTGGTAGTAGCTGAGTGCTGCAGAAATTTTTTTCTAGTAGTTCTGTGTATATGTATGTATACATATAGGTACATACAGTTAGGGCCAGAAATATTTGGACAGTGACACAATTTTCGCGAGTTGGGCTCTGCATGCCACCACATTGGATTTGAAATGAAACCTCTACAACAGAATTCAAGTGCAGATTGTAACGTTTAATTTAAAGGGTTGAACAAAAATATCTGATAGAAAATGTAGGAATTGTATACATTTCTTTACAAACACTCCACATTTTAGGAGGTCAAAAGTAATTGGACACATAAACATAACCCAAACAAAATATTTTTATTTTCAACTAGCTGTAGTACCCGGCTACGCCCGGGTTAATAAATAACTGCTGTTAGCTATAACAAAATAGAATTTGAATATGTCATATTAATGACCTGTAGGAAAATAGAAGCTGAGATGTGATTGATTGCTATAGGCAGCCTAATAAATATCCAGCCAACAGTAAACCCTCCCCCTGGCCGGGCAGTATATGTTACCTCACACATACACATAATAGACAGCTCATGTGACTGACATCTGCCTTAATTCCCTATATGGCACATGTGTTGCACATTGGCTGTTTTTAATCAGATGTTTATGTTTGGAAAATAAAGATAGCACACGTATGAGGCGAGTTGTGTGAGGTGATTTGTGCACATCTGTGTCTGTCTGTGTGGTGTGTGTGTCCCTGGGGTGTGTATGTGTGTGTCCCTGTGGGATGGGGTCTGTGTGGTATGTGTCTCTGTTGTGTGTGTCTCTTTGTGGTGTGTGTGTGTGTGTCTGTGGGGTGAGTGCATGTGCCCCTATAGGGTGTGTATGTGTGTGTCCCTGTGGGGGGGTCTGTGTGGTGTGTGTCTCTGTTGTGTGTGTCTCTTTGTGGTGTGTGTGTCCCTGTGGGGTGAGTGCATGTGTCCCTATAGGGTGTGTATGTGTGTGTCCCTGTGGTGGGGTGTCTGTGTGGGGTGTGTGTGTCTCTTCGTGGTGTGTGTGTGTCCCTGTGGGGTGAGTGCATGTGTCCCTATAGGGTGGCTATGTGTGTGTGTCCCTGTGGGGGGGGTCTGTGTGGTATGTGTCTGTGTTATGTGTGTCTCTTTGTGGTGTGTGTGTCCCTGTGGGGTGAGTGCATGTGTCGCTATAGAGTGTGTGTGTGTCCCCTTGGGGGTGTGTGTGTGTCTCTGTGTTGTGTGTGTCTCTTTGTGGTGTGTGTTTGTTCGGGTGCGTGGTGAGTATCCAATGTTGGGGCTGCACTTTAGCGACTATACATTTGCTGTTACTTTGTGTGCGTGTGGTGTATATACATGTCCCTGTGTGTGGTGAATATCTCATGTTGGGGCCCCACCTTAGTGACTATATGCTGGTATGTGCTGTTAGTCTTTGGTGCTATCATTAAGCCCCTCTCATTCACAACTGTCAACTGGTAACTGTCACTTTTTCCCCATTATGTCGATAGGGGCAAAATTGTTTGGTGAATTGGAATGCGCGGGGTTAAAATTTCGCCTCACAACATAGCCTATGACGCTCCCGGGGTCCAGACGTGTGACTGTGCAAAATTTTGTCTCTATAGCTGACAGCTGTCGATTTTCCTCCCACACGTTTCCTTTCCCTTTTTTCCCATTATGTAGATAGGGGCAAAATTGTTTGGTGAACTGGAACGCGCAGGGTTAAAATTTCGCCTCACAACATAGCCTATGACGCTCTCAGGGTCCAGACGTGTGACTCTGCAAAATTTTGCGTCTGTAGCTGCGACGGTGTAGATGCCAATCCCGGATATGCACACACACATACACACATACACACATTCAGCTTTATATATTAGATGGCTGTAGTACCTGGCTACGCCCGGGTTAATAAATAACTGCTGTTAGCTATAACAACATTGAATTTGAATATGTCATATTAATGACCTGTAGGAAAATAGAAGCTGAGCTGTGATTGGTTGCTATAGGCAGCCTAATAAATCTCCAGCCAACAGTAATCCCTCCCCTGGCCGGGCAGTATATGTTACCTCACACATACACATAATAGACGGCTCATGTGACTGACATCTGCCTTAATTCCCTATATGGCACATGTGTTGCACATTGGCTTTTTGTAATCAGATGTTTATGTTTGGAAAATAAAGATAGCACACGTATGAGGCGAGTTGTGTGAGGTGATTTGTGCACATCTGTGTTTGTCTGTGTGGTGTGTGTGTCCCTATAGGGAGTGTATGTGTGTGTGTCCCTGTGGGGGGGGTCTGTGTGGTGTGTGTGTGTGTATCTGTGTTGTGTGTGTCTCTTTGTGGTGTGTGTGTGTCCCTGTGGGGTGTGTGCATGTGCCCCTATAGGGTGTGTATGTGTGTGTCCCTGTGTGGGGGGGTCTGTGTGGTGTGTGTCTCTGTTGTGTGTGTCTCTTTGTGGTGTGTGTGTCCCTGTGGGGTGAGTGCATGTGTCCCTATAGGGTGGCTATGTATGTGTGTCCCTGTGGGGGGGGGGTCTGTGTGGTGTGTGTGTATCTGTGTTGTGTGTGTCTCTTTGTGGTGTGTGTCCCTGTGGGGTGAGTGCATGTGTCCCTATAGGGTGGCTATGTGTGTGTGTCCCTGTGGGGGGGGTCTGTGTGGTGTGTGTGTCTGTGTTATGTGTGTCTCTTTAAGGTGTGTGTCCCTGTGGGGTGAGTGCATGTGTCGCTATAGAGTGTGTGTGTGTGTTCCCTTGGGGGAGGTGTGTGTCTCTGTGTTGTGTGTCTCTTTGTGGTGTGTGTGTGTTTGTTCGGGTGAGTGGTGAGTATCCAATGTTGGGGCTCCACTTTAGCGACTATACACTTGCTGTTACTCTTTGTGTGCATATGGTGTGTATACATGTCGCCGTGCGTGGTGAATATCCCATGTTGGGTCCCCACCTTAGTGACTATATGCTGGTATGTGCTGTTAGTCTTTGGTGCTATCATTAAGCCCTCTTATTCACAACTGTCATCTGGTAACTGTCACTTTTTCCCCATATATAGATAGGGGCAAAATTGTTTGGTGAATTGGAATGCGCGGGGTTAAAATTTCGCCTCACAACATAGCCTATGACGCTCTCAGGGTCCAGACGTGTGACTGTGCAAAATTTTGTCTCTATAGCTGACAGCTGTCGATTTTCCTCCCAACACTTTTCCATGCACTTTTCCCCCATTATATAGATAGGGGCAAAATTGTTTGGTCAACTGGAACGCGCAGGGTTAAAATTTCACCTCACAACATAGCCTATGACACTCCCGGGGTCCAGACGTGTGACTGTGCAAATTTTTGTAGCTGTAGTTGCGACGGTGTAGATGCCAATCCCGGATATACATACATACACACACACATACACACATACACACATTCAGCTTTATATATTAGATATTTTGTTGCAAATCCTTTGGAGGCAATCACTGCCTTAAGTCTGGAACCCATGGACATCACCAAATGCTGGGTTTCCTCCTTCTTAATGCTTTGCTAGGCCTTTACAGCCGCAGCCTTCAGGTCTTGCTTGTTTGTGGGTCTTTCCGTCTTAAGTCTGGATTTGAGCAAGTGAAATGCATGCTCAATTGGGTGAAGATCTGGTGATTGACTTGGCCATTGCAGAATGTTCCACTTTTTTGCACTCATGAACTCCTGGGTAGCTTTGGCTGTATGCTTGGGGTCATTGTCCATTTGTACTATGAAGCACCGTCCAATCAACTTTGCAGCATTTGGCTGAATCTGGGCTGAAAGTATATCCCGGTACACTTCAGAATTCATCCGGCTACTCTTGTCTGCTGTTATGTCATCAATAAACACAAGTGACACAGTGCCATTGAAAGCCATGCATGCCCATGCCATCACGTTGCCTCCACCATGTTTTACAGAGGATGTAGTGTGCCTTGGATCATGTGCCGTTCCCTTTCTTCTCCAAACTTTTTTCTTCCCATCATTCTGGTACAGGTTGATCTTTGTCTCATCTGTCCATAGAATACTTTTCCAGAACTGAGCTGGCTTCTTGAGGTGTTTTTCAGCAAATTTAACTCTGGCCTGTCTATTTTTGGAATTGATGAATGGTTTGCATCTAGATGTGAACCCTTTCTATTTACTGTCATGGAGTCTTCTCTTTACTGTTGACTTAGAGACAGATACACCTACTTCACTGAGAGTATTCTGGACTTCAGTTGATGTTGTGAACGGGGTCTTCTTCACCAAATAAAGTATGCGGCGATCATCCACCACTGTTGTCATCCGTGGACGCCCAGGCCTTTTAGTGTTCCCAAGCTCACCAGTCAATTCCTTTTTTCTCAGAATGTACCCAACTGTTGATTTTGCTTCTCCAAGCATGTATGCTATCTCACTGATGGATTTTTTCTTTTTTTTTCAGCCTCAGGATGTTCTGCTTCACCTCAATTGAGAGTTCCTTTGACCGCATGTTGTCTGGTCACAGCAACAGCTTCCAAATGCAAAACCACACACCTGGAATCTACCCCTGACCTTTTAACTACTTCATTGATTACAGGTTAACGAGGGAGACGCCTTCAGAGTTAATTGCAGTCCTTAGAGTCCATTGTCCAATTACTTTTGGTCCCTTGAAAAAGAGGAGGCTATGCATTACAGAGCTATGATTCCTAAACCCTTTCTCCGATTTGGATGTGGAAACTCTCATATTGCAGCTGGGAGTGTGCACTTTCAGCCCATATTATATATATAATTGTATTTCTGAACATGTTTTTGTAAACAGCTAAAATAACAAAACTTGTGTCACTGTCCAAATATTTCTAACTGTAGATACATGTTTGTATACATCAATATGTGTTCTTACAGTGTTGGCCAAAAGTATTGACACTCCTGCAATTCTGTCAGATTCTCAGTTTCTTCCTGAAAATGATTGCAATCACAAATTCTTTGGTATTATCATCTTCATTTAATTTGTCTTCAATGAAAAAAACACAAAAATAATTGCTCTAAAGCCAAATTGGATATAATTCCATACCAAACATAAAAAAGGGGGTGGACAAAAGTATTGGCACTGTTAGAAAAATCATGTGATGCTTCTCTAATTTGTGTAATTAACAGCACCTGTAACTTACCTGTGGCACCTAACAGGTGTTGGCAATAACTAAATCACACTTGCAGCCAGTTGACATGGATTAAAGTTGACTCAACCTCTGTCTTGTGTCCTTGTGTGTACCACATTGAGCATGGAGAAAAGAAAGAAGACCAAAGAACTGTCTGAGGACATGAGAAACAAAATTGTTAGGAAGCATGAGCAATCTCAAGGCTACAAGTCCATCTCCAAAGACCTGAATGTTCCTATGTCTACCGTGCGCAGTGTCATCAAGAAGTTTAAAGCCCATGGCACTGTGGCTAACCTCCCTAGATGTAGACGGAAAAGAAAAATTGATGAGAGATTTCAACGCAAGATTGTGCAGATGGTGGATAAAGAACCTCAACTAACATCCAAACAAGTTCAAGCTGCCCTGCAGTCCGAGGGTACAACCGTGTCAACCCGTACTATCTGTCGGCGTCTGAATGAAAAGGGACTGTATGGTAGGATACCCAGGAAGACCCCACTTCTTACCCAAAGACATAAAAAAGCCAGCCTGGAGTTTGCCAAAACTTACCTGAGAAAGCCTAAAATGTTTTGAGAGAATGTTCTCTCTTTTTGGGCAAAGGCATCAACATAGAGTTTACAGGAGAAAAAAAGAGGCATTCAAAGAAAAGAACACGGTCCCTACAGTCAAACATGGCGGAGGTTCCCTGATGTTTTGGGGTTGCTTTGCTGCCTCTGGCATTGGACTGCTCGACCGTGTGCATGGCATTATAAAGTTTGAAGACTACCAACAAATTTTGCAGCATAATGTAGGGCCCAGTGTGAGAAATCTGGGTCTCCCTCAGAGGTCATGGGTCTTCCAGCAGGACAATGACCCAAAACACACTTCAAAAAACACTAGAAAATGGTTTGAGAGAAAGCACTGGAGACTTCTAAGGTGGTAGCAATGAGTCCAGACCTGAATCCCATAGAACACCTGTGGAGAGATCTAAAAATGGCAGTTTGGAGAAGACTCCCTTCAAATATCAGGGACCTGGAGGAGTTTGCCAAAGAAGAATGGTCTAAATTCCAGCAGAGCATTGTAAGAAACTCATTGAGGGTTTTACCGGAAGCGGTTTGATCGCAGTTATTTTGGCTAAAGGTTGTGCAACCAAGTATTAGGCTGAGGGTGCCAATACTTTTGCTGGCCCATTTTTGGAGTTTTGTGTGAAATGATCAATGTTTTGCTTTTTGCTTCATTCTCTTTTGTGTTTTTTCATTGAAGACAAATTAAATGAAGATAATAATACCAAAGAATTTGTGATTGCAATCATTTTCAGAAAGAAACTGAGTATTGTCTGACAGAATTGCAGGGGTGTCAATACTTTTGGCCAACACTGTATATGTATACATAGACATACATATATACAGACATATGTATCCAGATTGTTAGATAGTTATACATTTACATGGGCACATGCTGTATGTAGATATGCACGGTGGCTCAAGTGGTTAGCACTGCAGCCTTCGCAGCACTGTGGTCCTAAGGTCCTGGGTTCATTTCCCACCAATGACAACATCTGCAAGGAGTTTGTATGTTCTCCCCATGTTTGCGTGGGTTTCCTCCCACAATTTAAAGACATACTAATAAGATGTTTAGATTGTGAGCTCCAAGAGAAACAACATTGCTAATGTATGTAAAGTGCTATGGAATTAATAGTGCTATATAAATGAATAATGTTATATTATTATTATTATTATTATATACAGTACATAGATGTATAAATCTATGTATATGTCTAGATATGTGTACATATAAATATAGGTATCTCGATCTATACATATGGATACATATGTATGTGGATGGGTTTATATTTCAAACATCCATTAAAAAAATTACACACACTGATTCAAACTAATGCTCACGCAACGTTATTACAATGGATCCTGTTGACGGATCCATGTAAATAACATTGCATGGTCATCCATTTTACATCCGTTTTCACTATTCCAGGGGGTCCATGCGTATGCAGGTTTAACAAACATGCATGAACATGGATTGCAAAATATGCAAGTGTGCAAAAAGCTTTACTGCTATTCACAACAGTTAATGGTCACAAACACAAAGTAGCAAAATACTGAAAGCTTGGCTATTGCAGGTAGCAATTGTAAGTATAAAAGTCTTGAAAGTTTCAAAATTTTCTATATAATATTTACCTACTTGGGTGTCTCAACGACTTCCGCTACGATGTCCACGAATCCCAGAATTCACTGCACTCACCGGAAGCAGCACTATGTTAGCACACCCAAGTGATGAGTATGCTAATTTGGTGCCGGCTGCCGGTGGCACAGACACTTGATGCCGACACTCTACACGCCACCCGCCGCACACCTCCCACCGCACCCCGAATCTCGCATGCAGCCTCCCTCTGACTTACTAGACTAGAGGAATAAAAGACCTGTGTGATGTCACATTCATGTGATCAGTTACGTGACCGACCAGAGCCAGATTCACATGACAATGTGACAGTCGCACTGGGCTCAACGCCACACAGGGTAGGAAGGAGGGTAGAGGTGGCAGAGACAGCAGAAAAGAGGACAGATGGGAGAGAGACCGCCACAGCACACAGGGTGGAGTCAGGCACCGAGAGGAGAAACAGCAGGGAGAGAAAGGCGAAGGTGAGAGACAGGTGCAGTTGAGAGACAGGCACAGAGGAGAGACAGGCACAGGTGAGAGACCGCGCAGGGGAGAGACAACCACACAGGGGAGGGACAGCGCGCAGGGGGGAGGCAAGCACAGAGAGAAGAGACAGGCACAGAGAGGAGAGACTGCACACAGGGGAGAGACTGACACAGGAAGGGGAGACATAGCACACAGAGACCGCACTCCCAATGCGGTAGCATCGGGCCCATATCTAGTATCTTTATAATTACTTTCAATCGTTTTTTTTTTTAACAGGGGTGAATGCAAAATTCAACAGGTCTATTGTGGATCAGTGTACGCTGCAATGATTGCTGTGCATCCCTGAATATTATCCTACTCTTTGCCACAACTTATAATTCACCTAGGTGTATTTCATAGGGTCACAATAAGTTTCTTTGTCTACATCTGCAAAGCCTTTCTGCAATCATTGTGACTGATATTCAAGTACACTCCACTGCAATACTACTCAAAATTGTGAACTTGCAAACACGGATGCCGCCTGACTCTCTGTACAATGGCAATAAGGTCCCAGACCACATATTAACCCTTTCACTACCCGGTGATTTTAAGATTTTTCTTCCAAAAGCCATAACTTTTATATTTTTCTGTCAGTATTAGCTGTATGAGGGCTTGTTATTTTGTGGAATGAGTTGTTCTTTTGAATGACACCAGTTATTTTGCCTTACTGGAACATGGGGAAAAAATCAAGGTATTGTGAAACTGCAAAAAAAAGTGCTATTCTACAATTGTTTTTGGGATTTTAATTTACCATGTTCACTATATGGCAAAACTTACCTAGTAGCATGATTTTCCAGGTCAGTATGAGTATGGAGATATTAAACAGGTATAGTTTATTTTTTAATTTAAGGCGTGAAAAATGTTTTTTGTCTCCATTTTTTGAGACCTGTAACGTTTTCATTTTTTGGGATATGGGGCTGTGTGAGGGCTTAGTTTTGTTGCACCCTCAGCTGACGTTTGTTACTGATACCATTTTATGGCAGATATCATTTTGGTGGCCAGAAAAATATACTTCTGGCATTTTTCATTTTTTTTGTTATGCTGTTTACTGGTCAGATTAATCTATTTTATATTTTATTATAGTTTACGTTTCTGAACGCAGTTATACATATGTGAATCTTTTCTACTTGTTTTACTTTCAATGGGGCAAAAGGGTGGTGATTTGAACTAGTTTTGAGTTTTTTCATTTTCATGTTTTTATAATCTTTTTTTATTCTAGTTTGTAATATTGGATTTAAACCTGCGATCTGTATAGCAGACATTATGATATCCTATGAACGCTAGCCACAGGCGAGCATTCACGGAAGGATTGTAACAATCATCAGCTGACCCCCAGCTGTCATGACATTTCACCAGCACTCCATGGGTATGCTGATGGGCAAGACACCCTCCTGCGGGCATGAGTTTGACAGCTTGATTTAACAGGTTAACAGTCACAGGCAGCTCCCCAATCCACTCATGGCTATTTGGGGCACTTTAAGGCTGATTAGATCAGTCGACATGCATGGGGAAAGATGTGGGCTTGGCGCGCGATCCCGCATCAATTGCAAGGAGCCGGCATATAATGTTCCAATTTGTCATGTGTAGGTAAGAGGCTTATCCACTCAACCCCTATCCTTGTTAAGAAGTTACAGATGCATCTCAATAAATTAAAATATCAAAAAGTTAATTTATTTTTGAAATTCAATTCACAAAGTGAAATGCATATATTGTATAAAGTCATTACAGACAGAGTGACCTATTTCAAGTGTTTATTTCTGTTAATGTTGATGATTATGGCTTACAGCCAATGAAAGCCCAAGGGTCATTATCTCAGTAAATTAAAGTAGAGAGGCTGAACGGTTAAATACCACACTGCTGTATTCCACAAGACATCAAAGGGTGAATATAATATTGATTTATTAGTCAACGCATTTAAGAACACTCTGAAACACCTGGAGTCATGGCAAAATGATAGTGATCTGTCCTGAAGAAGGGTCCAGGGATCCCTGAAACGGATTGACTAATAAATGAATATTATATTCACCCTTTGATGTCTTGTGGAATACCGCAGCACAGTTTTTGGCCCTTCATCCTCCCTACTTTATATGCACCAAGCTGGGGACTACAGCAGCTGTGATATACCTTTATAGTGGTTGTGACTCTCACAACCACACTAGGTGAAGCCTCTGATACCTATTTAGGTAATATTTTATCTCTCAGACCCTTCATCCTCCCTACTTTAATTTTCTGAGATAATGACCTTTGGGTTTTCATTGGCTGCAAGCCATAATCATCAACATTAACAGAAATAAACACTTGTAATAGATCACTCTGTTTGTAATGACTCTATATAATATATGTATACAGCAACAGGAGGGAAAAGACGGCACTCACCGGGATGAAGGCAAATCAGCGGTGTCCTTTATTGTGGGAACATAGCTCGAATGCAGGGAGGGGGTGCCAAGGGTGACAACGGACCATTTCGGGCTCTCGCCCTTCGACTGGTCACATATCAATATAATATATGCATTTCACTTTTTGTACTGAATTACTGAAATAAATTAACTTTTTTATGATATTTTATTCATTGAGATCCACATGTACTACCTCTAAACGAAACAATTACTAGATATAAGAAAATCTTTTGATGCAAATAGAATTCGTCAATTTCAAACAATTCACTGTTCGCATTGAGCGAATCAATCAGAATGTCTGCCATCATTTTAAACATCGCAATAGATTGTATCAGCCAGATGTTGTTCACATGTTATTAAACGCAGCCAAGTGGGTTTAACCATCATGCATTGTAACTATCACATCACATGGTATTGCACAACGAATCTGTGGGGACTTACATAGATTGTATAAAAGGGAGGAATGCAATAGCCATTTTGTGGTGAATCTGGACAGTGAAAGAACAATACAGTTCACAGCTTACCCATCAAGATACAGAAAGTAATGGAAAAAATCTAAATCAATTGAAAATGTGTGACAGCACAGCATTTAAAGATTAGTCTGTGAGGACCCAGTAATTTGTTACCACTGGTTAACATATATCTACATATTCCAACACATGACAAAGTCACTTTGACATTACTAAGTCTTCATCTGCATTAAATCGCTTTTCAGAGGCTAGATATAACCCTAAGGCTGGAAACAGACTGTCCGAGTGAAATGTGACTCACTTGGATGAGTGTCCGATGATTAACTCGAAATGGCTTCCCCCCTCTCTGGACGAGAGTGTCAGCTGCTTGTGTTTCTTAGAGCTTCACACTCCTGTCCTAATAGGGGGAAGGCCATTCCAAGTTATTAATACTAGACTCGTCCAAGTGACTCGCACTTCACTTTGACAGTTTGTTTCCAGCCTAAGGCACAGTCAGTATTACCTGTGCTTTTGGGGGCGAGCGTTTTTTGCTGCATTTTGCGGCCACACTATGTAGCGCAGATAAACATTCACACACCACCTTTATTATGGCCGCATATATCTCCCAAAACCGCAGGAGAGATGTGATGTCACATGGGGGAGGAAGAATCCTGTGTTCCTCCCCCATGTGACATGTGTGGCAGCCCTTTTGGCTTTCTCAGTGTAGTAATATACACTGAAAAAGCTAAATAAAAGTTATTAAAGGGTATTAAAAATAAAAATAGAATACTTAGCTCTCCGCCGGTTGTTCCGGGTTACCGGGAGCCGAGACATCCACATCTGTTGTGCTGCTAGGACCTTCCAGCTCTGTGATTATCTGGTAGCGATCAAGTGGTATGCACATCACATATCACATGATCGCTATGGGCCAATCATAGAGCTGGAAGGTCCTCGCAGCACAATAAACGTGGATGTCTCGGCTCCTGGTAACCCGGAACAACCGGCGAAGTGCTAAGTATTCTATTTTTTTTATTTTTAATACCTTTTAATAACTTTTATTTAGCTTTTGCAGTGTATATTAATACACTGCGAGAGGCAAAAGGACTGTCACACATTTCACACAGGGGAAGAACACAGGATTCTTCCCCCCCTGTGTGACATCACATCCTGCAGCGCCCGAATGTCTGAACGACGATG
Source organism: Allobates femoralis (assembly GCA_033576535.1). Classification (NCBI taxonomy): domain Eukaryota; kingdom Metazoa; phylum Chordata; class Amphibia; order Anura; family Aromobatidae; genus Allobates; species Allobates femoralis. The sequence goes on from JARQOC010000001.1 coordinate 512,002,773, forward strand.
CGTAATTCCAGCGGTTATAATGGGGCCTATTGCAGAAAGCATGCTCTGAAAAGCGCCAACAATTCACATGCTGATTATTTTTACGTACGCGCTTTCTCCCATAAAAGCGTGGCGTATATTCATGCAGCGTCTGCACAGCAAAATTGAACGTCCATTCACTTTGCCAGCAAACACAGATGCGCTTTTGCAGAAAAGCCATGCGCAAAGAAGCTCAAAAATGCGCACTGTGTGAACGTAGCCTAAGACACATTAAAGTATAGAGGCCTTCTAATACTTTTAATATTTGGCAACTTGATTTTCTATAAATCAACTTTTTTTAAATAAAAAATTTTGGCAAAGTTGACGAATTTGAAATAAAAAATATTCTCTTTTTAGATGGGATAGGTGCAAATCAGCTATAAAATCATGACAAAACTTTACCAGAACAATTTCAATGGTCAATAGTCCTTGGTGAACTCTAGCCTTATAACACATAATAGGAATCTGTTATGTGTTCTTGCTACTCTATATGAGAGGAACATGATGTAGGAAAAGACCCTGATTCCAGTGATGTGACTTACTGAAATGTTTCCTGTGGTTTTGATAAATCACTGTTTTATCTTCCGCAGATCTACAAGTTCTCTTAAGGGGCCGTCAAACGCGTCAGTATCAGTGTCAATGTCGCTGCTGCACGTGACGTTGCAGCGATATTGACGCGTGTGACATGGTTTATCAACCAGCGATAAATCGGACAGGTCCGAAAACCTGGCGATGGTCGCCCGGTGGACACGCAGCATCACTGCGTCTGACATCGGGAGACGAGTGGTATCCATGGTATACTGCAGGTATCTAAGCAGCGCGCGCTGCCTAGATACCCGATGTATACCTTGGTTACCAGCCTTCTCCGCTCACCCTAGTTACCCGCTGTGTACCTTGGATACCAGCAGGTGAGCGGAGAAGGCTGGTAACCAAGGTATACATCGGGTATCTCGGCAGCACGCGCTGCCAAGATACCCGCAGTTTACCATGGATACCAGCCTGCTCCCGCTAACCGCAGGCTGGCAGCGGGAGCAAGACATCGTGGAAACAATATTTAAATCATTTACACGATGTCGCTGGTCCACTGATCGCTGGTGAGTCTGCCTGTGTGACAGCTCACCAGCGATCAGCCGTCAATGTCGCCAGCGATCAGATCACTGACGACATTGACGTGTGTGACGGGGCCTTTAAAGCCAAGCTCTGTATAGCCTCCCACACACCACTGATTGAGAGATTTCTTTATAAGCACAAAGCTGACAATAAGTGGTGGAGGCGGGATTATACAGTGTTTATGAAAGTGGTGCCAGTATGTTTACTAGTCCTCTGGTGTTAATCTCTTATGGTACCTTTACACGCCGCCACAACAGGATGCATACAACCCGCTACAGGCTACAAATGTAGCTTGTCGAGCCAATATCGCCCGTAGTAGCGGCGTCTGAAGACGGGACGACACAGCCGGCTACAGATACCTCTGTATCCGTGCACTGCCCATAAACATATGGCAACATCGCCGATTGTAGCGAGCTGTATCGGCGTGTAAAGAAGCTACAGAAGGGAACTCTGGACACCCGGCGATATAGCTGCAATGTGGCTAAGGCGTCACCCATGCTGCGTGATACCGCGCCCCTTCAGCGATCATTGGTGGAAGATGCTGCGTTACGATTGGCCCTTGCCTCACAGCCCTCCATCTTGGATGAGCTGTCCTTCAGCACTACACATACGCGCCGTATGCACGATCAGATAGTAGTACAATTACGCGGACACACACTTGAACGTAAAATCATAAATGGCCCATGATGTACATACAGTGTGCACATCATATCAACATGAAAACGAATAATGCGGGACACAGCGCACAAGTGTGTGTTACGTACCGCTCTGGCTTATTGCACAGCAGCTGCCGTAGAAGTGTTCCGGGTCTGGCAGTGCGCGCAGCGCGCACACAGATGCACACAATCCCATACCACATCGGAGGAGATTACCCAGTAGACAGATCAGAGCCGTGTTGTACGGACTGCACTGTGGGTCTGCTGCAGTAGGGGCCGCATAAGTGTGTCGGCCGAATCTGCGTGTTGGCCTACTTATAAAGGTGCGTCACCCCCACAGCGGTCGTAATGACGTCATGACGTTGGTTTCATTTTCACTCTGCCTGCAAGGTGCCAGCCCCGCCTCTGCACACACCATAGCAGTCATGGCAGCCGTGCACCGCGCCGCAACATGGGGGATGGCGGAGCTGATCATCCTCATTGATCATTGTGACCGTCGGGACTATTGGGGCCACCATCACCACCGCCACCCCAGGCTGCACAATCGGTGCACCGTGCGGCGGATCCAGCGGGCCCTGCTCTGCAAACTGGGGGTACAGAGGACAGTAAAAGCGATCCAAAAAAAGATCGCTGACTTGAAGCACAAATGCCCAGGTCGCATACTGGACATCCGTGCCAGGATTGGCAGGCTGCGTGGTGAGTAATTGTTGCCCAAAACACACCCGCCACATGTGCATGTCCCACAATACACAAAAAATGATTGAAACATATGACAAGGGACAGTGTGGCCTACACAATCAAACACATCTTCACAGTGTTGTGCTCATCCAGTCAGCCCTAAAAATGGCTCACACGCACAGTACATGCATACAACATGAGTGTATGCATCCAGCATCACCTGGTTGATGCTAAGTAAGGCTGGGGTCACACACACAGATATCTGCCCACATATTGTTTGCACATCTCTGTTTGCAGTCAAATCATGGTCACATGTTGACATTTGGAGACAGCCTCAAAATGGAACAATGTGTCCATGCTTTCACTGCAACCAGAGATCTGTCAACAATATCTGGCCACATATCTGTGTGTGTGTGACCCCAGCCATAGCCGTCAAATAAATACCCACACAAGCTCTTTGTAGGACAACAATGTGTAGGCATGATCTTATTACGTCTTTTATGTTCAAATTTCAAACTAGATGCTGAATCCTCATCAGAAGAAGGGCCCCATGCCCCACCCCCAGGTGGCCCATCAAGAACCCCACCACATCAGCCTCAAGTGGCACCCTTGTCCCCAGGGGCAACACCTTCCCCCGGGCCTCAGGAGCCAGACGTCCCGTCAACCACCGGGACAGAGGACGTGGAGGACCAGTCCGCACCTGGCAGCCCGCTGGAGTGTGACCAGCTGTCCCCATCTGCCTGGCTGCTGGAGGAACACATCAACTCCCCACAGGAGGGCGAGGAGCAGCAAGTACCTGGCGGCCCAGAGGAGTCTTTGCCCCGTAGCCCAGGACCACTGTTACCCCTGAACCACATAATGTGGCCACGGAGCCCCAGCCCGGGAGTAACCCCAGCTCCCACTGTCTCCAGCTCAGTGGCGAGTCCTGGGGTGACCATGTCCCCACACAGTGACTATGGTGGTAAGTGTGTTATGTTGCCACACACACCCTGCACACTGTTGCTTCAATTTCATCTGGGGCCAAACAATTTATGTAAACTAAGTAAACCATGTTGGTTCTCCTTTTTCCAGATGGTGAACGTGCGGGCTCATATGGATGGAGCTTGACCCCATCTCCCTCCCCGTCTGATGGTGAACTGGATTTGAGGAACAGGTAAGTGGATGGTTGCGGCCAGTCATGACTAACCATCAGCAGTGACGAGTGTGTACTAAAGTTTGTGTTTACTCCCAATACAGGTGCCCCTACCATGGAGGAATTCATCCAGGCCCATCAGGCATTTGTGGCCCGTTTGACCACGGCTCTACAGCGTGGCCTGCAGGACCTTGGCCGCCTGGCTCAAATGCTGGCGGACCTACACCCACACCATGGTTCACACCCATGAATTTGAGGGATGCATTGTATCCTGGCCAAACATGGCCCCACAAACAGTTGTCCTTGTTGGACCCTAAAATTTTCACACGTTGGCTTGTTGCCTTGCAAAAGTGAAAATATTGTTTTTATTTTTTTTTTGCCCCCGTTGGGCTCTTTTCTTATAGTGTCCCACATTGGGACCATCACAAGTGTGGACTGGCTAGCCCCATCTGGCCTACAATCCCTATACTGTCCCACATTGGGACCATCACAAGTGTGGACTGGCTAGCCCCATCTGGCCTACAATCCCTATACTGTCCCACATTGGGACCATCACAAGTGTGGACTGGCTAGCCCCATCTGGCCTACAATCCCTATACTGTCCCACATTGGGACCATCACAAGTGTGGACTGGCTAGCCCCATCTGGCCTAAGCCTTCCTTGTATGATGGCAAATGTCTGTGACACATGTATGTTTACAATAAAATGCTGTTCGAACTTTGTTATACGCTCCTTCATGTGACCTTACTAATATTTGGTGACCAAACCTCACCATAACCTAACTATGTGAGGCACATCACAACATCCCTTTGTGAATGTGCTAAGACATTCCAAATGAACCGATGGTGATCCTGCTGAGCGAGCACTGGCCCATATTGTGTGGCTTGGGGAAACCTATTATTGGCCACAATTCCATTCACCCCAAAAACCCACACAATCCTTATTCTGAAATGAATACACAATTGTGTTAATAAATAATATTTATTCCAGCCTGGAATTTAAAATAAATTACAAATAATAGAATTTAAGTGGAAAAATTTTTTTTAAAAAAACCACTAATTTTGGCCAAAAATCAATAAACAAAATATACATATAAAACCAAATTCCTGAAATTATAAAGTCCAGACTGCCAATTCTGTGCATTGGCTACTAGTGTCCAAATTACTCCTCTTCAGTCGGCTCTGACAATGCCGCATCCCCCCTCCTCTGAGGGCAGCCCCGACCTGCCCCAGAACGTCTGGTTGAACGACGATGTGTTGAGGGGGGATGGGGTGACTGTGGCGGGGCCGGTCTTCTCACGGGCCGAGATGGGGCAGCTGGTGAAAGGGGCCACAAGGTGTGTTGCATGGGGGAGGGGACGTGGCAGCCCCATTGAAGGGCCCCATCCTCGGCAGCATCAGCGGCATTGTGGAACACCCTCAGAAGGATCTTCTTCTGGAGCGGCTCCATCCCTCGCATTCTGTTGCTCATGCAGAGGGCGTCGGGGTCAATGTGGGTCCGTTGTTCATCCAACAACACGCGTCGGGCCCAGGTCGCCAGCTCCGTCTCAGGTGGTGCAGGACGTCGGCGGCGACGGATCCCGGAGCTGGGACCTGGGCCTGGACCCACATCACTCGCCGCGCCCTCCTGCTCAGCCCCAGATGTCATGGGCTGAGCATCATCAGCAACAGAATCCTCGGCAATGGAGCCGTCCTCTTCTGGGGCCTGTGGGTGGGGAAAAAATAAAAAAAAAAAACCATTAGTGGAGGCAATATCAACTGTATACATTCACAACAGGACTCTATATACCACTCCCACACACAGCAAGCCCAACTACCAGAATGGAAAAATGAGGAATAACACAGTAAAGCAAATAAGGTTCAAGACCCCAACACCAGTGGTTCTCCTGTACACTCACCTCGACCATTCCAGGAGCTCAGCTAAATACATAATTAGTTGTTTGTCACGTAGCCGTAATCCAATATTAGGACATGTCACCACAACACCTTGATACTGGGGGCTGTGCTGGCCAATGACACATATTGGGCACCTTCCCATTAGGACTCCTTTATGGTGAGAATCCACCCCTCACTCAATTACCTTTAACCCACTGGCAACAAAGCCAACACACATGTGAGACAGCACCATTTACTACATGGTACTATGTGGCTGTTTGAGAACAAACCACCTGCTATCTTGAAACCCTTAAATAACTAACCTAAACATACCAAGATGTTGTTGAAGAAGCAACATTGCAATACGGCTGGAAGCATAGAATAGAAAAGTCTGGTAAGTCATGGAAGGAGGGCAGATAGATTGACACCCAAGGTGTGCCGCAGCAAGGAGGTAAATATGCCAACACATTTGGTGTGAAGGATTTATCGAAACACACATGTGAAGGAACCATTGTGGCCCACCACTGTCACACAATTACCCACCTCCTGTGGCGCAGGTGGTGATGCAGCCGGGCCTACATGGGACGCAGCAACGGGGCAGTTGGTGGTCGTTCGATGCGGGCGAACCTCGCCCAGGATGAAGGTGAAGAGGGGATAGTACCATAGGGTAGGTGATGGTACCTCCTCTGCTCCAGCCCCTGAGCGACGACGCTGGTACTGAATGTGAGCCCGCATGAACGCCGACCTCATGTTCTTGATCTTAAGTGCCACCATAGGCTGGTCCCACGTCTTGCCTACCCTTGGCTCCAAGCGATTTGCCAGAGCCACAAGACTCCTGTAGGCCTCGGCCCTCGCTGCCCGATTTTTATATTCGGGCAGCGAGCTGCGCCACAAACATTCGTGCCGCTGATACTCCGTGAGAAGCTGGGATTCCAATTCCACAGTACCCCTCGGCATCTGCCGATGAAAAATTAAAACAAAAGAACACAGTCACAACACAAGGCATACCGACATTTAAAAACTTGCCACAATCATACACATCATCATTAACTTTCTACAGTGATCATCTATGCAGCTATTTTGTGGAGTGAAACTGGCCATGAGTGTGCCATTTTCTCAATCTCAGACCGCTACTAACTCAAACACATGTATGCAGCCAATCTCAAGCACCGGATATCGGTGTCCACCTACAGATGTTTCAAACATGATTTCTGTCCCCAATGTACCTATTGCAACACACCTTGACACGGTGTGTGCGTACATACCTGTAGAGGGCAACATGTGACCTAACACGTTGTGTGCTAACTAGTACCTGGCCAGTGTCCACAATGGTAAGGGGTCACTATATGAGAAAGGCGGGCTGGGTGTGTGGCAACACTGCACATGTAATGTGCACCCAGATGATCATGTAGGTGTTCTCCCAGACGTGGAAGTCCCATTTTAACACATGTACCCAACATCCCTGGAATGTCCGCCACAATTCTACCACCCCTGAAATGTTGATGTGAAGTACCAGCCAAAGAAATAACAGCGTGCTCTTTTACCATTGCCAAAAAGCAGAAGGTGCAATACATACTTACACTATATAAGTAGAGGCACTACCTGGCTACTGGGCGACACAGAATAAGGTTCACATATTTAATATTACGTGTTCAATATTTGCATGCCGCTTCAAACATGGCCATACACACATCGCCTAAGCTGCCTGTGCCAGAACCAGCTGCGTTCATTACATTTTCTTACAAACCGCTAAAGAGGCTTACGTCAGAGCAACAGAAGTCAAACAGGACACCAGTAGCTCAATGCACATCGACGTCTGGACACGGAGCAGTGGCCATTGACCTGCCTTTATAGTCCGGGACACCAATCACAGCGGACACAATAATGCACATCCTGAAGGGGCACCTGGGTGCGGATTTGCCTTCCGCTAATTGGTGGAGATCGCTGAATCGTGATAGGTTGCCGGCCCTTTAAAAGTTGCCCATCCCGCCAAACATTACGCTTGCTGGCCAGACCCATTAGGTAAGTTTTTGTGGACACACATGGAATTGGCGCAGGGTGGGGTGCATATGTTGATGTTCTTGGAGAGCGCCGGAGACTGGTGTAGCGGCCGATATAGGGGTTTGTATTTTTGGGGACGACATATAGTGTAGTGTGTGGGTTAGGATACGGCATTTTGTGTGGGCCTTGACACTTTTGTTGAGATACATTGCTGTGTTTGTTTGCAGACAACATACAGGAGAATGGATGCATGACTGTAGACGGAACTGTGTCACTCATGTCGACTGGATCGATTTCTGCATACTGGTTGTGGCCAATGGAGACTGTGTTCAACGGGAATGGGATGACACAGGGCTTTGAGGTGTTGGGCGCCAGACATGGCATACATGTGTATTTAAAATGACACCTTCAAAAACCAATTACACCATGGGTAACCATCCGCAGTCATGTGCAATGTGGTTTGGTTCATGTAGCCTTCCTCAACCTTCCATATCGGGGTACGTCACATTCGTTATTCTTCTCATTTTTACTGTAATCAATTGACATTATGGGCTGTGTCATGGATTATGGGACCTGTTTGACCAACATTATTGGTGACACATGTCCCTTTCTAACTCACCTAGGTGCAGATGTGTGAATTTTGGGAGCTCCATTGACGTTGATGTAGAGGAGGCCACTCTCAATCGCCGTGTGCCATGTTGTTTGGGGTGACTACTGGGTGTTTGCCGTCCTTGCTTCAGGGTTGTGTTTTGGGCCCACACAAGAGATCCCATCCTCTTGGCTATAGTGTGTAATGGAAAAGAGGTGTGGGTTGCTGAACCTGCTGACTTGCACACATTTTGGTCTATGTACTCATGTTGTGCTTTCACATCTACAGGTGCTGATATTGAGGATGCAGAATATCCATGACCGCAATGTTATCGTGGCTCTTGCGTTGGTGGAAGAGCAAATGTGGTATCAGGATCGGTATGAAAGGTTGATGAGGCGCAGACAGCGGCGGATGTGGACCCGTGATTGGCTTCTGAGGCGGGAAACCCGGGGCCACATGCAGCTGTTGCGGGAGCTGGAGCTTAACTGTCCTGATGATTACCGAAACTATCTCCGTATGCCCGAGGACTGTTTCACCTTCCTATTGGAGCGTGTAGGGCCAATGATAGCGCGTCAGGACACTATAATGCGGCCAGCAGTATCAGCTGCTGAGCGGTTGGCGATCACTTTGCGGTTCCTGGCTACAGGGCAGTCCATGACATCCCTCACATACGTGTCACGTGTCTCCCTGCCCTGCTGAGCCGCCTGATCCCTGAAACGTGTTGGGCCATCTGGAGAGCTCTGCAGCCAGCCTACATGAAAATGCCATTAACCGCTGCAGAATGGCTGGAAGTGGCCCAAGGGTTTGAAACCGGTGGAACTTCCCCAACTGTGGCGGGGCATTGGATGGTAAGCACGTGAGGATTACCAAACCTGCCCACTCTGGCTCTTTGTATTACAATTACAAAGGGTATTGTAGTATAATCCTCATGGCTGTAGTAGATGCCAACTATGAGTTCCTCTACGTGGATGTTGGAATGCCTGGTCGCAACTCAGATGGGGGGGTGTTTGCCCTAAGCTCCTTGGCAACACTACTAGGGAATGGTGGGCTAAACTTACCCTCAAATGAGCACACGACCGAACATCTCAACTTTGCGTTTGTGGCGGATGAAGCATTCCCACTTCAGGAGCACCTACTGCGGCCATATCCCCAGAGGGCCCTTACTTCTGAGAGACGCATTTTCAACTACCGGCTATCCCGGGCCCGCCGTGTAGTTGAAAATGCGTTTGGGATAATGGCCAATAGATTCCGGATTTTTCATACACCTATACATATGAAACCGGAGTCTATTGAGGCGGTAGTGGTGGCCTGCTGTGTGCTACATAACTTCCTGCGTCGTAGGGATAGGGCATCATACACGCCAGGAGGTTATGTAGATAATCCAGACGCTACAACAGGGGAGCTCCGTCCAGGGTCTTGGCGTGATGAGGCCCATGTGATTGTGCCACTCCAGCCGCAGAGCCATGGCCGCACTCGGCAGGAGGCCAGGGACAGTAGAGAAGCTTACTGCTCCTACTTCAATGGGTCTGGTGCAGTGAGCTGGCAGGACCAGGCCATATAATGTGGCTGGCTCTGGGAGTTGCTTTTTGTGTTTTCAATGGAGGTGACAGCAGGTTAGCTGCACCCCTTTAATGTTTGGTTGACCTTTTCCATTCTCTTTGTTTGCATTATGTGCATGAGTTTTCATTATGTAGTTATTTAGTTAGTTAGTTTAGGTTATTTTAGTATTTTTTCCATGCACAGTTTGCAATGTGTGGTGATTTGCTTATCCATTGAATTTGCCTGATTAATGTCACCTGCTCTTGAATTCTACAATGTTTTTACTTCATGTATATTTTGTTTGCACAAGACAAGGTCAAGATTCATGCAATATATTAAACCTTTTTCTGTTGGATCCAACATCATCTGTGTGAGCCTGATTACTTGGTGGAGGAGGGCAATGTGATGCAGGGTTGGGTGGGGGCCTGGGATGTCATAGCCACCTATTGGCTGGGATTGTGCACACAATATGTGTGGGTAGCCATGTTTTTCTGAAAGTCTTTTGACCAACAGTGTTTGTGGCCATTGTGCGTACATGATCCTTTATTTTGTTGTAGGCAGAGGGTCCCCTGCACACAGCACATTGATGCAGGACATATTCTTGTCAGGTGTTTGCTAATACACTGTCACACAGATCTTTGACTTGGTGCCTTGGAAGCTGTTCCACTACATTCACATCTGTCAGCACATATATTAAACCCCATTCAGCCTGTATACATACACATACTTCGCCACAGTTGTCACAGATTTTTGACAGAAAACGCACATACTGTCTTTTGTAAGACGCTAATGTGTGGCACACAAACGCACCTCAGTTCAATCTGCACACGCGGCTGTCACAAGCGCTGATCGTGCGTGACACGGCAAACACTTGTACTACGCACACATAGCCCCGGACCGCTACTTTAATACACACGGGATATGTGACTGGCCACCGCTCTAGCGTGACCCATTACCATCGATTTGGATGCATTCGCCAGGCTCCGCCATGTCACAAGCGCTTATTCCGTGCCACACTCCGTTCACTAGTACGGCACGTCTCGGCCATCCGCCCTTTCCGTCGTGCCCAATCACAACTCCGTAGTGTTGGCCAATGGTTGTGGTTTGGGCGCGGCGTACAGGTCTGTGGCACGCCTATTTGTTTTACGTCCTGCCTTTGTTGCTCCCAGATCACTCTGTGGTGGCTGTGTGTAAAGCTGGTACGCTGAGCTACAGACGGCTACTTGCGACACCCGGCGATGTATGTAGCTGTAGATGTAGCGTAGCGTAGCGCACCTTGTGGCGGCGTGTATAGAGGGTGCGGTTCCCGTTGGTAACCGTTCGGCCGTGCTCGTGCACGTCAAGTTGCCGTTGGTATCCATCCTGTTGTGGCGGCGTGTAAAGGTACCATTACTGATAAATCAGCAATTTAATTAAAACTACAACAAGCAGCCCAATAAGTAACACAGAGCAGGAAGAAGAGTATCTGCCTCTATATTATGCTATCTACTCAGATTAGGTGGCAAAAACCAGGTGACAGATTCCTTTTAAACTTGTCTTTCATCCACTCATAAGGAATGTAGTCTATTTACAAGGTTTAAAGTGGAGCTTTAATTTAAAAAGCTTTCTATATGTCAAAAAAACATAGACATATAGTACTGTTAAAAAGAAAAAAGACACATCTCCATCAACTTCCACCGAGGCATGGGAAAGGAAAATGGAAATGGAGTATAGTAACATCCATAATGTTTGATGTAACCTTCCCTAAATAGGAAGCTCTTTCCTCAAGATTCCCAGCATTGATTGGCTGAATCAACATAAGAAAAAAAAAAATACACATGTACATACAGAGTTGACTCGCCCAGGGTAGGGTACTCAGCACTCAGGCTCGATCAGGGATGTCACGGGTGGCTTGCCCGAGGCCGTGGCCCTGGCAGTCAACGAATAAACAGAAATATGAAAATAAAGTATATAATATCTTCTTGACGCCACCTGCTGAGTCTGGTGATGCTCACCAGCGCCGCCACAGTCCTCCGGTGGTTGATGGTATTGCGGCTTAGATGGATTAGTCCCCGCAGGCGGGACTGAACCACCGGGGCAGTGATGTTGTAAGGCAAACAGTTTGTATTGAAAAGATGCAGCAGAGTCGGGACTTCACTTCACTGGGTAACTTTATGGTACCTTTACACGCCGCCACAACAGGATGCATACAACCCGCTACAGGCTACAAATGTAGCTTGTCGAGCCAATATCGCCCGTAGTAGCGGCGTCTGAAGACGGGACGACACAGCCGGCTACAGATACCTCTGTATCCGTGCACTGCCCATAAACATATGGCAACATCGCCGATTGTAGCGAGCTGTATCGGCGTGTAAAGAAGCTACAGAAGGGAACTCTGGACACCCGGCGATATAGCTGCAATGTGGCTAAGGCGTCACCCATGCTGCGTGATACCGCGCCCCTTCAGCGATCATTGGTGGAAGATGCTGCGTTACGATTGGCCCTTGCCTCACAGCCCTCCATCTTGGATGAGCTGTCCTTCAGCACTACACATACGCGCCGTATGCACGATCAGATAGTAGTACAATTACGCGGACACACACTTGAACGTAAAATCATAAATGGCCCATGATGTACATACAGTGTGCACATCATATCAACATGAAAACGAATAATGCGGGACACAGCGCACAAGTGTGTGTTACGTACCGCTCTGGCTTATTGCACAGCAGCTGCCGTAGAAGTGTTCCGGGTCTGGCAGTGCGCGCAGCGCGCACACAGATGCACACAATCCCATACCAAAATCGGAGGAGATTACCCAGTAGACAGATCAGAGCCGTGTTGTACGGACTGCACTGTGGGTCTGCTGCAGTAGGGGCCGCATAAGTGTGTCGGCCGAATCTGCGTGTTGGCCTACTTATAAAGGTGCGTCACCCCCACAGCGGTCGTAATGACGTCATGACGTTGGTTTCATTTTCACTCTGCCTGCAAGGTGCCAGCCCCGCCTCTGCACACACCATAGCAGTCATGGCAGCCGTGCACCGCGCCGCAACATGGGGGATGGCGGAGCTGATCATCCTCATTGATCATTGTGACCGTCGGGACTATTGGGGCCACCATCACCACCGCCACCCCAGGCTGCACAATCGGTGCACCGTGCGGCGGATCCAGCGGGCCCTGCTCTGCAAACTGGGGGTACAGAGGACAGTAAAAGCGATCCAAAAAAAGATCGCTGACTTGAAGCACAAATGCCCAGGTCGCATACTGGACATCCGTGCCAGGATTGGCAGGCTGCGTGGTGAGTAATTGTTGCCCCAAAACACACCCGCCACATGTGCATGTCCCACAATACACAAAAAATGATTGAAACATATGACAAGGGACAGTGTGGCCTACACAATCAAACACATCTTCACAGTGTTGTGCTCATCCAGTCAGCCCTAAAAATGGCTCACACGCACAGTACATGCATACAACATGAGTGTATGCATCCAGCATCACCTGGTTGATGCTAAGTAAGGCTGGGGTCACACACACAGATATCTGCCCACATATTGTTTGCACATCTCTGTTTGCAGTCAAATCATGGTCACATGTTGACATTTGGAGACAGCCTCAAAATGGAACAATGTGTCCATGCTTTCACTGCAACCAGAGATCTGTCAACAATATCTGGCCACATATCTGTGTGTGTGTGACCCCAGCCATAGCCGTCAAATAAATACCCACACAAGCTCTTTGTAGGACAACAATGTGTAGGCATGATCTTATTACGTCTTTTATGTTCAAATTTCAAACTAGATGCTGAATCCTCATCAGAAGAAGGGCCCCATGCCCCACCCCCAGGTGGCCCATCAAGAACCCCACCACATCAGCCTCAAGTGGCACCCTTGTCCCCAGGGGCAACACCTTCCCCCGGGCCTCAGGAGCCAGACGTCCCGTCAACCACCGGGACAGAGGACGTGGAGGACCAGTCCGCACCTGGCAGCCCGCTGGAGTGTGACCAGCTGTCCCCATCTGCCTGGCTGCTGGAGGAACACATCAACTCCCCACAGGAGGGCGAGGAGCAGCAAGTACCTGGCGGCCCAGAGGAGTCTTTGCCCCGTAGCCCAGGACCACTGTTACCCCTGAACCACATAATGTGGCCACGGAGCCCCAGCCCGGGAGTAACCCCAGCTCCCACTGTCTCCAGCTCAGTGGCGAGTCCTGGGGTGACCATGTCCCCACACAGTGACTATGGTGGTAAGTGTGTTATGTTGCCACACACACCCTGCACACTGTTGCTTCAATTTCATCTGGGGCCAAACAATTTATGTAAACTAAGTAAACCATGTTGGTTCTCCTTTTTCCAGATGGTGAACGTGCGGGCTCATATGGATGGAGCTTGACCCCATCTCCCTCCCCGTCTGATGGTGAACTGGATTTGGAGGAACAGGTAAGTGGATGGTTGCGGCCAGTCATGACTAACCATCAGCAGTGACGAGTGTGTACTAAAGTTTGTGTTTACTCCCAATACAGGTGCCCCTACCATGGAGGAATTCATCCAGGCCCATCAGGCATTTGTGGCCCGTTTGACCACGGCTCTACAGCGTGGCCTGCAGGACCTTGGCCGCCTGGCTCAAATGCTGGCGGACCTACACCCACACCATGGTTCACACCCATGAATTTGAGGGATGCATTGTATCCTGGCCAAACATGGCCCCACAAACAGTTGTCCTTGTTGGACCCTAAAATTTTCACACGTTGGCTTGTTGCCTTGCAAAAGTGAAAATATTGTTTTTATTTTTTTTTTGCCCCCGTTGGGCTCTTTTCTTATAGTGTCCCACATTGGGACCATCACAAGTGTGGACTGGCTAGCCCCATCTGGCCTACAATCCCTATACTGTCCCACATTGGGACCATCACAAGTGTGGACTGGCTAGCCCCATCTGGCCTACAATCCCTATACTGTCCCACATTGGGACCATCACAAGTGTGGACTGGCTAGCCCCATCTGGCCTACAATCCCTATACTGTCCCACATTGGGACCATCACAAGTGTGGACTGGCTAGCCCCATCTGGCCTAAGCCTTCCTTGTATGATGGCAAATGTCTGTGACACATGTATGTTTACAATAAAATGCTGTTCGAACTTTGTTATACGCTCCTTCATGTGACCTTACTAATATTTGGTGACCAAACCTCACCATAACCTAACTATGTGAGGCACATCACAACATCCCTTTGTGAATGTGCTAAGACATTCCAAATGAACCGATGGTGATCCTGCTGAGCGAGCACTGGCCCATATTGTGTGGCTTGGGGAAACCTATTATTGGCCACAATTCCATTCACCCCAAAAACCCACACAATCCTTATTCTGAAATGAATACACAATTGTGTTAATAAATAATATTTATTCCAGCCTGGAATTTAAAATAAATTACAAATAATAGAATTTAAGTGGAAAAATTTTTTTTAAAAAAACCACTAATTTTGGCCAAAAATCAATAAACAAAATATACATATAAAACCAAATTCCTGAAATTATAAAGTCCAGACTGCCAATTCTGTGCATTGGCTACTAGTGTCCAAATTACTCCTCTTCAGTCGGCTCTGACAATGCCGCATCCCCCCTCCTCTGAGGGCAGCCCCGACCTGCCCCAGAACGTCTGGTTGAACGACGATGTGTTGAGGGGGGATGGGGTGACTGTGGCGGGGCCGGTCTTCTCACGGGCCGAGATGGGGCAGCTGGTGAAAGGGGCCACAAGGTGTGTTGCATGGGGGAGGGGACGTGGCAGCCCCATTGAAGGGCCCCATCCTCGGCAGCATCAGCGGCATTGTGGAACACCCTCAGAAGGATCTTCTTCTGGAGCGGCTCCATCCCTCGCATTCTGTTGCTCATGCAGAGGGCGTCGGGGTCAATGTGGGTCCGTTGTTCATCCAACAACACGCGTCGGGCCCAGGTCGCCAGCTCCGTCTCAGGTGGTGCAGGACGTCGGCGGCGACGGATCCCGGAGCTGGGACCTGGGCCTGGACCCACATCACTCGCCGCGCCCTCCTGCTCAGCCCCAGATGTCATGGGCTGAGCATCATCAGCAACAGAATCCTCGGCAATGGAGCCGTCCTCTTCTGGGGCCTGTGGGTGGGGAAAAAATAAAAAAAAAAAACCATTAGTGGAGGCAATATCAACTGTATACATTCACAACAGGACTCTATATACCACTCCCACACACAGCAAGCCCAACTACCAGAATGGAAAATGAGGAATAACACAGTAAAGCAAATAAGGTTCAAGACCCCAACACCAGTGGTTCTCCTGTACACTCACCTCGACCATTCCAGGAGCTCAGCTAAATACATAATTAGTTGTTTGTCACGTAGCCGTAATCCAATATTAGGACATGTCACCACAACACCTTGATACTGGGGGCTGTGCTGGCCAATGACACATATTGGGCACCTTCCCATTAGGACTCCTTTATGGTGAGAATCCACCCCTCACTCAATTACCTTTAACCCACTGGCAACAAAGCCAACACACATGTGAGACAGCACCATTTACTACATGGTACTATGTGGCTGTTTGAGAACAAACCACCTGCTATCTTGAAACCCTTAAATAACTAACCTAAACATACCAAGATGTTGTTGAAGAAGCAACATTGCAATACGGCTGGAAGCATAGAATAGAAAAGTCTGGTAAGTCATGGAAGGAGGGCAGATAGATTGACACCCAAGGTGTGCCGCAGCAAGGAGGTAAATATGCCAACACATTTGGTGTGAAGGATTTATCGAAACACACATGTGAAGGAACCATTGTGGCCCACCACTGTCACACAATTACCCACCTCCTGTGGCGCAGGTGGTGATGCAGCCGGGCCTACATGGGACGCAGCAACGGGGCAGTTGGTGGTCGTTCGATGCGGGCGAACCTCGCCCAGGATGAAGGTGAAGAGGGGATAGTACCATAGGGTAGGTGATGGTACCTCCTCTGCTCCAGCCCCTGAGCGACGACGCTGGTACTGAATGTGAGCCCGCATGAACGCCGACCTCATGTTCTTGATCTTAAGTGCCACCATAGGCTGGTCCCAGTCTTGCCTACCCTTGGCTCCAAGCGATTTGCCAGAGCCACAAGACTCCTGTAGGCCTCGGCCCTCGCTGCCCGATTTTTATATTCGGGCAGCGAGCTGCGCCACAAACATTCGTGCCGCTGATACTCCGTGAGAAGCTGGGATTCCAATTCCACAGTACCCCTCGGCATCTGCCGATGAAAAATTAAAACAAAAGAACACAGTCACAACACAAGGCATACCGACATTTAAAAACTTGCCACAATCATACACATCATCATTAACTTTCTACAGTGATCATCTATGCAGCTATTTTGTGGAGTGAAACTGGCCATGAGTGTGCCATTTTCTCAATCTCAGACCGCTACTAACTCAAACACATGTATGCAGCCAATCTCAAGCACCGGATATCGGTGTCCACCTACAGATGTTTCAAACATGATTTCTGTCCCCAATGTACCTATTGCAACACACCTTGACACGGTGTGTGCGTACATACCTGTAGAGGGCAACATGTGACCTAACACGTTGTGTGCTAACTAGTACCTGGCCAGTGTCCACAATGGTAAGGGGTCACTATATGAGAAAGGCGGGCTGGGTGTGTGGCAACACTGCACATGTAATGTGCACCCAGATGATCATGTAGGTGTTCCTCCAGACGTGGAAGTCCCATTTTAACACATGTACCCAACATCCCTGGAATGTCCGCCACAATTCTACCACCCCTGAAATGTTGATGTGAAGTACCAGCCAAAGAAATAACAGCGTGCTCTTTTACCATTGCCAAAAAGCAGAAGGTGCAATACATACTTACACTATATAAGTAGAGGCACTACCTGGCTACTGGGCGACACAGAATAAGGTTCACATATTTAATATTACGTGTTCAATATTTGCATGCCGCTTCAAACATGGCCATACACACATCGCCTAAGCTGCCTGTGCCAGAACCAGCTGCGTTCATTACATTTTCTTACAAACCGCTAAAGAGGCTTACGTCAGAGCAACAGAAGTCAAACAGGACACCAGTAGCTCAATGCACATCGACGTCTGGACACGGAGCAGTGGCCATTGACCTGCCTTTATAGTCCGGGACACCAATCACAGCGGACACAATAATGCACATCCTGAAGGGGCACCTGGGTGCGGATTTGCCTTCCGCTAATTGGTGGAGATCGCTGAATCGTGATAGGTTGCCGGCCCTTTAAAAGTTGCCCATCCCGCCAAACATTACGCTTGCTGGCCAGACCCATTAGGTAAGTTTTTGTGGACACACATGGAATTGGCGCAGGGTGGGGTGCATATGTTGATGTTCTTGGAGAGCGCCGGAGACTGGTGTAGCGGCCGATATAGGGGTTTGTATTTTTGGGGACGACATATAGTGTAGTGTGTGGGTTAGGATACGGCATTTTGTGTGGGCCTTGACACTTTTGTTGAGATACATTGCTGTGTTTGTTTGCAGACAACATACAGGAGAATGGATGCATGACTGTAGACGGAACTGTGTCACTCATGTCGACTGGATCGATTTCTGCATACTGGTTGTGGCCAATGGAGACTGTGTTCAACGGGAATGGGATGACACAGGGCTTTGAGGTGTTGGGCGCCAGACATGGCATACATGTGTATTTAAAATGACACCTTCAAAAACCAATTACACCATGGGTAACCATCCGCAGTCATGTGCAATGTGGTTTGGTTCATGTAGCCTTCCTCAACCTTCCATATCGGGGTACGTCACATTCGTTATTCTTCTCATTTTTACTGTAATCAATTGACATTATGGGCTGTGTCATGGATTATGGGACCTGTTTGACCAACATTATTGGTGACACATGTCCCTTTCTAACTCACCTAGGTGCAGATGTGTGAATTTTGGGAGCTCCATTGACGTTGATGTAGAGGAGGCCACTCTCAATCGCCGTGTGCCATGTTGTTTGGGGTGACTACTGGGTGTTTGCCGTCCTTGCTTCAGGGTTGTGTTTTGGGCCCACACAAGAGATCCCATCCTCTTGGCTATAGTGTGTAATGGAAAAGAGGTGTGGGTTGCTGAACCTGCTGACTTGCACACATTTTGGTCTATGTACTCATGTTGTGCTTTCACATCTACAGGTGCTGATATTGAGGATGCAGAATATCCATGACCGCAATGTTATCGTGGCTCTTGCGTTGGTGGAAGAGCAAATGTGGTATCAGGATCGGTATGAAAGGTTGATGAGGCGCAGACAGCGGCGGATGTGGACCCGTGATTGGCTTCTGAGGCGGGAAACCCGGGGCCACATGCAGCTGTTGCGGGAGCTGGAGCTTAACTGTCCTGATGATTACCGAAACTATCTCCGTATGCCCGAGGACTGTTTCACCTTCCTATTGGAGCGTGTAGGGCCAATGATAGCGCGTCAGGACACTATAATGCGGCCAGCAGTATCAGCTGCTGAGCGGTTGGCGATCACTTTGCGGTTCCTGGCTACAGGGCAGTCCATGACATCCCTCACATACGTGTCACGTGTCTCCCTGCCCTGCTGAGCCGCCTGATCCCTGAAACGTGTTGGGCCATCTGGAGAGCTCTGCAGCCAGCCTACATGAAAATGCCATTAACCGCTGCAGAATGGCTGGAAGTGGCCCAAGGGTTTGAAACCGGTGGAACTTCCCCAACTGTGGCGGGGCATTGGATGGTAAGCACGTGAGGATTACCAAACCTGCCCACTCTGGCTCTTTGTATTACAATTACAAAGGGTATTGTAGTATAATCCTCATGGCTGTAGTAGATGCCAACTATGAGTTCCTCTACGTGGATGTTGGAATGCCTGGTCGCAACTCAGATGGGGGGGTGTTTGCCCTAAGCTCCTTGGCAACACTACTAGGGAATGGTGGGCTAAACTTACCCTCAAATGAGCACACGACCGAACATCTCAACTTTGCGTTTGTGGCGGATGAAGCATTCCCACTTCAGGAGCACCTACTGCGGCCATATCCCCAGAGGGCCCTTACTTCTGAGAGACGCATTTTCAACTACCGGCTATCCCGGGCCCGCCGTGTAGTTGAAAATGCGTTTGGGATAATGGCCAATAGATTCCGGATTTTTCATACACCTATACATATGAAACCGGAGTCTATTGAGGCGGTAGTGGTGGCCTGCTGTGTGCTACATAACTTCCTGCGTCGTAGGGATAGGGCATCATACACGCCAGGAGGTTATGTAGATAATCCAGACGCTACAACAGGGGAGCTCCGTCCAGGGTCTTGGCGTGATGAGGCCCATGTGATTGTGCCACTCCAGCCGCAGAGCCATGGCCGCACTCGGCAGGAGGCCAGGGACAGTAGAGAAGCTTACTGCTCCTACTTCAATGGGTCTGGTGCAGTGAGCTGGCAGGACCAGGCCATATAATGTGGCTGGCTCTGGGAGTTGCTTTTTGTGTTTTCAATGGAGGTGACAGCAGGTTAGCTGCACCCCTTTAATGTTTGGTTGACCTTTTCCATTCTCTTTGTTTGCATTATGTGCATGAGTTTTCATTATGTAGTTATTTAGTTAGTTAGTTTAGGTTATTTTAGTATTTTTTCCATGCACAGTTTGCAATGTGTGGTGATTTGCTTATCCATTGAATTTGCCTGATTAATGTCACCTGCTCTTGAATTCTACAATGTTTTTACTTCATGTATATTTTGTTTGCACAAGACAAGGTCAAGATTCATGCAATATATTAAACCTTTTTCTGTTGGATCCAACATCATCTGTGTGAGCCTGATTACTTGGTGGAGGAGGGCAATGTGATGCAGGGTTGGGTGGGGGCCTGGGATGTCATAGCCACCTATTGGCTGGGATTGTGCACACAATATGTGTGGGTAGCCATGTTTTTCTGAAAGTCTTTTGACCAACAGTGTTTGTGGCCATTGTGCGTACATGATCCTTTATTTTGTTGTAGGCAGAGGGTCCCCTGCACACAGCACATTGATGCAGGACATATTCTTGTCAGGTGTTTGCTAATACACTGTCACACAGATCTTTGACTTGGTGCCTTGGAAGCTGTTCCACTACATTCACATCTGTCAGCACATATATTAAACCCCATTCAGCCTGTATACATACACATACTTCGCCACAGTTGTCACAGATTTTTGACAGAAAACGCACATACTGTCTTTTGTAAGACGCTAATGTGTGGCACACAAACGCACCTCAGTTCAATCTGCACACGCGGCTGTCACAAGCGCTGATCGTGCGTGACACGGCAAACACTTGTACTACGCACACATAGCCCCGGACCGCTACTTTAATACACACGGGATATGTGACTGGCCACCGCTCTAGCGTGACCCATTACCATCGATTTGGATGCATTCGCCAGGCTCCGCCATGTCACAAGCGCTTATTCCGTGCCACACTCCGTTCACTAGTACGGCACGTCTCGGCCATCCGCCCTTTCCGTCGTGCCCAATCACAACTCCGTAGTGTTGGCCAATGGTTGTGGTTTGGGCGCGGCGTACAGGTCTGTGGCACGCCTATTTGTTTTACGTCCTGCCTTTGTTGCTCCCAGATCACTCTGTGGTGGCTGTGTGTAAAGCTGGTACGCTGAGCTACAGACGGCTACTTGCGACACCCGGCGATGTATGTAGCTGTAGATGTAGCGTAGCGTAGCGCACCTTGTGGCGGCGTGTATAGAGGGTGCGGTTCCCGTTGGTAACCGTTCGGCCGTGCTCGTGCACGTCAAGTTGCCGTTGGTATCCATCCTGTTGTGGCGGCGTGTAAAGGTACCATTACTGATAAATCAGCAATTTAATTAAAACTACAACAAGCAGCCCAATAAGTAACACAGAGCAGGAAGAAGAGTATCTGCCTCTATATTATGCTATCTACTCAGATTAGGTGGCAAAAACCAGGTGACAGATTCCTTTTAAACTTGTCTTTCATCCACTCATAAGGAATGTAGTCTATTTACAAGGTTTAAAGTGGAGCTTTAATTTAAAAAGCTTTCTATATGTCAAAAAAACATAGACATATAGTACTGTTAAAAAGAAAAAAGACACATCTCCATCAACTTCCACCGAGGCATGGGAAAGGAAAATGGAAATGGAGTATAGTAACATCCATAATGTTTGATGTAACCTTCCCTAAATAGGAAGCTCTTTCCTCAAGATTCCCAGCATTGATTGGCTGAATCAACATAAGAAAAAAAAAAATACACATGTACATACAGAGTTGACTCGCCCAGGGTAGGGTACTCAGCACTCAGGCTCGATCAGGGATGTCACGGGTGGCTTGCCCGAGGCCGTGGCCCTGGCAGTCAACGAATAAACAGAAATATGAAAATAAAGTATATAATATCTTCTTGACGCCACCTGCTGAGTCTGGTGATGCTCACCAGCGCCGCCACAGTCCTCCGGTGGTTGATGGTATTGCGGCTTAGATGGATTAGTCCCCGCAGGCGGGACTGAACCACCGGGGCAGTGATGTTGTAAGGCAAACAGTTTGTATTGAAAAGATGCAGCAGAGTCGGGACTTCACTTCACTGGGTAACTTTATTGTCCACTTTGCCAAAGTCATACAATTCAGCAGCTCAATTGATGGTATAACGGCAAATACTTTGGATGCTGCAATTGGAATGTCTGGCTGTAGATGGATCCCTCCTTATGTTCCTTTCTTTCTCTTTCTCTCCTTTGCCTCCCAGTGACGGTGAAGTCCGACTTCTTAAAGACAATCTGACCTCCTGCTGCGTTTCTCCCTCTTTCTTTCCCTCCAGTGCGGTCTCCGGGACAACCTTCTCTTAAGCTTGAGCAGTGTCCTGTTATTCCTGGCTTTTGGCTCCCTTTCCTTTTGACTCACTCAGGAGACTGGGGCTGTATCTATAACATCCCCGTTCTTCGGATTCTCTGTGAGCCATGTAGGAACTTACAGTTACGGGCTCTGGTACCCGTTTTCCTTCTCTGAACTGGCTCGCTTCTAAGCCTTTGTTCCTTCCCTCTGTTTTCTAGGATCTGTTCTGGCCCCTCAACCGAGGAGACCCTCCTTGCTCCAGCTCTTACTCCATCTTCCACTAACTCCAAACTGTACTCTCACTCTCACTGAGCTCACTAGTTCCCCTAGAGGCCACTATATACCCTCCCGGGGTCCCTCCCACCTACTGTCTAGTGTGTGGGTGTTACGCTAGGTTTCCACCTAGTGACCATAGTTCCAATTGCAGAGGGGTGACTAAACCGCTTTTCTGGGTGCAGTACCCCTTTTGTGGCACCTACATGGTGGGGCACCACACCCCCCTTGATGAAACATGCTCATCCGCGAGCATCACATTCGCCCTTCGGGAAGTGAAAAATGTATTTTTATATTAAATACCAACGGGTAACTATATACAATTCAAGAATATTTAGATTTATTCCCGTTTCCGGGAGGCGCATATCTTGGAACGTTACACATATATAAAACAGTTCAAGACATTATTTACTCAGGCCCAACGGGACCAACTCCAGCTATGCGGACCCAGCGGTAATCTTTAGTCCTACACAGTCCAGCGTTATCACCGCTGGGCCGCTTTTCACACATTATTCAACAGGGACAGTTCAATAAAAAGTCTCAGGATCATCAGGAACACACTCTTCATTTGCATAAAGGAAAAAGATCAAGCAAAAAGGGGCTATGTACAGGGAACAGTGTCTCTCATCGGGAGTCTATAGTATGGGGATCATTGTCAATCAATACATGAGATTCTGATGGCAAACCATCCAAGTGGGGCAGGGTAGCATTCATAAGTGACCTGCTCACCTTTACATAAGTCTCTCCGGGATGTCCTTTTCTTAAAAATGACTCAACATCCCGCCAGGAAAAGAATATGTCGTCAAGCAGTCCAGGTTCCCTCAAGGCCACTTTACACACACCAACTTATCTATCCAACTTCTGACCAACTTGCTGGTTGCAGTGAAATCATGGACACATTGTTCCATTGTACACAGTCACAAAATGGAGCAATGTGTCCATGATTTCACTGCAACCAGCAAGTTGGTCAGAAGTTGGACAGATAAGTTGGTGTGTGTAAAGTGGCCTTCAGGAAACCCCAACCATCTTTGTGGTATACAGATACTACCATGCCAGTCTTCCGCAGCTCCATTGGAAGTGGCGGGGTAAGTGCGGGTCTCGTCTCGCAGCCTCTTGGTGGTACGCTCCCGCTGGTAGTCTTCCCTTTCTTGGTGCCTGGCTACCTGGCTCCACTCATCCTGGGACGGCCGGGTGCTTTGCAAGGACTGATACGGGGGCGGTGAGGTGCTGCTGCTAGGAGGTTTAGGCGTAGCACGGGTCTCTGCAGAGGCGAGGATAGCGGGGACTCCCTGACGGTGTTGCTGCCAGGCTGACCACCATACCGCCTCCGGGCTGCTTCCTCCTGAGGCTCCAGCTGGTTCCTCATAGTTGTCATCGTCATAGTCTTCTTCTTCAGGCTCCTCAAAGAGCTCCTCGATCTTCACGTCCGGTGCTGTGGGTGTAGGGTCTGTCTCCAGCCGGAGACTGCTGCTGGCCTGGGACAACATTGGTGTTGGGGGCTCTGTCTGCGTCCCCATGTCCTGTGTCTGTGCTGGTGGTGGAAGGGAGGGGCGGAACTGCTCCACTGCTCTTGCCGCAATCTCTGCCTCCCGCGCCTCATGGGCTGTCCTTCTCACTGACAACTCATAGGTTCTCTCTGCGCTCCACCGCCAGGACACCCACGTGAGCGTCTGTTCCATCTCCTGCCGGGTGAACGAGTCCCGCTAATAATCTGCATCCCCTTCTGCCGTAAGCAGGGACGCAGCTGCTTGATCTCCTCTCTCAGCACGGGTCTGTTCCTCCAGCTCACGGACAACATCTCTCCATCGGGGTGCTGCCATGTTGCCGGGTACAAAGGAGTCTGATAGTGTCTGTCCTTCTCTTCCGGTTTGTACAGTCATGGGCGGGCACTCCCTAGGAACTTCCTGTGGGCCGCCCCCCTGATTGATTGATGGCAATCGGGGCGGCCACACTTTTTCGCGCCTCTGGCTAGGCCCTCCTCCTTCTAGGGGCTGAGGCACTTCCCCGGGCCTCCACATGTTGTTTACTTTGTGGAGACGGCGCCATCTTGGGTCCTCGTGCTATAAGGGTGGGAACCCATCTTGGCACCCTGCAAGGCAGAAAAAGTCAATTTTTAAGTCCAAGTTCAAAGCGCACAGTACCCGGTGGCACCGGGCACGTTATCCTGTTCGTGACGCCAGAGTTGACTCGCCCAGGGCAGGGTACTCAGCACTCAGGCTCGATCAGGGATGTCACGGGTGGCTTGCCCGAGGCCGTGGCCCTGGCAGTCAACAAATAAACAGAAATATGGAAATAAAGTATATATTATCTTTGTGATGCCACCTGCTGAGTCTGATGATGCTCACCAACGCTGCCACAGTCCTCCGGTGGTTGATGGTATTGCTGCTTAGATGGATTAGTCCCCGCAGGCGGGACTGAACCACAGGGGCAGTGATGCTGTAAGGCAAACAGTTTGTATTGAAAAGATGCAGCAGAGTCAGGACTTCACTTCACCGGGTAACTTTACTGTCAACTTCGCCAAAGTCATACAATTCAGCAGCTCAATTGATGGTATAACGGCAAATGCTTCAGATGCTGCAATTGGAATGTCTGGCTGTAGATGGATCCCTCCTTATGTTCCTTTCTTTCTCTTTTTCTCCTTTGCCTCCCAGTGGTGGTGAAGTCTGACTTCTTAAAGACAATCTGACCTCCTGCTGCATTTCTCCCTCTTTCTCTCCCTCCTGTGCGGTCTCCGGGACATTCTTCTCTTAAGTTTGAGCAGCGCCCTGCTATTCCTGGCTTTTGGCTCCCTTTCCTTTTGACTCACTCACGATACTGGGGCTGTATCTATAATATCCCCGTTCTTCGGATTCTCTGTGAGCCATGTAGGAACTTACAGTTACGGGCTCTGGTACCCGTTTTCCTTCTCTGAACTGGCTCGCTTCTAAGCCTCTGTTCCTTCCCTCTGTTTTCTGGGATCTGTTCTCTCCTTGCTCCAGCTCTTACTCCATCTTCCACTAACTCCAAACTCTACTCTCACTCTCACTGAGCTCACTAGTTCCCCCTAGAGGCCACTATATACCCTCCCGGGGTCCCTCCCACCTACTGTCTAGTGTGTAGGTGTTACTCTAGGGTTCCACCTAGTGACCATAGTTCCAATTGCAGTGGGGTGACTACACTGCTTTTCTAGGTACAGTACCCCTTTTGTGGCACCTACATGGTGGGGCGCCAGATACTTATGGCAAAATCTTCTAAAAAAGCATCTAAGCTTTTTTGAACAATCAACGGTTCCTGCCGTAACCAGCTACTAAAGTAGGGTGTTATTAAGTAACTAGAAAAAGGCCCAATGCTATTGCATCGAGAGTGCGGTGAAATAAACATCTGTGTATCCTTCGTGGTGCTAATAGGAGCAGTGGACATGTGTTACACTGTTTGCACATTCCAACATACCTGTTTTATGTCATCCTTCTGCATTTGTGTATTGTATTTGTTGCAAGATTTGAGTTCTTTTACACCTGTGCACTATCTCTTGGTAGTTATGTACTGTATTTTGGTATGTGGTGTTGTGTTTCTCATCCAATATTCACTATGTGGTGTCTCCTCTGTTTTCTGTGTGTCTTTACAATACATAGTTGCTTGAAAGCTGTTGTGACTATAAATAGATGTGGTACATTGTTTTTTGTGCAGCTTGATGTCTCCCGGGGGCTTCTAGATCTTTGCGGCGGGGCTGGGAGAGGAGCTGGCGGGCACTTCAGCTCCGCTCTTCCGGGAGATGCGCGGTATTTCAAATGTGGCACCAAAGCGAACGGCGCTTCCCTGATTGGTTGCCATGCTCAACGTGCCAACCAATCCGAGAAGCGCCGCTCGGTTTGGCGTCAAATTTGAAATACTCTGACCGCCGCTTCTCTGATTGGTCGGCACGCTGAACGTGGCAACCAATTAGAGAAGCGGCGCTCAGTGTATTTCAAATGGTGCCAAAGCAAGCAGGGCTTCTTTGATTTGTCACCACGTTTAGCGTGGCGACCAATCAGAGAAGTGGCCCTCAGGGTATTCAAAGATGGCTCCAAGTTGAGCGCCGATTCTCTGGGCAACAAGGCGGGATGGCAGAGGAGCTGGCGGGGCACTGAAGCTCTGTACCGGCGGGAGATGTGCGTTGTGCTCATCTCCTGGGACTTCCAGATCATCGCGGCGGGGCTGGGAGAGGAGCTGGCGGGGCACTTTGGCTCTGTGCTGCCGGGAGATGCACGGTATTTCAAATGTGGTTCCAAAGCGAACGGCGCTTCCCTGATTGGTCGCCACGTTCAGCATGCCAACCAATCCGAGAAGCGGCGCTCAGGGTATTTCACTTTGGTGACAAATTTGAAATACTCTGACCGCCGCTTTTCTGATTGGTCGCCACGTTCAGCGTCCCGACCAATGAGAGAAGCGGCACTCAGGGTATTTCAAATGTGGCACCAAGTTGAGCGCCGCTTCTCTGGGCATTGTGGCGGGGATGGCAGAGGAGCTGGCAGGGCACTTCTGCTCCGTGCTGGCGGGAGATGAGCACTGCGCTCATCTCCCGGTGGCTTCCAGATTATCGCGGCGGGGCTGGGAGACGAGCTGGCGGCGGGGCTGGGAGAGGAGGTGGCGGGGCACTTCGGCTCCGTGCCGCCGGGAGTCCCAATATGGTGGCGGCGCACTTCCTGGGTGGCGTAGTGCATGCCGGAATATCGACATAAGCCCGGAAGCATGTGACACATATTATGTGACCTTAGCTGATTATATAGTAGAAGATTAATACAGATTAATAAAGTTTTGTGGAGATTCAACTTTTTATTTCTGTATATCTTCAGAGGGGTTTACGCCAAACAGCTATTGACCATATTTTTTGTATATGCCATATATGTGCTTGTACAAGTTAAAAGAGTGATGTGGTACTTAAATATATAAATACTAGCTGTGAGCCCGATGCAAATGCATCGGGATTCTAGAACGTGGCAATATTATTTGCATTAATAGCATTATTATTACCATTATAGCATAATTATTAGCATTAACAGCATTATTATTAGCATTAATAGCATTATTAATAGCAATAATAGTACTAATAATAGTATTGTTATTAGTATTAATAGCATTATTACCATAAATAGCATTAATAATAGTGTTAATAGCATTATTATGAGGAGTAATACCATTATTAGCATTAATAAAATTATTAATAGCATTAATAGAATTAAAAATAGCATTATTAATAGGATTAATAGCATGATTATTAGCCTTAATAGCATTAATAGCATTAATATTAGCATGAATAGCATTAATAGCATTATTATTAACATTAATAGCATTATTAATAGCATTAATAGCCTAAATAATAGAATTAATAGCATAAATAATCGCATTAATAGCATAGTATTAGCATAAAGAGCATTAATAGCAATATTATTAGCATTATTAGAATTTTGAATAACATAAATAGCATGATTATTAGCCTTAATAGCATTATTAATAGCGTTAATATGATTATTATTAGCATTATTAGCATTAATATTAGCATTAATAGCATAATTATTAGCATTAATAGCATTATTATTAGCAGTAATAGCATTATTAATATCATTAATAGCATTAATAATACAATTAATAGCATTAATATTATCATTAATAGCATTAGTAGTATTATTAATAGCATGAATAGCATTATCAATAGCATTAATAGCATTAATAGCATTATTAATAGCATTAATACCATTATTAATAGCATTAATAGCATAAATAATAGAATTAATAGCATAAATAAATCGCATTAATAGCATCACTATGAGCATAAAGAGCATTAATAGCAATATTATTAGCATTAATAGCATTTTAATATCATAAATATCATGATTATTAGCCTTAATAGCATTATTAATAGCGTTAATATGATTATTATTACATTATTAGCATTAATATTAGCATTAATAGCATAATTATTAGCATAAATAGCATTATTATTAGCATAATAGCATTATTATTAGCATTAATAGCATATTAATAGCATTAATAGCATTAATAATACAATTAATAGCATTAATATAGCATTAATAGCATTAATAGTATATTAATAGCATGAATAGCATATTAAAGCATTAATAGCATTAATAGCATTAATAGCATTATTAATAGCATTAATAGCATAAATCATGAATTAATAGCATAAATAATCGTATTAATAGCATTACTATGAGCATAAAGAGCATTAATAGCAATATTATTAGCATTAATAGCATTTTGAATATCATAAATAGCATGATTATTAGCCTTAATAACATTATTAATAGCGTTAATATGATTATTATTAGCATTAATTAGCATTAATATTAGCATTAATAGCAATATTATTTGCATTAATAGCATTATTATTACCATTAATAGCATAATTATTAGCATTAATAGCATAATTATTAACATTAATAGCAGTAATAATAGCATTAATAGCAATATTATTTGCATTAATAGCATTATTATTACCATTAATAGCATAATTATTAGCATTAATAGCATAAATATTAGCATTAATAGCAAAATTATTTAGCATTAATAGTATAAATATTAGCATATAATAGCATAATTAATAGATATTATTATTAGCATTATTATTACGCATTAATAGCATAATTATTATTAGCAATTAATAGCATAAAAATTATATAACATTAATAGCATAAATTAATAGCATTAATAGCATAATTATTAACATTATATATAGCATAATTATTACATTAATAGCATTAATAGCATTATTAGCTATTAATACATTATAATATTACATAATAGCATAATTATTAGCATTAATAGCATAAATATTAGCATTAATAGCATAATTATTAGCATTAATAGTATAAATTATTAGCATTAATAGCATAATTATTAGCATTAATAGCATAAATATTAGCATTAATAGCAATATTATTTGCATTAATAGCATTATTATTACCATTAATAGCATAATTATTAGCATTAATAGCAATATAATTATTAATATTAATAGCATTAATAATAGCATTAATAGCAATATTATTTGCATTAATAGCATTCTTATTACAATTATATAGCCTAATTATTAGCATTAATAGCATAATAATTACCAATAATAGCATTAATAATAGAATTAATAGCAATATATTATTTGCATTAATAGCATTATTATTACCATTAATACCATAATTATTAGCATTATTAGCATAATTATTAGCATTATATAACATATATATTCATTATATAGCATAATTATTAGATTAATACTATTAATTATGCAGTAAGCATTTTATAGCATTGAAAATATTAATAATATATTTAATAGCATTTATTATTATTTTTATTAAATTATTAATTATTTTTATTTATTTTTTTATTATTTTTTTATTATTTTTTAATTATTTTTTTATTATTAAATTTATTATTTATTTAAAGTGAGCCTGAGGCAGAGACCCAGTTCTCTTTCAGGTCCGCTGAAAGGGCTGATATTATTAGCATATATTTATTTTTTTTATTATTATTTTTTTTAATTATTATTATTTTTTATTTATTTTTTTATTATTTTTTTAATTATTTTTTAATTATTTTTTTTATTATTAATTTATTATTTATTTAAAGTGAGCCTGAGGCAGAGACCCAGTTCTCTTTCAGGTCCGCTGAAAGGGCTGATATTATTAGCATATATTTATTTTTTTTATTATTATTTTTATTTAATTATTTATTATTTTTTATTTATTTTTTATTATTTTTTAATTATTTTTTAATTATTTTTTTTATTATTAAATTTATTATTTATTTAAAGTGAGCCTGAGGCAGAGACCCAGTTCTCTTTCAGGTCCGCTGAAAGGGCTGATATTATTAGCATATATTTATTTTTTTTATTATTATTTTTATTTAATTATTTATTATTTTTTATTTATTTTTTTATTATTTTTTAATTATTTTTTAATTATTTTTTTTATTATTAAATTTATTATTTATTTAAAGTGAGCCTGAGGCAGAGACCAGTTCTCTTTCAGGTCCGCTGAAAGGGCTGATATTATTAGCATATATTTATTTTTTTTTATTATTATTTTTATTTAATTATTTATTATTTTATTTATTTTTTTATTATTTTTTAATTATTTTTTAATTATTTTTTTTATTATTAAATTATTATTTATTTAAAGTGAGCCTGAGGCAGAGACCCAGTTCTCTTTCAGGTCCGCTGAAAGGGCTGATATTATTAGCATATATTTATTTTTTTTATTATTATTTTTATTTAATTATTTATTATTTTTTATTTATTTTTTTATTATTTTTTAATTATTTTTTAATTATTTTTTTTATTATTAAATTATTATTTATTTAAAGTGAGCCTGAGGCAGAGACCCAGTTCTCTTTCAGGTCCGCTGAAAGGGCTGATATTATTAGCATATATTTATTTTTTTATTATTATTTTTATTTAATTATTTATTATTTTTTATTTATTTTTTTTATTATTTTTTTATTATTTTTTAATTATTTTTTTATTATTAAATTTATTATTTATTTAAGTGAGCCTGAGGCTGAGACACAGTTCTCCTTCAGGTCCGCTAAAAGGCTCATATTATTAACATTAGCGGTGTGTCGGCGAATTAACGGCCGGGCCCCTGATTCTATTTGTCGGCCCCAAAATCGCGGACACACCGCTAATGTATGTCTATGGGCAGTGAGGTCGAATTCTGATTGGTCGGCGTCAGCAGAGAGCGACCAATCAGAAATCGAGCTGACTGCCCATAGACATGCATTAGCGGTGTGTCCGCGATTTTAGGGCCGACAAATAGAACCAGGTGGGCGGCCATAAAATCGGCGACACACCGCTAATGTATTTCAATGGGATATGAGGTGCTCTTCTGATTGGCTGAGGGCATTAGACAGCGACCAATCAGAAGAGCAGCTCACATCTCATAGAGATAGAATGGCGGATTTTTCGTCCATTCTATCTTAATGAGAAGTGAAGAGGACGTCGGAGATGGAAGTTGGCGGAAAGAAGACAGAAGACCCCGGGGGCCGGACGAAGAGCCGGAGATGGCGGAAAGAAGAGAGAAGAGCGGCCGGGCCGGAGGAAGAGGACGGCTGGCCGGACGAAGGACTTGTGGATCGGACGGACGATCAGATGACTAAGAAGGCATGTAAGTGATCGACGGGGGCGTTAGGTTAGGGGACGGCGGGCTTCGGGTGTAGGGCGTTAGGTGTTAGCGGTGTGAGCTTAGGAGGCGGCGGGGCTTAGGGGATAGGGGCTTAGGTGCGGGGGGGCTTAGGGGGTAGGGGGGGGTAGGGGTTTAGGTGCGGCTTGTCGGGGGTAGGGGTTAGGTGCGGCTTAGGGGGTAGGGGCTTGCAGCAGAGTGGTGAGTGGCTTGCGGCGGGAGGGCGAGTAGTGGGTATAGGGGCGGTAGGGGTAGGGGCTTGCGGCAGAGGGTAGTGGCTGCGGCGGGGTAGTGGCTTAGGGCGGCAGGGGTAGGGGCTTCGGCGGCGGGGTAGTGGCTTAGGGGTTAGGTGCGGCAGAGGGTAGTGGCTGGGCGGGGTAGTGGGTTAGGGCGGCAGGGGGTAGGGGCTTGCGGCAGAGGGTAGTGGCTGCGGCGGGTAGTGGCTTAGGGCGCAGGGGTTAGGGGCTTCGGCGGCGGGGTAGTGGCTTAGGGGTTAGGTGCGGCAGAGGGTAGTGGCTGCGGCGGGGTAGTGGGTTAGGGCGGCAGGGGGTAGGGGCTTGCGGCAGAGGGTAGTGGCTTAGGCTAGGCGGCAGGGGGTAGGGGCTTCGGCGGCGGGGTAGTGGCTAAGGGGTTAGGTGCGGCAGAGGGTAGTGGCTGCGGCGGGGTAGTGGCTTAGGGCGGCAGGGGGTAGGGGCTTGCGGCAGAGGGTAGTGGCTGCGGCGGGGTAGTGGCTTAGGGCGGCAGGGGGTAGGGGCTTCGGCGGCGGGATAGTGGCTTAGGGGTTAGGTGCGGCAGAGGGTAGTGGCTGCGGCGGGGTAGTGGGTTAGGGCGGCAGGGGGTAGGGGCTTGCGGCAGAGGGTAGTGGCTGTGGCGGGGTAGTGGCTTAGGGCGGCAGGGGGTAGGGGCTTCGGCGGCGGGGTAGTGGCTTAGGGGTTAGGTGCGGCAGAGGGTAGTGGCTGCAGCGGGGTAGTGGGTTAGGGCGGCAGGGGGTAGGGGCTTGCGGCAGAGGGTAGTGGCTGCGGCGGGGTAGTGGGTTAGGGCGGCATGGGGTAGGGGCTTGCGGCAGAGGGTAGTGGCTGCGGCGGGGTAGTGGCTTAGGGCGGCAGGGGGTAGGGGCTTCGGCGGCGGGGTAGTGGCTTAGGGGTTAGGTGCGGCAGAGGGTAGTGGCTGTGGCGGGGTAGTGGGTTAGGGCGGCAGGGGGTAGGGGCTTGCGGCAGAGGGTAGTGGCTGCGGCGGGGTAGTGGCTTAGGGCGGCAGGGGGTAGGGGCTTCGGCGGCGGGGTAGTGGCTTAGGGGTTAGGTGCGGCAGAGGGTAGTGGCTGGGCGGGGTAGTGGTTAGGGCGGCAGGGGGTAGGGGCTTGCGGCAGAGGGTAGTGGCTGCGGCGGGGTAGTGGCTTAGGGCGGCAGGGGGTAGGGGCTTCGGCGGCGGGGTAGTGGCTTAGGGGTTAGGTGCGGCAGAGGGTAGTGGCTGTGGCGGGGGTAGTGGCTTAGGGCGGCAGGGGGTAGGGGTGTTTTAGAGCATGGCGCTGTAGTGTACAGCGCGTGGTATACGACAGTCCATGGCGCTTATGGGCATGGGACTGTAGTTATACTATAGCGGTGTACACTACAGTCGTATGGGCTTCTGTGGCTTGGTTAGCGGTGAGCATGGCGCTGTAGTGTACAGCGCGATGGTATACTACAGTCCCATGGCGCTTATGGGCATGGGACTGTAGTATACTATAGCGGTGTACACTACAGTCGTATGGGCTTCTGTGGCTTGGTTAGCGGTGAGCATGGCGCTGTAGTGTACAGCGCGATGGTATACTACAGTCCCATGGCGCTTATGGGCATGGGACTGTAGTATACTATAGCGGTGTACACTACAGTCGTATGGGCTTCTGTGGCTTGGTTAGCGGTGAGCATGGCGCTGTAGTGTACAGCGCGATGGTATACTACAGTCCCATGGCGCTTATGGGCATGGGACTGTAGTATACTATAGCGGTGTACACTACAGTCGTATGGGCTTCTGTGGCTTGGTTAGCGGTGGGTGGCCGCTACGCGGCCACGGACAGAGTCCAGGAGAAACAGCCTGGACTCGCTAACCAAGCCACCGGAAGTTGCGCCGCTCCGACGGAAGTCAGTTACGGCAATTATATAATAGATCTATCTTTACACTCTAATTGTTTTTATAATTAGCTTGATTATACTATACCCTGCATTTTCCCTTTCTGGCTAATCCCTAAATGAGTGTTTTACTTCACTTCCTGTGACGTACTGTTTGAGAGGATTCTACAAATATTTGAAGGGGTGTCACACTGTATACGGATCAGCGTTAGTCCAGGGTCACACATACCATCCGTTTTTGGCTTAGATACGTTTTTAGGATCATTTTTCTCATTTTTTTTTTTCAAAGTACAAAAACACATGTGTTAACGCATTTGTGTTTGCGTTTTTCAAAAGCGCATGGCTTTTTTTTGCAGCATCCCAAAAACGCTGCTAGCAGCGTTTTTGGGTGTATTAAAAAAATGCATGCATTTTTTAAACATGGGGCCCTATGGGGAACGCATGCATTAACGAATAGCGTTTTTTCGATGCAAAAACATCATTTCCCAAAAACGGAATCCAGGTTTTGGAAAGGGAAAAAAATGATGGGCATGTGTGACCCTTGCCAATGGGATGAAACTTAATGGCAGGAGACACAGATTAGATATTAAGAAAAAGTTTTGACAGTGAGGGTGATCGAGTGGAACAGGCGGCCATGAGAGGTGGTGAGTTCTCCTTCAATGGAAGTCTTCAAACAGACTCAGGAATGACATCTGTCTGGGATGATTTAGTGAATCCTGCTTTGAGCAGTGGGTTGGACCACATGACCCAGGAGGTCCCTTTCAACTCTACCATTCTACGATTCTATTATTCTAGGGGGCTGGGGCTGCACTCACTTCTCTGAAGAATCTATTACCCCTCCTATGACAGGATATTATCAGAACACTGCAGTAATGACATTGTCGCTCTCTATCAATGTCGTGGTTCCGTAGCACTGATAGAAGATATGGGAGAGGCAAGTGCAGCTCACTTCTGCTTCCATCTCCACTGTTGCATCTTCTGTGAAACCAGATGTCATCAGGGGATGGATAAAGAAGTAGTGAGTGAACCCAGCTACTAGAAGTGCCTTCAAATTAATTGTCAGCAGGGGTTAGTGCTGTCAACTCACAGCTTCTACCACCGCCCTCTGATGACTATTAATTTGAAGGAGATGCTAGATGTTGTGGGAAGGTGCTTGTGTAACTCACTGCTTCTGTCTCCACCTCAATTCAAAATTAGAACTTTTAGCAGCAGGGATAGAAGCAGTGTATTGGTGGTGTAGTGACTGCAGTGCCAAATCCCAATTATGTTCTCTTCCAGAAGAAGTGATGAGTGCTGCAGAGAAGTGAGTGCAGCCCCAGCTTCCTGTGTTGTCCCACTGGAGATTCATTTATAACGAAAAGTCACATGAAGTGAAGTAAAAAAAAAACATTTACAAAGTGGCTACATATAGGGAAGTGTAAGGTATTGTGTAATAAAGCAAATTACAAAAGTGATTAGGGTGTAAAGAAAGACATTCATAAAGTGCATTTTAGGTACCGGACTACTCCTTTAATTATGTCCCACCACTGAATCTCTTAGTAAGTAAGATGAAATAATTTTGATCCAATATTTTTCATAAAGGAACCCACATGTGTGGAACTTGTTTGTTTTCATCTTTATTCTAGATGTAAGCCCGATGCTATTGCATTAGGAGGGCGGTGAGGTCAAGAGGGGGGCAGACTTTGTAGTGCTTGGGGTGGTAGCTATCTCTCCACCCTGTGCACTGTCTATCTTTCCCATGTTTGCTCTCCTCCTGTCCACAATCTCTCCTCCTTCTCCTCTCTCCTTTGAGCTGTCTTCCGCCTGCGCAGTTTCCCCTCATGCACTCTCTTCTTTGAGTTGTCTCCCTATGTGCTCTCTCCCCACTTGTGTGCTGTCTCTCTTCCCCTGTGCTCTCCATTGAGCTATGTTCCCCCTGTGTGTGCTCTTCCCTGTGTGTAATCTTGGTAGTAAATGCATTTTTACTTAAAAATCTGTTTGTGTGTTTCCTTTTACTATTATAGTGTTTAATTTCCTGGTACAAAATGTGTAGGGCTTTGATGTATTTTGTCTTGCCAGCGCAGATAAACCAAGCAGCTACTGGCTGCCAACTTCCACTGCCTGATGTTACCTTTGCTGGCAATGAAAAATACAGTGGAGCCCTATTTTTTTTAATTATTGAAATAAATAATTTTAAAAAATTGTTATGATCTCCGTCATATTTTCTATTGCCAGCCAATTTAAACCATGCAGCTGGGGTTGGAATTCCCAGTGTGGTAATTCCCAAGCGTTCTGGGGCCCCCACGTTGAAAATTGCAGCCAGCAGCCACCTCAGAATTGGAACCTCCATGAGAGACATCAAAACTGGTGGTTACCCCGCTCTTCTAGCTGCCGTGTAGCAGTGACAAATATTATTAGTCCCTTGCAGCTTACAAAAAGAGGGATTTGGGAAGTAGTAATTTTTGTCGTGGTTTTTTTATTTGCAGTTGTGAAGACAAACAATCAACGTTCCGACCCACATTGGGTCTTCATCAGGATTGGTCTAATGAAATATTTACAAATACCAAAATCAAACATAAAATACAAAACAATTTCATAATAGTGGTCTATGTGAGTATTGTGATTTGAATGACATGTATTACAATAAGTGTTCAAACTGGTGGAATAGGGGTTCCTAGAGGGGCATGGATAAGGCGTATTAGGAGTGTGGAGTTAAATCGTGGACTGTCGTGGTTAGAGGTATAATAGAGTAGCTTAAAAAAGTATTCAATACTGTATCATGGGCGTGAAAGTGATTATGTTGGGAGCTTAGCGTGAATGGGAGTAGGTAGGTGAAGTGTGGTGAAAAGCTAAAAGGGATTTGTGTAATAAGGGTGGTGGCTTATTCAAGATGAATTGAGTTTTTATGGGAAAGAGGAGGTCTATCAATACCTTCAATTTGTCCTGTGTATTCAGGACGTCTAGAATATCACTTTGGGCAACTCTTTTATGCCTTAGCCTATGGTGGGAAAACAGGGTTTAGTTAAAGAGAGTAAATACTATGGCACCTGGTGTGCTTTTGTGGACTATCAGTTATATAGCATATAGTAACTCTCTATAAGATAGATCTGTATGATAAATATCTCCAGGAATTAGTACCAATGATTGAAAAAGTTATATATACCTGTTTAAATAAACCTCCTAGGTTTGTGGTAGCTTGTATGGGTTGTTTGTATGAAGTCCTGTTTTTTTTTATAAAAAAAACCTCAAGATCTGTGAAAAAAATGTTTAGTCCTTTAGTATTGATACAATACTTAGAAGAGGAAGATAGGAGGGTCAGGGTACATACCTACAATTATGTCATGAACGTTTCGGTTCCTCAAGAACCTTCTTCCAGCAGTGTACATCTCCTACATTGTGTTAGGTTTATATAGTGTGCCAGTCATTAGTGTTATTACATACAATTATCCATAAAGTGCATTATTATAATGGTTTTCAACCTTATATTATTGCCATAAACTCTCAGGTATTTTAACCTCATTGACAGTTATAAAGTGCCTTGTGCTAAAATGATATTACTATTACAGTGCATCATATAAGTACATTATTCTCTAAAGTGCCTACAGGTGTTTTAAATACATTTAAAGTGTTTTAGATCATCAGACTCACCCATCACATGTAAAGCACGCTACATCCCGGTGACCGGCGTCTTCCGGGTTCCCTGGGCATGCGCAGTAGTCCACCAATCACATCCGTGGCTGCCTCTCACCAATCCCGCTGCTGTACGCGCCATCATGTGATACTGCAGCCAATAGCAGGACGGCGCCTTCATTACACGTGCAGCGTCGCTGCCCTATGACGCTGCCTGCCCATACTTGTATCTCCGTCCACCATCTTTAGTAAGGGCCGCTTTCAAAAAAGGGCTGGCACTGGTATATACTCTATAATACCGCTCCCTATAGTGCCCATTCATGGCTAAAACGAAACCATTCTGTCTACTGGGTTACTGCACATAAAAGAAAACCCCTGCATAGTTCCCCTATATAGACTAGGGCCGATCACCGGGGGCTGAAATTATCAATTTATCAGTATAATGCCAATTAGATTGTTTAAGCTTTCCTATATATGGTGATTGGTGGGTTACTCACATGTCCCTGGGTAAAAATACATATTACCCCCCTCCTTATATTCTTATACATGGATGGATGAGTCTTCAGTTTCTCATCTTCATTTTTCATCTAAAATACAAAGATACAAAAATATAAAAAAAGTTAAAAATAGAAATATATTATTTCTCATAAACATGGTTACATATATACCTCTATTTGGTTAATGCCATTGATGATGAGTTATCAAGATTATACTTGCAATTATAGTACAGGGCCTATCTTAAAGTCTATATTCAATCCCTGGGGTCTCAAGGTCTCCAGTCTATGTATCCATTCGAGCTCTAATAATTTGAGTTTTTTCCCCTATCACCCCCTCTCCTTAATGGTGGTACTTGGTCAATGATCCTAAATTTCAGATGTTTCTCACTATGTCCAGCTTCAGTGAAGTGTTTTGGTACAGGCAATTCCGTGTTCTTTTTCCGTATAGTGTACCTGTGGTTATTGATACGTGTTTTAACATCTAATGTCGTCTCCCCCACATACCAAAGCCTGCAGGGGCACTCCAGAAGATATATCACGTAATCACTGTCGCACGTTAAGAAATGATTGATCTTATATTCTTTGTTAGTTACTGGGTGCACAAATCTATTACCTTTAATCATGTAGGAACAGTCTACACACGATAGGCAGGGTAACAGCCTGTTCTTCTTGTGTTCATTAGGGTCAGCTGTGTAGATTTCTTAAAGCTCCCTATATCTGAGTGTACCATTTTATTTTTAATGTTAACATTTTTCTTATACGCAATACGGGGAGGTAGTTTAAATTCCTCAACATGAGGTAGACATTTTGTCAATATTGGCCAGTGTCTTTTTATTACTCCAGCTACATCCTCACTCTCCTCACCGTATGATGTAACCAAAGTGACTCTTTTTTCTTTACTAGGGTTATCAGTCTCACCTCTATCCTTCCTCCTCCTACCGATTTGTTCCATCTGTGTTCTCAACAACTTTTTTGGGTACCCTCTATTCTCAAATTTCTGAACTAGTTTTTTCTAGGGATATTTGTTTCCCCTCCTCTGTTGTTTCAATTCTATTGACTCTCAACATTTGGCTGTAAGGGATTGACCGCTTCATCCTTACTGGATGATTACTCTCAAAGTGCAACATATTGTTCTTGTCAGTAGGTTTGACATATAATGATGTATTCAAGCTCTGTTCATCCAAGGTGACTAATACATCTAAAAACTGTATCTGACTTTCAGATTGAACTAGTGTAAATTTTATTGTTTTGTCTATAGTATTAAGATACTGGTGAAATTCTAGTTAATCCTCTTTTGTTCCTTTCCACAGGAGGAAGACATCGTCTATGTACCTCCACCACACCAGAACATGTCTATGGTGGTGGGATACATAGACGAGGTCCTCCTCCAGTACTGTCATGACAATGTTGGCATATGCTGGGGCCATATGTGCCCCCATGGCCGTTCCTTGTTGTTTCAGATAAAATTTGTCCCCAAACATAAAATAATTACATGTAAGTGCCAATGATAATAGCTCCAATATAAACTCCTTGCATCCATTAGAATAGTTAGTCTCACATAACTTTTTTTCAACTGCCCTTATACCAGTCTCATGACTTATGGATGTATAGAGTGATGTCACGTCAAACGATGCCAAAATCACTTTCTCTGTTAATGTAACCTGATTCAATTTACTTAAGAAGTCCCCAGTGTCCTTCACATATGAGGCCGCTTTTATGGCTAAAGGACCCAATACCTTGTCGTGGAACACACCAATCTGACTCACCACTGAGTCCACCCCTGAGACAATGGGTCTCCTTGGGGGTTATCCAATCTCTTGTGCACCTTCGGCACTATGTACAATACAGGTGTGATCGGGTGTTTCATCTCCAGGTATTCACGTAGATCGTCATCTATAATCTCCCTTTCTAGGGCCTGATCTAATACTTTATTAATTTTACTTTGAATTGCAATTCTGGGATCACTATCAAGTGGCCTGTAAACCTTTGTCGCCAACTTGCCTCATGACTTCATCAATATATAGAGCCTTGTCCATGACGACGACTGCTCCCCCTTTATCCGCAGGTTTTACTACTATGTCGCCGTCATGGACAAGCTCCTCCAATGCAGTGACCTCCTCTTTTGTTATGTTTGGTCTTTTATATTGGTGTTGTGCTCCTTTCCTTATACCCGCAATATCTCTCTCCACCGCTGAGATAAAGGCTTCAATGGCTGGTACATTTTCATTAGGGACAAAATTACTTTTCTTATGCAAACCTACATCTGTCAACATCAATTCACTCTTCCTCTCCACCAATCTATTTGGTTTTCCTTGAAACCATTTTTTCAACCTTATATTTCTATAAAACTTTTGTAAATCTAGTTCTAATCTAAACCAGTCCACATGTTTACACATACTAAACGAAAGTCCTTTATTCAGTACTGATACCTGGGCTGATGTAAGATTTTTGTTGGAGATGTTGATCACTAGTTCATCTCCTTTCTTCTTGTTTGGCGCTGTTGATTCACTCTGTTCTTCCCTTTGCCTTTTTTGTTGTTTACGGTGCTTCCACCCTCCTCTTCTTTGTCGTCGTAGTCCTTTGGTGGGTCTCCTAAATCTAGGTAAAGGAAAGTCATTAGAGGTAATCACAATCAAATTTTCCTGATTTATCCCTTTTGGCCTTTTATGATTGACTTTTGTATCAGCACCACCTCTCCTCCTCCATGGTACTGCTGCTCCTTCTCTCTGCCAATTATAGATATGTCCATTCCTATAGTCATCTGCATCCCTATTCCATTTCTTCCTTTTTTGTTCTTCCAGTTCGCTCCTGGTTTTATCCACTCTCCCCTTAACCAGATCTGCAAATTTATTCCAATCTTCTTGTGTCAAAGCCGCTTTAATTTTTTCTTCACTACTTTTTACTTCAACCTGTAGTGAACTAATGTCCTTTTGTAAAAACTCCATGTTTAGTAAAATCATCTCAAATGCATATTTATCAGATATGCTACTGAATCTTTCACAAAAAGTATTGTCAGTCATAAAGAGATTCGGGCGGACATTAGACCTTAGTCCCCGTGGGATCCTTCTCTCTTTGTAATATTGCCCCCGAGTGGTCAAATGTAGTTGCTGGGTGAGTGCACGTTTCATGTCAGCTTCATATTTACGTTTAATTTCACTCACTGTTGGTGTGCTCAAGAAACCAGCATCTTCATCCACTCCCCTCAGTATCCTCTCCTCATCCTCAACAGTATAGCCAAATGCTACGGGCTTCATAGTTCATACAAAAAGACAATACTAGTCAATCTTCCTGTGCAATCTCTCAGTGTTGAAATAGATATATAGCAGTGAAAAAGATAGCAGCACTAGGAACAGTTCACCTCGGGTGCAGTGTCCAGCAGTATTCAGCTGTATACAGTTACCAAAAATTTATCTATTGGCTGCAGTATCACATGATCGCGCGTACAGCAGCGGGATTGGTGAGAGGCAGCCGCGGATGTGATTGGTGGACTACTGCGCATGCCCAGGGAACCCGGAAGACGCCGGTCACCGGGATGTACCGTGCTTTACATGTGATGGGTGAGTCTGATGATCTAAAACACTTTAAATGTATTTAAAACACCTGTAGGCACTTTAGAGAATAATGTACTTATATGATGCACTGTAATAGTAATATCATTTTAGCACAAGGCACTTTATAACTGTCAATGAGGTTAAAATACCTGAGAGTTTATGGCAATAATATAAGGTTGAAAACCATTATTATAATGCACTTTATGGATAATTGTATGTAATAACACTAATGACTGGCACACTATATAAACCTAACACAATGTAGGAGATGTACACTGCTGGAAGAAGGTTCTTGAGGAACCGAAACGTTCAGTACATATGGGCCAATAAAGAAAGGCGTGATGTGCAAGATGGAGTGCTGTCCAATTTTTTGGTAACTGTATACAGCTGAATACTGCTGGACACTGCACCCGAGGTGAACTGTTCCTAGTGCTGCTATCTTTTTCACTGCTACAATTATGTCATAATATGTGACTCCTGCCTGTAAAGGATAAACTGCGGTAAGTAGGGGCACAATCTTGCCATGGGAACAAGGAATATCTGATTGGCGTGCAAATACCTTATTTCCAAGGGTCTGGTCCAGGGGTTGCGGTGGGAGGACAGGAGTGAAGGTTCGGCAGTGTTTTACCGCTTTTTATTTGTCCTAGGAAAGGCGGACCTCCTCTGAGACCAGGACGATTATACGAAAAATCAAGTTTATAGATGGCGTTATAAAACACTACCAGACTGTCCCAGAAACCGCTTTGGTTCCTCCGGCTCTTCGGGATCAGAAGGGGGACGTGGACATGGAAAAGGTGGTCATGGAAAACCACGCCAACCTTTTTTCGAGCCCAAACCAGCACCACTGAAACATCCAACGGCACCATCACGAGAAACTACAGATGAAGACGAGGAAGGGGGAATGGACGAAGACCCATATGTGGAGAACCGGATGCAAACCCAGTCTCAGGTAAAGAAAACCTTGTTTTCAACATTTTGTCCTACCTTTTATCACCAGCAGAGACCTGGGTGCTCCAGAAGGGACTCTCCTTTTGCCCCACCCCTTCTTTCAACTCATTTAAATTCCAACAGGAACTCAACAGATTTTACCGAGCTTTGAGACTCAAGGTACATTTCAAGAACATGCCGGGAGACTACAACATAGTTCCCACCCCAACCAATGTTGAAATGCAACCTGACACGATCACTCTACAATCAGGTGTCAGAACACTCTTCTGGCGGTTCCAGCTTATTTCATTGAGAAAAAACATAATGTCAGCCAACTGAAATTCCAGGTTATAGACCATGTACCCATAACAAGACGGGGGGTGATCATATCCGAAAACGTAAAGAAAGAGAGTCATTCTGGATACATCATTTGAACACCCTCTCCCCATTGGGACTCAATAGGGAATTTGCGTTAATCTATTGATTTAATGATTCTTTGATTGTAGCTGTACCGATCGATATACAGTAGATTTAAAATCTCTTTGTATGTTTTAACTGTTATTTGTGAATTTTGTTGACATTAGATATGGTTTACACAGGACAAATTGAAGGTATTGATAGACCTCCTCTTTCCCATAACAACTCAATTCACCATGAATATGCCACCACCCTCACTACGCAAATCCCTTTTAGCGTATCACCACACTTCACCTACCTACTCCCATTCACGCTAAGCTCCCAACACAATCACTTTCACGCCCATGATACTGTATTGAATACTTTTTTAAGATCATTCATTATACCTCTAACCACGATAGTCCACGATTTAACTCCACACTCCTAACACACCTTATCCATGCCCCTCTAGGAACCCCTATTCCACCAGTTTGAACACTTATTGTAATACATGTCACTCACATCACAATACTCACATAGACCACTATTATGAAATTGTTTTGTATTTTATGTTTGATTTTGGTTTTTTTGTAAATATTTCACTAGACCAACCCAATGTGGGTCGAAACGTTGATTGTTTGTCTTCACAACTGCAAATAAAAAAACCACGACAAAAAGTACTACTTCTTAAATTCCTCTTTTTGTAAGGTGCAAGGGACTAATAATATTTTTCTTCTGGAAATTTTTCCCTTGAGCACCCAACTGGTGGTTGAGCACGATTTTATATTTGCATGTGTAGCAGTGACAGACTGGGCAATAAAGAGGTTGATGTCAGCTTTTTTTTGGCAGCTGACATCAAGCCTTATTGCTAATGTCAGCCATCAGTATGACAGCCGGCCATTATCAATACTTTCAGTAAAGAGGAAAAAAAACACAACACGGAAAGAAATCCTTTATTACATACAAAATAGACACCTCAT
Organism: Allobates femoralis; assembly: GCA_033576535.1. NCBI lineage: Eukaryota > Metazoa > Chordata > Amphibia > Anura > Aromobatidae > Allobates > Allobates femoralis. The sequence continues at coordinate 512,046,637 of JARQOC010000001.1, forward strand.
TATCCACTTTATTATCTCCCACCGTGTTCCCCACCGACATATTCTTTGAATTACTGTATTCTCTGCTCATTTTCTAAAACTGAACATGGACAAAACAGAATTCATCATCTTTCTCCCACCTCATTCTATCTCTCCACCAGACCTACCCTGTTTCCTCGAAAATAAGACACCATCTTATATTAATTTTTGCTTCGAAAGTTGCACCATGTCTAATTTTTGGGGTGTGTCTTATCCCCATCATCCTTCACTATCACTCTGTAGCCCCCCATCATCCTCCACTATCCCTCTGTAGCCCCCATCATCCTCCACTACCGTATCCCTCTGTAGCCCCCCATTATCCTCCACTATACCTCTGTAGCCCACCATCATCTCCACTATCCCTCTGTAGCCCCCATCATCCCCCAATATCCCTCTTTAGCCCCCATCATCCTCCTATATACCTCTGTAGTCCCCATCATCCTCCAATATCTCTCTGTACACTCATCATTCTCCAATATCCTTCTGTAGCCCCCATCATCCACCACTATCCCTCTGTAGCCCCCATCATCCTCCACTATCTCTCTGTAGCCCCCCATCATCCTTCACTATCACACTGTAGACCACCATCATCTCCACTATCCCTCTGTAGCCCACCATCATCTCCACTATCCCTCTGTAGCCCCCATCATCCCCCAATATCCCTCTGTAGCCCCCATCATCCTCCAATATACCTCTGTAGTCCCCATCATCCTCCAATATCTCTCTGTACACCCATCATTCTCCAATATCCTTCTGTAGCCCCCATCATCCACCACTATCCCTCTGTAGCCCCCATCATCCTCCACTATCTCTCTGTAGCCCCCCATCATCCTCCACTATCCCTCTTAGCCCTCATCATCCTCCACTATCCCTCTAGACACACACACAGTCAGCGACACACACACAGTCACACACACCCACACAGCCACACAAAAACAGTCAGACGCATCACCGGAGCCTGCCAGAGCTTACCGCTACCACCGCCGCTTGATGTCACCTGGTGTGTACATAGCCGGGCACTGTAGATGTACGATGGTAAGCCATCAGCCATCCAGGTGGCTGCTGGCGTCTGATTGGCCATGGCATTACCGTACATCTACACTGAGTGGCGCAGATGACCTCCGTACAGGAGATGTACAGTAATGCCGCGGCCAATCAGACGCCAGCAGCCGTCTGATTGGCTGGTGGCTTACCATCATACATCTACGGTGCCCGGCCACACCGGGTGATATTAAGCAGTGGCGGAGGTGGCATCGGCAAGCTCTAGAGGACATGGAGGGACAATGGCGGAGGCAGCAAGTTGCAGCAGTGGCAGAGGCATGTGAGTATCTATTTTTTTTTACTGGCCACGTCTTATTTTCGTGGGGGTGGAAGGTGCCTTATATTAAGCACCCTAGCAAAAACCCACTACGCCTTACTTTCGGGGGGCACCTTATTTTCGGGGAAACACAAGTACCCATTAAAATCTATGGATGCTCACTTTCCCCAGTCCTGCATGCTTGCTGCCTCAGGGTAATCCTCGACTCTGCCCTCTCTTTCAAGCCACATATCCAAGCCCTTCACATCTACTGCTGACTCCAACTCAAAAATATTTTTCGGATCCGTACATTCCTTGACCAAGATACAGCAAAAACACTTCTGCATGCCCTAATCATCTCCTGACATGACTATTGCAACCTCCTACTCTCTGTCCTCCCCTCCAGCACTCTTGCACCACTCCAATCTATCCTAAACTCTGCTGCCCGACTAATCCACCTGTCTCCCAGCTATTCCCCAGCCTCTCCTCTCTGCCAAGCCCTTCACTGGCTTCCTATTTTCCAGAGGCTCCAGTTCAAAACCCTAACTATGACATAAAAAAGCCATCCATAAACTTTCCCCTACATACATCTGTGACATGGTCTCCTGGTACTTACCTACATGCAACCTGCATTCCTCACAAGATCTCCTTCTCTTCTGTCCTCTTACCTTTTCTTTTAACAACTGCTTACAAGATTTCTCTCGTGCTTCCCCCATATTCTGGAACTCTCTGACCCCACACATCAGACTCTCGCCCACCATTGAAATATTCAAAAGGAACATGAAGTCTCACCTCTTCCGACAAGCCTACAACTTGCAGTGATCCTCAGTCTACTTAACTGCCGCACGACCAGCTCTACCCTTACCTACTGTATTTCACTCATTCCTTGGAGACTGTGAGCCTTAGCGGGCACGGTCCTCTCTCGTTCTTATGTGTGCCTTGTATTGCTCATGCTTGTCTTTGTATGCCCCTTTTCACATGTAAAGCGCCATGGAATAAATGGAGGTATAATAATGAATAATAATTTGTGGAGTTTATATGAGGATTGTGCGCATCACATGACCCACTGCATCACGTGACCCTCTGCGTCACACAGGTCCTTGTGGGCTGCTGACAATGGGTGGCTGTAAGACTGAGTGGGGGTGAGAGATGGTGGGGTTGATACTGAGGGGTTGCTGGGAGCCGGCGTGGGTGACACTGGGCAGACTACTGGGAGTTGGCAGTGTTGACACTGGGTGAGGATGAGACCAGGCGGGTGCGTGGGAGCGTGCACCATGTGACAAGGGGACATCTAGATGCAAGGGTCACAATGGTCTCTCTTACCTGGGAAACTTGAGACGGGTTTGGGCCCTCTATCTCATGTCTACATTGAGACTTCATATTAAACGTGCTATTTTCCTTTGGCTCTTGAGGAGTTAATGTCAGTCTGCTGCCAGCAAGCTAGCCAGGTCTTGTTCAGGTGTGGCCATTCCTTAATTACTCTTTCCCCTTTATATATCCCATAGTCCCAGCATGCTCTGATGGTGATTGCACTTCATTCTTAGCCAAGCTCCTGAGGTGACGGGAGCTGTCTAGAGAACCTCTTGTTGCCAAGCCATCTGCTGTCCGGGGAAGTGACTGCAAGCATGAAGTTACTGCCCTGTTGTTCCCTGTCTGTCTTCCTTCCCTCTTGTCTCTTTTATTGTAGTAGATGGGACTAGCACTCCTCCAGCCATTCCCTATTGAGGGCTGAAATCAAGGCTAGCGGAGGGCCTAGGTATCCTGCTCAGCGACGAGTTGAAAGAACTTGTATAGGGACAGTAGGGAGATCAGGGCACAGCCACAAGTGAGTGCAGGAGGACACCTCTCCCTCATTCCCGATGAGCAGGGCCATCCTCTGTATTTATCCCTCTGGTGTCGCCCTGTCTGTTGTTTTCCGTTGTGTGCCAACCATTGTAGGTCTGTGCTCACTATCACGCACGGTAGTCAGACCTTCCCTTGTCCAAGCGTGACAGGAATTTGGGAACAGGAGGGACAGCATAATTATCTAAGTAGATGCTATGTCATGAAAATCATCATAAACCACCATATCTATATGTCCTCCATATTGTGCCTGTTTCATGCTCCCCATATTGTTTATGTGTTATGCCCCCATGTGATGCATGCATCATAACCGCGTATTGTGCTTGTTATGCTTCCCATATTATACCTGTGTTATGCCCCCCAGATTGTGCCTGTATTATTCCCTTTATATTGTGCCTGTATTATGTCCCCATATGATGCCTTTAATAATCATTACGTGACCCGCCATGTCACACAGGTCCTTAAGGGTTGCTGGCAGCAGGCGGTAGTAAGACTAGGCAGGGTTGAGAGCGTAAGGGGATGACAATGGGCGGACTGCTGGGAGTGGGCGAGGTGACACTGGGTGGGGGTGAAATCACACGGACTGACGGGAGCAGGCTGTGGGGACCGTGCACTGAGCTGCGGTGGGCATGTTCAGTGGGATCCTGTTGTCGATGGCACAGCTAGCTGCCACCCTATTTCCATATCCATGACTTGGATGTGGAAATATGGTTGTGCATCGGGAGTGGGATGTGCGTGATATGGGGACATCTGGACGCAATTATGTAAGTAGATGTGTATAGTTGCTGGACTGTGGTGTTGTCTTATTGGAACACACGCTAAGTATTCATGCATTTTTGCTTTTTAAATGTTTTTAAATGTGCATTTTCACTTTGTGACCTTTTTTAAATTGCAATAAAATTGTTAATTTTTTCATAGATTTTTTTGGTGATCCCAGCTATTGTACACGCTTTCTTGTTCTTTGTATTGTTTCAAATGTAAGCCCCCACCACCTGTCTCCCACTCACCTTCCAGCAGCTTCATACTTTTTCAATGCCTCTTCAGTCCTGCGGTGCTAACATGTGTCTGTAGCTTCTGACTGGCAGGAAGCCAGAAGTTACGTCATTAGCACTCGACTTATCTTCTCTATGAGTATGGCAGGAGGCCAAAATGAGGCTCACATAGAGATGTATTGAAAAGTTACCTCCAGCAGGCTTTATGAAACACTGGAGCTCATTTTCTTACCGCAGACTTACCAAAGCGAGGCTGGAAAAAGGTGAAGGTGGCAGAATGTGAGTATAAGACAGGAGGCAGGGGACTTAAATTTAAAGTCTCACTACAGTGGTGCAATAATAAAAAAAATTGTACTGATGCTTTCAGAGATTTATTGGAAGTTCTTTTGCTTTCCTTGGCATCCTGCCTTTTATTTTGTGTATTAGCTGATTTGATTACTATTATTCAATTTAATTCAGGTCTTTGAAGTTTTAAAAGCTTGATCTGATCCCTCAGATTTATATACTTTAAATGCACTTTTTTGTCATTATTGACTTTTCTAACCGTAGGTGTAAGTCTGCGGAGTTTCATTTTTGTCATCTAATCTATACTTGTTACCTAAAAGAATACATTTTGCCACCTCATTAACCAATATAGATTAAAGGCGCTCCCATTTATCAATTGTATCACTATCACTGACAGTAGCTGGCTCCTTATAAGTGTCCTGAAGTGCAGACTTCAACCAGAGAAAATTTGCCTGTTTAAAAATTGGCTTTGCCCTCACTGCCAGTGTATGTTTACTACAGTTTAAAGACAACCGTTCGCCAGTTTTATCACATTAAACTGTCACTTAATGAAATAGTGACTGAAGAGTCGAATAAAATGTAGATTTAATGTTAAAATTTATCTGAGAAATTAGATTATAAAGTTTGGGTTTTCATTTGTGCCAAGACCAAGGATACATTAGAAGACCTTAGTAGTGCACACCACAAGTATATATCGCAAAAATATTAATTTTTATTAACATCTAGGGATATACATTTAAAAAACTTTAAAATGACAATATACAATTCAATAAAATTTTCAAAAAAATTACTTAAATCAAAAATCACAACAAGGCTTTGTTATTCCCGGACATATTTTGAAAAAAATAGACTTAAATACCAAGTTAGAACCTAAATCATATTTCATATACTGGCAAACAAGATGCAAGCCTCTGGCTTGATTGTCTGAGGTATGGAAATGCAAGACACTAAACACACTCCTGTAGAACAATCATATTTCAAAGCCCTAAGCAATTTAAAGGTGTTTCAGCGTATACAATAAAGGACAGCTGCCTTTAATAAAAGCACATAGAGAGACAAGTGTACAGCCTCTCCTTTGTCAAAAAAACATTTCTGTTATAAGGTGTTGAAAAAGATGTTAAAGATTAAGATTTTGATACATACTTGTGGTGTGCACTATTATTTTGAGGAGCTTTTTTTTCTCTTCTCCCTTGTGTTTATTGTTTGTCATTGTGTCACCCATATTCATGGACTATTTGATTTAGAATGCTGAGTGCACCCTTTATGTTGCCTATAAAAAGTAGGAGTTGTCATGTAGAAAAAAGTTTCATCTTCTCTGTGTGAGACGTAATGACACACAGCCTTGTTCTCCTAATTTACAGTTGTGCTCAAAAGTTTACATACCAGATTTTTTTTCTTTCGTGGCCTTTTGTCAGAGACTAAGAATGATAACACAAAAACTTTTTTTTCAACTCATGGTTAGTGGTTGGGTGAAGCCGTTTATTGTCAAACTATTATGTTTTCTCTTTTAAAATCATAATGACAATCAAAAACATCCAAATGACCCTGATGAAAAGTTGATATACCCTAGTGTTTCTGGCCTGATAACATGCACAGAAATTGACACATATGGGTTTGAATGGCTAATTAAGATAACATCCTCCTCTATGACCTGTTGGCTTGTAATCAGTGTGTTTACATAAAAGCTGAGTGAGTTTCTGGGATCCAGATAGACTCTTGTATCTGAATCGATGGGGGGAAGACCACTGCGGTGTAGAGTGAATTACGGTACAAAAGATGAGGTGCAAACAACAAAGGGTGAATTTATTAATAGGTGGGGCATGATGGGGGGTAAGGCAGGTTCAAAAAGGTATGCAGTGGCAAAAAGGTAATTTAATGAGCTTTTGCATTCTTTAGCTGGGGCCCCTCAATAACACGTTATTCCAACTATTACAGCAAGATACCATACAGGGAAATTCCAACAACAGGAAAACTGTAGTACTACACTACTTCTATTTTCACTGCTCTCTGCTAAATGGGCCCCACGGCTGTCGTGTTCTGCCTACTGAGCCCTACACTATGCCCTGACTGGTGCACATTCAGAGACAAACTCACAGTGATGTTGGGGACATGAGTCTAGTCCCTGGGGCCCCCAACAGTCCTGAACAGTGGTGTACAATTCTTCTTGCCAGCCAAGTGAGACATCGTTTTCTCCTTGCTTCACGGTCCTCAAGGTGCTTCTGGGGTCTGCAAGGCCCGTTCTCAGTCCTACCAACTCTTTATGACTCCTAGTAAGGTACAAGGCAGTCACCTTGTAGTTATCACACTGCCTGCACATAGAAACTCCAGTCCAGCAAAGCACGCAGGCAGCGTGACCTTGCACACAGATCAACACACTACTCCTCCCAGCTGTACAACTCTACTTCTCTCCAGGCTGGTCTTTCTTTCTTGCAGCCTCGGCCACAGTTCTTAGCAGGGGAACAGAACATGCTAATTACATGTACACAAGGGGCACTGTCTCTTAAAGTGGCAGCGTGCTTTTAACAGTTCACTGTACTCCCTGTATGTCTCCCCACTTAATGATGGTCGTCCTAAGCCATAACAACATCCGAATGACCAAAGTCAACAAAACAAGTCTTTTCCCTGTAGCTTTATGTGTCTTGATCATGGCCCCCTGTGAAGAGCATCAGTTAACTCATCAACTCTCTCTCCGGCCCTTCTGGGGCCACAGTATAGCCGTAAGTGCTCAACATGTGCATAGCACCTGCAGAGGAGAGAACTCCTGCAGAGTGTACACTGTTCAACATATCGGATTTGTGGAACCCCTGCAGTAGACCTTTGAGATCTACAGAGGTCTTGACTATTAGGCAAGGCTTGTCTGTCTTCCAAAGGAGCACTTGTTGCAGGAGTCACTGTTGGTTCTTGCTGTATCTCATTTTCACGTGGTGGTAGTGGCTTATCCATGGGACCACTGATTCTGGAAGACTGAGGATCCCCCACTGCGTCAGGAATGGTCCACCAGTTATCATCGACTTCAAACAGGTGTGACATGGATTCAGGGAGTGGAGCAGAGACTGCAGGAGGTATTTGCATGGAAGTATCATCAGACTGGCATGGTCACATAATATTTCTGTGTAGTACTCTAGGGAAAGATGCCCCACTCTCAATCTACACCTTGTAGGCCGGGCTGTCAGCATATACTTGTTCAATTACTCTGTAGGGCTGTACTTCCCATCTCTCAGTCAGTTTCCCCTTGGAGCGTTTCTCTCTGACTAACACTCGATCTCCAGGTCAAAGCGGTATATCTTGAATCGGTTTACGGCTCGTATGTTTTTTCTTCTGCAGCTGCTGACCATCCAACTGCAGTAATGTCTGTAATCATTGCCAATGTTCTTTGACTTACGAAGTGACAGTTTGCTCCATCAAATCATCTGGCTGCTTCATATTCAGCTCAATGATTTCTCGCTCAGCTCCTCCAAACAGCAGTAGATATGGCTTTTAGCCTGTAATGGAGTGAACTTGGTTGTTGTAGGCCCAGACCAGTTCTGACAGGTAGTCCGGCCAATGTGCTTTCTTATCTTCCTCCAAAGTTCTCAGCATCTGGAGTCCGGTTAAAGAGTTCACAAACTCTGTTGCCTAGGGGATGATAAGGGGTGGTCCGGGACCGTTCGATGCCATACATGCGATATAGCTCTTCCATCTCCTTGCCTTGAAAACAAGTGCCTTGATTGGAATGGTTCTGCTTCGGGCGCCCATACACTTGGTTGAAATCTTGACAAATGGCTCGTACCGCTGACTCAGCAGTCTGATCTCTGTTCGGGTTGACCACAGCAAACTTGGAGAAATGATTGGTTATAACCAGACAATATTGTGGTCCCCAGGCCAAATGTCCCACGAGGAGATAGATAATCATCAAGACTTCTAGTGGCTCTTTAGTCTGTATGGTCTGGACCGGTGACCTTTGTTCAGTGCTCTTAATAAGGTCGCACAATCGACATTGTTGACAAACCTCTTCCACCATGGCCAAACCAAAGGGCGCCACAGTTTAATTCTGCTCCATTGTATTGAAAAGACCTTTGATTTGTCAATTTTCAAATGTGGTTCTCAGAACAATGTGGGCTGGATTACATGGTCTGAGAATTTGACCAAGGTCGTCAGCATAGGATTTTTAAAGACAGTGCTGGCCAGCATAATAAATAAATGACATTACCTATGAGGTGTAAATATACTTTCTGTAATGTGTGTAATATCAATTTGCAAATGTGAAAATTAAAATGCTTTGTGGTTTAACAAATGAATTCTAGACTAAGCAAAAATATGGAACAGATTGTCTGTTCATTCCCAGGGTTATTAAAGTGCATATAAAGCATTTTCACAGGGAAAAGGCTCTCAGAGCATTAAATGACTATGAAATCAGCAATTTCAAAGTAATAAATATAAATTAAAATAGGGGAAATCCAAAAGTCATCATTTGAATGTGCTTTGTGATCTATTTTTGGAAAAGACTGATAAAAGCGAAAATTAGTTTTAATATGCATATAAATACACTAAGCGATGCATAGAAAAAATACTATGAACTTGGTCTTGTTCAATTATTACCGTACTAAAAGATTATTAAGTATAAATTAAAATATCTCCTTGTGTTATTGTATTACTAATATGTTCCAAAAGAAAGTCTTGATTACTTAGCTATATGGAGTTCCTGGAGATCCTTGAAATGAGTGTAGTAGAAGAAAAACGGAGTGCACATGCTTCTTTGAGGTGCTAGTGCAGTGGGAGTGATTTCCCAAGTCATGCAGGCAAATTTGCTGCAACGGGGCAGAGCTGACAAAGGGGGCATCATCGTTCGGGTATAGTGGGTGGAGAAGGAGGAACACAGTGGATAAGATGAAGCGCCCAATATTGATGGGAGAGAGCTTACTTGTAGAGGATGTGACTGCCTCATGTCATGGGCGTGACTGAGTAGACTGCCTCTGTGTGGTGGACGTGTCCTCGGTTTTCATTATGTAAGGAAATAAGCCTTAGTTCTACAATCCATGTGGGCATAGAGTTGATTATAATAGAAGTGGAGGTCTGAGGGTTAGACCCCCAGTTAGAGAGGTGCAAGGGGTTAAGCTACCCATTGCATAATGAGCTTGTAATGGGCTACATAATGTAACAATTAAGATGGTATAGTTTTAGCTTACTTGGTGCTTGTGGCCTGACAGTTAAATAAAATATATGGAAGGACAGTACATTATTTAGAAATATTACAGCCCTTTAGAAGACTAAATTATGCTTTGCCCCACTGTACCCACCCACCTAGTGGTCTTACCCCAAGACCCCTATTTCTAGTATAATCAACTCTATGACCATGTGGACATAAAAATTATACTTAATCCACTGTATTTTAACACTGGGCTTTCTTATTTAAAATGCTCCCATTTGCTCAGTTTGGCTAGTCACGTCCACCACATGGGACCAGTTCTGCCCACCACATCTGGGCAGTGTGCTCAGTCACACACATGACATGGTGTAAATTAAGGAAGCTTTAGCGGTTTTGAGTGGGCGCTTGGAGATAAACCACAGAGACATATTTTTAGAACCTTCTCTTTACTTGCTGAAATGTGGACTGGTCATTCCTCACAACATGTTTCGGCAGCTGATACTGCCTTCATCAGGTGATCATAACTGACCAAGGTTAGTGCATCTCCCCCATTGCCTCCACTAGACCACCAGGTATTACACCAGGAGCGCCCCTCCTTGTCTTTCTTTTATTTTAGACGTCCATGACATGGGGCAGTCATGTCCTCTATATGTGACCTCACACCAATCAATTTTGGGCACTCGGTCACATCCACTGTGTTACACCTTCTCCACTTAAGCGATGACGTCCCCTCTTTCAGCTCTGTCCTCCATCACGACCATTCACTTCTGGATGCCTAATCTGCAACTTTGCCAGTCATACATAGATTAGCTATATACACTGCACACTTTGAATAAAATATGAAAGTTTTTTAATGTGCCAAAAAATAAGGTGATGGCAACAGGACGCTTCACTATGGTGACATTATATTGTTATGTGACAATTCAACTATATGACAATCTTTTTCAAATGGTCGCTGAATATACAGGGTTGGCTATTTACAGTATATGGATACACCTAAAAAAATGGGAATGGTTGGTGATATCAACTTCCTGTTTGTGGCACATTAGTATATGGGAGGGGGAAAACCTTTCCAGATGGGTGGTGACCATGGTAGCCATTTTGAAGTCAGCCATTTTGGATCCAACTTTCTTTTTTCAATGGGAAGAGGATCATGTGACACATCAAACTTATTGAGAATATCATAAGAAAAACAATGTATTTTTTTATTACCCCTTGTACCTTTATCCTTTCCTGTTATTTACAATATTCTTTATGTGAGAACTTGAAAATATTATCATAATATTTGTAAACTAATCTAATTAAGTTAATTGTTAAATATGTTCACTATCTTCCTCATTTCATTTCAATAAAAAAGATTTTAAACAGTCTGGGAGGGATCTATCCACTGTGGGCTAGTGTTAGACGAATAGCGGTGGTTTTGTTTGTTAACTTTACCATTCACAAAAAAGGTTGCCTAATCACTGAACATAATGTTCTGTGTAAACTGAGGGTCCTGTTCCAATTTTTGTTTTGCCCATTCTGCAAATTCAGTGCGCCAATCAGGGTCATCCTCATTGAGATGCTGCAGCAGCTGGATTTTGTAAGGGTGCCATTTGTGAGTAGCTAATATCCCCTGAAGGGATGTGCGACTGATGCCACTCTCCAGTGACGTGCGGCGAGTGCTAGGCTAGGCTCTTGCTGAATGAAGCTAGGGCAGTCACTGATGTTTCTTCATTACTGGCAGATATCTTGCATCCACATATTGGTAAATCCAACACTGAACCTGTTTCACGAAATTTGGCAAGCAGTTTGCTAACTGTAGCATGGGAGATGGGTGGTCTCGTAGGGTGTCTTTCATTGAAATCTGCTGCAATGACTGGGGTACTGCGTTCACCAGACATCAACATAATTTCTATCTGCTGCTCACGTGTTAACCTCTGCGACATGTCAATGGCTGTAAACAAAGAGAAACTTGAAAATAACTCTTGAAAGAATAAAGTTACGTTAAAACCAAGCACACCATTGTTTTTCATATGAAGCTCTCAATACGTTTAATGTGTCACATGACCCCCTTCCCACTGAAAAAAATAAAGTTGGATCCAAAATGGCTGACTTCAAAATGGCCACCATGGTCACCTCCCATCTGGAAAAGTTTTTCCCCTCCCACATACTAATGTGCCACAGGCCGGAAGTTGAAACCACCAACCATTCCCATTTTATTCAGGTGCATCCTTAGAAATGACCCACCCTGTAGATCGATGTAGAGCTAGAGGCACAAATAAGAGTAATTGATAGTTACTAAGTGACCAGGGGTGTTGGTACACCGGTGTAAAGACCAAACAATGGAGTATGCAAAATTGCTTTAAGAAGTCAGAGTAGGGTATAAAACCTTAATGGGGTATGAGTCAGTATCAGTGCTATGAAAAGAAGTTATAATGGAGAATAAATCTGAAATAGTGGTATGCAGATACCAGGTGCTGTATTGCACTAATACATACTCATGCCCATTAGGATTTCATACCCAATCAGCATTTATTACAGGTGCTGCACAGCATCCTTTCAGATGCATACTCCTGGACATTCTCCAGCATATCTATCTATGGCGATCGGTGGCAACCGAACGTGCGCGTGCACGTTTTTGACGGTTGCTAACAAACGCCGATGCCGCTTTAACATGCCGCAATTGCGCCCTCAACCTAAGGGAACGTGGCTCCCCGAAAGTTGACACAGAACCTCCGGCAAACATCTGGTTGCGTCCCTACGCCGCTTCACACGCCGCAATCCCCAAAGGAATGTGGGCGTACTTGTTCTGCGCCGCAAGAACATAGGCGTGACAGAGTTATGTATTTCTCGCCCCAAACACGCTGATTAGACAATGCAATAGCGTCATGATTGGCCAGCCTGCGCAGGAAGGCTGGCTAATACATGACGCCATTGCAATTGTGTAGTGTGAATGGTCAGATCTTCAAATATGTCGCCCTGTGAAGGGACAGCCAATGGAAACACAGTAGCCCCCAGCAATCATCGCTGATGGGGCGCGGTATCCAGCACGCTGTGGCACGCCTCTGGAAAATCACTAGGCGACGCAGTTTCCTTCCCTATCGCCTGTTCTCACGCCAAAACCAGGGCAATTCACCTTCAGGGTTGCCTCTGGTTTTTGAACAATGATCTGAAACAGCAACCTGGAGCAACTTTGAAAATCACCATCACTTTCCCCAATTACACGCCGCAATTCCGTAGCAATTTCAAGGCAATGGTAACGGAAATCCCGATTGCCTCTCAGTTGCTACACCGTAGTTGCGGCGTGTAAAGGTAACTATATAGATTACCAATTATTCCTATTTGTGCTGGCTATCTATACTCAGCAACAGTTACTAAAAGACTGCCATATAGGCGAAATGTCACATATGTATATAATGTTGCCATAGTGAAGCATCCTAAAGACTCTATAATTCAGACATTGCATTTCAATGCTATACTTGAAAAGAGAGGGGGGGGACAAGAGGCGCAATAGTGCCCTTATCACTCGACACTAGAACAATGCAGGTGAGAAAAAGGTTCCACTCACCTGGTCCAGTTGTGTCACCCACAACTGGTTGGAAGGCCTGATAGAATAAGTGTCCTGATGGCTGCTGCTGGACTTCCACCGGTCTCCACTCGGGTAGACGAAAATAGAAGCTCTGGGAAAGGAAGGTGTGTCACAGTCCGCGCTGCCAGGGAATCCGCTCGTGAATAACGCTAGTAGTCGGTGTTCAAATCAATCCTTTTTATTCATCCAACGCGTTTCAACGCCCTCCTGGCGTCTTCCTCAGGTCCTTGAGGAAGACGCCAGGAGGGCGTTGAAACGCGTTGGATGAATAAAAAGGATTGATTTGAACACCGACTACTAGCGTTATTCACGAGCGGATTCCCTGGCAGCGCGGACTGTGACACACCTTCCTTTCCCAGGAATGCTATACTTGGGTATTTTTCCATTCATAAAAAAATGACAGCTTCATGGACTACCTTGCAGCAAGAGATTTTTTTCATCCCTGCAGTTTATCTTCAAAGTGCTTATATTGCATATATGGTAATTGCATATTTTCTCAGCTTCACATTATTTGCAGACCATTGTTTTTTTTATTTAATTTTTCTTGCATGCAAAGGGAAGGAGTGACATTTGAGCTCTGAAACAGAAACTACAATTCTGGTTCCTATAAGTAACACATATGTGTCCACCTTTACCTTTCTGTAAATTTTATATCACTCATTTCTCACAATACAAATGACAGGTAATCTATAAACAGCTCATTGCTCATTGCTATTTTTTTAAAATCAGAAACTATTTATTAACTGATTTTCCATTAACAGTACAAATGTCATGCTTAGGATGTGAAGGAATCAGGTAATTGGATGGTGTGATGGGCGAAGGGATTCAGTGGGAGCTAAACTGAGCCTTATTCTGGCTTGCCCTGCTCTCAGAGGCACCTCTGAAGGTGAGGAGGTCCGAGACTCCACCTTATTTCCTGAGCTCCTGATTAGCCCTAGTCTGAGGGCTCCTACCTCCACCCATGGATCCAGAATCACAGCTACACCCAGGGCAATGACTTCAGCCCAGCAGCAAGCATCTGCACAGCACAATGACCAAGAGTAAATAACTCTATCAGCGGCATCTGACAGAGGAAAGGGAAGGCTATTTAAAAGCCAGGGGGAAGGGATTCCAGGTGAGTCACACCCAAGCCTCACACCAACAGCAGCTGAGCACAAAGCCTTCACATCAAAACCTACATCACCAGCAGCTGAGCACAAGACCTTCACATCTGTACCTCATACAGCTCCTGAATAAATGCAAACATAAACACACACAGCAGCATCAATAAAGTCAGTGCTATCTAAGGCCTGTTTCACATCTATGCGCTCAATGCGCTAGGCTGCTCTGCTTGCCCTGCGCCAGCGCAAATGCAAGCACAGGGGCATTAAGGGGCTTGGGCAGCCTAGCGCAGGGATGCATAGATGCCCTGCATTTGCGCTCGGCGCCCCTATTATATCTTATGGCCGAGCACAGCTGAGCTCGCACTCTGGAAACTGTGAATCACAAGTGAAACTGGCAGATGCCACGGCGCATGCGCCTGTCACTTAGCACCCGGAAACGCCTAATCGGACAATTTCTGGGAGCGTCTGACCAGGCACATGCGCCGTGGCGTCTGCCAGTTTCACTTGTGATTCACAGTTTCCAGAGCGCGTGCTAGGCTGTGCTCGGCCATAGGATATAATGGGGGCACTTAGCGCAGCCGAGCGCAAATGCAGGGCATCTATGCATCCCTGCGCTAGGCTGCCCAAGCCCCTAAATGCCCCTGTGCTTGCATTTGCGCTGGTGCAGGGCAGGCAGAGCAGCCTAGCGCATTGAGTGGATAGATGTGAAACAGGCCTGAGCGAGTGACAACAACACAACAGAAAGAACACCCCAACCATTCCTCACCCTTCTGTATACACACCCCCTGACCCCTTGCCGCGAATTCCGCTAATAACAAGTAATAACATTCCATTCACATATTCCCTCCACATTGCAATATCAACTATGGCATTAAATGACATTTCCATTAATATACTTTGCAGAGTACAACAGTATCCTAATCTTACACCAAGCTAGGAATAGAAGGCTTATGCTCAGTTTGAAATATACAGTTTCGTATATACTCGCATATAAGCCGAGTTTTTCAGCCCAAAATTTGGGCTGAAAAGTCCCCCCTCGGCTTATACGCAAGTATATAAAAAAAATAAAAAAATACCGCAGCAGCCCCGGAGGTATACAGGCCCCCCATCAAGTTCCAGGGCCCCCCCCACCTTGCGCGCCAGCCTGTACGTCATTGCCCGCGACTACAGGAAATGCGGAAGACGCTGAATGGAGCCCGGGATCGTCATGTCGGCAGCAGCGGACGGCGCGACTGGACACTGGTAAGTATGATTTTCCTTTACAGGCTGGCGCGCAAGGGGGGGGGCCCTGGAACTTGATGGGGGGCCTGTATACCTCCGGGGCTGCGGCTGTATACAGCCCTGGGGCTGCGGCTGTATACAGCCCTGGGGCTGCGGCTGTATACAGCCCTGGGGCTGCGGCTGTATACAGCCCTGGGGCTGCTGCTGCTGTATATACCTCTGGGGCTGCATATACCTCTGGGGCTGCATATGGGGCTGCATATACCTCTGGGGCTGCATATGGGGCTGCATATACCTCTGGGGCTGCATATGGGGCTGCATATACCTCTGGGGCTGCATATGGGGCTGCATATACCTCTGGGGCTGCATATACCTTTGGGGCTGTATATACCTCTGGGGCTGCTGTATACTACCACTGGGGCTGCTGCTGTATACTACCACTGGGGAGGCTGCTGTATACCTCACTGCTGGGGGTTGTATACCTGTGCTGGAGTCCACCCTCGGCTTATACGCGAGTCAATAAGTTTTCCCAGTTTTTGGGGGCAAAAGTAGGGGGGTCGGCTTATACACGGGTCGGCTTATACACGAGTATATACGGTATATAATTATTTTTGAAATGTCCACATTAGTACCCTAAGACAGCCATTCACCATATACCCTCAGGTGCTTCACCGCATATCATATCGAATCTTCTCAGGTATACAACCATATCTATTTCATTAGACCGTCTAAAATATCTATGGAGTAATCTCCATGATACATCCTATATCTACCCCATATTTTGCCAAACTTATGAACGGCTCTCCTTTTCTTGTATAAACACTTCCTGCATCTTGATCATCCAAGAAGTCCTATCCACAAACTCTTGTAATCTTGGTGGGGAGTCACTCAGCAAGTATCTTGCAATCACTTTTCTCACTTGATAAATCACTTTCTTTATCGCTATCCCTTCATCCGCATCCACTGTTCCCTCTTCTATCTATTCTAGAATGCATATCAGGGGCTGTGGCATACATTGTTAATATATCTCAAGCATTTGGTCCAGAATGTGCTGATAAATCTACATCCCCAAAACATATGCATGGTGTCTGCCGATTTTGCCCCACATTCTGGGCAAGCATCGTTCTCTCTGGCCCTCACCTTATGTAAGAATTTTGGAGTTTTGTAGACTCTGTGCAGCAGATAAAGATGAGATCATCTTTGGGCCTCAAAGGTGGATAACTGAGCGGTTACCTCCACCATATCATTCCATTTTTCATCATCAACAGGTCCTGTATCTACCATTTCTCATTGACCGATAAGGTCGTATTCCATTGAAACGCCTGCATTAAAATGCCATATATTCTAGATTTAACCCCTCCTCTCCACTATGGCTCAACAATGTGTTAAATAGTGGGTGATTCACCACTTTAATTCTCCTATGTGTAGGTTGACTTGTCAATGTGTGACGCAACTGAAAATAAAAGAAGAAACCAGTCTATGGGATGTGAAATTCTTCTTTCAAATGTTGAAAGCTCTTAAAGTCTCATTTTGCAATAGTTGCGCCATGTATTGAGTGCCCACTTTTTCCCAGGAGCTGAAGCCTTCCAACTGAAATATCTCTGGTAAGCCAGGGTTGTGCCACAGCAGAGTAAAAGGAGTATGTCCCACAAGACCTTAACTTTACACCATGTCTTGTTCATTAGTGCTAAAGTTGATATACAATGTCGCCCAGCTCGTGCTCCACTCCCCGTCAACAACAATGATATGATTGGTTAATTCCTGGTGTATTTGTTCAATACCATTTCAACCCTCCTGCTCAATAATTTCAGTTATTGGACCTGCGATGCAAGAAAATACACCCACGTGTTAGGGGCAGCCAATCCATCTTGATTTTTGTTTCTTTGGAGAGTGTTTAATCCAGTCCTTGCTACTCCTTTTTTCCAGATAAATTCTTTGGAGCATGGCTTGAAATTTATAAAAAATACTTCAAGGGGATCCACACTGGGGAATTATGAATAATGTATAGCAATTGCTGCATTAAGATCATTGTAATTAAATCGGTGTGGCCAATTACTGAAAGGGCTCATTTACACCAAGTATTAATTTTAGACTAGATATTGGGGGAGAGATTAACTAAGTTAGGGGAGATAAATTCTTTGACATAAAGGACACCACTATGCCTAGATATTCGAATTCTCTTCCTACTCAAACAGGTATTATGCATCTTGGTGGTCTGGGTAAGCTCATCTACTGTTATCAGAATAGATTTTTCCCAATTAATCCTAAACCTTGAATAGTCCCCAAATTCACTAATATAGACAAAAACTAATGAGCCATGTACACAGTAAACGCGTCTGCAGGACAGTGTTCACACCACCAAAAGACTAAATCACGAAAAACAGTCAAATAAACGTGTAAAAATACTCTGTTGTTAAAAAAAAATTCATTAATATGTTATGAGTGAGCGTTCCGTATCCCCCAAGATCATGAGGAGGTCTTCAGCGTACAACGCTACTTTTTCCTCTATTTTTTTGTAGACAAACACTTGTATATCTTTATTAGATCTTAGCCCGCCAGCTATGGATTCTATAGCTCATGCAAACAATAAGGGAGATAGAGGGCACCCCTGCCTATTTCCCCTGGCTAGATATATGGTGTCAGAAAGAGCCCTGTTGGCCCAAATCCTTGCCACTGGATTCGAATACAAGATTCGAACGCAGGTAGTAAGTGTCTGGCCGAACCCCATTTCCTTCATCACCACCCACAAGAACTCCCACTTAATGTTGTTGAAAGCCTTTGCAGCATCAAACAAGAGCACTGGTCTTCCTCCTATATTTACTAGCTCTGTCTATAAGTTAATAAATAGATGCCGTAAATTTATGGCCGTTGATCTCTCAAGCATAAAAGCATTTTGGTCTTCTCCTACCAGATGCGAGATGACGGTAATAAGTCTAGGGGCCAAAACGTTTGCTAGGATTTTTATGTTCACAGCGAGATCGGTCTAAAGGATTCCAGGTACATTAGGTCTTTACTCGGTTTCGGGATAAGTACTATGACTGCCTCTTTCATAGAATTAGGCAGTAAACACATTGTTGCTGCTTTACTTCCCTAAAGACATCTAGTGGTCTAGGATGTAGGACAGAACCCACCACTTTACAGATTTCCATTGAGATATCTTCAGCCGCCGGTGCTTTGTTATTTTGAAAGCCTGATAAAGTCTCTTCTAGTTCCTCTAGTGATAGTGGTGCATCTAATATCTTCCTGAGAGCATTCATCTATTCAGGCAGCTGTAAATTCTTAACATAGGTAAACAGCTCATGTTTGTACTCAGTTATTTTGGAAGCATACAGTTGCCTATAGAAATAGACAAATTCCCCCATACTACTATCTTAAGTCAGTAACCGTCATCCCACCTGAATTTTTAATAGCTGTTATCATGGGTGTACCCTGCTGCACCTTTGCTACCTCCACCAGTAGATGTCCTGCCTTTTCCCCTTCACTGAAATAGCTTTGGTTTAAGAAAAATCACTTCTGCCTGTCCTAGCAGATGCATATTTAGTTGCTTTTGTGCCTCTACCATTACTTCCTATTAGCCTCACAGGGGCTCTCAACAAACTATTTTCTAGTACGTCTATCTTATGCTGAATGCCTTGGAAAGTTGACTTGGTTCTGGCTTTAATGCTGGATATTTCTTTAATTAGAATCCCCATCAAGTACGCCTTCATAGCCTCCAAGACTCAAGAGTCTAACCCATGTTGTCGGAAAAGAATAGTTGAAATTGGCACACAAGAGTCATGTCTTTTCCAAATATTGCAAGCCAA
This sequence comes from Allobates femoralis, assembly GCA_033576535.1. Classification (NCBI taxonomy): domain Eukaryota; kingdom Metazoa; phylum Chordata; class Amphibia; order Anura; family Aromobatidae; genus Allobates; species Allobates femoralis. The sequence goes on from JARQOC010000001.1 coordinate 512,065,894, forward strand.
TAGGGTTTAAATCACCACATTACACCTCTCCCTACATGAATTATCCCCTCTCTAATACAACCAACGGTGGGTTATGGTCATATAGCCTAGTACAATATTCAATCTTCTTCCCCATGACATTATTGCAGCATTCCCCAGGGCCAGGTCTATCCTTGACAAGGGATAGTATGATGCTGAGAAGCATGAATACTGCTTGGTCTCTAGGAATCTACTGCACCAGATATTCACTGGTTGCAGCTTCCTAACACCCATGCTAAAGCCGTGTCGCTCATCCCTCCCTTCCTTTCCCACATCTCTCACATATTTGTCTAGTGTAACATTGAGGTATGTATTAAAATCCCCTAATATCAGAAAAGGAATAGTAGCATACTACAGGAACCAGGGCATTATTAGTTGATTTAAGAGGGGGTGGAATATATACCATATCATGCAAATTTATTGTTCCAATATACTACCCACCAAACATATGAATCTCCCTTCTGGATCTATGATATACCTTTACACCTAAAGGTAAGGTATTATGGACCAATATGCTAACATCTCTAGAGTATGAGCTGTAGGTTGAATGACAAGTGGGGCCTCTCCACAATCGGAAGGCTGCTTGAATTGTACCTTTGGTACATTGCGCTTCATATAAGCATATAATTGAGTTACTTTGCTCCTTAAGATATTGAAAAATTGCCTGATTTTTAGTAGGGTTCCCCATGCCTCTAATATTTCAGGATATTAAGTTAACCTGCTCTGCCATTATCAAACTGAGAGTGATCTCCTTCAGGATGTAGCATATCTCGCGTCCGATATTTTTCCACAGCCATATCTTAAATCACAGCCTGCTACATGGAACATGGAACAATTAGTCAACATACCTAATGTACTCTAAATCCTATCATTTTATCAGGATATAATATTGCATATATGGGTATATGGATAGAGGAAGAAAAAAAATAATAAAATGGGGGGGAGCAGCTATCATATTACAGCATCCTCAGGGTAGCATATTTAAATCAGTTCAGAGTCCTGGCCTATTCACAACCTTATTATAATAATTAAAGCCAACATTTTCCTCCTCTTCAAATACCATCAGCCAGCAAGTATTTGTTGCGTCCTTAAAGGGATCCTGTCACCCCCAAAACGCATGTAAACCTATTAAAACCTGTCCCTAGAGCATATTAACACTATCCCTACACTCTTTTTACCTCCTAAATGCAGTAAGTGACATTGAATAAAAACGTTTTATAAGTACCTGATTAGTGCTGATAATGAGTGACTATCTATTTATAGTCACTCATCAAGACTGCCCCTCTGCTTCATATCACGCCTATTCAGGCGTGATCGTCAGCCTAGATTCAAATTGCCGCCTCCCTGCCGTGCCCTGTCTCGTCCGAGGCTGCAGTGTGGCTGGTGACGCGATCCGCGTCATTCCCGGCGCCTGGTGACGTATTAGTACTTGCTCCTTTAGATTCAAAATATTGCCTCCAATATTGCAGGATTTGAAGCTAACCTGCGGCTGCCGTCTATAAACGTGACAGGCCCTTGGAACATGAACGCATGCGTCACACCAACTGCAGCCTCGCAGACAGGCACGGCAAGTGCGCAATTGAATCAGCTGACGATCACGCCTATAGGGTGATATTGAAAAGGGAGTCTTGATGAGTGACTATGAAATAATTAGTCACTCATTACAGCACTAATCAGGTACTTATAAACAGTTTTTAATCAATGTCCTTACTCGCATTTAGAGTAAAAAAGTAGGATATTTAATTCTCCTAAAGTTTACATAGAGTTTCATTGTTTTGGGTGCAGATCCCTTAAGATCGAGCCACCTCATTGCTTCATTTAGGGCTTCAAAAAAAAAGTGTCCCTCCTAGTGCCGCTACCCTCAGTTTTGCTGGGTACAACATGGCATAAGGCATTTGCAATAGTCTGAGTCTCCTTTTAACATCTACAAATTGGATCCTCTCTTCTGAACGTCTGCAGAGAAATCTTTGCATATAGATATGTGAGATCCCTCAATACGCATATTCGGGTGTGTTGTAGGCCAGCTGCAGTATTCTATCCCTTTCTCTAAAGTGCAGCATTTTGATTAGTATGGTTCTCGGTGGTGCACCAGGAGGAAGGGTCTGGAGGGGACTCTCTGGGCTCATTCAATGGTGAGCAGCTTGGAAAAGTTAACAGCACCCAATGTTTTAAGTAGCCATTTTTCAAAAAAGTCACTGAATCTCTGCCCTCTACTTTCTCAGGGACCCCCACCAGCCTGACGTTATTTTGTCGCAAATTATTTTCCAGATTGTTTGTTTTGTTCATAAGATTGTCAATAAATGTTGTGGCTACTTTGAAATCTTTAGACAGGGGGTCACTGTATCTTCAAAGTAACTCCCTCTTCCCTCTGCCCTGTCTCTCCTTTATCTTCTGCATATCATGCCTATATGTGAGATGTAAATCCTGAATGAGCCCATATGGCCTGTAAGGGCCCCTTTACACGCTGAGACTTTCCAGCAATCCCACCAGGATCCAACCTGGCCAGATCCTGAAAGTCTCTATGCAGTCGCTGGTGAGCTGTCAAACAGGCAGACTCACCAGGACCAGTCAGCAGCGACATCGCTGGTAACCAGGGTAAACACCGGGTAACTAAGCAGAGCGGCTGCTTAGTTACCTGGTGTTTACCCTGGTTACCTGCATCCTCCACTACAGCTGCTAGCGGAGACCTGTAACCAGGACTAGCGCCATGGGTTACCTGGTAAGATCTGTACAGTGGAGCGGAACGCTGGTAACCAGGGTAAACACTGGGTAACTAAGCAGAGTGCACTGCTTAGTTACCCGGTGTTTACCCTGGTTACCAGTGCCCAGTATCTAATGTGCATTGGCTGGGAGGTCCCTGATCGTTGGTCTCTCGCTGTCACAGACAGTGATGTGTGCTGACCAGCGGGAGACCAAGGAACAAAAAATGGTCCTGAATGACGTGCAGCGATCAGCGACCTCACAGCAGGGCCAGGTCGCTATTGCATATCACACACTGCAACATCGCTGATGAACTCATTCTTACGTCACAAATCCTGTGACACTTCAGCGATATCGCTAGCGATGTTGCAGTGTGTGAAGTACCCTTAAGATCCATATCCCACCACACTTCAAGGGTTAAATGGTTAAATGTTGAGTTATTTGGAGGGCAGACCAAATTTACATTTGTATACTTATACAACCTGGACACAGAGTACTTTACATTGTATTAAAGTGTCCTAGCTTCAGTTTCACACAAATGAGAGGGTTGTACTAACTATTGTGATATTTTGCATTGGTATACATATTCTCACTGATTCTGAGTTGCTTCTCTGTAATGCTCCCTAGTTGGCTGCATCATCAGAGGATTGGTAGGTGGTATATATTTTTATTTTTATTCCACACGATTAAGAGAAATGAAAGGGATGATTAAAGAGTTGGATTAGTACAAATGACATTTACATTTATTGGACTAAAAGGGAATACACTATGATCCGTTGAGATGTCAATTGTAAATGCTTATGCTGTCTACTTACTAGAAGTTTTAAAACACAATATATGAGAAATACATTAAAGAACATAACTTTCATTATTATTTCCTGCTTCAAAGTTGCATACTGGTAGCTGAACATCGTGCTGGAACACCAGGGATTGGCCAAATCAGGAAAAAACATGTTTGTTGCTTTCCTAGATGTCTTAGAAACCAAGACTTTGTTCTTAATATCATTGTTACTGCTTTGACAGAGTTCGGTAAAAAACATAAAAGTTTAGTTGGAGTGATCTAGTTTCTAACTACAGAGAAATTTGGAGTGCCTTGCACTTTCTAGGTCATATTGTCTAGCGATTCATGTACAAATAAATGCAAGCATAGTTTGTATCACTATGGAGTAAACCTGTCTCACTGGCATTGAGAATATCCTTCAATTGTACTTGTAATTGAAGACTATTGAATCTAATGGAAAATTGCAGCAATTGTTGACTGGTTCATTGCTTACTGTATTCACTTTGACTTGCACTGCGCCATCAAGTACTACTAAATATTTATCTAAGTAATGGAGTTAGTGGTGCAAGTGGTGTAAGTCAAACAATGAAGATCAAAGAAATCCCAGTAGTGTCGTATTTATCATTAGGCACTGGAGGGTGGGTGTCCAATGATAAATGTTTATACCGCCTTCCAGTCTTCTGACAGATTAGTAGGTATATTCTGCATTTTTCTGAAGAGGGTAGGGTGTTGCAAGGGCACACAGATCAGGCTGCAGTGAGAGAGCAAAAGAAAATTAAAGAAAAGCGTTGATTGCTTTAAAATCAGTCAGCAGGGGCTGCTGTGGAGGATCCACCAATCAAAATGCAGATTGCATTCAACCAAGAGTCTGAAAGGAGAATGAAAACAGCGCTGAGGAGTAGTAAGCTCTGTACCTACAGTGACCTCTGCGGCTTAAAGGGAACTTACCACCAGGATTTCACCACCTGTAAATCAATGCAGAAGGTGATTGACGTGTGCAGCATGACAGCACAATTTTCATTTACTCCTCCCTTGTGGGCTTGTCTTTTTTCTGTAAGCCGAATCCCCGGATGAGTTTAGATAAGTATGCATGAGAAGGAAGGGGGGGGGGAGGAGTTTGGCTTACAGCAATAAGACAAACCCAGAGTTGAGGAATAAAATTATTCAAACCCAATAGTGATGTCATGCTGCACACTTAAATCAATTCTGCACTCATTTTTAGGTTGTTAGATCTCAGAACATCACTTCCGTATACTGTATACTGAGACCTTCTGCATAGAGCTCCTGTCTCACATTGTACTGAACTATGGCCATAGATCAACAAAACCAGTCATAGTGTGCCCTGTGATACCCTTAAACAGGATTTTCCCCTTCTAGTTAATCTTTGTCCTAGAGTGCATATTGGTATAAAAAATACAAACCTGATGTACTCACTATCCCTGTTTCTACTGGTGAATCTCCACTGCTTCTCCTGGTGTCTGTCATAACCATTTTGCTGATGTCCTAATTAGAGATGAGCAAACTTTCCCTGAACACGTTCACCAATTTCAAGTTTGGCCAAACATAGCAGATTTGGTTCGTGATCGAAAACCCGAGCAATTTACTAAAAAAATCGCGAAACGCAGCTTTGTTCGGTAAAAAAGTTTGAAATTTAAAATGACCCTAAAACTTTCTCTGATTGTTTGGGGCTAAAATGCTCACCGAAACACCAGTTGGGAAGAACACCTGATCACATGGTTTGGAGTTTTCCCAGCCTTCAGGTCTACCGTTTTCTTTCAACCTGTAGAATTTCTTGGAGCTTTAATATATTTTTTTCAAGCTTCCATGAGTTTGCAGGTGTTTTTTATACCTGCAGGGTCTGAATGTAGAAACATTGCCAGATGTAACAGCATCTGTGAAATCCAGGAACCTTACAATGTCCTTTTGGAGAGCGAACCTTAATTATTGCAGAGCATGTGAGGCCATCTATTCTATACTTATGTGATAGCAATTCATGTAAAAATAGCTTCACATACATGGTCTTATATGTCTGTTCACAATTATGAAACACCCTACTATGGATATTGATTCTTGAAAATGAGCAATCAATTTATTTCATTTTATTCCATACATTTACAATACAGATTTTCGGCATGTGCATTAAGATTGAACTTGTCCATGTATTGCTGCCCACTAGCCTTATTCAGCATTCCAGATGAACTGGTGGTGAGTAGTGATGGGCGAATCTACTCGCTAGGACTCGTTACTCGGCGAGTAGTAAGGGACTCGCAGGACTCGCTACTCGGCGAGTTTTCCAGCGAGGACTCGCAAAGTAGCGAGTCCAATGCAAGTAAATGGCAATCCTAGTTTTACTAGCGAGACTCGCTATATCACATCGCTATGTCCCCAAAATCGTTTACAGAATCGCACCGCTTTACGGATACCCGCTGTAAGCAGCGATTCCGAGCGAGTCTGAGCGAGTCTTAGCGATTCCTAGCGAATCTACGAATCCGAGTCCTGTATTCTGTATTCGGGACTCGCGAATACAGAATCTGTTATGTTCCGACAAAGCTTCCGAGACAGCCTAGCGTGTTAGGTCAGACAAACTTGTGAAGATGGACAAGCATGTTAGCCAATCATATTCAGTAATGCCACAGCCATATTGGTTGTGGCATTACTATGATTGGCTGCTGTCCATCGTGATGGCTATGTCATGGATGACAGGCAAGGCTGTATATAAGCCTTGTCACCGCCATTTTGAGCACATTTCTCTGAAGATCTGAGCTAGAGCAGGGTGAGGTAGATTCTGGAGCAGATCATAGGGATTGTCAGTGAGTGTAGGGAACTTCAAAATTCCTTATATTAACCCCAAACAGCTCTTGTGAGAGCTAGCAGGAGGACAGAGGAGTACAGTGTACTGTGAGACTGTAGGCAGGCAGGGAAGCAGGGAGCTGCAGTCCTACAGTGTCTTCACAGGAGCGACCTCATAGCTTCGCTTACTCACTCAGCTGTTCTAATAGCTGAAGTCAGAGGCTTAGCTGAGGTAGTATTAACAATTTTTTGGCAGCTGATAGATTTTGGGTCCTAAAAACCCCTTCAGCGTTATTTTGTCTGTGGCAGAACAGTGCGTTGCTGCTCTCCTAGCTGCAAATAGCACATACGCCACCTACTTGTGCGACTACTTGTGCGCACTTAATAATTTTTTCAGGGACCAGTGTGCTGCTTCACTGCCAAGTGTTAGCACACACTTAACCCGCCAGTAAGTGACGCCTGCAGCAACACCAAACTCCATCTCGGTGGCTGTGCGCACTTTCTAATTTTTCCAGGGACTAGTGTGCAGCTTCACTGTCAAGTGTTAGCACACACTTAACCCGCCAGTAAGTGACGCCTACAGCAACACCAAACTCCATCTCGGTGGCTGTGCGCACTTTCTAATTTTTTCAGGGACTAGTGTGCTGCTTCACTGTCAAGTGTTAGCACACACTTAACCCGCCAGTAAGTGACGCCTACAGCAACACCAAACTCCATCTCGGTGGGTGTGCGCACTTTCTAATTTTTTCAGGGAATAGTGTGCTGCTTCACTGCCAAGTGTTAGCACACACTTAACCCGCCAGTAAGTGACGCCTACAGCAACACCAAACTCCATCTCGGTGGCTGTGCGCACTTTCTAATTTTTTCAGGGAATAGTGTGCTGCTTCACTGCCAAGTGTTAGCACACACTTAACCCGCCAGTAAGTGACGCCTACAGCAACACCAAACTCCATCTCGGTGGCTGTGCGCACTTTCTAATTTTTTCAGGGACTAGTGTGCTGCTTCACTGCCAAGTGTTAGCACACACTTAACCTGCCAGTAAGTGACGCCTACAGCAACACCAAACTCCATCTCGGTGGCTGTGCGCACTTTCTAATTTTTTCAGGGAATAGTGTGCTGCTTCACTGCCAAGTGTTAGCACACACTTAACTCGCCAGTAAGTGACGCCTACAGCAACACCAAACTCCATCTCGGTGGCTGTGCGCACTTTCTAATTTTTTCAGGGAATAGTGTGCTGCTTCACTGCCAAGTGTTAGCACACACTTAACCTGCCAGTAAGTGACGCCTACAGCAACACCAAACTCCATCTCGGTGGCTGTGCGCACTTTCTGATTTTTTCAGGGACTAGTGTGCTGCTTCGATGCCAAGTGTTAGCACACACTTAACCCGCCAGTAAGTGACGCCTACAGCAACACCAAACTCCATCTCGGTGGCTGTGCGCACTTTCTAATTTTTTCAGGGACTAGTGTGCTGCTTCACTGCCAAGTGTTAGCACACACTTAACCCGCCAGTAAGTGACGCCTACAGCAACACCAAACTCCATCTCGGTGGCTGTGCGCACTTTCTAATTTTTTCAGGGACTAGTGTGCTGCTTCACTGCCAAGTGTTAGCAAACACTTAACCCGCCAGTAAGTGACGCCTACAGCAACACCAAACTCCATCTCGGTGGCTGTGCGCACTTTCTAATTTTTTCAGGGACTAGTGTGCTGCTTCACTGCCAAGTGTTAGCACACACTTAACCCGCCAGTAAGTGACGCCTACAGCAACACCAAACTCCATCTCGGTGGCTGTGCGCACTTTCTAATTTTTTCAGGGAATAGTGTGCTGCTTCACTGCCAAGTGTTAGCACACACTTAACCCGCCAGTAAGTGACGCCTACAGCAACACCAAACTCCATCTCGGTGGCTGTGCGCACTTTTTAATTTTTTCAGGGACTAGTGTGCTGCTTCACTGCCAAGTGTTAGCACGCACTTAACCCGCCAGTAAGTGACGCCTACAGCAACACCAAACTCCATCTCGGTGGCTGTGCGCACTTTCTAATTTTTTCAGGGACTAGTGTGCTGCTTCACTGACAAGTGTTAGCACACACTTAACCCGCCAGTAAGTGACGCCTACAGCAACACCAAACTCCATCTCGGTGGCTGTGCGCACTTTCTAATTTTTTCAGGGACTAGTGTGCTGCTTCACTGCCAAGTGTTAGCACACACTTAACCCGCCAGTAAGTGACGCCTACAGCAACACCAAACTCCATCTCGGTGGCTGTGCGCACTTTCTAATTTTTTCAGGGACTAGTGTGCTGCTTCACTGCCAAGTGTTAGCACACACTTTACCCGCCAGTAAGTGACGCCTGCATCTACACCTAACTCCATCTCGGTGGCTGTGCATTTGTCAACAATGTCCCAAAAACACCAAATTCCCAAAAACCAGTCTGCAAAGGGACAGGGACGAGGTCGTGGCCCTAGCAGTCGTGAACAACAAGGCACTGGTAGAAGTAGACAGACGAGGATTGATCGATCCACCTTTCTGCTGTCTAAATTTCCCAGTACTCAACCTAAACGTGTCTTGAGGCCGGAAGAGCAAGACCAAATAACATCTTGGATGGCTGACAAGACCTCAACCACTGGTTCTGGCAGCACACAATCATCCTTGACACCATATTCAAGTGCCGCTACTGACAACGCGGGGTCATCTAATCCGCAAAATCTTCCTATTTCCTCAAGCCATCGCCAGACAGAGGAAAATTTAGACCGCGAACTTGGACATTCGGAAGATTTATTTGGTTCTTATCAGCCATTCATACAACCTGACCTTTCTTTGTCACTGCCCGAACAGATACTTGAACCAGACTTACATTCCATTCATGGACAAAGTTTGGATTCACCTCGTCCTGAAGAACGTCCCTTTCAACAAAGGCATAGACCGTCTCAGGAGGTGGAGGATGATGCTGATGATGAGACACACATCTCATCTGGCCAGCCTGACCAGTCACGTTATGCAGAAGACTTTGAGGAGGAGGGGGTGGATGATGAGACCACTGATCCAACCTGGACACTTGACATGCAGAGCCAACAGAGCAGCCAGGAGGAGGAAAGTGGTTATGTACCACCGCCTAAAGCACCCAGGCTTACTCCTTTATCCAGAATCCAAGCTGTGACAACAGTAGCCCAAATTGTGTCAACTGTTGCACAAACTGTACCAACTGTTGCCCCAACTTTAACAACAGTTGGCCAAAATGTGTCTACAGTTTGTGTTGGCCAGACTTATCCTCCAGTTCCTACACCACAATCTAAAGGACGAACATCCATTGTCTGGAAATTTTTTAAAGATAGCCCATCAGTACCAAATGTCGTTATATGTAACATCTGCTATGCCAGGCTGAGCAGAGGCCAGGGCAAAGTAAACTTGAGCACCAGCAGTATGCGAAAGCACATGACTCTTAAGCACCCAAGTCAGTGGTTGGCCCATCAGGGTTCGACATCAGGGCCTTCTGACCTCAACACCGTTATGCCACCTCCGAATCGTCCTTCACCATCTACTGTTCATGCAGCAGCTCCTACTCATACGATCTCCTCACAAGCTGCATTAGACCAGAAATATGACAGTAGTCAAGTGACTTGTGAGTCTGCGCCAAATGTCCAGTTGTCTGTTCCACAGCTGTATGAGAGGCAGCGGAAGCACCCATCCACACACCCTTTTTCTCGACAAATGACAGCGCAAATTTCTAAGCTGTTAGCTGTAGAAATGCTGCCATTTAGGCTTGTGGATACTGAGGCTTTTAGGGAGTTGTTGGCTGTGGCAGCACCACGATACACTGTCCCCAGTCGCAATTTTTTTTCACGTACTGCCATACCCGCGTTACATCAGCACGTGGTTAACAACTTGAAGCGTGCACTGACAAATGCTGTGAGCGGAAAAGTTCACCTGACAACTGACACCTGGACAAGTAGTTGTGGACAGGGCAGATACATATCCCTAACGGCTCACTGGATCAACCTTGTCGAGAGTGTCCCAAAGTCTAATAGTGGAATATCTGCGATCCTACCAACTCCACGAATAGCGGGCACAGCATCATTCCGGGTGTCCGCGTCCTCATATACTTCTACAACACAATGTGCGTCTTCTACTTCCTTGACCACTGCTGATTTGTCCGCAACATCACGTCAAAGTTGGGAGCTTTGCAGTACTGCATCAGCCAGGCGACAACAGGCTCTTCTTAAGCTCATCTGTCTAGGTGACACACCTCACACTGCAAACGAGCTGTGGAAAGGTGTTAAGCAACAGACAGATGAGTGGCTGGCCCCACTGCAACTACAAGCAGGTCTTGTTGTCAGTGATAACGGACGAAACCTTGTTGCAGCAATAAAGCTCGGTAAACTTCAACACGTGCCTTGCATGGCTCACGTACTGAATCTTGTAGTTCAGAAATTCTTGAAAAATTACCCAGAGTTATCTGATCTACTAGAGAAGGTGCGTAGAAATTGCGGACATTTCCGACATTCATCAACGGCACTTGCAAGTCTATCTGCCCTTCAACAGCAATTTAATTTGCCCAAACACAGATTAATTTGCGACATGCCAACACGATGGAATTCTACATTCCATATGTTGGCTAGGTTCAATGAGCAGCAGAGGGCTATAGCGGAATATCAGCTGCAACATGCCCGTCACCCAGGAAGTAATACAAGACACATTGGTACAATGGAGTGGGTCTGGATCGCTGACCTTTGCAAGGTTCTAGAGAACTTCGATTACTGCACAAAACTGGTCAGCGGTGATGAGTCCATTATTAGTCTCACCATCCCCATGCTCTGTTTGCTTAAAGATTCTCTCCTGAATCTTAAAACAGAATCATTGAGGGCACAGCAGAGGGCTATGGATCCACATTTTAACATCCAGGATCAGAGCCAGCAAAGCCAATTTCAGCCGGCAACATTGGCTGCAGAACAAAACAGTGATGAGGAAGATGAAGACGATTTATTTATCCATGGTACTGAGGTGCACCCTGATGGAACTCCCAACCCCAGGTTTATGTCGGTACAGCATGGGTGGGCTAAAGTGCAGGAGGCGGAGAACCGATTTTGAGACCATGATGCCTATTGTTCCTCAGTCAGGTGACACAGAAGACATGAGTCTTTGTAGCCTAGCACACATGTCTGACTTCATGTCTCAATGTCTGTCCCAAGATCCACACGTCATTAACATCTATGACAGCGACCTCTACTGGTTGTCAACATTCCTTGACCCAAGCTACAAAGACAAGTTTCCATCGCTGCTGTTGCAGTCACCAAGGGGCTTAACGATGGATCATTTCAAAAGTGTGGTTGTTGACAATTTAATGTCAATTTTACCATCTGACTCCGCTATACCACGAACAAGCAGCTCTTTGCCACAGCAGCCTTTGGTTCGAACACAAACGGCCACATTGTCAAGAAGAGGTGGTGGTAAGATGTCCACCAACTGGGCGATGTTCAACAGACCTTCCAATCTGCAACGGATTGTGCCTACGACATTGTCAAACATGTTGAACGAGTATGTGTGTGACACTACCAGCTTCTTAACCGACCCCTCTGTACCCTTTAATTACTGGGTTTCCAAGCTTCACGCTTGGACTGAGCTGTCTTTGTATGCCTTGGAGTTGCTGGCCTGCCCAACTGCTAGTGTGACATCAGAGCGTGTTTTTAGTGCCGCTGGGGGAATTGTCACTGATAGAAGGTCACGGCTGACTACAGAAAATGCCGACAGACTCACTCTCATTAAGTTTAACAAGGACTGGATATCATCAAAGTTCTTAACCCCTTCAGACGACAGTACCCAAACCTAGAGGGACATTTTCAAATTTGTTACGTTTGGCTGAGTGCGGTTTAAACATTATGTCCTCTTCTGACACAAAGGATAAACAATGTGCCTCTGCTAAGAAGATTGGATAAATAATGTTCCTGCTACACTTGCTGCATGACAACAAAACTACACAATCAGTGTCAGTAATGTTACTTTAATAATGCATGCACTTGTGATGATTTTTGACCGTTGATTTATGTCAGACAATCCAATACAGTCTCTTGGCTGAATTTTTTAAGGCAACAAGCCTATGCCTGCATTGTGGGCATTTCTCAAACTGAAATAAAACATATAGTTTGGCTCAAGTGCCTTGCATAAATTTTAAAAATGTTGATCCCGCCCCTTGGGCTAATTTTTTGAGGCAACAAGCCTATACCTGCATCGAATACGTTGCTTGTACTATGCTCTCAGGACAAGCAAGACTATATTATGGGCCACGCTCCCTCCTCTATATCTAAACAGAGTTCATCAAGCCCCTTGGGCTAATTTTTTGAGGCAACAAGCCTATACCTGCATCGAATACGTTGCTTGTACTATGCTCTCAGGACAAGCAAATACTATGGGCCACGTGCCCTCCTCAACTTCAAAATAGAGTTGATCTCGCCCCTTGGGCTAATTTTTTGAGGCAACAAGCCTATACCGGCATCGAATACGTTGCTTGTACTATGCTCTCAGGACAAGCAAGACTATATTATGGGCCACGCTCCCTCCTCTATATCTAAACAGAGTTCATCAAGCCCCTTGGGCTAATTTTTTGAGGCAACAAGCCTATACCTGCATCGAATACGTTGCTTGTACTATGCTCTCAGGACAAGCAAGACTATATTATGGGCCACGCTCCCTCCTCTATATCTAAACAGAGTTCATCAAGCCCCTTGGGCTAATTTTTTGAGGCAACAAGCCTATACCTGCATCGAATACGTTGCTTGTACTATGCTCTCAGGACAAGCAAGACTATATTATGGGCCACGCTCCCTCCTCTATATCTAAACAGAGTTCATCAAGCCCCTTGGGCTAATTTTTTGAGGCAACAAGCCTATACCTGCATCGAATACGTTGCTTGTACTATGCTCTCAGGACAAGCAAGACTATATTATGGGCCACGCTCCCTCCTCTATATCTAAGCAGAGTTCATCAAGCCCCTTGGGCTAATTTTTTGAGGCAACAAGCCTATACCTGCATCGAATACGTTGCTTGTACTATGCTCTCAGGACAAGCAAGACTATATTATGGGCCACGCTCCCTCCTCTATATCTAAACAGAGTTCATCAAGCCCCTTGGGCTAATTTTTTGAGGCAACAAGCCTATACCTGCATCGAATACGTTGCTTGTACTATGCTCTCAGGACAAGCAAGACTATATTATGGGCCACGCTCCCTCCTCTATATCTAAACAGAGTTCATCAAGCCCCTTGGGCTAATTTTTTGAGGCAACAAGCCTATACCTGCATCGAATACGTTGCTTGTACTAAGATCCTGCTGGAGCATGGCGAAGGGTCCCACTGTACGCTACGGAGATAACGCGTAGACGCGCTCTGTTGCAAGTAGACGTCCCAGCCTATCGCATCTGTGTTCCCAGTGTTGTTGCCATACCGAGTCATTAAGTAACCCCCCCCACAAACACAGGCACTATTTATTTGTCAGCAACATTTGTATGTGCAGTCATGATTTTGCACATAATAACCAAGGTGCCTTCATGCGCCATGCGGGCCGTAAAGTACTTGCTAATGATGATGACTTTAAGCCCACCCACAAAAAAAACCTACACATCCATTCCCTGAAAAAAGACAGACACAAAGCAGTTTTTGTCAACTGGGTATTATTTCGCCATAATGGCAAAGATGTCAGAATTTTTTTTTTTTTTCTTTGTTATAACTTTGTAAAAACAAATAATAAGATAACAAAGAAATTGTGCAATGCACAGGAACAAAAAATAACCAAAAAAAAAAGGGGTCTACAGCTGGTGGTAGGTTGCCGCATCCTCCGGGCTTGCCTGTAACGTGGCACCATCACCCTGGTCGTTGAGGAGGTCCAGGGCCCCATGCAGTACCTCACCCAGTGCTTGGAAGCCTGTAGGCTGGGGCATCTGGGCCGGTTGGCCTTGGCTTGGTAGGCCCCTGATTGTTGGACACCACCTCTGGGTCGCCACATACCTGTCCCGGGGTGTGGCCCTGTCCAGGATGTTTGATCTGCTGAGCCGCCACTCCTCCAAAAAATTAAACACCTGCCTAGGGTGGTTTGGGGGCCTACACGCATCGAGGACAATGTGTATTGCTGACCATGCCCGCAGTCGTCTCTCGAATGGAATGTCATCCAAGAACGGTATGAGACTGCGGGCAAAGTCAGCACTACACTGTCCTCTGCGGTCTTGTGGTGCCCCCGGGATCAGAGCAGGGCTGCTGGGGTTCCAGTGACTCCCCACACTGCTGCTGGCAGTCGGCACTGGAGGGCGCTGGTGTGGCCCTTCATCCTCCTCTTCTTGTATCTGCGGCCCCAAAGGTGGTGGTGGTGGTGGTGGTGGTGGTGGCGGCGGTGGTGGTGGTGGCGGTGGTGGTGGCGGAGGTGGTGGTGCTACTCCCTCCTCCTCATCTGGTGGGGGTTGAGGGGCCTCCCTCCCCTCCTCAGGCAGCTGTGGTGGCGGGTTCCGACGCCGCCTCCGAAAGTGAGCAGCTCTGTGGGTAAATATAAAAAACATTTGGTGAATGGGTTGCGTTTGGAAACAAAACCATAGGCCAAACATAACATGTGCACGCTTTTTTGACTCAGTGTATCTGTGTATTCTGTGTCTTTTCATTGTTGCCCTTAAGATGGAATTGCAGCAAATAAATTAATGACATTTTTGGCTCATGCCTCAAACTATATTCTATGTGTGGGTAGTGTTGCTCCACGATTTTTTGCCATTACATTACAAATTTTAAAATTAGTCTGCACTATTACACTGTGCCCTGACTTAGGCAGGACAGCTATGTAGTCACTTGAAGACATATTAGTGGCCACAACTATTGTTTAGACTTTTTGTGGAAACTTTATATGGACAAAGCTATAGCCTGACACTGTGAGGCAAACACATTATTCAGGGTTGTTTGCCATCAGATGGACACAAAAACACACAGTGTGGACGGCCTTGGTCTCAATGCACATAACCCAGATCTATAGGGCAGGTGAGCAAGACAGGAAATGGAGTCCTGCAGCATAGGTGACACATGAGCATTTGGCATTAGTGGCCTACACTCCTTGTTGCTGCCATGCATGCTAATCAGGAATATCTTGGTAAATAAAACACACCAAACAGATGGCTTGGGATTTGAAACGACTGTAATGGACATAGAGTATGGGGTTGTTTTTGAGCAGCAGGTCACACATCGTTGGTGCCAAACAAGGTGGTATGCAAAGATGGACAGTTTTAGTTATTCCAACGGGGCCGAACAAAAAACCGGGAGCAGCAAGGACAAACCTCGGGTTTCCTAAAGGACCTTGGACATAAAAGGCTGTTGCACTTAAAATATGGCCCTCTTTAGTTTGATTTTATACAGCATTAATACGCTATGTTTTCCGGAGGATTTGTAATGTGGCCATGAGTTAACGACAAAAAAACTAAAATTCACATGTGGGCCCTAATATCTACACCATCACCTTGCAGCCCCAAATAAACCCATGGGAAAACTGAACCACACATATTTGTAGTGATACAGGGTATGTTCTGAAATGTGTGTGAATGTGTCAACAATCTGGGATGGTGTACAAACAGTTTAGTGCAAAAAGGGTATATCCTTGCAACGTTATTTAGCCGAAAAAAAACACCCACAACTAAATGTGTAGGGATGTATGTGGCCCTTATGCAAGTCGAGGCCATTAGGAACTGATACAAATGAGGCTTATGACAGGCAAACCAGACAGGGCCACACACCTTAGAGGCCATTGCAGGGAAGAACATGGCTTTGTTCCACAAACATGCCAACAATAATAGCTAATTGTGAGGTCACGGAACATTGTGTCTGACCACCCTGCAGAACACTGCTTATTTGTCCCAACGTCACAATGTGACTATAAATGTGTATGTCCTGGATCATTGCCAAAGGTAATAGAATTGTGTTGCACCATGGCAGAAACAAACCCCAGTGTGGGTATGTAAACCAGCACACTCATTATAGAGCTTCATACGTACATTGTGTGCCCTCGTGGACAGGGTCCTCTCCTCTTGTACCTGTATGACCTGATTGTCTTCATGTACTGTTTTTTGTCGTTAACCCTTATCCTCATGTAAAGTGCCATGGAACCTAATGGCGCTATATAAATAAATAATAATAACAATAATAGTAAACAACAGTGCGGCAGACACATACCTTGGCATACGGGCCACCGGTTCCAGAAATGACAGCCGTTCATAGTGGCAATATATTATCCCGTGACCAGCTTCCGGGCCCCCCTCCATGATCCTCCGGTGTTGCCGCTTGAATTGGTCGCGGCAGCTCCTCCATCGCTTCATAATGTGGTCAACTGTGAAATGATTTCAAACCGGGTTTAGACCTCTGTAACATTTGAAACACTAAAAGTATGTGTACAAATCAACAATAACATTTTAATCATGTTGTGTGTGTAATGTGTATACAAGGCACATGGAAACGACAGTGTGGAACATCATCAACAGCATTACGGACATTGAGCTCACGTGGCCACAATCACAAATGGGGCAGGGCACATGTCAACGCATAGAGAATGTAATAGTGCGGGCACCAGACTCCGCTCATTAGTAGTATTTATATACACCCAACCCCCTGGCCTTCAGAGCCAGGAGGAACAGCCCTTAAACTAAGTGTACTATTGTGACCCCATCCAAATATAGGCAACCATGCGACGGCGCATTATAACACATTGAGGGCCCTGTATACCCTACTATGGGGGCCCTGTATACCCACGGGGGCCCTGTATACCCACTGCTGGGGTCTTGTATACCCACGGGGGGGCTGTAGACCCTACTATGAGGGGCCTGTATAACCACTGGGGGCCCTGTATACCCAGTGCTGGGGGGCCTGTGTACCCACGGGGGGTCTGTATACCCTAATATCGGTGGCATATATACACACTGGGGCGGCCTGTATACTCTGCAGGTGGAGCTGTATACTCTGCTGGGGGCTGTCTAACAGTGATAGCCGCTGTATACAAGGATGGCGGTCAATATGGTTTCCCACTTTTTTGGGGCTAAAGTAGGGGGGTCGGCTTATACACGGGTCGGCTTATACACGACTATATACGGTAAATGCAATATAACGTGTGAACACATTTAACTCACCCATATTGCTCTGCACATCATGGCCACAACGATGAAACGTTGGGAAAACGCCCTGTGCGATCTCCCTCCAGGCCGTAGTCCGCTGGACATTATCCCCATACGCAGGGTCAGTGGGCAGCCAAAGCAGGGGCCGAGCCTCCACCAGAGCAATTAATTGCAGGTGTCGACAGGGGCCATGCTTCCTCGCTGTGACTTTCTGCGCGTCCAGCCAGGAAGCTCGAGTCGGCTTATTTCCTGTTTGCACAAAGCATGGGGTTTGCTGCAGAAAATCGCTTGCCTCGCCTCAAACACATGCGACTTTGGCCTCGGAGACAGCAGCAAAATACAGTTGCGAGTGGGGCTTCCGACACGGCAATGCGAGCGCTTTCCGACACACATCTGCGATTTTTAAATCACACATTACTCGCTATTACTCGCTTCCCCATTCATTAACATTGGACTCGCTAGACTCGCAACGAGTAGCGAGTCCCGGGCTCGGACTCGCTAGAGACAAGCGAGTCCGAGTAATTTAGGATTCGCCCATCACTAGTGGTGAGCTGAATAAACTTATTTGTCTCCCTTTTTTTCCTCCAAACACGTCAGGCTTCAATAATCACAATACCCAACCACATGTTCAGGTGTTACCTGTGGCGACATTGAGAATGGGATTTGTAATGTAACTCAGGTGTCTTCTGCAGCCCACCCCATGGAGGGGTTAATGAGGAGCTAGGCAACAAGATGGTGCAAACAATATCCTGGAAGCAATTGGGTCCTGGAACTGGAAGAGGCTGTCCCCTAGGCAAAGCAACGAGGTGTCACCATGGATCCCGGCACCATCTTGGCAGTGCAGTACAGTGCAGCTGCACTGTTCTCCACTTTGCTACCGTGTGCCTGCAGTACGCAGCCAGCCAGTGAGTAATATTAAGGGTGGATTCACCTCAAGATATGCCAGCTCTGGAAGATGTCATCTTCTTAACCACCCCAGGGGCAGCAGGTGCTTCAGCACCAGAACCGAAGCAGCCCACGCAGGAGGCGTATGTCACCTGGATTCCACCATGATACCCACATTGGACCTCATATGCTCAGATGCCAGAGAAGAACCTGTGGAGCTCAGAGTCAGGAGGTGAGCTGTGTTCCATGCCAACTGGGCACAGCAGATCTCTCATTCAGGAGGATCTTGCAGCATGTCTGGTGTTATTACACCTGCAGATGATACCACAGCTGCTGGTTTGGCAGATCCAGGATAAGGAGCATGAGCAAGGGAAAAAAAAGAGCATGTGCACAAAACACAAGGTCAATTTTTGTGACTTGACCACTAACACCGATCCTACCTCTCATTGTCAGTTCCCTCAATTTCTGAAAAATTGCACTAAAAAACAGGTGAAAAGTATGATAAAAAACCCTGTGTGCACATGGCCTTAGAAAATAAAAATGTTCACTTAGGATCATATTGCTGCATTGGGGCCACTTAAACATGGAAAAGTTTCATTCTTCTTATGGGATAGTATGTGCTAGTGTGGGATTTTAATCTCACAACCAAAATTTGTACGTACTGATTGAGCCTTGCATTTTTTTGTTGCTGAACAATGGTGGTTATTTGAATTCTTCTATTTAAAGTGACTCTGTTACCATGTTTTTGCTAATTGCTACTTAAACTGACCTAATTCTAGCTATGCATCACTTATTGGGCTGCTTGCTGTATATTTTATAAAAACTATTGTATTATCAGGAGCAGATTATCACTAGAAGATGACTTGACCTGATGTCAGGTAGTCCAACTCCGCGCCCACTAATAATGACACCTTTATACTTATGCACAGTGTACAAAGAAAACTGTCCATAAGTGGTGTGGGCCGGTTGTATACAACTCAGCATTCAGAGAACTGGTAGATGTGCAGTAGATAAAACAATTTTTAAGTGAAAGGTAAATTATACATTGCTCAAATCAGGGTCTCTGCTCTACATCATGCTGCTCTTACAGATTACCTTTACTGGTTGACATTCTTAAGGAAACCCCAGTGTTTGCCGACTGCTTTATTTACCATAAATATAAATTAAACAAGATTTTAGAGTCAGAGATTACACAGTGCATTTATTGATTCAAGCTAATTGTGAGTTGAGAAATGAGGGTAAGCAAAATATAATAACTAAAGATTACTGTTTATTCATGAATATCATGCCACTCTGCTTAAGAAAGATGGTTAGGAAACGCTAAGATAGCCTTAACCCCAAAATGACTGAGCCAAATTTGGCCTTAATGAACCAAGCCTCATTTCTCAAATCTGTCATACGACACTATATTTCGCAATGTCTTTGGAAAGCTTCAACAAATCTTAGTGATTTTGAGATTTTCTTTTTTCATGACACATTGTGCTTTATGTTAATGGTACGTTTTAGTTTGATGTTTGTGGGTTTTTTTAATATCTCAAATTTAAAAAAAATGTAAAAAAATCTAGCAATTTTCAAACTTGAAATGCTTAAACCAGATAGACATGCCACCAAAAAAAGTAAAAAAAAACTACTTCCCCATATGTCAGCATTGTTTTTCAAAGGTGACTTTTATCTTGATAGAATATTAGAAAAGTTAATATTTATCAGAAATATTTAATTCTTTCAAGGGAGTCTACAAATCCAAATTTTTTACACTCTTATTGATGTTTGAAGTGACGTTCAATGCCCTAATTGTTGGAACCCACCAAAATGCATTTTAATAATCTTTTTTAAAACATGACTTCACAAAAATATTTAAAACTGCTATCAGAAAAAGTATTATCGTTCAGATTCTTTGCAGGAATTACGGTAATTCAAAATAGAATGAAAAAATTTCTTTTACACCAAAATATTGCTTTAGCCCCCCCCCCGCCTTTTTTTAATTTTCACAAACAATAATCCCAAAATTAGATTTACATCTCCCCAAATATGGTTAAGGACTGCACAGAGCTCACAAGAGAAGAATGAATTTTGGAATGCAAATGTTTCGAATAGATTGTGATCTAATGAAGATCACCGCACACCCTTACTTTACGCAAGATAAAAGTTTTTATTGTTGAACACAGCACAATTATACATAGAAGCATATGACATGAAAGCATTTCGACCACTTAGGTCTTGTTCACAGAGTCAATGTGAAGTATAGTGCACAGGATTTTATACCAGATCTTGGTAGGGCACCAAGAGAAACCGTCTTTTACCACATATATAACAGGCGTGCTCTTATGCTGTACAGGGTTTGCTAGCCTGTCCCATGCTTGAGCTTCTGTGGAGTGTCCAACAGATTGTGAACGTCATGTCGCATTTGAAGAGTTAAGGTGTCGAATCAAAAGAAGTCCCCAAGTGTCCCCATTTTGTAAACAAAACCCTTAAATTTAAATAAGGGTGTGTTGATCATTTTCAACCCACAGGTGCGAGCCCACATCAAAGACAGGGAGCCAGTATATGACGTACCCAGTATGTCATGTCATTAGAGGGAATCTGTCAGCAGGTTTTTGCTATTTAAGCCGAGGACAGGATGCTATAAACGTTATTAAACAAAAATTGACTGTCACTTATGAAGGGTGGAGGAGAGGAAAGGATACTCGCTGATTCTCATTGGACTCGGGAGCCGTTGCAATGGATGGTGTCCATCCAAGCAAATCAATAAAGGAAAGAATCACCGGTCTCCATCTTTTTTTTTTTTTATCCTTTTATTTTAGTTAGATTAAAACGATAATAAATACAGGGAGAAACGCTAGACGCGTTTAGAGGGATAACCTCCTTAATCCTCAGCACAAAGTATAATAAATGACAAGAATATATACAAGAAATCAGAAATCCCATCCCCTATACACATCTGAACCTTGCAACTCATTACACACCAAGATTGTTTTTAACCCAAAGTTTGCCACTTTTTGCCAAGAAAGGACACAGTTCATAAATAGACTCAATATTTGATGTTATACATATGCACAGACATAAGAATTGTATTATTATCCTATATGTGATGTTAATTTTATTATTTATTAAGTTACTGAGAAAAAACTCTACTTATTTTTTTTATTTTTTTATATATAGCAAGAAATCCAGCAAAAACACAGAGAACCTACATCTTAGGCCTTGTTCACACAAGGCCTAAGTCTGCCTTAAATCTGTTTTTAACGCATGGTGCACTTAAGTGTGACTACGTTTTTTAACAACACATGCGTTTTTGTTCAGCATCCCAAAAAACACTGCATGCAGCGTTTCTGGGTGCTGTAAAAAAAATGCATGCATTTCTTTAACATGGGGCCCTATGGGAAATGCATGCATTTTTGCATGGCACATATAGGCACCATGCGTTTTTGCATGCGTTTTTGGTGAAAAAATGACTAAGTCCCAAAAGTTCCAAAAAACATCCAGGACCTCAGGGGACACTATTGGCACCCTTAGACAAATGGATCCGTTTTTCTAAGGGCTTAAAAAACGGAGTGGTATGTGTGAACAAGGCCTTATTCATACATTGGCACTTTGAGAAATCATTTGAAAATGCACGGAAGGAAAACCCTATACCGTTATGTATAATAAGTCTGAGCTCAAAATAGCCAACTCAATGTGCACGGTCTTCAACATCGTAAATTAGATATGATTTATAGCAGCAGTTGGGACACACAAAAAAAGTGTACTCAATGGTGCTAAAGTGCGTGTGCAAATGCATTGTGCAATATCAGTAGAGGGACTGAGATAAGTGGTGTTTAATACAATAGCGAAAAAACACACCGCAAAGTATATGAATTGATAAAAGTATGACAAATCATTCCTGAAATTCATGCCTTGAGGTCTACGGGTGCCCTGTTACAAGATCCAGTAAAATTGTGCAAAAGTCTCTCCCATTCCCCGCCCCTGTCAGGACGGAAGACATGTTCAATGCCCTTTAATCGTAATGTTGAAGGGTATTGTATATCGTCAAATTCTTTCAAAAGGCAGGAGAACAGTTGCACAAAAATCCAGTAACAATGAAAGATTTACCCAGTATCTTCTCTAGCAGGCGTGAGGATAATCCAATATGGTTATCCTGCAAGGGGTCATACTGTTGCGCCAGCAGAAAACATAATTTATGACGGCGCATAGATGTTACCAGTCATTTTGTAAATGCTGCAACTAGTAAAAGTTTTAAAATTCAATCCTATATTAATTGCAACACATCTCATGTTGTGTATTTGGCTAGTTGCACCACTTGCAGAATGGATTATGTAGGTTGCACGAGTCGCACCTTAAAAAAGAGAATGGCAGAACATGTCTCTGCTGCCAATCCCATTTCTAGTTGTCTCAGATCCGGAATTTATGGGTTATCCAGACACTATAGAGACATACATGCCGATGGCCTTTCATCGTTATGAGTAAAAGGCATTGAACACATCTTCCGTCCTTACAGGGGTAGGGATTGGGAGCGACTTTTGCACAATTGGGAACTTTCCTGGATGTTGCAACTGGGCACTCGTAGTACTCCAGGCATGAATTTCAGGAATGATTTGTCATATTTTTATTAATTCATATACTTTGTGGTGTGTTTTTTCGCTATTGTATTAAACACCACTTAAGGCTGCATTCACACATTTTCAAAATACGCAATGTGTTTTGTGTCTGCCAGCAAAGTGAATGGAAATTCACTTTGCTGTGCAGACAGTGCGTAAAAATATGCAGTGCTTTTTTGGGAGAAAGAGCAGCTGCGTAAAGAATTGAGATGTCAATTCGTTACGCAGCTGCTCCTGCGTTTTCTCCCTGTGATGTCACAGAGGGGAGGAAGAATCCTGCTTCCTCCTCCCCTCTGTGATAGCTGTGACAGCCCCATTAGATTTCACAGTGTATTAATATACACTGCAAAATCTAAATTAAACAAAGGCAAGTGTATGAAAAATAAAAAAGAATGAATACTTTACCTGTCCAACGCCTTTTCCCGATGTCCGGTGTCTGGTGTCCGGTGTCAAGTGAGGTGTCTTCTGCCAGGACCTGCGGTGACGTCAGAGGGGCGTTCCCGGCGCTGATTGGCTGCTCGCGGTCATGTGATATGTATATGATATGGCAAACTTTGGGTTAAAAATGATCTTGGTGTGTAATAGGTTACAAGGTTCAGATGTGTGTAGGGGATGGGATTTCATGTATATATTTTTGTTATTTTTTATACTTTGTGCTGAGGATTAAGGGGGTTATCCCTCTAAACGCGTCCAGCGTTTCTCCCTGTATTTGTTATGGTTTTAATCTAACTAAAAAGGATCAAAAAAAGAAGATGGAGACCCGTGATTCTTTCCTTTAAAAATCAACTGTGCCTCTCATTCAGGGGAATAACTACAACAGCTGCAGGGATTGCAATCGCACCCGGGCCCTGGAGACTAGGGGGCCCCAAAAGTCCCTTTGGCCTATAGAAAAAGACTGTTGCTATTAAGGATTTGGAATACTTGGAGGCCCCTTTGGAGATTTTGCATTGGGGACCATGACCTTCAAGTTACGCCACTGGTCTCATCTCTGGGCTATATCACCTGGTGATTACCATTACAGAACTACTTTGTCATGCACACTTTGTCCAAGAAACTCCTTGCTGTGAATGGCCCATCACCATCAATGTGTAATCTCTACTGAGAGCCTGGAGCCAGTAATCTGTGTGATATATCCTTGGTTTCAGAGTCTTTTTGTCTACATTATGTTGATGTCAAATGAGGTGGCAAAAACCTGACAGATTCCCTTTAACCCCTCGACCCTCCAATGGTTTTTCGTTTTTTGCTTTCCATCTTTCTTCCTCTTTTTCCAAGAGCCATAACTTTTTTATTTCTGTCAATATAGACATATGAGAACTTGTTTTTTGCGGGACAAGTTGCACTTTCAGATTAAATTATTCATATTACTATATAATGTACTGGAAACGGAGAAAAAATGTCAAGGAATTGCAAAAAAATTGCAATTACATGATTTTTTTTCCCATCATGTTCATCATGGTAAAACTGTGTCAGCTTAATGTCTCGTGTTGATACAAGTTTGTAGATACCAAATCTATACTTTTACTTTTATATAAGTGGTGAAAAAAAATCTGAGGTTTTTAAAGAAAAAGAATTGCACTTTTGTGCCATTTTCCAGGACCTGGAGTTTTCTCATTTTTCAGGTGCTGGGGCTGTGTGATGGCTGATTTTTTGGAGCTGACATTTTTAATGATACAATTTTTGCATAGATTTAATGTTTTGATTGCCTGGTATTGCATTTCATTGCAATGTTGTGGCAACCAAAAAAAACGTAATTTTGGCGTTTACACATTTTTTCATTATGCATTTTACAGATCTGATTCATTGATTTTATATTTTCATAGATCAGGTATTTCTGGGCAAGGTAATGCCAAATCTTTGTATGTTTTTATAGCTTTATTTTCATTGGGGCAAAAGGGAGGTCATTTCAACTTTTATGGTGTTTTTGTGATATTTTATAAAACTTATTTAACTTTTACTTTATTTTACACAACCCTTAGAGGGCCTCAGGACTTCACACTCTGATCACTTATTCTGTTCATAGCCGTGCTGCTACACAGCTGTGAACAGGAGAAATTATCACTTTCTGTGGATGCTGGCTCTTGCTGGGCATCCACAGAAAGTGAGTCATGACAGCTACTGGGGTCTTCACAGGACCCCAGTCTGACATGGAAATGTATCGATGCTTCATGATCACATTAAGGGTCCTCCAATGCCAGCAGAGAATAGCACAATCCTCGCAGCCGTGCATTGAACTTTCAATTACTGACAGCATGATCCAAAGGGTGAACAGTGCAAACTGGTTTGCTGATCCAATTGGCACTGTTAGCTACACATGTCAGCTGATCAAATGTGTGAGAGATGATGCGAGCTCAGCATGTGAGCTTGCATCATCATAGGGAGAGAGGTGAGCTATGACATTCCTATACATCATAGGTCCTGAAGAGGTTAAATGGTTAAGGTCAGAGCTTTGACCATTGGGTTTTCTTTAATGCAACTCAGCAATCTGTTTGATCAGCAATATTCCAAACCCAAAAACCCAGTAGGCAATGCATTATTCGTCTTTCTCAGTGGCAGATGACCCTTTAGAGAGTCCATTGCCACCGACATCTGTATGAACTTTGCTGCACTAGTATTTCTGTTCTTCTTGCAGCAGTCATTTTTCTGGTTAGTAACAACAATGTCTTGCTGCAGTAATGCTAATCCATAACTGAGATCCTTAATATTATCTTAACACACATATTTACTATGTTTCAGATGAGGGCTTGCCTTCCTGGCACCTTTCCCCTACACCTTTTTCTTTTACCTAGCTACTCACTTACTCTGTGAGCAAAATAAAAAGCATATTGTGATATCAAGTGGACGTATCTAACACATATGTGTCAAACCTAATTTAAGTCAGTCTAATAAAATATCTAATATTAGTTGCACAATTCAGCAGAGTATTTGCATCATTTACATAAAGTTGTGAGAAAATGTTAAATTACCCAAGGCATCTGATGTTTAGTGACATATAGTGGCATTTACTTGCAGAAGAAGGGTATTGAGTACACTGACCTTCTATGAAAGAATACATTCATAGGATGACACAATTCTTTGTCAGGAGGGAAATCAGTCTAATTAAAACGTGAATGTTTCTATTAAAATACTTGCAACCAAGCTGAAAATGATATTACTATGCGACTCACTCATTGAGGCAAAACAGTAATGCATTTGGGAAGACAATTTTAATGGGGACATGAAAAGCTTACAAATAAAAATGCCACATACTAATACTACATTTTACCAGGGGCACGATTACTACTAAATAGTTCCTCATGCTAGATGCAGTTCAATATCTGAAATCATGTAAACATAAAGTTACAATAATTTGAATAAAATTAACTAATACCAATGGTTAGACTTAAAGGGACACTGTCAGGTTATTTTTCAGTATAATACTAATATTACCCTTGAATAGGACCTGGGCAGACCTTTTAAAAACATGTAAATTCATGTAAACATGTAAATTCCCATGCAGGGAGCTCCTGGATTAGTCCTCTCTATTATAAGCAAACAGGAATAGTCCAGCTGCTGTAAAAAAACCTGTCATGTAATTATGCAATCCCTCTCAGCAGCTCCCTCCTCCCTCTCAGTAGCTCTCTCCTTCCTCCTCCCTCCACTCTTAGCTTTTGAGGACATGGAGGGAGAGAGCTATTACAGATCTGCCTTATCCACACTCCATTTGTTTCTCTAAGCAGGTATCCCTGCGGTGACAGTTTCTGTGTTGTATTTGACCTCTTGTGATGCTACAAACACAGAGAGCAGAGAGAATACAGCTCCCCCAGAAATATATACTGTAAATAGAGAGAGTTTAGAGCAAGGAATTAGAAAATGATAGCAGTTACATATGGATTTTTGACCTGAAAGTTTTCCTTTAATATGAGAAATAAGAAAAATGACATTTACAATTTTTCCATATTATTGAGGGTTCTTTGAGGGATATAAAAAGGGCTAGAAAAACATAACTCTGTTAGGAAAAATGCTTCTCCAAGCTCATAACAGTGAATAATGAGTGCCATGAACCTAGTATGGTCACAGATTGATGGCCAATTTGGTCAGGAGTACATATCTGTAGGCATTACACAAGCACAGTACAGATATGAACCGGTTCACTTTAGATTCTAGCAGATCAAAAAGTAGGAGTGAAGACAACTACAGGGAAACAGTCTTTTTGCTTATAAACAAGGACATAGTAAAGCAATCCAAAATATACATACACTCAGTCAAAAGAAACTGAGATCAAGGTGCTGACCTAGTGTCACTTTCCACTGTATTCGGAACAATTTACCCAATGGATCCCTATACAATGTAAGGCGACAACTTCTAATATAAGAGAAAGGAGTAAATCCAGCACAATGACTAACAATCTCATATTCCGATCCTCACCTTTCCCTTCACACACATGCACAACAGAAAGCCACCCAGGTGTCAGGTTCTCTGTATAGCAGCAATCTTGTAGGGCATTAGTTTCATTCTGTATAATTAGTTGCAGCCTGCTAAACTGTTTTTGCACTAAAAAGAAGAATATGTACACTTGTCTGCTACAAAATGCGTCTACGAGGCCCAAGGTCAGGACTTACGGTACCAAATGATCAGTCCAAAGGTATTGGATCAAAAGCAGTTCTGGCAAGTCCCAAAAGAGTGACAAATTCTTTGTCAACTGACAGTCACCCTTGCAATGTCTCCTCAGGAATGGAATAAGCAGTTGGCAATCATGGATTGGCAACATCTGGGGGTGTTTTCAAATACATTTGGCAGTAATCTTCACTCTCCCGATGTGGGCTTAAAACCACCATTTATTTTATTATACCTTTATTGTCTCTACATCATTTTTCAGCAGTGCAAATTTTAATTCACAAATCCTTCTCAGTTCTTGTTTCTTCGGCTTGTCATAATACACTTGGATCCTGTGGCAGCTGTTTGCATATTCTTGTATTGGTTGTGTGAAGACAACCATACACAGTGAGCGTTTGGCTCCTGTCTTCTTTTTTGCACTTTTTCATCCACAGTTCCCTAATCATAATATTCACCAATACCTCCAATTAAAAATGTAGTATAGTTCTCTTGATTAGCTAATATGCTTACCTCATGTGCAGGGTATTGCAGCTTCGGTATCCATGGATATGAACACAAGCAACTAGGTGTCACTATATTACTGGTCATAACCTAGGCTGCAATACCCTGCACATGAGATAAGCGATATATCTAATTAGGAGATCTATACTACATTTTTAATTGGAGTAATTTGTTAATATTATTATTACACCTAATACATATTGGGATAAGAGGATGTTGGAGATCAGAATACCCCTTTAAATCCTATTATTTTACACTAGATGTGGACTCGATGCCATCACATTGGGAGAGCGGTGACAGGACAAAGGTGGTGGATGCTAGGGTGCTGGGGGCAGCTGTCTCCCCCATGTGCAGCCTCCCCCTCCATGTTCTCTCCCAATGTATGTGAATAAATGTATTTTTAGTTAAAAGCTTGTTTCTGTATTTTTTAGAATAAAGTATTTACTGGTAAAAAAAATGTGTAGGGCTTTGTAGTATTTTCTATTGCCTGCCCAGGTAAACCAGGCAGCTACTGGCTGCCAACCCCATTTGCCTGGTTTTACCTTCGCTGGCAATGAAAAATACAGGGGATCCCTATTCTAAATTATTTAAATAGTTAACAAAAAAAAAATTGATGTGGGCTTCACCATATTTTCTATTGCCAGCTAAGGTAAGCTAGGCAGCTGGGGACAGCCCTGGATCAGATTTCATCATGGTGTGAAGGCAGCCTAATAACTCTGGAACTTCAACAGATCCCAGTGATTCTGAGAATGTTGTTAGTAAAACTATGTACTTCATGTTTGTGGTAAGTTTTTTAGTTATGGTTTGCGTTTATTTATGAAAAAAAATCAAATATTTACCAAAAAAATTAGAAATCTTCAGTTTTCAAACTTTGAATTTTAATCCCCTTAAACCAGAGAGCTATAGCACACAAAAATTGTTACTAAATAATATTTGCCGCTTGTTTACTTTACATCAGCAATATTTTTTAAGCATATTTATTTGTTAGGAAGTTAGAAGGGTTAAAATTTGATCATAAATGTATCATTTTTCCAACGAAATTTACAAAACCGTTTTTTAGTGACCACATCACATTTGAATTGACTGTGAGTGGCCTATGTGACAGAAAACACCCAAAAGTGACACCATTCCAAAAACTGCACTTCTCAAAGAGCTCAATAACACATTCAAAAAGTTTATTAACCCTTCTGGTGTTTCACAGGAATTAATGCAATGTGGAAGGAAAAACTTAAACTTTTTTTCAACAAAAATGTTGCTTTAGCCCCAAATTTTGCATTTTTCCAAGAGTAACAGGAGAAAATGAACCATACAATTTGTTCAATTTCTCATGAATAGTTTGATACTTCATGGGTAGTGGAAAACTACTGTTCGGGTGCACTGCTGGGCGTTTTGGTTAAAAAAAGCAAAGAAAAAGGCTAGGGTCACATCTCTGGTTTTTTTTTTAAATCCTGATCCGGTTTTAAGCTTTCAAAAAGCTCAAAACCGGACCACGAAACGCTCCTCATAGGAGCCAATGCTAAACACCGGATTGCTTCACAAGCAATCCGGTGTCCGTCTCCGGCACTGCAGCCTGCGTTAAAAATCATGCAGGCTGCAGTTTTCGGAGCGGTTCTATGATCCGCTCTGCAGTAACCGGATTGCTCAGGATATGTAACCCTGAGCAATGCGGCTACTGCATAGTTTTGCTGATCCCGGCTACACAGCGGGCTGCGGGGAGCTGCGTTCCCCTGTGCATGGTGCAAATCACACTCCCCACAGCCCGCTGTGTAGCTGGTTTCTAGGGAACACAGCAGGTTGCTAGGGGCCGAGTTTGCTGCTATGCAGCCTGCGTGAAGGCTGCGTAGTGAGGAAAAAAATGTTAAGTTTTCTGCAAACAAAGCAGGGAACTTAGAATCGTGCAAGTGTGACCCTAGCCTATGAGACAAAAAGAGTGCACTGCTAGCACCCAGTATAAATACCTTTCTAGGAGTTCATCCA
This sequence comes from Allobates femoralis, assembly GCA_033576535.1. NCBI lineage: Eukaryota > Metazoa > Chordata > Amphibia > Anura > Aromobatidae > Allobates > Allobates femoralis. The sequence continues at coordinate 512,095,846 of JARQOC010000001.1, forward strand.
TTACATCAGTGTCGTCCTATCAAGTAGTCCCACATTTAACCAAGAATATGATTAGCCTAACCATAAAAATATAAAAACATGGTATGGTGATAAAAGATTAGAAAATCCTTGTGGTACAAAAAATTCACATAAACGATAATCAAGTTAAGGTATTAAATCTATCATATCACTCTCTTACATCTACACTTCAAAATATCTACTATATAATTGCCTAATCGTGTCTGTCTGAGGCCGAAATTGCGCGCAGCACTCAGTGGTTGATGCCAGTGGCGGCGACCAATGAGCGCCGCATATGCAAAAGAGCGACGCAGCACGCAAATTCAAAATTTGCACCGCGGCTCTCCTCACATTCCCCCCACATCTCCTGGCACCCGCTCCTGCTGCCCTGCCCGCGCTCCCCACAGCCCCCTGCTCCTCCGGGCCCTCTGCTCCCCGCGGCCCCCTGCTCCCTGCAGCCCCCGCTCCTCCACGGTAAAAATAAAAATAAAAAAATCTTCAGTGAGGATACTCCCCCATCCGCTGGCTCGCTCCACCTCAGATGCGTCTTCTAGCTCCTACAGGGCTTGAGGACCTGTCGTTGCCTGGGAAACCGATCAGCTGATCGGTTTCCCGGGCAACGACAGGTCCTACTCTGGGAGCTACAAGATGCTTCGGAGGTGAAGCGAGCTGGTGAACGGGTGAGTATCCTCACTGCGGGGGGCCAGGAGGGGCCATGGAGGGGCCAGGAGGAGCGATGGAGGGGCCAGGAGGAGCGATGGAGGGGCCAGGAGGAGCGATGGAGGGGACAGGAGGAGAGATGGAGGGGCCAGGAGGAGCGATGGAGGAGCCAGGAGGAGTAATGGAGGGGCCAGGAGGAGCAATGGAGGGGCCAGGAGGAACGATGGAGGGGCCAGGAGGAGCAAGGAGGAGTGATGTATGGGCCAGGAGAAGCGATGGAGGGGCCAGGAGGAGTGATGGAGAGGCCAGGAGAATTGATGGAGCGGCCAGGAGGAGCAGTGGAGGGGCCAGGAGGAGCAATGGAGGGGCCAGGAGGAGCGATGGTGGGGACAGGAGGATCGATGGTGGGGACAGGAGGAGCGATGGAGGGGATAGGGGGGGTGATGGAAGGGACAGGAAGAGCGGGGGGACAGGAGGAGCGGTGACAGGAAGAGAGAAGGAGGAGCGGGAACAGGATGAGAGATGGAGGAAAGGTGACATGAGGAGCGGTGACAGGAAGAGAGATGGAGGAGTGGGAACAGGAGGAGCAGGGACAGGAGGAGAAAAAGAGGAGTGGAGATAGGAGAAGCGGTGACAGGAGAAGCGGTGACAGGAGAAGCGATGACAGGAGAAGTGGTGACAGGAGAAGCGGGTGACAGGAGAAGCGGTGACTGGAAGAGTGGTGACAGGAAGAGCGGTGACAGGAGGAGAGATGGAGGAACGGGGACAGGAAGAGCAATGACAGGAGGAGAAACAGAGGAGTGGGAAAAAGAGGAGTGGTGACAGGAGGAGACGGAGGAGCGGGGACACGAGGAGCGGGGACACGAGGAGCGGTGACAGGAGGAGAGATGAAAAGATGAGACATGAAGGAGCGGTGACAGGAGGAGACACAGAGGAGCGGGGACAAGAGGAGCGGTGACAGGAGGAGCAATAACAGGAGGAGACATGGAGGAGCGGTGACAGGACAAGCGGTGACAGGAGGAGAGACGGAGGAGCAGGGACATGAGGAGCGGGGACAGAAGGAGCATCACATGAGGAGAGACGGAGGAGCGGTGACAGGAGAAGTGGTGACAGGAGGAGCAGGGACAGGAGGAGAGACAGAGGAGTGGGGACACGAGGAGCGGTGACAGGAGGAGCAATAACAGGAGGAGACACGGAGGAGCGGTGACAGGACAAGTGGTGACAGGAGGAGAGACGGAGGAGCAGGGACATGAGGAGCGAGGACAGGAGGAGCGTCACATGAGGAGAGACGGAGGAGCGGTGACAGGAGAAGCAGTGACAGGAGGAGCAGGGACAGGAGGAGAGACAGAGGAGCGGGGACATGAGAAGCTATGACAGGAGGAGAGATGGAGGAGCGGTGACAGGAGGAATGGTGGAAGGAGAAATGGTGACAGGAGGAGCGGTGACAGGAGGAGCAACGGAGGAGCAGTGACAGGAGGAGAGATGGAGGAGCGGTGACAGGCGGAGAGACGGAGGAGCGGTGACAGGAGGAGAGACGGAGGAGTGGTCACAGGAGGGGAAACCAGTGAGCGGTGAC